>CM060905.1:1227540066-1228207566 GCA_030737815.1 Allium fistulosum | reverse complement strand
ACTGGATGCAGACTGGCTAGCAAGCAGTGGAAAAACATGAAAATTATTGGTATATATAGGATAAGTATATCATTCCAACTACATGACAATAAACCTACAATTTTACACACAGGAGGAAGACATAAAAAAAACACAAAAATAAACTTTCTTTCAGTGGCACAAAAACATGTACATGTAGTGAATAGAATTCATTGCATCTATCACAGAATCAGCAGGTTGCAATAAGAATATTTTCCAAAGGGAAACCAATTTCTGGAACTATGCATATGTTCATACTCGAAGTGCTAAACTACTTTGGACTATGCATATGTTCAAACTTGAAGTGCTAAACTACTTTGGTAACACGTAGTTGTATAAAAGACCAGACTAACTTAACAATCCGAGTAGTGAAATATCCATATTTCTAACCTAATATATAAAAGACCGGTATTTAAATTTCCATATGGTACAATTGTTATAGTATGAAAGTAAAGTAAAAGAATTCAAGGTGATTGCCTACTTAGAGCATCTTCAATGCAAATAGGATGTGATTTCAATTAAATCTTATGTGTCAAGGGATAAATCACAATGTTATTTCAATGTAATTTCTAAAAATTAAACATCACATTAAAAACAAGAAAATTACTCCAATGCAAATGTATTTATTGGAAAAAAATTGACTATGTGTTCCAATCAAAATTTAAATAAATAAAAATAATAGATAAAAAATTAGTTCATTGTGAATATTTATTACTTCACATTGTGAAGTGTAATGTCTAAAACTAGACATTGCACTAGACAATGTCTAATAATTGTTTTGCCAAGTCATCATAACATTGTCATTAACATTGGCATTGGAGATTAAAATTTGAACTAAATTAAATGTTGATGATGTGTACTTGACATTACATCAAAATAGCTCATGGGTTGGAGATGCTCTTAGTTAAGACGTTACAATCAGTACTCAGATTATCAGCGATGGGACAACACATCACAAAAATATCCTCAATTTTCTAATGTGAGAGAAATGATTGTATAAACCAAGAATTCACCTTAGCACATGTAGAAGAGATTCACTGATCTAGTGAAAAAAAGTGCCGTCACTGATCTAGTGAAAAAAAGAGCCATCAGTATGTTGTATTTAGTTCATGAGTAGGAAAATTAAGTAAGTACTTTATCCTACTGAACTTGGACTTCGTTGTAATTGGTTTGTGCACAGCAAATCCATATGAGCACTTGTCAAATGATCTAAAATCTTTGATGAACTAAATTATAATTTCAACATCAATTAGTAATAAATACTGCCAAAAATAAATTTATTTATAATCCAACTACTAAAGAGAAGTAAATTAAGTACGTTATGTCATAAGAGAGAAGTTAATTCTTTGCACTTTGTCACTAGACGCAACTTAAAACATATGAAATGTAGTGTTTGCAATGATGTTGTTTTGGACATGGATTATATCTACCAACGTTTATGTATACTTAGGATAATATTTTACCATTAAAAGTAAAGCATGGTTCTTCATTTTCTTGGGTAACTTCTACAATCTTAGACCCAGTTTCGTTTGAAGTGCATGGTAAGTCAGCAACCAATGCAGATTTTTGATCTTTTGGTTTCTGCAATGATAGTTTAAATCGGAGAATGCGATTACCTCAACAATCAAAAATAATTATGAGATGAGAAAATATTTACCTATGCTTGTAGGTCAACAATGGGAAGACAAAGAAAGGAACGTGGTAATTTTACATTAGGAGCTGCGAGTGATGTATAAACTTTATACATCGTCCTTTTCTTTTTCTTTTTACTGTGCTATTACTTTTCTGTCTTTGATTCCATCTCTAACCCGCTTCTCCTTCTCCCACCTCGCGTCCACCTTGATACCCAGTCTCACCCCGACCATCATGACTTCTCCATCACCAACAACCACATTTGCATAAACAAGATCTGCAACTCACCAGCCCCAACCACCCGAACCTGAACCTCTCTCACAACCAAGTCAGTCAATATACCACCAGCACACTGCAAGTTCAGCACCTCCTCCACCAAGCTACCACCTGATATACATAGCCAATTAAAGCTATTAAACCGACTTTGCAGCTGCCCCCCGAACTCAAAACCCAAAGTCGCAGCAAACCCGGTCTTCTCCTCAGCATCCAGCTTGCATCCACTCTGTCCCCAAATCGTGGTTGCAATTCCGCTCACCTGAACAACCTAGATCCAGTCTCCCATCCTCCAACTCCCCTCACCTAAACAACCTAGATCCAGTTTTCCTACAAAATACCGTTCAATCTTCAACTCTATCAAACTCGTCATCCCTTCTTTTGTAACCGCCTTCACTATCAAACTCTGACAATCCACAACTTTCATATCCCAAACCAAAACACCCGTCACTTCGATACCAACCTCCACGACCAGAGTTAAAGAGTTGTAATTTTTTGGAGTTTAATCGAAAACCCTAAAAAAGATGTGGGGGAGAACTGAAGACCTTTATTTTGAGAAGGAAAACGATTTTTTTTTATTTCGGAGTAAAGAGGAAGAGAAATGGTTAGAGCATTCCCACCAGTCCGGAGAGAGCGAGAAATAGGAAGAATCCCCATTTTTTTTTCACGGGAAGAATCCCATTTTTATTTTCACGGGAAGAATCCATTTTTATTTTCTTCCTCATGCTCTAGCAGACTGAGAATTTGAGCATGGAGGAAAAAAAAAGTGAGGATTCTTTCCATTTTTTTTATGAACGTGATTCATAAACGGCTTTTAAAAAACCGTACGAGGCAAAGATATCTTAAAATGTTTTCTCAACACCTTTTAGAGCATTACCTCAATCTTTTTAAAAAAACCACGTTCACTGCTAGATGGGTGAGAATTCTTCCCATTTTTTTCTTCCTCCTCCTCTTGAATTTAGCCCTCCTGCTCGGAATGCTCTTATAAACAGATGAGGGGATTGGGGAAAATAAGCGGCCCGATTTGGAGGAAGATTGAAAATTTGAGGCTTTTACTGTGTTTGATTCAGTTGTATAGCTATGGTGTAATTAGGGTTGAGCACTATTTGATCCAATTCGATTTATTTAATTTTTATTGATTGAAAAAATAATCCTATTCAGCTATGCGATTAAACTAAATTATTAAATATTAAATGTGTTTGAAAGTACACTTTATATCATAGGTATTTTTCAATTTATTTCAGAAAATTTCAAACTTTTAATTTTTTTTAAAATATAAAATATAATTATTAATTATAATTAGAAAATATTAAATCTAAACGTTACTTCTTAACTATTAATATTACTTATTAATTATGAATTATTAAATATTTGTCTTAATGATTGATTATTATAAATTATTAATTTTTTAATAGTCATTATTAGTCAATAATTATTTTGAATTAATTATTAAATATTATAGATCACTTCATAATTATTAAATTTTATTATTAATTATTAATTACTAAATATCGGTCTTAATTATTATATAATTATTAAAAATTAATTATTAAATATTACTTCTTTTTTTTAGCAAGGCAATATTACTTCTTACTTATTATTGATTATCAATTGTTATTTATTACTTCTTAATTATAATTGAATATTAATTACTAAACGCTAATTATTATGTACATATTTTTAATTATTAATTATTAATTATTAATTGTTGATAATCGATTGATAAATGTATTATTAAATAGTAAATTAATTACTACTACTAATTATTACTACTAATTCTTAATTATTAAACTCTAATAAAACATTAAATATTAAATATTAATATAATAAATTAATTAAATATAAAATATTAGATACTAATTATTAAATATTAATTATTAAAATTTATTTATTAATTATTGAGTATTTAATAGTAATTATTTGATATTAATAGTTAATTATATTTATTTGTTATTATATGTAAAATGTATATTAAATGTAATTTAATTATTATAAATCATTAGCTAGAAAAATTTATTAAATATAAAATATAACTATTGATTATAAATAATAATTAGTAGTTATAAATTATTTATTAATAATGATTAATTATAATAAATTATAAATAATGACTTATATAAATACTACAATAAAATACCCATTTCGCAACTAGCTAAAACATACAGTTGTTGAAAATGTGTTTATTACAACTAGTAGAAAAAGTAGTTGCTAAAAATATGTTTATTGCAACTAGTAGGAAAACACGGTTATTAAAAAAAATTATTAGAACCGGTAGGAAAATGCAGTTTTTAAAAATATGTCTTATTGCAACATGCAAAAAAACACAGTTATTAAAAATTAATTATTAAAAAATTAAAATTTTCTTCTTAACTATAAATTATTATTTACTAATTAAAATTATTGATTATTAAATATATATTTGGAAGTAATAATTTGTAACTTAATGTTTACATTATCTGAATTTGAATTTTATTTTTTACAATAAATAAATTTCTAAATTTTGAATATTTTATAAAATATTAAATTTACTTAAAATTTCAATTTTTTACTTATGAATTTTGTGAAAATTTCAAAAGTTTGATTTTTAATTTTTTTTAGAAAATTTAAAATTTTTAACTTTTTGAAATATTAATTATTAAATATAATTATCGGTTGTAATTATATTAAATAGTATAAAAACTCTTATTATTATCAATTGTTGATTTTTTACTAGTCATTATTAATTAATAATTATTAAAATTAATTATTAAATCCTAAATATCACTTCTTAATTATTAAATATTAGTTTTAATTATTATATAATTATTAATAATTAATTATTTAATAGTGATTAATAATTAATAATTATTAAAAATTAAATACTAAATATTAAATATTACTTCTTAGTTAATAAATATTACATATTAATTAGTAATTGTTAATATTAATCGTAATTATTAATTATTAAATACTACTAATTATGTATTATTAATTATTAATTATTAATAGTAATTATTAATCATTAATTGTTGAATATACTATTAAATAGTAAATCAATTATTACTTAATTATTGAATATTAAATATTAAACTATGATGAATTATTAAATATTAATTATTAAAACTGTAAATTAATCAAATGTTAAACATTTTTTTTTGAGAAAAATGTGTGATCCTCTACAAGAGAGGAGAGCACACATGCACATATATATAACAACAAAAGCAAAGGAGCTGCCAACAAGCCTAGCAGGTAGCTAAAGTCCCCCTCATACAAAAGAAAAATAAAACCCTCCCAAACTCCTAAGAAACTAATAAACCAACCCTAAAGTGACAAAATCAACCAAATACCAAGGCCTAAAGCGATACCAAAGGAGCAGCGACCAACTGAAAAACATCTACATCCGCACCTGCAACCTTAACAAACAAGATGAAACAACACAAAATACAACAACATCACAAACCACTAAAAATCCCAAAAACAATGAAAATCACAATAAGACTCCCAAAAAACAAACAACCCTCGCTCGAAAGACTAAAAAGCTTTACGATTTAAACGAGGACTTCTCCTAATATTACCAGCTGAATAGCTCTTACTATTTCTTTTCCTTACTTTGGCAGCACGAAGTAATTCTCTGGCATGGGCAGGAGAACGAGGAAATTTTCCTATAGACGCAAGACAGCAATACATTACAAATCTGAAACCCTCAGTCCAATGATAGATAGCTCTATCAAAACCGACGTTATTGGGACAAGAAAGCTTAGTCTGTCTCTCTAGATCAACAAAGCCCATAGAACTAATATCAACCAAATCATTATCAGAAGAAACAACACCACCAAGCTTTAAAACTCCTATTGCAAAACACTGTGACACATCTGAACATGCGCACTTATCTGAATCATCAAAACCGTGAAGTGAATTATCTAAAACATCATTAAAAATCTCTTTAAAAACTCTACTGTGAACACCCACTACTAGATCCATAACAACATCGCCAATCCCCTTCATACTAATGATACCAGACACCCATGCACACAATATAGGTGCGATATTAAACCAATCTAACTCCATTGATGAAAATCTATTAAAAGATGAGTTTAAATCCACATTGAAAACAGAGATACGCAACAAAGTCACATTATCCACATCATTTCCATATTTAGCAACAAACCCAGATGAAATTAAGTCTTCCACAAAGATATCAGCATAAAGAAAACCATCAACAACATGACAACTAACCTTAATGACATCCTCAACATCATCAGATACGTGTTTCTCTCCTAGAAAATCGAGAATACATGGATTGGAGTAATTAACTTCATCAATGACCGGATCATTAATGAGAATATCTGGACATGCACCAACATAAGCACTAACACAATCACCAGAAAAGGAGTCACTAGCCTCTGAGACTATAAAGTCTGAACTTACACTTTCCTTTGCACGAACACAATCAACTGAAGTGGAGACACTAGCCTCTGGAATAGAATCAACTAAGTATACATTATCAAATGAACGAGCACAACCAATTGAATAGGATAAGTCTGTATCCACACTAGCCTCAAAAACTGATGAAGTCGAAACAACCAAAACAGAAGAATCCTTAACAATTTCGCCTATCGACTTTGAATTAGAGAAACGACAATCACTGACTACAGGATCTAATAACATAATGTCAGCATGGAGATCCCATTGCGAGTCGTTCACATATAATTTCTCAATATCGACCCATAGCATATCCTTACTATCTTGAAAAACATTTTCTCTTTTCGAAAAATCCCTATGTTGAAAATCCTTCCAATTCCCACTACCAGAATACTTTTCAATGTTTTCAGCAGTAAGACAATCAAAATGCCAAAACACTTTGTTAAAAGAAAATTACATTCCTCATAATTCCCTATACAACAATCAAAGAACAGACCTCTTAATCTCAAAAATCTAAGAACAAAATAATAGTGATGTTCTTTAAGACTCAATGGTTCCAAGAAAAAAGGATCAGCAAAAGTGGAAGAAGGGTCAGTGTTAAGGAAAGGATTAAAAACCAGAGGACAAGACATTCTCTTGTGACCAAATACACCGCATTTAAAGCATCGAATTGGATTTGAACAATCTTTAGCTTTGTGAAATTTATCTCCACGTCTAAAACAGATAAAGCCCCTCTTCCGATTTGGACCAAAAGAAACTTGCGATTTTTGTTTTGGACGAGAAAACTTTTTTGCTCCATTAAAGGAATTAGAGTTACAATCTAGGTTGAAATGTTGGTGCGAAGACGATGAAGCCTCAGGTTGGGATAAAAACGTTGATGAATTAACATACACCATTTTCTTGAACCATGAACTCAGATCTTTGAATAGATCTTAAGAAAATATCAAACGTTAAACATTAATATTAATTATTAAAATTTATTAATTATTTAATAATTATTATTAAAATTGTAAATTATTAATTATTAAATGTAATTAATAAATATTAACTATAACTTACTAATTACTAATAATTAACTATAAAAAATTATTAAATACAAAAAATAATTATTATTTATTGATAATAATTAGTAATTATAAATTACATATTGATAATAATTAATTATAATAAATTATAACTAACAACATATATATGTTGTCGTTTATAATTATTAATTATAAATTAATATCTATAAATTGTTAAGTAAGTATTGGTTATTTGTTTTTAATTAAAATATCAAAGCGGAAACCTTTGTGTTCACTCAGATTTTTGTTTTTTATTAACAACATTTACTTGAAAGTGGTTACACAATCACTTAAAACCTATGAGTATGACAATGATTATAAATAAATATTTACAACAATCAAAATTAGTTAGGTTTTATGGATCTCTATTACAACTGACTAAAAGAAACAGTTGTTAAAAATATATTTATTGCAACTGACAGGAAAACGTAGTTGTTAAAAATATGTTTCTTGCAACTAACAGAAAAGCGCAGTTGTTAAAAATATGTTTACTGCAACTGGCAGGAAAGCGCAGTTGTTAAAATATGTTTACCGCAACTGGCAGGAAAATGCAGTTGTTAAAAATATGTTTGTTACAACTATCAAGGAATGTCAATTGTTAAAGATCATTTATTGCAACTATCATATAGATCTCGACCCCCAAAGCGAACCGATGTCGTTCACCCCCCCTCACTGCTCTCCTTCTCTGTCCACCACTTCAGTTAGACGAAGTGCTGGATTACTGTAGCATGTTATTGACTCTCCGATGCAGACGGATGGCAGTATTTTTCAACCTGCTTTTTTTACTTCTGTTGAAAATAATATGAACGAAAAAATTGCCCGCTGCATGGGAATCATATTAATGCCTAAGCAAATTTTGTCCATGCAAGTTTTGGAAAAGGGTTGTATCTCCTTTTCCTTATGAAGATTCTCTCCTGGAATGTTAGGGGTTTAGGGACCCCTGATAAATGTTCTCGAATTAGAAGCTTTATCTCCCCCCTCAAGCTTGACATCCTTTTTATACAAGAATCCAAGATTGTTGATCCCAACCATGTTCTTTTCCATAATCTCAGGGTTCTTTTCTAATTGGTTGGGAATTTATTAAGGCTTCCAGTTCTAGGGGTGGTATCCTCACCGCCTAAGACGTAGCGAAGTGGAAACTTATCCAAGTAATTAAACACCCTAATGTTCTTCATTTATTCTCGAGCATTCCCTATCGAGCATCATTTATTTTTTTCTAACATGTATGGTCCTCACTTAAGCCTTGATAAATTGAACCTATGGACCAATTGAACTGAAGTTTCTAATTTCTATCAAGGACCCTGGGTCCTTGGGTGACTTTAACATTACCCAACATCTCAATGAAAGAAATTCAAACTCGTCCTTTTGTCCTTACATGGAAAAATTTAATGCTTTCATTGATTCTTGTACTCTCATTGACCTCTCTATTAATAATTGCCTCTTCACCTGGAGCAATAGACGCTCCTCTCCTTCTCTTGTTAAACTAGACTGCTTTCTTTTCAATACCTCTTGGGAAGATTCTCATCCCCTTTCCTCCTTCCATGGCCTCTCTTCGATCCTTTTTGACCACTTCCCTACTCTCCTTGACTCTGGTGACTCTGCTACTCCTAGATCTAGCTTTAGATTCAAAAGGCTTTGGCTCCTGGAATCTGGCTTCGAGGATCTGATTTCAGCAATCTAGTAAAAGATAAGCCCTCTTTCCTCTGCTTTTTCCACCCTTATCCTCGGACTCGATCTCTTAGGAAATCTCTTCGATCCTTGTCCAGATCTATCTAGGGCTCCCGCAGATCTCATATCTCTGGCCTCCACGATGCCATTCTTAATCTTAATATCCTTGAAGAATCCAGAGCTCTCTCCGAATTTGAATGGTATAACCTCCTAAATCTTGAGAAGGAGCTTGAAAGACTTTTTAAACAAGAAAAAATTGGTTAGAAACAGCGTTCTAAGGCCCTTTGACTTCAAGACGGTGATTGAAACACTACTTACCTCCATAAATTGGCTAATGGCAGAAGAAGAGCTAACTGCATATTCGAGATTCATCATAATGGCTCCACCTTCCACGACCGGTTCGAGTTCAAAAATATTTTCGCTTCCTATTATAGACACCTTCTGGGTAGATCCCACCCTCCTTTATCCTCTAGTGCCTGGGATGGTCTCTACCCTAACCATACCCATCTTCTTATAGATTACCCGTTTTCTAAGACCGAGACCCTTGCTGCTCTCAAAGAGATGGAAGATGACAAATCCCTAGGCCATGATGGTTTTGGCCCTCTATTCTTCAAACACTTCTGGCCTATTATCAAGACTGACATCATCAACATGTTCGCAGAACTCTATTCTAATCCTTCCTTTATTACCAGAATTAACTATGCGAATGTTATTCTTATCCCTAAAAAGTCTGGTGCCAACTCTATCTCTAATTTCCACCCCATTAGCCTCCTCAAAGCTTTTAAACTCATTACTAAGGTCCTTGCCAACTGTCTCCAACTTCATATCTCCTCCCTCATTGAGCCTGAGCAATACCTTCATTCAAGGGCAAAATATCCTTGACTGCTACCACCTAAGAAATCATCTCTCACTGTCATAATACTAACGCTCCTTGTGCCCTTCTCAAGCTAGACTTATCCAAACTTTTAGCTCCATCAATTGGAACTTCATCCTTGACACCCTTCGCCACTGTGGCTTCCCTAATAGGAGGACTGGCTGGATTAGGCACATTTTGCACTCGAGCATGTCTTCTATTATCGTTAATGGAATTGGTGGTGGTTTAATCAAGTCTGCTCGTGGTCCATGTCAAGGTGACTCCCTCTCTTCTCTCCTCTTTGTGCTTACTTATGATGTTTTTAATAAAATGAACAAGTTGGCGATCTTCTACATTTTTTTGCTGCCATTAGCCTTTCCAACTCGAACATCAAGATCTCCAACATCCAACATGCAAATGACACTATTCTCTTTACTTCCTCCATTCCGTTCCACATCCACAACCTCAAGTTGCTCATGTACTCCTATGAACTCATTTCTGGTCTCACGGTTAACTTCTCCAAAAGCTCAGCTATGATGGTTGGAGTGTTGAGCATCTCGGCCCCTCCATTGCTTTGGCTCTCAACCGCGATCTCAACCAATCCCTATCTCATATCTTGGCTCACCATCAGTCCTTGCAAGCTCCTGCGAGATGACTGGCAACCAATTATTTCAAAAATATCTAACCACCTTGCTACTTGGAAAGCCTCTTCACCTTTTAGGGATGGAAGGCTCATTCTTATTAAATCAGTCCACTTTGCCATCCCTACTTGCTAGCTCTCATTCCACAAATTTACTACCCGAGTCATTGCCAAAATCGATCAACTTTGGTGTAACTTTCTCTGGCACGGTTCTTCTGCTAACAACCTTGTGAGCTGGCACATTTCCTCTAAATCCACTTCTCAAGGAGGATTAGGGAACGCTGACATCAAACTCTTCAATTTGGCTCTCCTTGCAAAATGGACCTAGATATGCATCTCTGATGAAAATGCTATTTGGAAAACCTAAATCCTGCATAAATACTATAGATCGCAACGTTCTTCTATCCTACACTCCACCATCGATTGCAAAGCTTCCACATTTGGTCTCGTGTCCTATGCTCATCTTTCTGAGTCAAATCCTATGTTACTATCAGAATTGGTAATGGCAACAACTGCAACCTTTTGTGGGATTGTTGGCTCAACGACTCTCCTCTTCGTCTCACTCAACATGACCTCTTCTCTGCTGTCAACAATCACTTCATCTCTATGGGCGAGGCCCTCAAGTTGGGGATTAGAAGTTTTCACTCCAATCATCCTATAACTGGTCTGGCCCTTACCCAACTCCAGCTCCTCCTATCCTAGCTCCACAACCTTCCCTTAACCTTATCCTCTAATTGCTTTGTTTGGGGCCTGCTTTCCAGTGGAAAATTCTCTATCAGGTTTCTCTACCGCTGCCTTTGGGGTGGAATTAATAAAATGGTTAGGGCCTAAATTTTGAAGTTGGGCCTATTGAGGGTTAATTTGTGGGAAATTACAGTGAATGTTTGAAGATGATTTTAGACCAGGATGAGGCCCATGTTGGAAGACATTAAGTGTAAGTAGAGGAGCTGTTGTTGAAGCCAAATTATAGCATCCATGTTGGGTGGTCGAGCGCCTATAGCAATGGGGAGAGATATCAAAGCATGTGCAGTTGGAATGTTAGCAACCGATGAAGGGAAGAGTGGTGCAACAGTAGATGTGGATGCAACCAGAGTGGGTAGTTTATGATACATACATACTACAAGTTGGCATAGCATTAAGCCTGGATGGATCATTTGATGGGCTGGGTTGGGAATTAGCTGAAGTGGAGACTATTGTAACTAGGACTGATAGGGTCAGGGATGTGGCATAACCATTTAGAGTAGGAATCCACTGTTTTCCCAATACTTGTTCTACATAAATATCGGTTTGCCTTGTGATGATAGTAGGTTGAGAATTTGATTTTTCATTTATATTTTCTTCGTTATTCCAATTTCGACTTCCTTGATTCTTTGAAGGGTGTGAATTGTAAAAAAATGTTGCCTAAAATTTGTGATTAACAACTATCTCTTTGCACAATAATGATTTTTTATGTCCTAATTTTCGGCATTTGGCACAATATGCTACGAGGTTCTCATACTCTATATATTTCCAATAGTCAATTTCTCTCTCTTTTGTTACAAACGTTTATTATGGAGGATTAGATGCAAGATTTACCTCTACACAAACATAATCCAAGCTATGTCTGTTAGGATTGATAGTGGCGTTATTCACTTTAAGTGGCCTTCCACTTTGCTCAAACAACTCTTCAATGGATTCTTCGTTAAATATGGAAAAGATAACCATACCGAAAATAAAGAGCTATCGAGCAAAGGATGACGCCATATGGACAATTTAAAACTTTAATTTGCACGTTGAGAATTCTAAGATCCTCTAAGCCAAATTAAAAGGAAATCCTCTTCATTAAAAGGTTGCATCAAAATACATTTATTATTTATAACACCAATTTTCCATTATGAAACAAAGGAGAACTTAGCAAATGCTTTTACCAATGGATGTTCCAATAACATAAAAATGCCCAATCAACGTAAACTTAAGTGGTTTGGTGAAGCATTCGATTTGTTCTTTTGAAAAGAACACGACCTTTCTCCTTTGTAATAGATTTTCATTTAGTGAACCTTGGAGCACCATTTCCTGAAACGATGTTGAAGAATATTTTCTGAGCCGCTCTAGATTGTTGTTGAGAGCTATCATTAGAGTGATTGTTGGCTTCATGAGAACTGGTACAAGATAGACATGAGTTTTTCTAAGAGAAACTTTGGTTGGGTTGAATGTTGTTTGGAAGTTTGAGGAAGGATTCAGAAGAGGGCGATGGTGCGATGGCTTTGAGCTATGCCTATATATAAGTGAGGCATCAGGGCCAGTGGTCAATTAAGGGTGTGTGGAAAGAGGAAGGAGGGTACTGCATGCAACGGTCTAATTATCAACCATCAAAAAATTTATTATTTTTAAAGCATTTTCTAAGAAGTGACTCTTGCTTTCTGTTTTACATTTAGTAAATTGAGGCATTAGAGCATCTCTAGCGGGGAGATATTTTCAGGGCAGGGAGAACAAAAATAAATGTTGATTTGTCCCACTCTTCCAACAATGGGTTGGGAGTAATTAACGTGTTTTTTTCTTAAATAAAATTCTATAAACCTTTTTTAGAAAACCGTTCAATCTATAAGCAGTTTTATGAAAGCCATTAAAAAATTAAAACCAACGCAGTTTATGTGGGTAAATGAGTTTAAAAAACCATTTATCCTAAACAGTTTTTTGAAAATCATTTAAGCCCTATATGGTTTTCATAAAGCCGTGTAGGGATTCAAATTCAAAAAAAATAGAAGCTTCCACTTTTTTAATATCCCCACACTCAAATCGACAATGTTGGAGCATGAGGATGGGGAAAAAGTGGGAATTTGCCCCGCTTTTTTATTTTTGTACGTTGCTGGAGATGCTCTTATAGGTGAAAAGTTAAGTATTATTAATGCTTTACATTCAACTAGTTCCAGAAGACATCTAATAAGATTTAAAGACATTTTTGAGAATGGATTTAAAGATATTTTTGAGAATGGATATCATGTTCTGATAATAAACCGAGATAAAAAATGAGTATATGTGTATTACTACAACTATCTATTAAGCATAAGATCCTATAAAACTTCCTATCTTATCTTAAGCATTATCCAATACAAATATAAAAATGTATAAACTTATACGGTAAATGTGATGTTTAATAATAAGGATATACATATACATATATACATATATATACACACACACACATATATATATATACATATGCATACATACATACAAAGATATATACATACATATCATGTAGCATAATTTACTTGGCACAAACGTGTACATGATGCATAAAATAGCTAAGAACTCAGTTGGACACTAACAAAAGAATTAGAAGTTTCTTTCATCCAAGAAAGCTTGCACTATTTCTTCTTTAGAAAAGCTAATTGTTCGACCATTCAAATGAAGATTGCAGTCGAGTTTCTGAAATTTCTTTAAAAGATGCAAGGGAGATATCTATGATCTTATTCATCCTCGGTGAGGATCAGTCAAATACTTTATGGAGCATATTGATGCAATGACAAGATGGTCGCGTGACTACTCTCCTAGATTATCAAATTACAATCATATATCCCAGAAGTGAACCTAAAAATTCATCTGGATAATGTCTTTAAACTTATGAGTAATCATTTTGACAAATATTGTACATCTATGGGAATTGATGTTGAACATCTAGTTGCTTACGTTCATACCTAAATTTCCTAGTAGAATCTCTTATCAAGTGTCTCTAACTAACTTCTTGACCTATACTTATGAAGGAAACATTGAAATATCTACTTAGAGGCATGACATTATGCATGCGTAACATAGTATGTTTTC
Source organism: Allium fistulosum (assembly GCA_030737815.1). Lineage (NCBI taxonomy): Eukaryota > Viridiplantae > Streptophyta > Magnoliopsida > Asparagales > Amaryllidaceae > Allium > Allium fistulosum. The sequence goes on along the minus strand of CM060905.1, from coordinate 1,228,193,213 downwards.
AACCAGTTGATTACTATTTGTACTCACTATCACAACCTGTTTTGGAACATCAACTAAATATTTCAGGCTTGCGAATTTTCGATTGTATATTTTACGTCGTAGTTGCACCCCACAATATGTTAGATGGGTCATAATGATGGTTGTGCATGTGTATATTTTGATTCACCTTTTGTTATTACATATTTAGAGCCCTTAGAAAGAAATGTCTTAATCGCACGATTCGATGATTTCCATTTTGGTTGGACCATATTCTCATTGTCGGAGGAGAGAATAAGGAACTAGAGGAACAACATGAAAAAGAGTAACTCAAACTTCTTGGGTCGTCCGAACTTTGTCGCATCTTGATCCTCATAATTATTTATCTAAAATTGAAATACAAGAGATAAATCATCTATGCAATATAGCAAGTCAAATGCTTAACTCATTTGTTGATACAACAAAAATGATCAAATTGCATGTCCCAATAGTAAATGGTCGTATGAAAAATCGATATTCCATTTATAAAACCAAATAATATAGTAGTTAACAAAATTTAAAATCATGCTCGAAGCATGGAAGGCCAGTTAGGACAAAATAATCATCTCCTTTCAAAGAAATGAGTGTTTAGGAAAATAAATTCACCAAATGAGAAAAATGAGAAACATTCTGCTTCTCCCGAAACTAACTTCTGGAGTGCCACACATAAAAGAATCGTGTATTTGAAAGGAAATAATCATCGATGATTTGTTTTGTTACTCCGTAGCTACTAAAACCATAGCGAATGACTATATTAAACCACATTCCTTAGATGGATGTTGATAAATATATGAATGGTCGAAATAGGGAGAAGAAATTTAATATGAATTGGATTCTCTTGCAGGACGAGAATCTTCAAAGCTCAAACACAATTGGATTTGAAACTTTATGTTACAAATGAGTGCGTAAGAAATCGAAATGAAAAGGATGAAATTGTTCGATATAAAGCCCGACATATTACATAAGGTTTATTACAAAAACCTATAGTAGATTTTGATGAAAGAGGTTCACATGTAACAAATGCAATATATTTTGATATTTAATTAGTCTAGCGGTCTTTAGAGCACTCAACTTGAATCTAACGGATGTGGTAATAACGTGTCCATATGAAATATTAGACGTGGACATTACACGAGAGTTCTTAATGGAATTAACTTTCCTAAAGCAAAAACAAGTAATTTGTACTCGATTAAACCTAAGTTAACATCTCACGAATTAAATCGATTTATAAGATTGGAGGATAACATGCTAAGTGAATACATAGTAAAAGAAGGTTACACTTATGATCTCACATTCATGTGTATTCATTAAGAAAGATAGATTTGGTTAAGTTATCGAAACATATGATGATACTAATTCAACGGTATTCTTAAAATGTTAAAAATAGCTATTAAATATTCATAAAGATAATTTAAGATGAAGATCTTGAGAAATTAAAATGTTATTTAGGTCTATAGATCAAGCCTTAAAGCACTACAGTATGGATAACTGACATTCACTACTTGATCTATGGTTGTTTTAATCACTTGATATGATAATGAATCATTTCCACCTAAAAGAACTAAGGTACTCATACAAGGCCCAATATTGCATTTTCTTTACCAGATTTAGTTCACTTCCAACTAAATACATCAGAATAAAATCAAGCATATTTTATGTTATTTTTGTGAAACAACCTACATGAACTTGTTCTATTCAAATGATTTATCGTCATAACCAAAATGATATGCAGATGTTAGATAGCTTCCCAACCCTCATAAACCTTACTCACAAACAAACCATATATTTATGTCTAAAATCATCGTTTTCCATGAAGATGGACAAAACAAACATTGGTGACTACATCGTCAAATGATCCTAAGACATTAGCACAACATGAAGCAAGTCCTGAGTGCGCTTGGTAATGCTCGATTGTCAATCATATTGGAAGTTGTGGGTTACCTATGGTTGTTAAAAATCCAATTACAATATTTGGATGGTAATGTTGTATATTACACTCAAATTAAATTAGTATTATCTTGTTGATTTATTACAAAGTTTCACTAACATTAAATTTCAAAAAATATATTCATGGTATTGTCAAATGACGTTTTTACAATCAACCATCAATATCAACCGATGCTTGATCGGGAGAAGTATTGTTTATAAACATGTGGGTACTTTGCTTTTTTTCTTTCATTTCAAATTTATCACATTGGTTTTTCCCACGGTTTGGAGTAGGGTGGACAACACAACTAGTTGCATATATAACTTGGATTGCTATGTTTCATAAATAAAAGCTTTCGAAATAAAATTACAATCCAGGAAAACAAAACCCAGGTTATGGAATACCCACAGCTGACTGCCCCTCCCTCTTCAAACTAACCTCTTTCTCCCTTTCTGCCTAATGATCCACCTGATCCAAAAATCCAAGACCCGCCCAGTCCACCTCAGACAGTCGCTCCCCCTACCTCCACCGAAACAAGTGATATCTAATGAAAATGATGGTTTTTCAATTGTTTTATCTAAGAAAACAATGAAGCAATTGAGAAATATGGCCAACAAGAGTGGGAACTCAATCAAAGCTCGATCATTACTATAGCCACCAATAATCGCCAGGTTTCCGATCCAAGCCAAAGGAGAAATCCATCGATAGCAATGCCTTTTCAAGCCCCAAACACACAAATTCCCCTTACCGGTTATGCTAGATCATGGGCCCAAGTCATAGTTAGTGAGAAAATTCAAATTTCAACAGCTTTATAATTTTTTAACCCAATTGGTTTTAATTTTTTGAGATGCGCCAAGATGTCCACAGCTGCTTCAAAGGCGGGGAGGAAATAACGAGAGAATTCCATTGTTATTTACGTAATTGGGACAAAACCCTACTACCAATATTTCAAATCCTACATCTAACGTGTTTGGAAACCAGAAGGAAATTTCCAAAATATTTCAAAAGAAAATGGGTTCTATGTTGTCAAACTTTCTAACAAATCATATTGTGATAAAGTCCTAGCAAAAGATCCTTATTTTCTTATAGGAGGCTAATGATTATGAAGAGATGGACTTCTGGACTAAACCTAAATAAGGAATTCCTATAAACGATTCTAGTATGGGTTAGGTTTTCTAGACTAAGACTAGAATTTGGACCATATGAGGGCAATAGCCGTATTGCCACAGTTTTAGGGAAGCCAATCGAAGTGGATCACTATACTTAGGGAATCATTAATATTACTTACGCAAGAACCCTAACTGAGATTGATTGTAAGCTTAATTTTCCTAATGATGTAGCCATACTAGATGAGAATGATCAACTACATTTAAAAAGGTTGAGAATGAAGAAGACTGTAACAACCCTCATCTTAATGGGTTCGAATTTCGACTAAATCGAAAGCCAAGTCCACTAAAGTACAAATCATTGGTGTTGGTAATCTGAAATAAATATATGTATATCAGAGAGCTATCTATATAAACTCATAGTGGAATAGGAAAATATAATACATATATACCAACTAAGGCAACCAACTTATGAATCCATATTATTCCTTGGATATCAAGTTGTCTTGTTAGTGCCAAGAATAAATGCGAAGACTTCTCCGTCTAACTTTGTTATCTAAGGTTCGAATCTTTTTGGGAGAACAGTTATTTAAGGGATTTTTGGTTGGTGGATAACTCAAACATTTCCCCCAAAAGATAGTGTCTTTACATCTTTAAAGCGAATATGATAGCTGCTAACACTAAATCGTGAGTGGGATACCTCTTCCCATGATCCTTCAATTGTCTGCTTACATAGGCTACCAACATGCATTCTTGCATAAGAATAGCTATTCACCCTGTACTGCATGCGTTAGTGTAAACGGTGAAATGCCTCGATCCATCTGGAATAGTTAGTACTGGTGCACTAGTCAGCAGCTCCTTTAACTTCTCAAAGGCTTCTATGCATTTCTCATGCTATACAAAGACTAAAGTTTTCTTGGTTATAAACTTAATGGGTTGTAATGAGGATCGTTTTTGATACCAAATTAGGGGATTAGGATAACTTCCATTCTATTAGGTGGCAACCAATTAGTGTAAACTAACGCATATTCTGTAGGTGAGACTATCCAACCAATTATTAGTGTACAACCAATTTTACAGCTAATTTATACAAGTTATGGTATATCAAAACACATATGATATGTATGCAAAAAATAATAAATTGGTACCTTCTATATAATGCATTCTTTTAAAACAATTTTGAAAATATGATGAAAAGAACCTATATATACTGGTAGTTCTATATGTATGCAAGTTTGTAAAAATAAAAAAATTCAGATAATAATTTCCAGACTCCTATAAATAGGAGTATGGTTCAACCAATTTTGCATCCAATCCCTACATCTAATACCTAATATACCATTTATAACATCCAAAATTTTGAAAATCCATTTTTCCTAAATCTATACTCTTATGCCGGAAAAGGAAATTAAATGAAGAATTTTAAATTTCCACCCTTCTTTTGTACACCTATTCCATTGTACATTGAAACCTTCTCTCATTCTCCTAAATCTTTTTCAACCTTTCCAAGTATAATGTGCATAAAAGACAAACAACACACAAACATAGGGATAGTGACAAACAACACACAAACATATTTATAAATTTTAGCTTTTAAGGCATAGGGATAGTGACATGTGGTTTCCCAACAACTTTTCCCTATCCTTCACTTGCTAAAATTTATTTTTCCAAAATCCTAGAGTTTTGAGATTAAAGCATTCTTTATTTCTAATAGCTACTGAATTTAAAATTTGTAAATTTTCTTTCTTTTTCAAAAAAACAACTTTTTAATGATAAGGTCCTTCAATTTTAAATAAATCCTTTTAAAACCATTCAAAACATTTCAAGAAACTTTCAAAATCTTTTTGTTAAATTCTTTCACATGGGATCAGACTCGAAAATGGACTCTTGTTCATCCTTTCTTTTTGATATTCCTTATATTCACTCATTCTTAACTCATCTTTATTAAGAACATATACCAAAATTTGGCTATCATCATAGTTAATGCATACCTTCTTGTGAAAACTTGCTCAATCCTTTTTCACATCTTACTTCCGAATGCTTACAAAATATAAGTTGTTATTTCTCATCTGTCTGAACGAAATATACGTCTTATATCAGCAACCAATCGAAATCCACAATCATAGGGCAGTCCAGGCCCCACAAAGGAGTCAAGTATCATCTAGCTTCAGAGATCCTTCTGTATGTTGTGCTCATGCTCTTCTTGATCAACGCCTTACGATACAGCCTACACCCTGTGGGGTAATCAAGGTAGGTGTATAAATTTAACTCTATTTAATGTTCAACTCATAGTTGCATCATCCATCTTTTCAGAATATGGTCGCAACCACTTATACAGTCGGAATTCAAATAGTTTATCATATAATGTATATAATTATAGGAAAAATAAAAATATGTTCCTTCAGCCTATCCTAATTTCTATGGTCGACTAACCTAAGCTCTGATACCAAATGTAACAAACCGCACCTTGATAGGGCATGAATTTCGACTAAGTCGAAACCCAAGTCCATTAGGGTATGGATCATTGCCTTGTCAGTGCCATCTGATACCAATTGGTGTTGGTAACATGTAATAAACATAAGTATATCAAAGAGTTATCTAAATAAACTCAAAATGGAATATAAAAATATAATAGAACATATATACCGACTAAGGCTACTACATTGGAATCAATATTATTTCTTAGATATCTAGTTGCCTTGTTAGTGCCGAGCATGAATGAGAAGACTTCTCCATCTACCGTTCTTGTCTTGCACCGGTAGCATATCCCTCTAAATCTATCTTGTGGGATGTAATGAGGAGGGGGTCAGAACAACGCTCTGGTGATATGAAAATTACATACTTTATCCATAACACTAGTTTATGCCGATTGATTTCTATTTAAGTGTTATGTATATTATTCACGGCTTATCCTTTTAATTCCATATTTGCGTACAATATATCCAACCTTCTCTGAGGTATGTATGTGTATATATACAAGCGTTGTGCTATCCAAAAGGAAACCCCCACCACTTAATACTTCTTTATAGGGAGGATGCAAACCCAACGACCATTTCATACTTCAACCCCGAAGCGGACCCTCCGTAACCTAATCGATAGTCAACCGGCCCTAACTACGAAGGCCGATGACCTTTAGGTAGGGCTTTACAATTTAATTTTTCATATTACAAACGAATCTCAAAGACTCATCCAAGAGTTAACTAGTTCACCTTCATCAAACAAACAATTAATAAAACTTAAAGGTCTTTGTGTATCCTATATTGATTGTACACCAGTAGGAAGAAAAATCCATCAAAGCGTAATCCAAGTCTTTGCTAATGATCGCTTGGGATTGGTTGTGGTTAAAGCCTATATGATAGCCCTACTACTAGATACCAGTCCAACAACAACAATGACATAGCCCGTAGAACCCCACAGTCGAAATCCCATTTAGACTTACCCAATAGAAGTCAAGGAAAATGCCCACTCTCCAGTTACCTAATACCTCTTGTTAGAAATGAAGCGGACCCCGTTTACATATTAGGTGTTGTCGTATCTTATTTAAGACCTCTTATATAGCGAGGAGGCAGACCCAACAACCATTTGATACTTTCCATTCTAAAGTAAACCCCTTGAAGTCCCTAAAGGTATTGAGCCATTTAATACTTCAAATCCGAGGAGAACCCTTAGTATATCGTCACCAGCCTATACGCGAACATATATCCCTTCCCTAAGGGTCCTATAGTTGGAGATGTCTCACATCAATGGTACGTATACACAACTGTTGGTAGCCTCTAGGTGAATGGCAGACTTTTGTTATGTAACTCTACTGATCTCACATCTTAACCCATACTAAACCAAGTCATTTGTCATAAACCTAAATATTGGGCTAGGCCCACTAATCTATGCTCATCATAACATATTATTGAGGCCATATAATTTCTACTATGGAAATTATATTACCTCCTAAGTTTATTTTATAGTATTAAATTCCTTATTCGCTGAGAAACTATTTCTATCTTATATGCTTATTTCCTATATACTTCATTTCCTTCTTCTCTCCCATAAATGTCAATTGTCCATGATAAATGATCATTATTATTCAAATTGGACAATCACTAATTACATTTATCTATTCGTTTCAAATTCATCTTATTATGCCTATTCCGTTTTCTAATAAATGTCACATTAAATTCATCTATCAATCCCATTAAATGCATTTATATCCCCATTTAATTTTTGTAACTCCATATTAACTATACATTAGTTGCCTACTAAATTTGAAATCAATATTCATAATTTTTGGATTTACTACCTCTTTTCCATTGCACCTTCATAATCTTATGTAATACTACACTATTAATGTTTAATCATCCTAATTGTAACTAATGCGAGTATCGACGTATATTTATTTACTATGCTTTATTCGTTACCCTATGCATATCGATATTTTTAATTAGTAGGCTTAGTTATATACATATACATATACATACATACATACATACATACATACATATATATATATATATTACTAACTCGTTAATTCCTATGTTTAGGAATTTAGAACATATGCTTATATCTACAAAGAACATTCATTTTAACATTTTAATATATTGAAGCTATCCTTCCCAAAAAGGACCATCGTTATAACTTTCCATAAGCTACCTAAAAGGGAGACTTTTGCCCTGTTTGAGCTTACAAGGAATTATCTCTTTTCTTCTATTGAAATAGACAGTGCAAACTATGGAGAAGACATCCGTATGTTACGCATCTCTTTCATTTTGGTAGATTCCTGATTATCCTAAATGATGCACTTTTTATACATAGCTGTGAAATTAGGTAATTTATGGGAATTTGCATGGAAATAGATACAACTAAATTGTACCTACAATGCTCCTAATAAATTAAAACATAAAAATTTACATTCAAATCAAATTAGGGCAATCCAAATGAATACTAAAAGATTACGACCAAATTATCATACATTTGGAATAAACTTCACAATTGTGTAAATATTATACTTTAAATAATTTAGGTACATATTTCCAATTTTCCAAATATGGTGTAAATACCATTTCATTCCAATTACATAGCTTACAGAATATGTAGGCGAGATTTCAATTGAATAACTTCATTTTAAGCCAATAACTCAACAGACCTTGCATAGGCGTAATTAAATAAAATTCAACAATATAAATTACGTTATTATATATAAATCATATAATTTTCCACTCACCTTTCTAGTTTTTTAATCTCCAAAATCCAAATTCATCCCTTTAATTGACTCTGTTTTCCTTTCCAATCCAATAATATGTATAACAACATATATACAGAACATATATACAGACCCATTAGAATTACAAATCTAAGAGAAGATTTGAATTAAGTGAAATATAGATTTATAATTATAAAATTGACCTTTTTCACAGAATTGATTCACCCCTTTTCATCTTCTATTTTATTTCCCCCCTTCTTCGATATATATACATATACATAATAATAGTTTTATATCTTTTAGAAATAGTGGAGAAGAGAAAATGGCAGAACTCTTTTTGCTATGTTCAGAAACTATGAGAAGAAAAGTGAGGGGCTAGGCCTTTATATATAGGCCCTCGAATCAATTCTATCTGTTTGACTGATAATTATTAAATTTGGCTCGTTAGGCCGAGGTCAACCCTGGCTGCCGCCAGTTTAACCGATCGACCGCTCCCCTATAGACGGTCGACCGCTAGTGGTCAACCGGCCCAAGGAGTAAGTCCATCGACAGGGTTCAAACGTTTATTATTATATATTTTGTTTTTATTTATTTTCATTATTTTCGATCTGAAAAATTCAAACGCTGATAATTTCTTTGTTTGAACTCTGATTGTAAAGCTTCATATATGAAAGTTGCTCAGAAAATCGTCATGAACACAGTGGTGCAAGTTTCGTAGTCAAATTCTAAAGTTTGCTCAAATTCTATTTTTGAGCCCTATTTAATTACCTATTAATTCTCTTTAACTAATTACTATTTATTTTATACGGTGCTACATTCTCCCCCTTAAAAGAATTTTGTCCCCGAAATTCCTCAAGGCTTGAATCATGTAACATAGCACACAACCATTATAAACTATCAAACCAATTAGTGTAAAACGAATTTACAGCCAATCGTGTACAAGTGCATGGTGTGTCACAATATGTATGATATGTATGTTGAGTAATTCAAAATTTCGTCCCTCCTATATGAATGCATTTTTTAAAACAATTTTGAAAATATTATGCAAATAACATATATATGTTGGCAATTCTTAATGTATGCAAGTTTTCAAAGACTAAAATCTTTGTTTTCACACAACAAAATTCCACACTCCTACGAATAGGAGTACGTTTCAACCACTTTTGCATCCAATACCTAACACGGCATTTCTACCATCAATTTTTTTTCTTCTGAATCTATATTCCTATGCCAAAAAAGAAATTTAGATGGATATTTTTATATTCTACCCTTCTTTTGGATACTAATTCCGTTGTACCTTGGAACCTTTTCTTTTGCCCTTAAATCTTTTCCACTCTCTCCAAGTAAAATTCGCATAAGGAGGTTTATTTTTAAATTTTAAAATGGAATTAATTTAAAAGCCAGTTTTGTCTACTATCAACAAGATATGAAAATAGAAATTCCAAAGCTAAAACAGCTTTATCCCTTATTATTTTTATTGCTTCAAATACTACCATCCTTATTGCATAGTAAAATTTATATCCACTAACACGTCGACCCTCCTCATGCTAAGAATGTGGTCCTTGAAAATCACAAATCCTCTCATTTCCCACTAAAAACCCTTTTCCCTCTTCCAATCTAACTTCAAAAATAGTTTGAAAAGTTAAATATTCAAAAGCATTTAAACATCATTTTTCAAAAGTATTTGAACAAAACTTTCAAAGGCATTTGAACATAATTTTTGGAATGCATTTGCCTTTAGCTCTTTTAAAACAAACCAAGCCACATCTTAACTTAATCAGGATTCGATCAATGAGTTAATGCATATGATTGACCATAGCATCGTACAGTTAATCTTAGATTTTGAAACTTTTCCTCTTATTTAAAAACAACAACACACAAGCAAGTTTATAAATTTTAGCTTTTAAGGCACGGGGATAATGACCCATGGTTTTGCAACAACCTTTCCTTGCACTTTGCTCGTAAGATTTATTTTGTACACTTACAGTCTTACTTTGCACCTGCCTTTAGTCAAGTGTCTATATGAGATTTCCATATTTATACTTTTTCTCTCAAACATGTTATAGCGGTCAAACATGTCTAGAATATCAGCACAGTAAATAAATAGGAATACGTCTCATAATATATCATATGCATTTTTTGTACCCAAGTGATAGCTAACGTTTCCAACCCAAACAACATAAATAAAAAGGAACAAATGCTTGAAATAAAATACCAAAAACTACTACTTATAATCCTAATATTACCTACGATCAATGGGATGGTCCTAAGCCCCTACGGGAGCTCGAGCTATTGCCTCGACCCTTGTATAGGCACAACATAGCAGCTATTACATTTATTTATTCATTTCAAGTCTAACTTATTATGCTATGATACCAAATGTAACAATCCTCTTCGAAACATGCCTAATTTTTGATCCAATAAAATCCTAATCGAATCTTAAGTCCATTCCAAAGCTGGCTGTTGGTTGGTAAAATAAATAACGTACAGAGCTATCTATCTATACTTTCAAAATCTCACGGTAGAAAGGATAAAGTATAATAATAAAATAAGTATCCATTTCACATATGCCAAATCTCAGAATTACAACATTCCAAAATATCCATAATACAATGTCTCAAAATAAATCATCACCGTGTATAAAAATCTTGGTACATCTGAATATAACATAGATAAATAACTAAACTGCCACAAATCTTCATTGCTGCCTTCTTCTTCTTCATCAACATCATTCCCTATAACATGTGGGTTGTAATGAGGAGGAAGTCAGAACAACAATGCATGGTGAATGAAAATCTCAAGCCTTATCATAATAGTATTTGGGTAGTATCATTTAGATAAGTATTATGCATTATGCATCATATGCTTTAACCTACTGAGTATACCTCCAACTATAAGCTAAAGGCTCTTCCAGTCCAGCTCCATAACGCACCTTTAACTGTAGGTCAAAGGTCTTTTCCAGTCCAACTTTATAATTCTAATGCAGGTACAACACAACTATGGGGTCTAACGACCCATCTCCGTTAATCATGCCCTAACAATGTGAGAGAAAGTGCTTGAGCCACTTAATACCTCTTTAATGGGATAAAGGCAGACTCTGATCATTTAATACATCTACCCTAGGAACACCCCCATCATTTAATACCTAGACCCAAGGCGGGCCTCTCTTTGGTACATCCTAACCGACATCGTAAGAAATCCCATAAGGCTAGAATAATTTTTTAATGGGGAAGAGGGGGACACTACAATAGCCAATTAATACCTCAACCCCGAAGAGGACCCTCCCTAGAGATCTCCCACTACCATACCTAAAAGATAATCCCAACGATTTAATACTTTTTAAATAGGAAAGAGGCAGACCTTACAACTGATATTTAATACCTTTAACCCAAAACCAGGTCCGTACTAGGATCTATATAGTTAATATCAGATGATATTGTTAATATATCACCGATATATCTCATATTGCTCCTTACCGATATTTTTCCAAAATATCGCTTAAAAGATCGTTATCGTATATTTGCCGATTTTTAGTGTAAAACCCCGTATAATTTTTAAGAATATCGTTCGTTATTATGTCTTGGAGAAAACAATTTTACAAATAAATATACAAATAAATTTCTTCACATTCTCAATATTTGTTTTTAGTATATGGTAAATGATAATACATAGATTCCCAATGCACTAATTTTTTTAGCTTTAACCATAATTTTTTTAGTCTATTTCATTCGTCTTTCCATAAATAATACTCTATATATTCCATTATTTTATTTATTTTATTTTGTGTGAGGACTTTACCACTAAAAACTAGATCGTTTTGTGATCTATTTCTCTTTCTACTTATATTTTGGTTCACCGTTTCTAATTGGTAAGTTCGGTTATGATATCCGATTTTATTAGTTATTATCATGCACCAAGAACTAAAACTTTGAAGATTAGTAACGATATACATTTGAAAAATCGATAAAGAACATGCTGGAAGTTAGAATAGATGTCAAATCAACATTACTTATTTGATAAATTAAGTGAAAATGAAAACGAAGAAACTATAAATATGGAAAAAATTACAAACTAATATAGACGATTAGATGACTTAAACGAATATACTATAAAAATGGATATAATAATAAATATTCATATTATACGAATTTCCTGATTTTTATAAGCTTATTATATGTCTTATGTTTAATAGAATATCTCAGCAAACATATTGTAACCGGTAAACTATATGCAATCACTCTTTAATAGTAATTTGGCAATATTGATCCAAATAAAAACATAACCATGGTATAACATTATACTGTTAGTCCATGAGTTGATGGTTTTGATGACAACAACCTTAGAATAAGATTATAAAATATAAATACTAACATTATAGTTTAGATATATATATGTATATGCAGGATTTAACCATGCAGGTACCAAGAATGAAGTCTGTACAGTATAGAGATTCAAGATATCAAGATTGAAGACTCATGAGTATCAAGAATATCAAGAATATCAAGATTATTAAGATTTCAAGATAAGTATTGAGTCTAGAATTATGTTAAAACTTCACAATAGCACTGAAATCTTCATTTCGTATTTTCATTTGGGATGGAACCCATTTCTACCTTTTTAGTGGCTTACAAACCCACGACAAGTAGCTTACAAACCTACGACAAGTGGCTTACAAACCCATGAACATCCTGGTTTTGTACAAGTTCTTGAGTCCTGGTGTGATGAGATATTCTGCAGGAAGAAGCTTGCAAAACTACTTCAAAATGATTTTCAAAACTGCTTTTCAAAATGTTTTAGCCTTAAAAATTATCTTTTCAAATGATTTTCAAAAAGATGTTTTAGCCTTAAAAAAAATATTCTTTGATTTTGTTCTTAAATAAATTCTTGTTTTAAACTTCGTTTGTTTTAAACTATCTTTTAATATATTTAACTTTTAATATTTACTTAGATTTAAATATAAAATTATAGTAAAATTTTATATATATTATTCTCTATATTTATCTATGTATTTTATCTATAGTCAAGTATATTAATAAATTTAAAATAGTTTTAATATAAGATAAAGGTTATTTTCAAAGAAAAACAAAACATCAAAATTTCCTTTGGGATGTCGACATGCCCTAATACCCCATGTCGACATAGTGTCAGTTAGGACCAAAAATTTGAATTTCAAAAGAAGTGTCTATTCGCCATAACCTTTCATGAATAGACATGGCTGTTGTTCTTCTATAAATAGGGGTTGGTTTCAACGAATTTTATATCGGATTTTCTGGTTTTTCACTTCTCTTCTTCTTCCACATTTTCTTATTCAAAATCCTATCATCACTCTGAGAAATCAACATTGAATCAAACTAGATCATCTCTGGTTTGATTCTCTATCACTATCTCAACAAGATCCCAGTGCTATTCAGAGTTATAGGCTTCTTTGTAATCTATCTAGCGAGAAAAGGTGTGATTGTAGCCTTGGAAATCAATCAAGCGAGAAAAGGTGTGATTGTAGCCTTGGAAATCAATTGGGTGAACTTGTTGCCCCGGAAATCAAGTATCTCTACCCAGAGGATTGTGATTCTGGAGGGTGTACCTCGTAGCCTTGAAACCGAGGGTGTAATTGTACAATTGCTTTTGAAAGGAAATCCGTACTAAGTTGTGAGGGACTAGATGTAGGGTAACTCCAAGAACTCCACAACAAAACGGAGTAGTAGAACGTAAAAATATGACGATTCAAGAGTGTGCGAGAACTATGCTTTCTGATAGTAATTTACCAAAGTACTTTTGGGCAGAAGCAGTTGCTACCGCCTGTTATATTTTATATAGAATTTTAATTAGACCTTTAACTGATAAGACATCTTATGAACTTATTTACTCAAAGAAACCTAAGGTACCTTATTTTAGAATTTTTGGAAGTAAATATTTTATTTTAAATACAAAAGATAACTTAGATAAATTTGATCCTAAATCCGACAAAGGTATCTTTATTGGATACTCTAATAGAAATAAAGCATACAGAGTATTTAATTTAAGAACTAATACCATCGAAGAAACAATGCATGTTTCATTTGATGAAAATTTCAAAAATTTTGAAGAAATAAATGATGAAGAGGATTTAATCACTCAAAACCAAGAGTCAACTGAAACTAATAATGAATTAAATCATCCTAATAAAAGGATTAAACTTTAAAAAGATCACCCTATAGAAAATATACTTGGAGATATGCAATCTGTTGTTAAAACTAGAAACCAACTAAGTCAAATGAGTAATGTAGCTTTTATATCAACTATTGAACCCAAAAATCCAGAAGAAGCATCAACTGATGATTCATGGATTTTGGCTATGCAAGAAGAATTAAATCAATTCACTAGAAATGATGTTTGGGAACTTGTTCCTAGACCTGAAAATAAAACAATAATTGGAACTAAATGGGTTTATAAAAATAAAATGAATGAACAAGGAGAGGTTGTTAGAAATAAAGCCCGGTTAGTCGCTCAAGGTTATTGTCAAGAAGAAGGAATAGATTTTGATGAAACCTTTGCCCCCGTAGCAAGATTAGAAGCCATTAGGATTCTACTTGCTTTCGCAAATCATAATAATTTCAAATTATTTCAAATGGATGTTAAAAGTGCATTTTTAAATGGTTTTGTAAAAGAAGAAGTATTTGTTGAACAACCACCACTTTTTGAAAATGATAAATTTCCAAATCATGTTTACAAACTTAAGAAAGCTCTATATGGTCTAAAGCAAGCTCCTAGAGCCTGGTATGATAGACTAAGATCTTACTTGTTACAATCAAATTTTGAAATAGGTAAAGTAGATAATACTCTTTTTATTAAAAGAAATAAAAATGATATTCAACTAGTACAAGTCTACGTAGAGGATATCATTTTTGGATCAACTAATTTTGAAATGAATAAAGAATTTTCTGAAATAATGACAAAAGAGTTTGAGATGAGTCATATGGGTGAATTAAACTTCTTTTTAGGATTATAAATAAAACAATTAGATAATGGTATCTTTATTAGTCAGGAAAAATATGCTAAAGACCTAGTTAGTAAATTTGGTTTGACTACCGCGAGTGGAAAACCCACTCCCATGGCAACCAATGAGTACCTTAGTAAAGAAGATCTCTCGAAAGATGTAGATCAAAAATTATATAGAGGAATGATTGGATCACTACTCTATATCACTGCGAGTAGACCTAATATCATGCATAGTGTCTGTCTCTGTGCAAGGTATCAATCCCAACCTAAACAAACTCACTTAAAAGCTGTAAAACGTATTATAAGATATGTTAAACACACCTTTGATTATGGCTTATTTTATCCTAAAAATGATTCGTTTGACTTAATATCTTACTGTGATGCTGATTATGCTGGTTGTAAATCAGACCGAAAAAGTACAAGTGGAACTTGTCACTTTTTAGGGCATTCTCTGATTTCCTGGTTTAGTAAAAAGCAAAACATAGTTTCTCTATCAACAACTGAAGCAGAGTATATATCTGCTGCTTTGGCTTGTTCTCAAGTAATATATATGCAACAAACTTTAAAAGATTTTGGTTTAAATATCTCAAAATCACCAATTTATTGTGATAATACTAGTACAATAAATTTATCCAAAAATACTACTCAACATGGTTGAACTAAACATATTGATATCAAACACCATTTTCTCAGAGATAATATAAGTAGAGAAGTAATTACTCTCGACTATATCAATTCTGAAAATCAATTTGCTGATATCTTAACAAAACCATTAAATGAATCTACATTTACTAAATTAAGAAGAGAATTAGGTATTTGTTCATTAACTGAAATATAAAATATAAATTACAAAGTATAATTAAAAATTAAACCAAAATAAATCAAATAGTAAAAATATTGAGAACCATGTCGACATATAACGTTTTTTTTTAATTTAAAATTTTTTCCCACCAAAATTCAAATAATTGGTTATATATTCTTCTTATTTTTGAAAATTTCTTCATTCTCTCTATTCTCTTTCTGTTCTATCTTCTGAAATCAATTTATCAATAGCCTCCTCTTCCAAATCAAACATAAAATCAACCTTTTCGTTCCCTTCTCCTACCTCTGGTCCGTTTCAACGTACTACGCTCGCCCGAGTGACAAAAATAGAGGATTCTCTTAAGGATGCAATTCAGTTAATGACTGAAATTCAAATAGTGCAACTCCGAATGGCAAAAGAACAGGAAAGGCAAGGAAAAATCCTTAGAAATTTGCAAAAATTTCTAATGGACAATCATGCTAATCCAATCTTGATTAACGAGGACTCTTCAGGAGATCATGAACAAGAGGAAAGTGAAGAAGAAGAAGGAGAAGAACCAATGGAAGAAGAGCATGCGGAAGACAATGACAAAGTCATTTGCGTTAGCGAAGTATGTTTTGACAAGGACGGAAACTTGGTTGAACAACGTGGAAATTTTTGTTTCCATTATCCAAATTGTTTGATCCATAGATCTCCAATTGTCAAAGATACTCAGTAGTTTCTTCTTTTTCGTTTTTCATCGTTATGTGTATATTTGTCACGTTGTACAAAAATATAAATATAAACATATATATATATAAATAAATATTGTGTGTTCTTATATATGATTCCTATATATGTTATATATACGTATTATATAGGTACTTGGTTAGGAATGTTAGTAGTTTAGGACTAAGTTTTAGGTTTACAAGTAAGTATTGATTATGTATGATAACACTATCGTTATATAGGATATTAGACTAAGAGTAATATAGTTTAGAGTTAGTTTGTTTTTGTTGATGACAAAGGGGGAGAAATATAAAATAGAAGAGTTAGGCATAGATTAAGGGGGAGTTATCAGTTTTAGGGGGAGTTATTAGGATAGAAGTAATATTTTATAAACAACGGTTGTCATCATCAAAAAGGGGGAGATGGTTAGTCCATGAGTTGATGGTTTTGATGACAACAACCTTAGAATAAGATTATAAAATATAAATACTAACATTATAGTTTAGATATATATGTATATGCAGGATTTAACCATGCAGGTACCAAGAATGAAGACCGTACAGTATAGAGATTCAAGATATCAAGATTGAAGACTCATGAGTATCAAGAATATCAAGATTATCAAGAGTTCAAGATTTCAAGATAAGTATTGAGTCTAGAATTATGTTAAAACTTCACAATAGCATCGAAATCTTCATTCCTTATTTTCATTTGGGATGGAACCCATTTCTACCTTTTTAGTGGCTTACAAACCCACGACAAGTAGCTTACAAACCTACGACAAGTGGCTTACAAACCCACAAACATCCTGGTTTTGTACAAGTTCTCGAGTCCTGATGTGATGAGATATTCTGCAGGAAGAAGCTTGCAAAACTACTTCAAAATGATTTTCAAAACTGCTTTTCAAAATGTTTTAGCCTTAAAAATTATCTTTTCAAATGGTTTTCAAAAAGATGTTTTAGCCTTAAAAAATATTCTTTGATTTTGTTCTTAAATAAATTCTTGTTTTAAACTTCGTTTTTTTTAAACTTCGTTTGTTTTAAACTTCGTTTGCTTTAAACTATCTTTTAATATATTTAACTTTTAATATTTACTTAGATTTAAATATAAAATTATAGTAAAATTATATATATATTATTCTCTATATTTATCTATGTATTTTATCTATAGTCAAGTATATTAATAAAGTTTAAAATAGTTTTAACATAAGATAAAGGTTATTCTCAAAGAAAAACAAAACAGCAAAATTTCCTTTGGGATGTCGACATGCCCTAATACCCCATGTCGACATAGTGTCAGTTAGGACCAAAAATTTGAATTTCAAAAGAAGTGTCTATTCGCCATAACCTTTCATGAATAGACATGGCTGTTGTTCTTCTATAAATAGGGGTTGGTTTCAACGAATTTTATATCATATTTTCTGGTTTTTCACTTCTCTTCTTCTTCCACATTTTCTTATTCAAAATCCTATCATCACTCTGCCGAAATCAACATTGAATTAATCTAACTAGATCATCTCTAGTTTGATTCTCTATCACTATCTCAACAAGATCCCAGTGCTATTAAGAGTTATAGGCTTCTTTGTAATCTATCTAGCAAGAAAAGGTGTGATTGTAGCCTTGGAAATCAATCAAGCGAGAAAAGGTGTGATTGTAGCCTTGGAAATCAATTGGGTGAACTTGTTGCCCCGAAAATCAAGTATCTCTACCCAGAGGATTGTGATTCTGGAGGGTGTACCTCGTAGCCTTGAAACCGAGGGTGTAATTGTACAATTGCTTTTGAAAGGAAATCCGTACTAAGTTGTGAGGGACTAGATGTAGGGTAACTCCAAACCAGTATAAAATCCGGTGTGTTCTTTCCTTTACTGCATTTACTTTATTTCTGCATCTGTGTTTGATTCTGTGATTATATCTGTGTCTGAATATTGCATACATTTGTGTACAAATCAACAATAACTCAAAAAGATTTAGTAATTTCTTATAAACACTATTCACCCCCCCTCTAGTGTTCATTCTAGCCTTAAGATCCATATTCTGCATTCCTCACATATACAAATAGTACAATATGGTTTATAAAATGTTCTACACATGTCCGATATATCATCGATATTATCTGATTTTATCACGATATTTTAAAATATTTTATATCGGTACTTGGCTGATATATGCCCGATACCAATATTAACTACTTAGACTGGTATATCTGTCTTATGAACCATAATCCAAACTGTGACGTCTCACATTTGTCCTACTATTTGTAGGTATAGGTAGCAAATTAACTGAGAAGACTTACCCTATAGCATTGGGACTAACCTCGCATCCACTGTAGGAACTTATTATAGGCGGTGCCTTACATCAATCCCAAAGTCATACTGTGGCAGCTACATTAGCTGGGCAGACCTCTATATACTTTTAACTGACCTCACATTCCTATAACTTGGTCATATTTTTGCTCTCTGGCATAATAAAATATCCTAAGATACATACATATACATATACATATACATATACATATATATATATATATGCACACTATATATATATAATATCTCGCCCGCATTTACGCATTAAGGCCATATAAAAGAAACTCCTTAGTTCACCTTTAATAATTATGGATTGATTACCATAATTATCCTTAACTACTTTCCTATAGGGATTAGCATTATATACTAGCTATTTATTTTATACGTTTACAACTTGTTCACTACTAATATATTTATACCTAACATAGAATATTAGACTAACTAGTTTTTATTAAAACTTCTAAGCATGCGTAAAATTATTTCCATACAAAGGTTTTTGCTTCCTATACTAATTATTCAAATGTCAAAACTTTCATATTAATACAAGTCTCAGTTCCATACAATAGTTTACAAAATAGTTAATATCCATAGCTATACAAAACAAATTTGCATATATATATATTCAAAAATGGAATCTAAATACCAAACTTATTATATATTAACATAAAAGAATCAACGCATCTGTTTCAAGTAAATAAATATTTATAATTTGAATCATTTATATCCTATTCAACTTTTACACATATATGCTTAAAGTGAAAAAGGGATTTATATTTACTTAAATTATGGAAATAGTTTGTGCAAACTACAAATAGAAAAATCTATACTTTGCACATCATTTCCCAATTCTTTTCTTTTAGAAACCTTCTTCACAACAACAGAAATTTGGAAGTGCAGTAGAATAGAACATAAATTATTAATATTGCAGATAACAAATTAAATTCTACCGTATTAACATAAAACAATAAGGTTACAACTAACCCAAGAATTGACATTTTATAGAGTAATTTTAGGGTTTTAGATCTAAGGTTTCTTATACAAAATTTTCCAAGGCATAAAACAAATCCAAACTTTTACTACATAAGTTACTATAAAACGAAAACTAAGATTTCCACTCATAGATAGCTTTCCCTGATTTCCTTTGGATTTGATTCCACGTCTTCGCCTATTTCCTCCTTCAGTTATCTTTTTTTTATTTTACAATATACAAAAATTAAATTGTGTATAGATTAGATTCAGAATTCAGAAATCAAGGAATAATAGAAATTGAGAAACGTGTGTGTGTTTATATATCTATAATCTATTATCTTTAATCCGATTGATTCCTTCCTTAAAAGTTGAATCTTGAATATAAAATGCTTGAACTAATAGAATTTTGCAAGCGTTGATACATTTCTTATGAATAAAAGTGAGGGGGAAAACCTCTTATTTATAGTGTTTAGAATGCGTCTAGACCGTATGATCAAAGTTCATTTAAAAAAATAAAATACGGTCATTCAGGCTTAGCAAAACCCTAGCCTCCATATGAGAACCAGTCAACCGGCCTAACTTGGGCAGTCAACCACTAGCGGCCGACCGGCCCAGTGAAGGCGGTCGACCAACCTTCTTGTTCTAGCCAAAATTTATTTATTGCCTTTAATTTTTGACGTTAATTTTTAACTCCCAACCGTTACTCCCTAACGTTAACGTTTACTTAAACATTAAGCTTGCCCTTAACGTTAAAATCTTTTATTACCCTTTTTATTTCCAAATGTTAGTGCTATTAAATTTTAAAATTTAAATTCATTTGAATTATTTTAAATTCGAAAACTTCAAACGTCAATAACTTTTCCATTCGAACTCCAATCACGAAACTTTGTATATGATAGTTGCTTCGAAAATTGCCACAAACACAATAGTGTAACTTTTGTGGCCAAATTCTGATATTTGCAAAATTCTTCCTTTTAATATTATTATTAAGTAATTAAATTTCATGTTTATTTTATGGTGTGTTACATTTATTTATGCATCATAACATTTCCAAAAGATAGTGTTTCCACATCTCTGATACCAGATGTAACAACCCGCACCTGAATGGGCCTGAATTTTAACTAAATAGAAACCTAAGTCCATTAGAGTACAGATTATTGGTGTCAGTAACCTGTAATAAATATAAGTATATTAGAGAGCTATTTATATAAACTCACAGTGGAATAGAAAAATATAACAGAACATATATATCGACTAAGGCTACTACCTGCCAACCGTGAATGAGAAGACTTCTCCATCTACCGTTCCTGTCTTGCACCAGTAGTTTGTTCTTAAAAATCTATCATGTGAGTTGTAACGAGGAGGAGGTCAGAACAAATTTTCGGTGACTGGAAAATTACATACTTTATCCCATGTTGTTTTGTTTTAGCAATGCAAATAGAGAACAAATGCTAGAAAGGGGCCTTTAGTTCCAGTTTATCATTATTTCATTTAATATTTCATTTAGAGCATAACACTAGTTTATGTCGATCGATTTCTATTTAAGCATTACGTCTATTATTCATGGCTTATCTGCTTAATTCCATATGTATGTACGATATATCTAACCTTCTCTGATGTATAACTACGTATATATATATATATATATATATGTGTGTGTGTGTGTGTGTGTGCGTGCATGTGTGTGTGTGTGTATGTATGTATATGTTTTACAACCTAAAAGAACATCCTGACCACTTAATACTTCTTAAATAGGGAGGAGGCAGACCTAATGGTCATTTATACCGTAAACCCGAAGCATGCCCTCCATAACGTAATCGCTAGTCAACCGACCCTAGTTACGAAGGTCAATGACCCATAGATACGGCTTTATAATTTAATTTACTGTATTTTTAATGCATTTCAAAGACTTATTTCTTTAAAAGTAGGATTTTAACTCAAAATATTTATTTGTATTCAAAAACTCAATTTTCATACCAAACCGATTTTAAAAAACATCTTCTATAACTTTAAAAAATGAACAACTGGAGTAGACAAGGATAGCATGTCATGTTTAATTCTACAATTAATTAGAGGCATATTCAGAAGGTTAAAGTATATGATGCGTAAGACATAATACTTATCTAAACGACACTGCCCAAATATTGTATGGTAAGACTTAAGATTTTCATTCACTACACATTATTGTTCCGACTCCCTCTTCATTACAACCCATAGGTTAGGGGGAACGATGCCGATAAAGAAGATTAAGGTAGCGATGAAGATTTGTGGCAGTTTAGTTATTTATCTATGTTTTTGATATGTTCGGATGTACCCAGATCTTCAGACATGTTGATGATTTATTTTGATACAATGTATTAAGGATATTTTGGAATGTTGTATTTCTGAGATTTGATATATGTGAAATGGGTACTTATTTTATTATTATTATATTTATCCCTTTCGTTGTAAGATTCTGAAAGTATAGGTAGATGGCTTTGTATGTTGTTTTATCAATCAACGGCCAGCTCTGGAATGGACTTAAGGTTCGATTAAGCTTTTATTGGATCGAAAATCAAACCTATTCTAGAGAGTGTTGTTATAAATACCCCTAGTTTGGCAAAACTATAGTTGTTTTGGCCGCCCACAAAAATATTGTCCATTTGAGAAAATTTGGGTTCCAAAACAAAAGCAAAGCAACATCCAAAGTGCAAGTGGTAATTATCCAACAAATAAGATTAACGATGATGATGCAACCAATACCTCTACAACATCTTAGGAAAATAATAGTAGTGGATAAAGCGTCAACAGACTGAAATAAGCACGAACGTTGTTATACAAAGTACTAACAATGTTGCAAGTCGTAATGGATTATCAAACTTGAATAGCCTAGACAGTACAACCGATACTTCTACAACTCAAGACAATAAAAACTAGGCCAAATTCCAGCTGAACGGAGTGAAATAAGCATGATAGATGACATATAAAGCAATAACTATAATAATAATAATAATAATAATAATAATGTGTTTAAGGTTTTAGGTAATACAAGGCATTTAGACAATACATCTAATATTAGCAAGTTAACAAATGAAATGGTAACAAATAAAGTTATGTTCAGACAGCCCTACTTATACACAAATTAACACTTAGAAGTCCTCACTTAACAAACAACACTACAACAAATATACCATAGTATAATTAATTATTTACAACTGGCACATAATGAAAGTTGTAATATATGGTTTTTAACAACCGACTTTTACTGATAGTTGTAATAAAGGGTTTTTAATAACTGGCTTTTACCAACAATTGTAATAAAAGGCTATTTACAACTGGTTTTTCCCGACTGTTATAATAAAAATATTTTTAACAACTGTGTTTTTTTACCAGTATAATAAACGTATTTTTAACAATTGTTTGTTCTAGGCAGTTGTAACAACTTATTAGTTTTGACCGTTGTAAATATTGATATTTTCTCTTATAAAAAAAGTTGAAAAATTGATATTACTAAGTTATTTGGTTAAGTCTTTTTCTTGAAAACAATCATTTTCAATAAATAATTGATAATTAATAAATAACCTTTAATAATTAATATTAAATATATAATAATTAATATAAATAATGAATAATATATACATACTAATTAACAGTTAATATTCAATTATAATTAAGAAGTAATAAGTAATAAGTAGTCATTAATAAATATGAAGTAATACTTTAATAATTAATAATTGATGGTTACTGTTAAATAATTGATATTTAATATTTATTAAGTAATAATTAAGACTAATATTTAATAATTAATATATTATATAATTATTAGTTATTAATTAATAATTAATAATTACCATTAAATAATTAATAATTAAAAATAATAGTTAACATTTAATAATTAATGTAAAATATATAATAGTTAGTAATTAATAATTACTGTTAATAATTAATATTTAATAAAATATACATAATAATTAATATTTAATAATTAATATTCAATTATAGTTTAGAAGTAATAATTAATAATTAATCATTAATAAATAAGAAGTAATAATTAATAATTACTATTAACTAATTAATAATTAATAATCAAGACTAATAATTAATAATTACTATTAAATAATTAATAATTAAGAATAATGTTTAATATTTAATAACTAATATTTAATAATTAGAATTTTTTAACAACTTACCTTGCATGACCGTTGCAAATATTAATTTATAGCAAACTTAATTTATAGTTATCTTTAACATCCGACGGAAATTCTGAGTCGACGTAAAGATACCAATAACTATTAATAAATAATTAATACTAAACAAAATTTTGAACTTGAACTTGCCAATTTAGGCCTGCGGACGCATCCAAAGTATTACTTCCATATACATGTAGATATTTTCTTTTGCAACTCCTTTTTTTATAAATATATAAGTTTTATTTTGGCTTTAAACCAAAAAATTTGCTCCAAACCCAAAATTTTGGGGCGCCCTCTAAATTTTCAATTATATTGTTTTCCTAACACCCCTTCTCAACCCCAAAAACGAAATCTAAAATCGCTTACCACAAACCCTACCTCGTGTCTCCTCCAACATGACTTCAAAAAATCACGTCTTCTAACCCTAATTTCCTAAGTACCCAAATCAAAAATCATAATGGCAGGAAGAGGAAAGGCGATTGGATCTACGGCGGTAAAGAAGGAAACTTCTAGAAGTAGCAAGGCTGGTCTTCCATTCCCAGTCGGTAGAATAGCATGATTTTTGAAGGTTGGGTAGTACGCTGAGAGAGTCGATGCCGGTGCTCCTATATATCTCACCGTCGTACTTGAGTATTTAGCTTTTGAGGTTTTGGAACTTGCTAGAAATGCAGTAAGAGATACAAAAAGACAAGATTGTGCTGAGACATATTCTGTTGGCCGTGAGGAATGATGAAGAGCTTTCCAAGCTTTTGGGTACGGTCACAATTGCAAATGGAAGAGTGATGCCTAACCTTCACAATCTATTGCTATCAAAGAATATAGATGCTTCTAAATCTGCACCTGAAGAAGATTAAAGGGCTCGTTTGTTATAAAATTTTGTTAGTGATGCTGCATTGGCTTTGTCTGGTTTAGTTTTACAAGGTTAATGTTTGTATTATCAGTTTATAAAAAACACTACTTTGGCAACACGAGTTACTCCTACAACGGGTAAGTGACCCTATAAAGGATCATAACTACTAGGGGAAGGGCAGAGAACATGGACATAGTGCGAACAATGTACGCAGTAAGCATGGAAAAGCTAGGTTCTTAAGTGGAAAAGGAAACAGTTGCAATATTAGCTGCATCGCCTTTTGTGTTTTGGTCCACAGACCCAGGGTATTCCCAAAAGTTGTTGGAAAATGGACTGAGGGCATTTCAGTTTGCAAATAGTTACAAAGGAGCATAGAGTGCCGATCCTGACCTTAAAGCTTGTGTTTTCCATTTTTACTGTGCTTTTGATGGCTATCAGGTAACTACTGATTTTTTTTCTTACTTTCTTTTAAAGAGCACATAATTATGGTCCTAATAACTTATTATCTAGAAGAATTGATACATAATATGGCAATACTACTACCAATATAAAGCACACCTCAATTGTTGCCATATTAATTTCTCTATACTATACATTAATCGTATTGTCTTTATTGGAGATATATGATGTAGGTCCTTAGCATAGTTTTGAAGACCGGATCGCTTATCGAACCGCGATGATCAAAGGTCGGAGGCTTTGGTGATCGAACCGTTTAGACCGTGAAAACCGTACCGATTATTATTTACGATTTTATTAACATAAATGCAAAAAAACTTATTAAATTTGAACCAAACAAAATGTAAAAAACATAGCATAAGTTACTAACCTGGGTAATTAATAATCATAGAAGGTAGGAAGTTCATTTGTAGCTTAATTGATGTCGGTCTAGCTTAACAAGATTTATATCTAAGAAAATATAGATATGAAAAGTTGACCTGCATTAGATATTAAATCCGTCCATGAAATAGATAAGCTTCAAAAATTACTAACCTGAGTAATTAATAATCATCATGCTTTTAAGAAGCTAGTCACCATGTGTAAAAATCTGAAAAAGCTCAAATTGTCCCACCTCACCTGGTATATGAGAATTGTTTCATATTCCATGTATAAATAAGTGGCCCTGCCATTTATAGTGATGTGCTAGCGTGTAGGTAAGCTATGAATGCTTTTCGAAAGCTGGGCCATAGCTAAACATACAGTATTGGATGGGTTTGGTTTATCTTTTCCAAATAAACCGGATTAAATACATTCAGACCGCGGTTTTGTAAGGTTTGAACGGTTTGATTGAAATTACGGTTTAAATGAGTTCCAGGCCTCATTGGCTTACGGTTCACGGTTATTCTGGTTCAACCTCCGGTTCAGTCCGGTTTTCAAAACACTGGTCCTTAGTAAGGTTGGCCAAAATTGTGCATGCAGTAGTATAGACTTTTGACCCTTAAGCTACAAGATATTGTGCATGCAGTAGCTTAGGTAAAACGGGGAGTGAGTTGGAAAAATAGGAGGAGCTATAGTGTGTTGGGCATAAGAATTGGATCGGAGAAGTTTAGTTGGTTAATTGGGTTGGGCTTTAACATTTTGGCTTGAAAAATAAATGCAGTAGGAGATTTGTAAGGTGTAGAATCAATAAAATTAGAGCTGATGGGGATAGACTAGATTAGAGATTGCCTACATGGTTAGATATGATTTTTGTATATTTTCTTTTCATTTTTTTTAAAGTGGATAATCTGGTTGAACTTGATGTATTGTGACTATTTTGTCAAAGTATTTCTTTGCTCTTGAATTTATAGATATTGTAATGGGGCTTTGCACGAAAGGTCCCTATTTCTGATGGTGTTACAAGAAAAGTCCCTGTAGAAATAAGTATGTAAATTAAGTCCCTGTTTTTTCTAAATAAGAAAACGCAAGTTAGCTTGCGTTTTTAAAATTTCAAAATTTTCAAAATCAGAAAGCGCAAACTAGCTTGCGCTTTCCTGATAGAAAGCGCAAGTTACCTTGCGCTTTTCAAAAAATTTAAAAGTTTTAAATTTTTTTAAAAAATTTCAAAATCAGAAAGCGCAAACTAGCTTGCGCTTTTATGATAAAAAGTGCAAGTTAACTTGCGCTTTTCAAAATTTTCGAAAATTTCGAAAATTTCGAAAAATATTTTAAAATTAGAAAAGTGCAAGTTATCTTGCATTTTCTATCAGAAAAGTGCAATACACTTTGCGTTTTTTTATTTTTGAAAAATAGGGACCAAATTTACATATTCATTTCTACAGGGACTTTTTGTATAACAACATCAAAAACAGGGACCTGTGACTCTTTTCTTGTATTGTAATACTATTTGAATTTTTGGGAATGTTTAAAAAAATATTTGGAATAGTTTTATGTTTGAATCGATGGATACTACGTACTTGAATCGACAAATTTTATATATTTGAATTTATGGAATTGTGATTTTATAATAGTTGATATTGTAAAACATTTGTAAAAAACCCAATGCAACGAGCATAAAAAGTTGTAAAAGACCTTATTGCATGGGCAAAAATAATTTCAACATGAACCGACTCTATTACAATTTCGCATATTACAATGGTAGCATGATCGTTGTTAAAGACCTATTACAACTACCATTGTTAGTCAATTGCGAAATGGGTATTTTGTTGTAGGGCAAAAAGACAACTCAAATGTGAGTAACCAATTCACTTCAGCAGCTTCCACCGGTTTTAATTAGATCTCCCAGACCTTGCAAATCCTGGCTGAAATGCATCATGAAGATAAAGATGAAGATGGTCCAGCAACACAAGAGGAAACTAAAGCCATGGTGGTTGAAAATTCCATATCGATTCAAAACAGCAGCATCCCTCCAGTTAGCAACACTGTAACAGTCCATTATCCTCAAATAAGCACATGTTTGACACACATAGTATAAGTAAATTTTGTATAACCAAACAAGACAAGCTAGGAAAGTAGGAACAGAAGGAAATTTGTTGGATTCTAGAACCACGAAAGATGCGGATGTTATAAATAACCCTGCATGGGACCAACTTGCATCTCACTTAAAAGCAAAGGCAAAAAAACTTAAGAAGTCGAAAAGGAGTACCACTGCTCTAAGTAGCTTAGAGGCTAGGAGTAAATCATTATATTAATGTCGCTCTTAGTATGGAATGTGAGGGGTCTCAACTTTTTCACTAGGAAACAAGACGTCAAAAAACATCTTGATTCTTTTAACGAGTGTTACGGCACACGCTTCACGCGTGAGTTGTTCTACAAATTGTATATGTTTCAACACACTCGAAAAAATAATTTTCAGAAATATTTAGTCATATTTTGCGTTGAACTCATGCATAGTTTGTTTGAATTTTTATTTTTAAGTTTCAGTATCTAATTTTTTTGGTAGTTTGAATTTATATTTCTGTTATTAGTTAATAAAGAAAGAATTTGTAAAGAAATTTCATTTGTTATATCCTATTTTAAAGTGACATTAAAATTTGATTATATTAGAGCGTTCTGAATTTGTAAAAAAAACTATTCATCAAGTCCTATTTTCAAGTGATATTAATGTTTATTAATATTTGTAAAGGCACATGTTGAATTTGTAAAGTGAGTTTATTTGTTAGATCCAATTTTTAAGGGATTTAGTAACATATATAGATGAGCATTAAATTATATATGAGTAAATGGTATTTTCGGAAGTTTGCGGTTGGACCAAAAGTTTGCGCTTTCAAGTCAACTATTAATAAAGATATTTTAAAGTGATGTTAAGATTTGATTATATTTGAGCGTTCTGAATTTGTAAAAAAAACTATTCATCAAGTCCTATTTTCAAGTGATATTAATGTTTATTAATATTTGTAAATGCACATGTTGAATTTGTAAAGTGAGTTTATTTGTTAAATTCAATTTTTAAGGGATTTAGTAACATATACAGATGAGCATTAAATTATGTATGAGTAAATGGTATTTCAGAAGTTTGCGGTTGACCAAAAGTTTGTGCTTCCAAGACAACTATTAATAAAGATATGGACATAATGGGTCTAGTGGAACATAAACTCTCTGATTTGACTATCATAAGGTTTTATAATTTTATAACTATTGAATGAGGGGTTATTCATAATGATGAATGTGATAGCAAAGTAAGAATCTTGCTCATGTGGAACAAAAGCACATGGATGGCAAGTAATGCGGCGGTCTCAGATCAACACATCAGTTGTATTCTAGCCAAAAAGGGGGGTTTAAATGGTTATTTTCACTAATTTATTATAAACATTTAGCAAATGAAAGAGTACAACAATGGAAATACTTATCTGACGATTCATCAAGCACTTCCATACGTTGGATTCTTGTTGGAGATTTCAACTGCATACTCAACAATAGTGAGAGATTGACTTCAAATAATACATACTAAATGTAGACAAATATTTTCAAACTTTTGTTCTCTCCATGGTTTAAAGGAAGTTAGCTTTACTGGAATTTTTTTACTTGGCAAGGAGATACAAATTTTACTATCCACGGTAAAATTGATAGAGTACTTGGCAACTTTAAATTATTATTAATATTTCCACATTTAAATGTCTCGTTGCTTAATCACTCATCTAGCGTTCATTCACCTATGCACATCAAGTTCACTAACCTTCCAACATAGGGTAAAAACAAATCACTCAAATTCTATAATGCATGGCCTCTTCAAAGTGGGTATCATCAAATCATATAGAGTTGTTTTAATAGTAGAATTTATGGAAACCCAGTTTTTAGCTTTATCAGGAAGCTTAAGATGATTGAATCCTGCCTAAAAAACCGGAATAGTAACAGACAGGGGATAAGTAAACAATGTGATGCAATTAGAGAATGCAATAATGCTATCCATATGAAGATGGTAGAAAATCTGCTAAATAAAGAACTAATTTAGTCATACAAATTAAATCTACATACGCTGCCAACTATGTTGTACGTCAAAGAGCTGGAGAACCACCAAAATTCAGAGGTAGGATGACTCACACAAGGAGATCAACTTACTAAAAAATTCACTTTAAATGACAACGCGCAAAGACATGACTCACTTACAAAACATTGTACATAGCAATGGGCAGCCATTTACTAACCTGCATAAACTCAAAGAGGATGCTATTAAATATTTCACCAATTTATTCAATGCATATTCAAATGGAAACCGGGTTTCAGATCATAGCATAATATGTAAAAATATTATATTTATCTTTACTACTAATAATAAGAATTCCATCAACTAATTTCAACTGTGTCTTTTTGAATTGCCAAAAATACCCTTGAGCCCAAATTACTCTTCGTCGGTTCTCCTAAATTGGTTCTCATGAAACCCTAAATCGTTATCACATTCAAACTTCTTCGTCATCCCTCTGCCCTCTTTCCACCCTGCATTCTTTCTGATACCCTAGATTAAATCCATAGCTCCTCTCCTTTCAAAATCTAATACCGCTATTAACTCTTCCTTCCGAAGGAATCCGCTGCTCGAAAATCAAAAATGGCGTACTTCGTATCATTCGCTCTTATGTTTCTAATGCTTGCAGGCTTGGCTATGTTCATTTTCATTTCGGGTACGGATGTAATTGATTGGGATCCGATGCATCAGTACCTGATCGTGATGGATCGGGGTGTGAAAGCGGAAGTGTCGATGAAGGGTTCAGGTATGGGTATGTTGACAGAGAGTTCATACCCGTGGACTAATCAGATGTCGTTGAAAGGAGAACATGGAGCATGGGTAAGGGACTAACTCACATTTTTACTCTGTTTCAGTAATAGACAATGTTATTTCCTTCATTATATAAATTACAGATGAACGTCCGTTATTTGATGAAAACAAATGTCAACGTCCGTTATTTGATGAAAATAAATTATAGCCCACGACGCTCACTTGATGCACTCGGTGTCCGAGACCTCAGGTGGGACGTACTCCTTCATAGAAGACGAAGGCGTCATACAAGACGCTTTCGCACAGTGCATCGGTGGCATATTAAGCGTCGTCGTGTAGGACCTCAAAGTCATTATTCACTGCATTTATCCTGCTGTTAAGTTATCTCCTATTGAATCCGGTGGGTACGTCAACTCTATGTCAGATGATCGGTGTAAAGCGTCTGTGAACGTCGGTGATTTGTACGTTGATGAGGAAAGAGATTTCTTAGTCTCGGTTAACGTACCAATCGTCTCGGTTGATGATATCATGCTGCTGAAAGTCGATTGCTTTTACGAAGACGCATTGTCGAAAGAGCCTGTAACTTTACTAGGCGAAGGCTTAAGAATTGCAAGACCAGATTCTGTAATTGCAAGAAATATATCAGTTGAAGTGGATAGGGAGAAGAATAGAATGAGGGCAGCAAAAGCCATGACCGAAGCCAGAACTACTGCAGAACAAGGCATGCTTTCTGAAGCGGTTACCATACTAGAAACGTGCAGAAGGGTGATA
Source organism: Allium fistulosum (assembly GCA_030737815.1). Classification (NCBI taxonomy): domain Eukaryota; kingdom Viridiplantae; phylum Streptophyta; class Magnoliopsida; order Asparagales; family Amaryllidaceae; genus Allium; species Allium fistulosum. The sequence goes on along the minus strand of CM060905.1, from coordinate 1,228,161,778 downwards.
TCGACTTCATTAGCAGGGAGAGATGGAGATAGAGTGTGTATGGGTTTGGATGCGGAGCTGAACGAGATACAGGAGAGGAGGCAAGCAGGCAAAGGTACGAGTACTCAGGAAGGGCTTACGTGCTGTCTAGGTTGAGCTCGCATTCGTGGCAGAGGGCTACTGCTAGAGGAGACTCGACTTACAGCGATAGTTTGGTTACTTCGTATCAGACTCCATCTATGGTCGATATGGTGTCACGGTCGCAGGTATTGGATCCGGTTCTTCGATCTGGTGCAGCGTTTCGTTCGTTGAAGTCGGTGTCCTTTTCACACTCAAATGTGAGTACTAGATAAAAGTTATTAATAATGCTAATTACTCGATTGCGTATGGGTAAATAATGGGGGGTATATTGCTTTGATATTTGATTGGGGTAGTGTAGAGGTATTGATATAGATTGGTTAACTAAGAATGGAAGGGGATAAATTGATCTGTCTAATATTCACTTCATTTTTCGTTTTCTGTTTTGAATTTGATTTGTTGTATGTTACATTTATGATATGTTAAAGGTATTGCTTTGATATTTGATTGGGGTAGTGTAGAGGTATTGATATAGATTGGTTAACTAAGAATGGAAGGGGATAAATTGATCTGTCTAATATTCACTTCATTTTTTTTTTCTGTTTTGAATTTGATTTGTTGTATGTTACATTTATGATATGTTAAAGGTGTTTTTAGCTAAAAATAAAATAAAAAAAAAATAAAAAAAAAAAGAAATGTCACCATATATTTTAAGATGTATGCATGATTCGTTTTCCTTTTATGAAAAAAAAGTTTGGCTTTCTAACAAAATGTTGATTCTTTGGTTGAATATTACTCTGAACGCTGTTTGTAATAGACAACCAATCTGAGCCTCTTTTGATTATTATTTGTTCTTTATTTATCTTAAATCCATAACAGGGTGTAAAGAATTCAAAACTACAATAAAGACGTAATAAGTTTGATTAGCTTGACTATTATTACATGAAGATTGTCTGGTAAGAAATAAGTTTAAATTGGGATTTGTTCAAATGGGCAGCATACCCTCGGCGACTGCTGCAATTGTATCCCTGAATGGAAAGGCTAGCTATTCCTGCCATCAGAAAAGATATATGAGAATTTTCCTTTTATTTTTTGTTATGTTCACTCTTGGTTTAGCATATGCTCTAAAATTGCTTGATAGTACAAGATTACAGTACTCTGATCAGCACCACATATGTATCAAGTTTGTTGCTAGAATTAGGAGCAAGTATCAAAATCTGCTAACATATTATGAGTTGGTGAAAAGAGATAAACATTTAAGAAATAATATGATACATTTATAGTAGGTCACATCTGTTTTGTCATTGTTAAACGTATTATTTTTTGAGCTTAGTTTTTCTATTTAAGAATAGTTTGCTTCCTATGCTAAAAGGCTAATTGTAATTAATTATATGGAGGGTTACGTGAAATTAACGAAATTAATAAGTCAATGTAAGAAGTGGATGAGAAATTAAGGAAAGAAAATTATGCAGAAGAACGAATGACAATAATATAATGTAAATTTTATGATGTTTTAAATTAAAGTTTTCAACAAGCAATAGAAATGACATGTTGAAAAGAACCAAACTTATCTTTAACTTATTTGCATAACTAATTATAATGTCATGTGAAAATAGGTATTTAATGAATATAAACCTTTGCATGTTGATGGAGGTTTGACTCAAGATCAATCCTAAGATCCTACCACTGTCACATTTATCAAATGTGAATTTATCCATAATTTCTTTGTACTGCTGTTTGTTTTAAATGTTGTTTAATGAAGCTAAAGCTGGAAACAAAATCTATGATGCTGATAGAACTATGGGTTGGGTACCAGAACTTTGGCTAAAGAAAACGTATGCACCCAATTCAAGTTTCTCAAACATCAATATTGTAACTCATAATATTTAGATGTTTTACTTGATCATGGATATGTTATTTTTAGTTAACACGGTTTTTATCAAAAATATATACAAAGATTCTGGCTAAAAGGCTCTATTATACACTCAATTGGTTTGCAATAGCAAATTATTTCATGAACTTTATCATTTTCTATTTCTAAGCCAATCAACCTGTACAAAATCTGCTTCAGTGCACGGTTCACTTTCCAGATCAGACCACTAAATTTGATCATAAATATTCTGGTTAAGTTGCATTGATAATCGGTATTTGAATGATTCTATAGTTTTGGTATTTGTTTATGTATTGTACTTAATGACATTAGTGAGACGTTGTATCTTTGTGACACAATTTGTAAACATGACACTTTATTATACATCTTTAACAATAGTCGTAATAGCTTTGGTATCACACTTTTTTAATATCAACGTGAACTACCAAAAACGCCGCACTATGTATTATCAAACCTTAATCACTTAAAAATAGAATCTTATATTAACCTTTTTTTACAAATTCAAATGCCCCTAAATCCTAAAAATAGGATCTAACAATTAAACATGCTTTACAAATTCAAAATGCTTCTAAAAATAGGAACTAAAATTAAACTTTCTTTACAAATTCAAAATACTTCGTTACAAATATACAAATCATAATATCACTTGAAAATAAAAAATCATTTTTTGACTGATTTAAACATATACAATTTATAAGAAAAAAAAACACGTGGTGCTATTCTTATTATATGTTATGTTGTGCTTCAAGCATCTGTATTGATGGTTAATATGTGCAGTATTTAATTTTGCCTAGATAGAGCTGCTATGTTAATATTAACTATGTGTGACCGTTTTTTTTCCTTGAAGCATAGTTGTCAATATGTTAAGCTGGAATGACCCTCCTATTTACACACTAATTTCATTAGTGATTTTTTTTTTTTAAAAGATGATATATAGATATATCATCCATTACAAATATATTTCCCAGGGTCATTTTCTTTCTCTAATAAACAAAATATATCCAGGATCTTTCACAATATAAAAATATTGTTTTAATTCTAAATCATTCTTAACATACATATATGAAGATATCTATGTTATATTCTACTTGAATCAGAGCATGATATTAAGTAGAAATCCTTTTTAAATCTATTAAGATGTGATAAATTCCCTTTAAAAAGATTACTTATTGTATTCTGATTTTTGACTATAGTGTCCACTGGAAATATGTACTTTAGGCTGTTATTATAACTAAGAAATGATCAAGCAATAATCAGTGGAAAGCAAGCTTATAATATAGATGATTTTCTTAAAGTCTGGATAGTATCAAACTCAGGTTAAAAGAAAGTGGATCATAAGTGAACACAAGCAACATCTAGGCGTAATGGAAACGCGCCTAACTTATACATTCAAGGTCACGAGTTCGAGTACTATGCTGGTCGGTTCAAACACAATTTTTGGTTTTTCTTTTTATTTTTCTCCTGTATGGTTAGAAATCTGATACCTACCTATATTTGTACATATATATTTAATTTTTGCCTATAACCTAACATACAAAACAATTCTTCTCACATAACTATTTTTAAAACCCATTCTTACAACTGTTTTAAGAATTTACATTTATATTTTTGCCCAATTTCAACATGTACACAGATATACATGTACATGTCAGTGTCTTTGTTCATTTTCCAGAAAACTGAGCTCAATTGTTCCCTTGCTTCATTGTTTTGAAGTGAAACATTTGGCCTGACCTATGGCCTAACCATGTGGTTACTCTGGTCATTCTTTTGTTTGCATTTTTTTAAAGGACTCAGGATTAACTGAAATCATCATAAATGATTATGCTTCTAAAATCCAGGTTTTTCCTCTAAATCAAAACAACTTTAGCAAATAGGTTTTCAAATCAGTTTAACATCAATATCCTTAGTACATACCAAATCAGAAATAACCAGAAACAACATAGCACATGTCTCTTACAAGTTCTTCCTACTTAATACATTTAGATAGCCATATCAATCAGGGAATACATGCATGAATTAACACATTCTAGCTTTTATTTCTAATTATCTTATCATCCTCTATTCCATATCTTTTTAATCTTGCTTACTTAGCTCCATCACAACCTGCAAAAGCATCAGTGGCTGCCCCATTATAAATGAGACACCCCCATGTGCCATGAGCAATAAGGGTCAGATCTATGATCTGGTGTGAGCATTTCTAACATATCCATGATATTAAGCTAAGGATACAGCATAAATATACTTTGCATACTTGACAGGTATTATCATATACAACACATAAGAGCAAACATATGCATTAAAACAACTTTTATCTGGAACTACTAAGGTTGCCTTTTCCTTTTTCTTATAAATTCCTGGCCTCATCTGCTATAAGGAATCAAAGGGACACATTGCCATGAACTAATTAACATCATGGCACAAAGATCTCAGGACTTAAACAAGCCATGTGCCAACTTGTCTACTTCAAATAGGACAAGCATTCCAGCAGCCTTCTTGGCACAAAATCCTTAGTTATATTACTAAGTGTATTTTTGTTCATTCTATCAATGATAGCTAGGTGTACAACCCACCTGTACACATGAAGCATACTAGTTACCTTGCAGACATAATATTGCAAGCAGTTAAAGGTTACTTTCTAGAGGTATAACACCCCAGTCATTCCATCTCACATTATTTAGCATATAAACACCCTATTCAAGCATATACCAGAATGTTTGCAACTGAGAATAAATGCATGGCTCTATTGGGTTTATTTTGATTTTGCAAGCAACTATGTTTAGCCAGATTTTTAATCTTGTTTAAACATAGTTTTTAGGCTTGTAAATTTCTGTTTGGTTTAGGGCTCAGCACTTATAGAGAAAGACTCCATTGCACCCTTAACCAATTATTTCAAGCCTCAGCACCATACCAATGTATATGCAGCTCATAGTTTTCTTTTTCCATTCTTTGTCTTAAGCCATGATTCAGACTAGTTACAAATACTCTATTATATGTTCTTTAAGGTTTTTAGTATAACATACAGAGATGAAAATAGAACAACCAAGTTATACATCCATCATAGCAGATCATATCTCATCAAGCATTCATGAAACCATCAGTAGTCAACATGGTTTGTAAATCAAAACATGCAAAATATAGCATATAAAAGCTTGGCTGCCTAATCTCAGGTCTTAATGCCATGTATATGAGTGAGGATACTCACCTAAATGCTTACACAAGCTTAAACCAGAAAACCCTTCAAATCTTTAGCCTTATCTTCCTCTTCTTCCTTAGGTTAATTAATTAGTGAGAGAGCAGTTTTCTGATTGGGCTCTTGGTTTAAATAAGGGTTCTGTCTAGGGTTTTGGGTGATGCAAAATCCCTATTTTAGCCCAGACCAGAATCATGCATTTGGCATTGCATATTCCCTCCCTCCTAACCCTTAATGTCCCGGCCAATATTTTAAAACAAGACTAAATTGTGCCCATTTTTCAAAAAGTGATTACTTTAAGTATTTTTATTATACTTACCTCAAACATGATAATGGCGTGACTTTCTATTTTCTGCCTATGTACATTTGCTTTCTTGCACTTTGGTTCTTACTGTTTTAGTGATTCCTTTATTAATTTTCTGCTCAAATAATATCTGGATATATATATATACATTTATACAACTATGGGTGTTAATTTAACTTTAACCTTTTATTTGCAGAAAACATGTGCATACTTATGTGCATTTCTACACCTATTATTCAAATAAAAATTTCACTTATTCATTATAAATCAATGTTCTCTTCTGCCTTAATTTCCAGACAAGTAATATATATATATACACACATCCTCAGGAATTTTAATATTCATGTCTAGGCCTATATTTCCTTTATTTAAAACATTTTATCTAAATGTTTTCCTTCCTTGTTTTATTATTCAGGAATTCTGGATTTTCCCTTAGTGCCATAACTAGTGTGCACGTGCACACATGCACACAACCTTGCACCACTGAAAATCCCACCTATATAATAATTCTGATTTTCCCCCAGAATTTTAATCATTTATTTAAAAGAATTTTCCTCAAAATCTTGGGGTATTACAATCACCCCTTCTTTTAGGAATTGTGCCCTCACAATTTGCAGCATATTCTTTGAGTACTTCTACTTTCTTAGGGAAAATAAAAAAAATTATTCAAATATGCATGAGCAAATCAATTAATCACTATCTATCATACATATCATACTTTCTTAGTAATCTAAGAATTTACCTTTTAAATTTGCAAAGAGCCTAGGGTAATCCATCCTGATTTTATCCTCTAGCTCCCAAGTACAATCACTAGGATCTATACTCCATTGAATTTTTACAAGCTTCAATGTCTTGTTTCTTAATTTCTTTTCTTCCCTTGCCACAATTCCCACTGGCTCTTTCTCATAGATTAGATCTGGATTAATCTGAACTTCAGTAGGCTTTTCTAAGATTTCCTCCTTGTCATGTACCCATCTCCTTAGTTGTGACACATGAAACACATTGTGCATTGCACTCATCTTCTCTGGAAGCTCCAGCTTATAGGCTAGTGAGCCTATCCTCTCCAAAATCTTGTATGGTCCAACATATCTGGGTCTGAGTTTCCCCTGCTTGCCAAATCTCAAGACTTTCTTCATTGGTGAAACCTTAATGAAGACATAATCACCTACTTTGAATTCCACTGACTTCCTCTTTGCATCAGCATACTTCTTTTGCCTATCTTGAGCTACTGCCATCCTCTTTCTCACCAGTCCTATTTTCTCTGTGATGTCCTTGACATATTCTGGCCCTAGGATAGCTTTCTCTCCTGCCTCAGCCCAACACATAGGTGATAGACATGGCTTTCCATATAGGGCTTCAAAGGGTGCCATTCCAATTGTACTCTGGTGGCTATTATTGTATGTGAACTCAGCCAAATGGAGGTGGTCCTCCCAATTTCCTCCAAAGTCTAACACACATGCTCTAAGCAGATCCTCTAAAATCTTGTTTACCACTTCTGTTTGCCCATCTGACTGGGGGTGATAAGCAGTGCTTAGGCACAATTCACTCCCCATAGCTTCTTGGAAGCTCTTCCAGAATCTTGAAGTGAAGATTGTATCCCTATCACTCACTATAGTTTTAGGAACACCATGCAGTTTTACCACTTCTCTCATAAAAGTTTGGGCTAACCTAGGTGCATTTCTGTCTGCTTCCACTGGTATGAAGTGGGCTACTTTAGTCAGCCTATCTACAATCACCCAAATACTTGTATTTCCCTTCTTGGATCTAGGAAGACCATCTATGAAATCCATAGATATGTCTTCCCACTTCCACTGTGGTATGCTAAGTGGCTGCAACAACCCTGAAGGTCTTTGGGTCTCAGCTTTTATTTGTTGACAAACCATGCACTTAGCAACATATCTAGCTACACTAGACTTCATTCCCTTCCACCAATAGTCCCTTTTTAAGTTTTGGTACATTTTGGTGCTGCCTGGATGCATGGAATATTTGCTCCTATGGTACTCATTAAGGATTTCTTCTTTCAATTCTATGATGTTTGGGACACATATCCTTCCCTTGTACCTTAAGTATCCTTTTACATCTATGTGATAATCCTTCACTTCCTCCTTCTTTAATAGGAGAGACCTCTTTTCTGCTAAGTCTTGATCTTCTTCTTGCATCTTTGCCACCTTCAAGGCCAAATTTGATTGTAAAGTAATTAAACTTAACCTTCCTTTACTCCTTTCTTCCTCAATTATCTCCATACTTATCCCACTGCTCTCATCTATTTCCAAATCAGTGAGCATGGTCAAGTCTCTAAACTCCTCCATCATTAACATGGCCATTTTTGCATGCTGCATACTCAATGCATCTGCCACTTTATTAGCCTTGCCTGGTGTATAAAGTATATCTAAGTCATAAGCAGCAAGAAATTCAACCCATCTGTGTTGTCTCATATTTAAATCTTTCTGTGAAAAGAGATACTTTAAGGCCTTGTGATCAGTGTATAAAATGAACTTTGCACCCAATAAATAATGCCTCCAGAGCTTTAAGGCATATACTACTGCTGCCAACTCAAGATCATGAGTTGCATATCTAGTTTCATGGGGTTTTAGTTGTCTAGATGCATAGGCTATGACCTGATCTTGCTGCATCAACACAGCCCCTAGCCCTGACCCACATGCATCTGTATATACAACTAATCCCTCATTGCCTTCTGGTACTCTCAACACTGGTGATTTTACCAAAGCCTCCTTGATCTGGGTGAAAGCTTGTTCACACTTATCAGTCCATATAAACTTTTGGTTCTTCCTAGTCAGGTTAGTGAGTGGCATTGCTATTTTAGAAAATCCTTGTATAAACCTTCTATAGTATCCTGCCATCCCCATGAATGACCTAACTTCACTAACATTGTTAGGCTTCTTCCATGCTTGGATTGCTACCATCTTATTGGGGTTTACAGAAATTCCTCTAGCAGAGACAACATGTCCAAGAAAGTGTACTTCCTCTTGCCAGAACACACACTTAGAGAACTTTGCTTTCAAATCTTTTTCTCTTAATCTAGATAAGACCAAATGTAAGTGGTTCTCATGTTCCTCTATTGTTTTAGAGTAGATTAGAATGTCATCTATAAAAATCAGAACAAACTTGTCTAAGTAATCTCTGAATATCCTATTCATTAGGTCTACAAAGTAAGAAGGGGCATTTGTTAGCCCAAATGGCATAACCAGAAACTCATACAAACCATATCTTGTGTTGAATGCTGTATATTTAATACTTGATTCCTCAACCTTCATCTGATGAAACCCAGATGCCAAATCTAGCCTAGAAAACACTTTAGCTCCACTGAGTTGATCAAAGAGATCATCTATCCTGGGTAATGGGTATTTGTTTTTGATGGTTACTTTGTTTAATTCTCTATAATCTATACACATTCTTAAAGTACCATCATTCTTTTTAACAAATACTACAGGAGCACCCCAGCAGGAATTACTTGGCCTTATAAACCCCTTGGCTTCTAATTCTTCCAGCTGGTTCTTTAGCTCCTTTAATTCACTTGGCCCCATCCTGGTAGGCTTTTTGATAACTGGGCTAGCCCCAGGCATAAGGTTAATCTAGAATTCAACAGGTCTATGGTGTGAGACACCTTTTACTTCCCCAAATACATCCAAGTATTCTTTAACTATGGGGATTTCATTAATAGCTATTTCCTTGGGATTATTTTCTAATTCAATTAAATGATTTAGACTGTTTTCTTTGATAGGTTCACATAGAATTGTAACCCTTTGGCCTTTAGAATTTTGTAGTGAAATGGTGGATGCATCTAGGTTAATTATGGCTTTGAATTGTCTTAGCCAATCTGCCCCTAATATAACTCCTATATTTGGGAAATTTAGAACATATAAATTGGAAACAAATGTGTTTCCCCCTATGTTCAAATTCACATCCACACAAATCATATCTAATACACTAGAACTTCCTAAAGGGCTTTGTATTAACAGAGGTATTTCAGCCAAATTGCAGTTCATTTTCAACCTTTTAACTATTTCATGGGAAATGAGTGAGTGGGTTGCCCTGGTATCATATATTACAGCTAAAGGTATGGTACAAATAAATAGTGTACCTTCCACTTGACCATGGTTTTCAGCATTAGCCTCAATTATGGCCTTGCCCCTACCTTCCAAGTTTGCCACTTTCCCTTGTTGCTTGTATTCTGGGCAATTTCTTTTCATATGCCCTTCCTTCCCACATAGAAAGCATTTGAAAGCTCCCCCTTTAAGCTCTGGGCATCTTGGCTTAATATGGCCTTCTTTCCCACAATGGTTGCAAACTATTTTTCTTTTGGCTTCATTGGGTTTTGCATCTACGGCCTTCTTACCATCTGCCTCTCCTTTCTTCTTATCATAAGGATGGTACTTCCCTTTGTTCTTCTTGTTGCTATTGTTTTTGAAGCTCCTAAACTTATCTCTTTCCTTGTCATGCTGCTCAATCTTCAGAGCCAAATCTATCACTTGATCAAAAGTTCTGTCAGCATAAGGCAGTATAGCCCTGCTAAGCCCTGGGTTCAATCCCTTGATGTATCTATCATTTTTGGATGCTTCATCAGCCACTAACATTGCCCCATAGGTTGACAATCCCTCAAACTTCTGGGTGTATTCTGTGACATTCATAGTCCCCTGTCTAAGTTTGATGAACTCCTCAAGTAAAGTGGTTTTTGCTGAGGCTGGAACAAACCTTGCCTCTAACATCTCCTTAAATTGATTCCAATTAATATCATTTTCATTCCGGCCAGCTATGATCACCTCCCACCAACTCAAAGCTGCACCTTTTAATTGCCTTGAGGCCACTTGCCTCTTCCTTTGGTCATCTAGTTGCATATCAGTGAAGATCCTCTCTAATGTCCTCAGCCATGCTTGAATCTCCATTACACTTTCAGTTCCTTCAAAGCTCTTGCCTCCCAAGTTGGTATAAGTCTTCACTAACTTGGAGAGCTCCTCATATGGGTTCTCAGGTCTGTGCCCAATTCCATCTCTCAAAACTCTCACAAATTCCTGCATGTCAAGCATTTGTGGTGTGCTAGATCCTCCTTGATGATGAGACCCTCTTCCTACCATATTTCTAAAAGTATATGTATTTCATCTTATTAGTTTATAACACTTAGCTTTAATTTTAAATTGGTTGTATCTTTCCTATTTAATCATTGTGTATGTCACATGCACACACATACATACATTCAGGGAATACTTATAAACAGTCAAATATACAAACAAACCTAGTATAAACATAAGCATACAAACATTTTGCTATGTTAGTTAAAACATAGCTCTGATACCAAATGGAATGACCCTCCTATTTACACACTAATTTCATTAGTGATTTTTTTTTTAAAAGATGATATATAGATATATCATCCATTACAAATATATTTCCCAGGGTCATTTTCTTTCTCTAATAAACAAAATATATCCAGGATCTTTCACAATATAAAAATATTGTTTTAATTCTAAATCATTCTTAACATACATATATGAAGATATCTATGTTATATTCTACTTGAATCAGAGCATGATATTAAGTAGAAATCCTTTTTAAATCTATTAAGATGTGATAAATTCCCTTTAAAAAGATTACTTATTGTATTCTGATTTTTGACTATAGTGTCCACTGGAAATATGTACTTTAGGCTGTTATTATAACTAAGAAATGATCAAGCAATAATCAGTGGAAAGCAAGCTTATAATATAGATGATTTTCTTAAAGTCTGGATAGTATCAAACTCAGGTTAAAAGAAAGTGGATCATAAGTGAACACAAGCAACATCTAGGCGTAATGGAAACGCGCCTAACTTATACATTCAAGGTCACGAGTTTGAGTACTATGCTGGTCGGTTCAAACACAATTTTTGGTTTTTCTTTTTATTTTTCTCCTGTATGGTTAGAAATCTGATACCTACCTATATTTGTACATATATATTTAATTTTTGCCTATAACCTAACATACAAAACAATTCTTCTCACATAACTATTTTTAAAACCCATTCTTACAACTGTTTTAAGAATTTACATTTATATTTTTGCCCAATTTCAACATGTACACAGATATACATGTACATGTCAGTGTCTTTGTTCATTTTCCAGAAAACTGAGCTCAATTGTTCCCTTGCTTCATTGTTTTGAAGTGAAACATTTGGCCTGACCTATGGCCTAACCATGTGGTTACTCTGGTCATTCTTTTGTTTGCATTTTTTTAAAGGACTCAGGATTAACTGAAATCATCATAAATGATTATGCTTCTAAAATCCAGGTTTTTCCTCTAAATCAAAACAACTTTAGCAAATAGGTTTTCAAATCAGTTTAACATCAATATCCTTAGTACATACCAAATCAGAAATAACCAGAAACAACATAGCACATGTCTCTTACAAGTTCTTCCTACTTAATACATTTAGATAGCCATATCAATCAGGGAATACATGCATGAATTAACACATTCTAGCTTTTATTTCTAATTATCTTAGCATCCTCTATTCCATATCTTTTTAATCTTGCTTACTTAGCTCCATCACAACCTGCAAAAGCATCAGTGGCTGCCCCATTATAAATGAGACACCCCCATGTGCCATGAGCAATAAGGGTCAGATCTATGATCTGGTGTGAGCATTTCTAACATATCCATGATATTAAGCTAAGGATACAGCATAAATATACTTTGCATACTTGACAGGTATTATCATATACAATACATAAGAGCAAACATATGCATTAAAACAACTTTTATCTGGAACTACTAAGGTTGCCTTTTCCTTTTTCTTATAAATTCCTGGCCTCATCTGCTATAAGGAATCAAAGGGACACATTGCCATGAACTAATTAACATCATGGCACAAAGATCTCAGGACTTAAACAAGCCATGTGCCAACTTGTCTACTTCAAATAGGACAAGCATTCCAGCAGCCTTCTTGGCACAAAATCCTTAGTTATATTACTAAGTGTATTTTTGTTCATTCTATCAATGATAGCTAGGTGTACAACCTACCTGTACACATGAAGCATACTAGTTACCTTGCAGACATAATATTGCAAGCAGTTAAAGGTTACTTTCTAGAGGTATAACACCCCAGTCATTCCATCTCACATTATTTAGCATATAAACACCCTATTCAAGCATATACCAGAATGTTTGCAACTGAGAATAAATGCATGGCTCTATTGGGTTTATTTTGATTTTGCAAGCAACTATGTTTAGCCAGATTTTTAATCTTGTTTAAACATAGTTTTTAGGCTTGTAAATTTCTGTTTGGTTTAGGGCTCAGCACTTATAGAGAAAGACTCCATTGCACCCTTAACCAATTATTTCAAGCCTCAGCACCATACCAATGTATATGCAGCTCATAGTTTTCTTTTTCCATTCTTTGTCTTAAGCCATGATTCAGACTAGTTACAAATACTCTATTATATGTTCTTTAAGGTTTTTAGTATAACATACAGAGATGAAAATAGAACAACCAAGTTATACATCCATCATAGCAGATCATATCTCATCAAGCATTCATGAAACCATCAGTAGTCAACATGGTTTGTAAATCAAAACATGCAAAATATAGCATATAAAAGCTTGGCTGCCTAATCTCAGGTCTTAATGCCATGTATATGAGTGAGGATACTCACCTAAATGCTTACACAAGCTTAAACCAGAAAACCCTTCAAATCTTTAGCCTTATCTTCCTCTTCTTCCTTAGGTTAATTAATTAGTGAGAGAGCAGTTTTCTGATTGGGCTCTTGGTTTAAATAAGGGTTCTGTCTAGGGTTTTGGGTGATGCAAAATCCCTATTTTAGCCCAGACCAGAATCATGCATTTGGCATTGCATATTCCCTCCCTCCTAACCCTTAATGTCCCGGCCAATATTTTAAAACAAGACTAAATTGTGCCCATTTTTCAGAAAGTGATTACTTTAAGTATTTTTATTATACTTACCTCAAACATGATAATGGTGTGACTTTCTATTTTCTGCCTATGTACATTTGCTTTCTTGCACTTTGGTTCTTACTGTTTTAGTGATTCCTTTATTAATTTTCTGCTCAAATAATATCTGGATATATATATATACACATTTATACAACTATGGGTGTTAATTTAACTTTAACCTTTTATTTGCAGAAAACATGTGCATACTTATGTGCATTTCTACACCTATTATTCAAATAAAAATTTCACTTATTCATTATAAATCAATGTTCTCTTCTGCCTTAATTTCCAGACAAGTAATATATATATATACACACATCCTCAGGAATTTTAATATTCATGTCTAGGCCTATATTTCCTTTATTTAAAACATTTTATCTAAATGTTTTCCTTCCTTGTTTTATTATTCAGGAATTCTGGATTTTCCCTTAGTGCCATAACTAGTGTGCACGTGCACACATGCACACAACCTTGCACCACTGAAAATCCCACCTATATAATAATTCTGATTTTCCCCCAGAATTTTAATCATTTATTTAAAAGAATTTTCCTCAAAATCTTGGGGTATTACATAAGCCTTTTGGATTTAGCTGCTATGTGAACATGTTATTCAAATATGGCAGAATAATTTATAATGGATTTACACTTTACAGCAAGTTTTGTAACTGTACTCTCCAAATAGTTGCTACGTGAATATGTCATTAATTTCTGTTTTGCCTTCATGTGCGAGTTTCCTGTATAGACCATGCCTTTATTTTTGTACTGACAGCTTCGCCATTTAATGTCCTCTTAGATTTTGTTTCCAGGCTGATGCATCTATTTTAAAGTTTCTTCTTCTTAGGAATACTTCAACTTCTTAGCAGGTTTTACTACTACAAAATTTCAACTACCGACCAAGCACTACTTTATGCTTTAAAAATGAAACGCCATAGCTATGCTTTCCAAATAAAAAGCTTAGTATATTAAACATTGGTTGTCTCTACCATTGTACAAATAAGGAACTTCCCTAAAACGTCTTAGGCTACCATATAAAGATTGATATATTGAAGGGTTTGGATCGCGTAGAAAAATTTACTGATAAAGAATTCAGTCACTTTACATCCTGTGTGTTTCCAATTATTTAGTGCAACAAATGCTTATAGATTTATAGATTTGTTCCTTATTTACCCCTGTTTAAATTTAAATACATCAAAAACCTGCTCTTTTAAACTGAATGCCGCAACACATTGTTGCACGTTTCCGATTTCTCAAACAAAAATTTGATTTATATACGTCTGCATATATACATATATACATATACGTAAAAGTTAAAGACAACTTTTAATCAAACATATTATTAAAAGAGCCCATCCTGAGTTAGGTTGTCGTTAAAATAAAAGACTGTTGCAATGTTAATTGATTATTTGGTAGATCTCCGCTGTGTGCGTAGCATGTGTGATATATTAATTTCAGTCCGTTTTGATGTTTACTAATATTAAACTAAAATTAACTGTTACTAATACACCTGTCGTATTTGTAAAAGTTTCTGTTTACTTGCTATTTTCCCAAAATTGCACTCTTTATAATATAGCAAGAAATTGATATTTAGCATGTTTTCCAATTTGACGCTGCTACAAATATTCATTTTTGATTTATTTTTAAGATAATCAGTTTATTTTATTCCTATGGGCAGTCTTTGTTATCATTTTGTACATAATGAACAATTTTGACATCAGTAATTAAATAAATATACATCTGTGTGTGTAGTACTTTGTAGGATTTAGAGGATTAGGCTAATCTATCAATTGTAGTTTCTTGCTACTGTTCCCTATGGTGAGTATTCTCATTTAGTGTCATTTATTAATCTGTTGTATATGTTTTTGAATTAATCTGAATTTTTAGGATAAGAATTAATTACATTTTCATGTAATTCAAAAGAACAAAATACAACTGAACCGACTTTAATAGTCCTCCGTGTAATTCTTTCACTTTTTCCCTCTGTTAGCCCTCCGTGTAATAATCGCTTTTCACTGTGTCCGGTAAGCTTTTTTTTGGTTTGTTGAGTACTAAAATCATATATTAAACTGTAATTGCGCGAGTACAGTAAAAAGTTTCTGTAATATCAACTGATTAAAATCTAATATGATGTAGATGATCTACTTTTATTTCGTCATTGTTTGGAAAATTACATCAAATGATATGTTTTCAGCAAAGGTAATTCGTTTTATATGTCATCATGAATGTTAGGAAAATAACTGTGAATAGTTGACCTCAAGCAAATGAATGAAAAATTGTTTGGGATTTTGCAGTTACACGGATTTAAACATCATATGCATGTACTGAAATTTGTAGGCAGGAATAGTAAATAATGGCTGGCAATAATCTGTATGTAGTCCGCTATAGCACATAGCACTCTTCAACTGCTACATCCTTTCAATTTAGTGCTATTAAACAGTAAATCCGTTTAAAATCCTACCACGTTCTGCCACACTGCTAAATCAGTTGGTTATAACAAAATACAACATAACTCCAAATAAATTACTGTATTTGCCAAGGTTTACCCTTTTGACTTCTGTCCTACCAACATTAGAGTTAGTGTCAACACACTTTATGTTTCTGCCTATTTATACTCCTAGCTGGTAAAGCATACAACAGCAGACATACAACATCAGAAAATGAAAATGAACAATTTCCGTTTAATTTTAACTGTAGTACATTTATTTCAAAAGATTACCAAAGGTCACCAAATATTACATCTACATTGTTATATAACTTAGCAGCCAACTATTACTTAGCCAAATCACTTGCTAACATCCTCTTTTCTTCCACTTTTCCCAATCATGGATACTTTACATTCACATATAGAATCACTAACTGTTGCCATTGTTGGAGCAACAATCTGAGTTCGCGTTGCCAAGATGTGGGACTCTATAAACTTAAAAAACAATGATGTTTTTGGATTCTGTAACGACCCGTAAATTTATCACTTTGATAAATTATATTTATTTTTAGATTTATTCAAATAAAAAGGTGATAATACAGATAATATCATTTCAAGTAATGATAAGTAATAGTAAACTTATTTTGAATAAATATTTACGAGAATATTTTCCAATTAGCGGCATCGTATTTAAATATAGGTTTATTTAAATTAAATCAAGATTTAATGATTTGATAATTATTTTAATTATTCAAATACTTATCTTTACTACTAATAATGAGAATTCCTTGAATAGGAATTCAACCGTGTCTTTTTGAAATACCAGAAATACCCCTCATTATAATAATGGAAATCGTTCACTCTATCTTTACTACTAATAAAAAGAATTCATTGAATAGATTTACTCGGTGTATTTTTGAAATTTCAAATATACCATTTTACATCTCATAGAGAAATAGTATTCAAATATGAGAATATAGCATGTTATTTTCTAAGTACAACTGTTAGTTCCCATGGAGAACTACAGTGTGCGTTCAGAAGATAAAGTATTCGAGTGTTCCATATTGTCCGTAATTTAGATGGGAGTTAATTGGTCGAAGTCTCACCGGATTCTGAATTAGTATGAAGAAGTTATTGCAGTCTGAACAAAAAAAATAGCGGCTTCTGCACTAGGCGGAGTTCAAATAAGGGGATGTGGTAGCCTATTATTTTCTAAGTACAACTGTCAGTCTCCATGGAGAACTACAGTGTGCGTTCACAGGATGAAGATTCCGAGTGTTCCATATTGTCCGTAATTTAGGTGGGAGTTAACCGGTCGAAGTCTCGCCGAATTCCAAATTAGTATGAAGAAGTTGTTGCAGTCTGAACAAAAAAAATAGCGGCTTCTCACTAGGCGGAGTTCAAATATGAAGATGTGGTAGCCTGTTATTTTCTAAGTACAGCTGTCAGTCCCCATGGAGAACTACAGTGTTCGTTCAGAAGATGAAGTATCCGAGTGTTCCATATTATCCGAAATTTAGGTGGGAGTTAATCTGTCGAAGTCTCGTCGGATTCCGAGTTAGTTTGAAGAAAATATAGCAGTCTGGACAAAAAAAATAGCGGCTTCTGCATTAGACGGAGTTCAAATAAGAGGATGTTGTGCCATGTTATTTTCTAAGTAAACTGTCAGTCCTATTGGAGAACTACAGTGTGCATTCATAAGATGAAGTATCCGAGTGTACCATATTGTCTGTAATTTAGGTAAGAGTTCATCGGTCGAAGTTTTCCCTGATTCCGAGTTAGTATAAAGAAGTTATTGCAGTCTGAACAAAAAAATAGCAGCTTCTGCCTAGACGGCGTTCAAATGTGGGGATGCTACTATCAAATCTACTTCCACGGGTACAAATAAAAATGCATGCACATTGTGGTTAAATGCAGACCCACCTGGGCGTGCATATGTACTCGTAATTGCACAAAGGAAGCTTCTTCTATCAATCGACATGAAAGAACCGAGGAGCTCAACATTTCATATAGATGATAATAGCAGCTCGAGTCCGGATGGTTTTAATGCCAAGTTCTATAAACATCATTGGGAGCAAATCGAGGAACTACTAGTTGTCATGAATTATATATTTAAAAACGGGAAGTTTGCAAAAGAATTAAACCATACTTTCATTACATTAGTACCAAAGTCACATATTTTTACTGATATAAGTTATTACAGACCTATATCATATTGCAACGTTCTATACAAAATTTTAACAAATTTGATTTGCAATAGGATGAAAGGTCCTATGAATGATCTTATATCTCTTAACCAAAATGCTTTTATTCTAGGTTTTTACTAATATAAGTGATTATAGACCTATATCATATTGCAATGCTCTATACAAAATTTTAACAGATTTGATTTGCAATAGGAGGAAAGGTCTTATGAATGATCTTATATCTCCTAACCAAAATTCTTTTATTCTAGGTAGAAACATTTTGAAAAGTGAATTATTGGCGTTCGAAATGGAAAAGAGTTTCAACGGAAAGACAAATAAAAACATGTGTGTGAAGGTTGATCTCTAAAAGGCTTATGACAAAGTAAACAAAAATTTCATTATACGAGTTATGACTAAAATAGGTTTTCCTCCTCAATTCACTTCCCTCATTCAGTGGTGTATCTATACACCTACTTTCTCTATCACCGTTAATGGCACTCCTCGGGGTTTCATTTCGAGTAATCAAGGAATCAGCAAGGTGAACCATTTTCCCCTATTTATTTGCTATAGTGATGGAATACCTATCCACAATTGAGTTGCTGCAAGGTAAGTTAAGCCTATCATACAACAAAGATCCAGTGTTAACACACTTGATCTATGCAAATGATCTGCTTATGTTTTCAAAAACTTATTCCATTAAAAATATATTAAATGATGTAGAAAAACAAGTAAGTCTAACAGTTAACACCTCCAATACAAAGTTTTTTTGGACAGTTGTAGCGGCTAAAGATCAAATCACGGAATATTTTGGAGTTCAAACTATAAGTCTACCCAATAAATATCTAGGAATTCCCCTGTTAACTAATAAGTTAAAAACTTCTGATTTTGGGGTATTACTAGATAGAATTAATGGTAGACTTGATTCGTGGAGTAGCAAGTTTTTAAACACTAGTGGTAGGTTTGAGCTTATAAAAACTACAATCTACCCTACCATCCAATTTTTGATGCAAATATGTCAAATTTCAAAATCCATACTACATAAAATAGATAGCAATGTTCTTATTTTTTATGGCATGGCAAGCATCACAAAAATAGTTGAGCAACAGCATGCAAACCAAAACTAGAAGGAGGCCTAGGCCTACAATTTGGAGGATTTGCAATAAGCATATGCAATAAAACTAGTTTGGAACTATTAAATCAAAATTCTTTGTAGGTAACCTGGATACACAACAGATACTACATGAAGAAAAACTTTTGGACAACAAAATAGATAATAATGCATCTTATACATGGAAACTAATGTTAAGAACCAAAGAAAAGCGCAACGAACTCAGCCATGGGAAAATCGCAAATAGTAGAAGTACAAGCTTATGATTTGACCCTAGATATGGGGTAAATCACTATCAAATACAGTTGGGTGGGCTTACATGGTGTTGTTCAATTCTCATAATAATACAGTTAGCAGCATCATAAACCAAGGCGAATGAGATTTATCTAATGCTAATTTGCCAAGAAACATATGCAATACCATCATATAGATCAAAATTCACAACGAAAAAAATAATGAAGAATGGGAGTGACAAGCGAATAACGGCAAATTTTCTACTAAATGAACATAGGAGTCCATTAGGATTGAGGAATAACAACTACAATGGTACAGCAAGGTGTGGAATCAATGTTGTTCCCCAAAATGTCAACGACAACCTATTTTGCTCTTATGAACAGATTACCTACGAAGGAGCGCGTTCAGCGGTGAGCCAACATTGAAAACGCAAGGTGCAACCTATGTAATATTGATGAAGAAACAAGCAAGGACTTCTTTTTCAACTGCACATACTCAAAATATATTTGGGAAAAGCTAAATTCCAGGCTAAGACTACAACTTAAAAACTCAAGCAACCATGACCTACAAGCGATGCTAGAAGAATACGCAAACTCGAACAGAGATCGAAGCATGCTAAACGATATCAAAGACATTACTATAATTACATCAGTGTGGCATGTATGGCAGGAAAAAAATCAAAGAATTTTTCAGATGAAAGGCATAACGGCGAACACTAGATTCAACAATTTACTGTCGAAATTGAAGTTGATGAAAGAGGGCACTCCGCAGCAAGCTCTCATCACCAACGTACTAGACAGAGAGCTAACGACTGATGCAGATGAAGTTTTCATAGATCCCGAGTGAAGTAGGCACGAGCAAACATAGTTAAGTAGGGAAGAGCTAGATTCCACAATCGTTTGGAATTTTCGCCTCCGCCATTATTTCCTAGTTTCAGATCTAGGGTTGGCGAATAAATGAGTAGCTGGGAGAATCAATGAAGTAACATAGTTTATTAATTAAGCTTGTTATTGGGTCGGGTTTGGTAGAGATTAACACCCGTATGAGGTTTTTATTATGTTGTTGACACTAGTGTTTTATTATGTGTTCTTATATTGGGTCTAACCAACTTTTATTTGTTTGTTTATAAAGTACTCTTGAAAAAAAGGAAAGAGTGAAAAAGCTCATGCAATATAAATATGACCAAGCATTATGTAAGGGAAGTGTTGAATTTTGGCGACACTATATGGAGAATTGAAGAGTTTGAATGTAGCTTTATAATGGTGAAAACGGTTCGCAAATCAGAGCTCGAAGGAGGAAGATATGGCGAAAAAGGTGGAGTGTTGCTGGAACAACAGATGACAAACAGTCTATCACAAAGTGATAGACGTCTGAGCTCTGGGGTTTGGTAACTCGAGAGTTATGACAAAGGTCTATCAACAGGCTTACTACAGCTTGAAAGTTGCGAAAAACATCTGAGAGGTTGTGATAGACGTCTGTCGCGGTGTAGTTTTGTTTTTTCGGCCTAGAATTTATGTATTCGTTTGTAGGGCTTCAAGGGGCAAATCGGGTATTTGTCAATGAAGGATGGTTCACTATATAAGTTATTTTCAAGATTCGAGACTATGAGACGTACGGCAGGAGATTAAGGGTTTAATCTAGGGTTTATCCTCTATTAATTAGGGTTTATCTAAACCTAATTTTCTTTAATTCTCTTCTCCACAAATCAATTCTATTAGAATTTTGATCATTGCAATCAATCTCTTGTACTCTTCACATTGGTATTAATAAAGGTTCTCTCTTAAAGTGGATGTACACTAACAAGGTGTTAGTAGAACCACTATAAATCGGTGTGTGATTTATTTTATCATTATTGTTGATTATGTATTGCTTATCTAGAGATTGTGGTTGGTTTTGGATTGGGATATTGATTGGTTGCTTTTGCACTTCTTACCACGAATTTTTTTTCCGCTGTGCTTTGGGGTTTTGATTTGAGTGGTCTCGAGTTAGAATTTCCCACAACATTTGGTATCAAAGCTTTGGTGTTGGTAGGTGGTTGTAGAAATGCCGGAATCAGATAATACCTCAGGTAGTTCCTCAATGGTTAATCCAAGTGGAGTAGCGCCTTATGTACGTGGATCGTACGTGGCTTCGGGATCATAATTGGTTATAAACAAGTGGAATGGCGATAATGATTTTGAAAAGTGGCAATGGAAGATGAAAGCGGTTCTAAGGAAGAATCGGGTGCATCGGGTGCATCGGGTAGTGTTTGACACACATTTGTTGCTGGCAGACATCTCAGATGTTGAGAGAGAGGAAATGGAAGAGTGGGCGTTCATTACACTTCAACTTGCTATGGGGGAGAATGTTATCTTCAAAATTAGCGGTGAGACTACCGCTAAGGGTATTCGGGACAAGTTGGAGGAGTTGTATATGAAGAAGTCACTAACTAATCGTTTGATCTTGTTGCAAATGTTCTTCACCTATAAGATGAAGGAAGGTACTTCGCTTAAGGTGCACTTGAATATCTTTAATGATTTGCTAATGAAGATGAAGGCAGTAGATTAGAAGACCGAGGAAGGAGTATCTTAGCGGAAAGTTGTGGGATCAAATGAAGGAGTTAGGTGATGGAAGTAGTGGTGCTAGTTGTGGTCACGGTTTATTTATGGAGAAGGAGAGATATGCGAAGAAGGAGAACCGTGGACCTTCTAAATCAAGGAACCTTGGTTGGAGAGGAAAGTCGAAGGAAAGAAAACTCAAGTGCTATATTTTTAAGAAGCCCAGTCATTGGAAGAATGAGTGTCCGGACAAAGAGAAGGCAAAGAAGGAAGTGATAGAGTTAGGGATATGCCCTAGGGGCAATTATGTATTTTGTTACATATATCTAACTCGTTGACTAATCTTATTCACAATAAAGGTGTTTCTTTCTATTATATACTTGATATAATGTGGTTATATTACTTAATTAATTTAATTAAAAGTATATTGAATAGAAAATCCATAAATGGTATATTTTGTGATAGTAGTTACAAAGTGTTGTAACCGTGAGTAATTTATCAGAATAAAACAAATATACCATTTTAAATGATCTCAGTCAAGATGCATCGAGACTGGATATCGATGTATCCGTTGAGACTAGAGTATGTAACGCTCTTCAAATGTTGGGCAGTGTATTATTCATGACTGCTGCGAGCACTTAGGGGATACATACTGATAGTTATTGGATAATACCCACTATTAAATTCCTATTGCATGTTAATGTTTCAACACCTATACAAGTGCTTGATTTTATAACTACTGAATACATTCGTGGTTTGGTCACTTATGCATTTATTTGTTCAAGACCATGTATTGCATTCTATGAGTTCGAACTCTAAAAACAATACAAGACTATGGATATTTGATCCATATACAATTACATATAAATGTTATATGGTGAATGGTCAAATTTTGTAATGTACAATATTTCGATGAAATTAGTTCATCCGAGAAACCACATAAACCTTAGTGCAAGATCGAGTATTCAATCTGATTTATTACAAAAGGGATCATATTGTGTTAATGTAACACAAGACCAAAAACTACAAGATAGATATAAGAACTCGATTGCTGAAATGCCATTTTGATCGGTTTACGTAAAGTCCAATATATTTGATGTCCTTAAATGTTAAGGATAATCGAATGGGCTTTTGTAAAGAGTTTGTTATGATGTTATAGTATGGTTTTCTTTTGAATATTTTAACCATTTGAAAGGAAAACGAATCTATAAGAATAGATGTAATTTAAGGTACAATTAGGATGAAGAGAATGAATAGTCACTTCTGCTTCATAGAGACACATTGGAAATGAGAATAGTATTAATATTGGAATAAGAAATATGGTTTCTATTTCGTAATGCACTTTCATATAGAATTATTTTTTCTATGTGATTTATTTCTTTGAGCTCAAGATATTTGATCAACAAACTCTCCACTGTAAATAGTTGCAGTGTATGAATTAAACAAATTATATTAAGTGAATGATGGACCGCTGAATTTAGTATGCTATTATAGTAATGGTGGAAATAGTGGGAGCATGCCATATAGCACTTATTAATTGCATCATAGTACGAAAATTGTTTTCATAGAACTTACCATACATTATTTATGAAATAATGATTATTTTTCGGTATCGACTGAAAAAAATAGACATAGCTATATTTCAATATGAATATTATGAATATTCTTTGTGTAATAAAACTACAATGTGGTAAATTTTTTTAACAAAATTGATGCATTGGGAAATACAAAAGTATATAATATTATTTAGAGTTGTATTGGAATTATAGACTAAGCCGTAGTTTTGAGAAATAATTTTATTGTATGATTTTGAATCGTATGATACTTGTTAATTTAATCTCAAACAATAAAGGGCTATGCACCCATTTAATGGGAGTATCATAAGAGTTGATGAACTCTTCGGATTGATACATATAGTTGTATGCAATCGTAATTCTATAAATACCAAAACGGTTCCTCGTACTTCGTCATATTCACCGATGAGTTATCGTCGACATAGACATGTGTATTTGATACCATGTAGCATGTCTATGTTAAACTTATAGGATATAAAAAAGAAGCAAATAAAATAACACGTGATAGAAATGATTTGATTTGATCGAATGAGTGAGTATATTGGAAAATGTTCCGAGCGTACTTGAAATGAATAAAGATTCAATCTCAAAATTACTCCTCCATGTGATACATAATGATGCATCGATATGGAATAATCGAACTTTGTTGGACAATATACGATTTATTATGAGTGAAGTTGAGTTAGTTTCTTTCTATAAGGTAATGTACTTAAGGGTAGTACACAAGGTTAATATTATGTCATATGAATAACAGTTTATAAAATTTTACAAGATAAGAGTTTATAAGAAACTCCAACATATCCTAGACAAAGAGTTGGCAGGTTGTGCGAGTCGAAAGATTGCACGTAATAATTGTTCATGAGGGATCTTGTATGAATCTCCCCGAAAGAATTTTGAAAAGACTGTCAATGGATGACATATTTATGTTTCAAACATAATTTTTTTAAACTAAAACCAAATCAGTTTTATAAATAAAGAAATTCATAAAACGTTTATGAATACCTATTCTATTGCACTGAGAAACAATTGTTGTTTGAAGATATACCAACTTCATTGTGAAGAAATTTCTTTGAGGAATTATGGTAGTAAAATGGAATTGGATACGATCCATAGATAGAACTGATTATATGAGATGAAATGAAATTAACTAACCTAAACGAACACATAGCATTAGAGTGTCTAACAAGTATTCTCGTGCATCGAAAAGAAACTATGGCTTTCTTATTAATGTCGAAAATATATAATCCTAGGTTGTTTAATTAAACCATTAAGAGTGTTGACTCTATATGGTATGATGTGTAAATCCGAAGGAATTCCAAGTACGCTATCAAAATATAGATTTTGGTGGTCGTAACTGAAGGGATAAGATCCATCGACCACGGCTGTGTCTTTATGAGTAAGACTAATGCAGTTGGAATGAAATGAGCAATATTGATAAGAATAATATCACAAATTTCAATTGTTGAAATTAGCGTAATAGATTTGATATTCAACATGTCCAGTCAATTCGGATTTACTCAAAAAATTATCGCTTGACAAGTCCTAGTGTTTTGTACGTATGCATCGAAATAGAAAATTCTAAATAACGATTTAGAGTAGGCTGTTTACACATATTAACCAAAAATGTCTCAAAGTCGGTGGGAGCGATATTGAGTTTGCGAGTCTTTGGATATGATCCAAAAAATGATACAAAAGTATCATTTTATAAGTATCAAGATTGAACAAGTATTTTGATAGAAATATCAAATAGTTTGATTTTCAATCAAAGTGTAGAGGAAGCATGTGTATATAAGAAAGTATGTTAAAATGTACATTGGTATTTCTAAACTATAAGTTAACAACACATTGTATATTTTAACGATGTACTTGTGTTAAAATCAGCCTTGGTTGTTTTAATACTCAACATTGGATTAATAAATGATGTCTTTTATAGCAAGTATAAAAGATGTCGGGAATCTCCCAAATGATATGCAAGGACACCTTAAAAAAATGCATTGGCAAAAGGAATTATCATACATGTTATGTTGTCTACGATATCATGATTTGTTTATGTATTTAATACATGAAGCAAATATCAAATCCAAATTGATATCACTAAATGGTTGTTTGAAGTGTTCTCGTGTATTTATGAAATACTAGAGAATTGTTTGCAGAAACAAAAACTCCTTATGTAGGAGTGTTCGAGCTCAAACTTCATAAGTCATATTGAGTGTAGTATGTTGATAAGAAATTCAAGTTAAGAATCTTTAAGTTGGAAATGTTCCAAATAAAAGACTATGGCTTATTCAATGAAAAAAGGCTACTTGCATCGCCTTGAATATTGCCGTAATAAAAATAATGTATATAAAATTATAAGTGCACGAATTTATAGCTGAGCCGATTCCAAATATTGAGAATCTCATAGCATTGTTATATGATAGCAATGTTGCGATATGGTCGTAATAAACTTAGAGCTCACTAGAGGTCGAGAGACATACTCCGAATACGCGATAATGCAGTTTATCATCGTCGGAGAGAGTTGATTGACAGAGTAGATAATTGAAACATAATAGCATATTCGTTCACAATGGTATTGACCCAACTGGTTTTGAGAAACCGATTGGAGAAGTTGGAATAAGATTCCATAATTGACCCCAAGTGCAAGTCGGAGAATGATAGAGTTAGGGATATGCCCTAGGGGCAATTATGTATTTTGTTACATATATCTAACTCGTTGACTAATCTTATTCACAATAAAGGTGTTTCTTTCTATTATATACTTGATATAATGTGGTTATATTACTTAATTAATTTAACTAAAGTATATTTAGTAGAAACTCCATAAATGGTATATTTTGTGATAGTAATTACAAAGTGTTGTAACCGTGAGTAATTTATCAAAATAAAACAAATATACCATTTTAGATGTTCCTAATCAAGATGCATCGAGACTGGATATCGATGTATTCGTTGAGATTAGAGTGTGTAACGCTCTCCAAATGTTGGACGGTGTATTACTCATGACTGCTGGGGGCACCTAGGGGTTACGTACTGATAGTTATTGGATAACTATGGAACGACTCACTCGATAGTTTTCTATTGGTTAATATAACTAAGGTCAAACAGAAAATATCGATGTGACTGATTTGCACAGTTCTATAGACTTGAGAATATTATGGATCTTTAATATGAAAACTCCACTTTGATTATACTCAAATCATAGCATGGCGTTCCATCGAGTGACTATAGTTGGTTCGAATGGATGTATTGGAAGTGAAGCACTATTCAAGAGAGGATTCGTCTCCTCAGTTATATGGGGTTAGTATCATGGTCAACTCAAGTCAACTCAAAGTCAAATCTCTGGCTAGAGCATTTCGATTAATAATAGTTCTTATTATTGAACCAAGGACGTTGTGTTTGGACTATAAAGTTGAATGTGGATGATATTGGATTTTTGACCCTGTGCAGTTAAAGCGTTCGGTAGATTCAATGTGACGGAGGTGCAAAGCAGGGATACACCGAGGATATAGCCGGATATAGCGGATGACTTTAAAATAGCATATAAAACTCGTACTTAATGTTTTTACAAATATATAAATGGTAATTAAATGAAAAATTAACATTCAGTTGACTTATAATTAACACATAAATAATTTTAAATAAAAACATGTGCGAATATACTGTAAATAAACATAAAACTGTCAAATAACATAATTGAATTTAGTAGAATATTAGAGCATTTTCATTTCTAATAATACATTAAAAATTCAATTAAATAAATAAATTTCATAATTTTTATAATGTGTAAATGTCATTTTTCAATTCATTTCTTTTAAAGAAGATATAGCGGAATATAACGGAAATAACGGGATATAGCGAAAATAGTGAGGCTTAAAGCGGAAATGCTATATTTGGAGCTATATGAAAAAATCGTAGCGGTAGAAATCCGCTATGAGATATAGCAGGGTTATAGCGGGCATTAACTGCGCAGTTTGACCATCATCAAATTTCATAAATCCAAAGTGATATAGTTTTGACGAAGAGAATTGGTGTAAATAATTGTCACTATTAGGTACCGCTTATAATAAGTAAAATTGGATTTGACCAAAAGATATGTAAGCGATAAATTCGACCAAAATGTCACACCACCTGATAAGTGACGTGTGAATGTTGATATTCGAATAGTTCGATATTAATCGCTGACTAAATTTACACATTTGAGTCGCACAACCGTAATGATGAATTCTTTGAAAAACCACATGATTTAATTAATTTATAAAATGTTGTAAATTGATTAAATTAATTGATATTTGAGAAATATTAATTATTATTTATTTGATGTTAGGAAGTTTTTTGTAATTATTTTAATGCATTTATAGAAGTTATATTTGCGCACATTGATATACGATGTTGATGTAATTTAAAGATAATTGCATGAAATGATTTATGAAAATTTTATGTCATTTGATGACATGATTTATGAAAATTTTATGCCATTTGATGACATGATTTGTGGAAATTTTATGTCATTTGATGACATAAGTGTAAAGAAAGGATTGAAGAGAGAGAAACAATCAAGAGAATTAATTAGGGAAGTTTTAATTAAAGAATGAGAAAAGTTTCATTCTTTCAAATAAAACATATTCTCTAATTCATTTTGTACGTACAATTCATTCTTTCTCTTTCTCTACTCTTTAACTTTTCATGGCAGAAACAAAACAAAGAAAAAGAATTTACAAAATCTTTCAACTCCAAATAAAATAAAACAAAAATGGTTCATCCATCTCTTGCAAGGATAGGATGTGAATCTTGAATATCTGAGGAGATATCATCATTCAAGGTGTGATTTCTAGGTAACATCTTAAGACGATTCAATCGGATCTAGAAGCATTCTTCATTCAAGGTGCAAATCAAAAGCAACATCAACAAGGTGCATTTTAAGGATTGGGTAGCAAGGTATATCATTTTCTATATATAGATAGTGATTTTGCAATATTTGATGGAAATTTAATTTGACTTTCATAATTTGTATGACTGTCTTGCTTGATTAAAAAATTGTTTATGAAGATTGAAATTATTTTGGAATGATGTGATTGAGTTTTCATTTGATAGATCAAAATTAAATTTGTTTATGTTTTAAAACTACATTTAAGTATAGATCTATATTTTTAAACATTCTAATTAAATTTTAATTCTTCATATCTGAATGTTTACATGTTCGAATTGATTAGCTGTTTTTCTTTACATTGTTAAATTGAAACTAAATCTATATATTCTAAAATACAATGTTTAATTTTAGTTCTATGTTTTAACATTTAATTTAAATTCCACTTCTTTAAATCTGAAAGTTTACATTTTCATGTTGATTGATTGAATTATATTAAAGTTAAAAATGAAATTTATATGGAATTAACACAATGTTTCAATTGTAGATCTATGTTTTAATCTTTCATAACAAAATGTAATTTTAGTTTAGAATTTTAATACACGTATATATGTTTGCATGTATTACTTGCACTTCTTATTGCATTAGCTATTTATATACGAATAAAAGGAATTTTAACAACAAATCAAAGTTTTGAAATTGACTGTAATAACTATCTAATTTATATTATTAGAAAGCCTTGATTGAATTCCATATATACATATTTGGATTTACTTGCATGTGTTCATATAAAATTTATTATTCTTTACATATATTGTCATAGTATGAAATAATTTCTCTTTTTTAATTAAGACAATAATGTATACATACAATTCATTGTTTACCTTCCATATTCTTACATTATGGTACCTATTGATTATCATTAATATGTTGCATTAATTAAGTTTACTAAAAGAGAAATTGTATCAATCACCCTTGTCATCTCTTATTTATTTCCATTTCAATTCCTATGTAATAACCATTCAAATAGTTCTTGTTTATTTTATGTATACATATCAATTACCACTGATTATGCACACTCCCTGTATGTTGCACTTGTACAATATTTACTGTGAATATATTTGCAATTTATGTCATACTTAGATTAGTCATTAATGTTATTTTATTAATCAGTTATTTAATTTAATTAAGAGAAGGAAATGAAAAGCTTCCTTCTCTGACTATATTTATGATCCCTCATTAATTGAACAATTTAAGAGAAATGAAATGAAAAGTTTCATTCAAATTTATGCCCCCTCATTAATTGAATAAGTTAAGAGAAAGGAAATGAAATATTTCCTTCTCTAAATAAATTTGAAAAGTAAACGTTACACACAAATTTGTATATAAGAGTATATTTGATATACTCTAACTTACATGCACATTATATTAAAGTGAAACTTTATTTATGAAGTTGTAAATAAAATATTCATTTTATTTAAAAGAAACTTAGAAAAGTTACAAATGAATTTAGACTTCATAGGCCCATTAAATATCCAAAATGGTTAATTTTTTTGAAATTCACCCATTTCTTCCGTTGCTGGCTGACTCGGTTCCTTTAGGAAGTAGCATCTTCATCCGAAGCGGTGGAGAGTGGAGTTGGTGAGGGAGACGTAGATGTGTTGACGGGAGTAGTATCAGATGTTTCGGGTAGCGAATGGGTGCTCGATTCGGGGGCGTCTTATCATATGACGCAAATAAGAATTGTTTTTCTTCTTATGTTGACAAAGTGGGAAATTCAATTTTTATGGAAAATGGTGCTATATGTAAGTCAAAGGGCATTGGTTCCATGCAAATTCGGATGGTTGACAGAGTGGTTCGTACTCTCACTAATGTGCGCTATGTTCCGGGACTTCAGAAGTCTCTTATCTCCTTGAGGCAATTGGATTCTTTAGGTTGTAAGATCACTACTGAAAGTGATAGCTTGTGGGTTTCGATGGATGCGCTTATGATGATGAAGGGTGCTAGAACTCATGGTGTTTATTTGCTTCAAGGTGTGACTATAAAAGGTGAAACTTGTGTAGGCGTCGATATATCTCGTTGCTTGGATGTGACCAGGTTGTGAAATTTAAGGTTAGGTCATGTCTCAGAGAGGAGTTTGGATATTCTTCGGAAGAGGGAGATGATCGATGGAGAGAGTTTCAACAAACTAAAGTTTTGCGAGGAATGTATCATGGGGAAGAAAACTAAAGTATCATTCGGTGAAGGAAAACATGATTCGAGAAGGATTCTTGAGTATGTTCACACGGATGTTTAGGGACCGGCACCGGTAGCTTCTTTAGGAGGAGCAAGGTATTATATTTCTTTTATTAATGACTTTTCTCGAAAGGTATGGGCGTATGTAATGAAGGCCAAGTCGGAGGCATTTGCAAAGTTCAAAGCATGGAAAGCTCTTGTTGAGAATGAGAGTGGTAAGTCTTTGAAGGTTCTTAGGTCTGACAATGGCGGAGAGTATGTTTCCAAAGAATTCTTGGAGTTTTGCAAGCATCATGGTATTCGGAGGCATTTTACTATACCGGGAGATCCACAGTCGAATGGTGTAGCGGAGAGGATGAACCGTACTCTACTTGTGAAAGTTCAATGCTTGAGATTAACATTGGGTTTGTCTAAAGGATTTTTGGCCGAAGCTTTGTCAACCGCGGTGCATATTGTGAATCGAATTCCGTGCGCGGCTATTGATAACAAAGTTCCGAAGGAAGTGTGGAAGGGAAAGAGCATTGACTTGAGTTATTTTCGTGCGTTTGGTAGTTCGGTTCATGTGCATGATCCGAAAAATGATAAGCTTGAACCTAGAGCTTTCAAGGGGATCTTGCTTGGCTATACGGATGGTGTAAAATGCTACCGGATTTGGAGTCCAAAAACGAAGAAGGTTGTGAATTCTCATCATGTTACTTTTGATGCGTCTGCTTTGTTCAAGGAGAATGAGAGCTCATCGGATATTTCGGATTTGGTTCATGGTGAATCAAAAGGGAAGGAAATTATTCCCATCTTTCGTCCAAGCAGTAGAGTAGTTGGAGATGCTTGTGAGGAGGAAGCGGCTGATGTAACATCACATAGTTCACAGGGTTCCTCTAGTAGTGTTGGTGATGTATATGATTCTAGAGAGGATTTGGTTCAAGGTAAACCGAAAGGAGTTTGGGTAATGGTATTGCTAGTTGGGTGGGTCGTCGTGCTAAAAGGTCACCCGATAGATATGGTGATTGGAATTATCTTAGCTTTTATGATAATTTGGACTATACTCTTCACGTAGTCCAAGATGAGCCGATGGACCTTGATGACGTCATGGAGTCGAATGATAGCTTGAAGTGGATTTGTGCCATGGAGGAAGAGATGCAATCGTTGTTGAAGAATCAAACTTGGGATTTGGTTCCACTTCCTAAAGGAATCTGTGCTATTAGGTGCAAATGGATATACAAGGTGAAGGGCGATGGGAGATACAAAGCTATGCTAGTGGCTAAGGGGCTTGCACAAGGAAGGGAAAGGAGTATGATGAGTTATTCACACTGTTTGTGAGTCATACCTCTATCTGGATATTACTTACCATATTTGCTATTCACGATTTTAAGTTGGAGTAACTTGATGTGAAAACCACCTTCTTGCATGGTGACTTGGATGAAGACATTTACATGGAGCAACCGTAAGGGTTTGTTGTACATGGTAAGTCAAATTTGGTTTTCAAGTTAAAGAAATCACTATATGGTTTAAAGCAATCACCTAGAAAATGATACAAGAGATTTGATCGCTTTATGCTTGAAAATGGTTTTGATAGAAGCATCAAGGATGCTTGTGTATATTTCAAGAAGTTGAAAAATGATTGTTGGGTGTATTTACTCTTGCATGTGGACGACATGCTCATTGCTTCTAAGGATAAGAATGAAATCAACAAGTTAAAACTGAGTTTGAAATCGAAGTTCGAAATGAAGGATCTTAGAGAAGCAAAGAGGATATTGGGCATGGAAATAGAAAGGGATCGAAAGCGTTTTGGGTTGAAATTGACTCAAAAGGAGTATATAGAGAAAGTGCTTTGTCGGTTTAGCATGGAGAATGCAAAGGCGTTAAATACACCTTTACCTTTGCATATGAAGCTTTCGAGTAAGGGATCGCCTATCTTGGAGAAAGACAAGGCTTATATGGAAAAGGTGCCATATGCTAGTGCGGTTGGAAGTTTAACGTACGTTATGGTGTGTACAAGGCCCGATATTGCAAATGTCGTCGGGATGGTTAGCCGGTATATGGCTAATCCAGGAAAATCGCATTGGGAAGCTGTGAAGCTTATATTGAAATACCTTAGAGGTACGTCATCTCATGGTCTTGTTTTTGGTGGTAGTGAAGGAATGACTTGCAAGTTGGTTGGTTATTGTAATTTGGACTACGCCCGTGATAGGGATCGAAGAAAATCAACTTTCGGATATGTCTTCATACTTGGTAGTACAACCATAAGTTGAAGATCGAGATTTCAAACCATAGTTACTATATCCACTACGAAAGCGGAGTTGATAGCCCGGTGGAGGCGGCAAAGGAGGCACATTACTTGAGGTGATTGTTGTGTGACTTTGGATACGAGCATGATAGTGTCGATGTTCGATGTGATAGCCAGAGTGTTATTCACTTGGCGAAGAATTTGGCGTTTAGCTCGCAGACTAAGCATATTGAAGTGAGAGGGTCATTTCTAGTAGCAATGGATGATGATAAGCAAGTATATCTTCGAAAAGTGCACACAAAGGATAACGCGACTGATATGTTCACTAAGGCATTTCCGGTTGGGAAGTTCGAGCATTGCTCGAACTTGATTCGCTTATTGAAGTGCTAGGTGCCACGGGGTGGTACGGTTGAGGGGGGAGCTTGGTTATGGATAAGGAAGAGTATCGGTGAGAGATTGTGATTCTATCTTCTTGGTGAGTGCTACTTTACACTCCTTAGCACTTTAGTCTTTGGTGAGAAGGTTTAGGATTTGGATGTTTTCAACACTTCGTTAGCGGGCGGGGGCTTTACCTGAGCTCGTTGATGGAGTGCAATGGGCGATGACTTTATCAGAGCTCATTGGGAAAGCATTCGTGTTTGGTTGAAGGTAGAAGTGGTGATAGTTGGTGCTATCAGTTATTGATGATGGTATGGTACCATTGGAGATGGATATAGTGTCGAGGTGGAGTGTTGAATTTTGACGACTGTATATGGAGAATTGAAGAGGTCAGAAGTAGCTTTATAACGGTAAAAACGGTATGCAAATCGGAGCTCGGAGAAGGAGGATATGGCAAAAAAGGTGGAGTACTGTTGGAACAATATGTGACAGACGTCCGAGGTCTGGGTTTTGGTAACCCGAGAGTTATGATAGACGTCTGTCATAACTCTCGGGTTACCAAAACCCAGAGCTCAGACGTCTGCCATTTTGTGACAGACGTCTGTCAGCAGGCTTACTACAGCCCGAAAGTTGCGACAAACGTCTGAGAGGTTGTGACAGACGTCTGTCGTGGTGCAGTTTTGTTTCTTTGGCCCATAATCTATGGCTTCAAGGAGCAAATCGGGTATTTGTCAATGAAGGATGGTTCACTATATAAACTATTTTCAGGATTCGAGACTATGAGACGGCAAGAGATTAAAGGTTTAATCTAGGGTTTATCCTGTATTAATTATGGTTTACCTAAACCTAATTTTATTCAATTCTCTTCTTCACAAATCAATTCTATTAGAATTTTGATTATTGTAATCAATTTCTTGTACTCTTCTCATTGGTATTAATAATGGCTCTTTCTCAAAGTGGATGTACACTAACAAGGCGTTAGTGGAACCACTATAAATCAATGTGTGGTTTATTTTATCGTTATGGCTTTGATTATCTATTGTTTGTTTTGAAATTGGATTGGTTTTAGATTGAATTGAGATACTGATTGGTTGTTTTTGCACTTCTTACCACGATCTTGTTTTACGCTGTGTTTTGGGGTTTTGATTTGAGTAGTCTCGAGTTAGAATTTTCCACAATAGGAAGGTACTCCGAAATAAAAAGGAAAACCAATTCTAATTATTATTCAATCCTACTCTTATATTCGATTCTTGGCTCGACCGTTTAGAAACATATTACACTAGCTTTGACTTTAAAGTAATACTAAATTCAAGAGCATTTTCAACTGTTTCTGTATAAATCTAGTAATTAATATCTTCATTTTCTGAATAGTAGTAGTAATTATCATATGAATAACGTCTCTTCCAGTATCACTATGCTCACGATATTTACTAATAAAGTTTGGTTTTGTAGATGGATTTGCTACTGATTTTGATCATTCACAAACTTCCAAATTAAACATTAAACAATTGTTGTTTAGTTTTAGGAGCGCAATAGATTTTTTTTTACTTAAACCAGGACTATAGTGCCCTCACTTTAATACGTAAAATATAAAAGTAACTGGACTTCTTTCGGAAAAGAAAACAATAAAAAAAGCATTTGAAATCCATGAATGTAACAACACAAGGAAGAACCAAAAATATCAATTAGCAAAAAATGTAAACAAGCATCATCATGAACAGATGATTTTACCAAAATAATAAAAGCATTGATACATACGTCTAAATACCAAACTCACTAATAGTACCTTATTGATGACCAAAATGAGTAACAATAAGCTTCAGTATTAGTAAGTAAAAATATGATCAATCTCATGAATTTTATTTGTTACAAGCACACATCACACGATAACATAAATGACACTCAATATATTATACACCCCATCACAAATTCAAATTAACCACCAAAGGAGAGAAACCATTATCAACACTAAACCCTTGACTAACCCTCTTGCTTGTACTCACAACCTCTACAACATAATCCCCGTGAAACCCTCTAAACCTAAACTCCCCATTTTTATCAAAAACACCACGGGCATGTGACATCCATTCCTTTTTAAGCCCAATAACCCGTTTACCTGCTTCGTTAACCTCACCTTCACCGTCAACCAAGTGCCCGTTCTCACGCACGTACATCTCCCAGAAGCCCCACAGCATCACCCCTTCGACAGTGGGATGCGCGTATGCCTCCCTCAACATCACCTCCAGATCGTCCGCCCTGATGAATTCATTCCGGGCTGACACGTCCAGCTCGGTGAACCAAATAGGGAGGCCGAGGACCCCCAGTTTTTCTAACGCAGCACACACGATGGGGCCCACGGGACTATCGATATGGCCTTGGATTCCGATCCCTCCAATAGGGGCTCCTTGGGATTGTAAGGCGAGTATGTGGTTGATGTACTTCTCGGGGGTGGATTTTGGGTCGGTGGAGTCTTCGATGTGGTAGTCGTTTACAAATAGGGTTGGGGACGGGTCGAGTTGGCGGGTCGTTTTGAACATTGTGGGTCGGATGTTTGGACCAAGTCGGGTTTGGTAGAATGATCCATGTAGCATTTCGTTGTTTACGTCGTAGTGTTTGAACTTTCCATTGTACCTATAAAATGAAAATATGAACAACTTTCCATTGTTTATTGTTGGGGAATATCTAAGTAGGACAAATTTTTGATATGAGCTTACTTCATGAATCGGTTTCGTTTGAAACTCATTACAAAAATATGCTCCATTTTGAGATTGAAAAAAATACACATGCATTTATGAAATGAGCACGTGTCTTTTCTGAATTTGTACATGCAAATCCGGAAATGCTCATATAGAAATTCTCCTGTTTTTCTTTATATTTGAATTTGTCCTTGCAATTTTTGAAAGGTGCAACAAACAAACTATAACCAAAAGTCATATGTTAAGATAGAATTGGCAATATGTTATCTTTTAGGACTTTTGTTTTATTTCTTATGTCAACATGATTTTGGTTCTAAAGGTCATCATTTGTAAATGAATAAAACTTAGCAAGTTTTATTTATACATATACAAATTTCTAACATCACATGTTCCCTAAGAAAATCTATTACTAAATTATTCATTTTCTTAGTTACATATTTAATCTCCTTTCTTATAACCCATCAAATTAAAACTTTATAATTAAGAAAATTAGATAAAAGTAATACTTTTTTATTTTTAGGAAGAAGTTAATAAAAAAATTTATCATTAAACCTGAAATATTAGTGACGTCAACTTTTACCACTAATTGCTCTATTTCGAAATATTTAACCTTTTCTCTAAAATTAGAGTTGTTTTTGTTAAAATCGAGAAATAAAATCAAAGAAATTATGGTATTAGGGATATAAATTTCGTATTAGAAATGAAAGTTGATTTAGTTGAATTTTGACTTAACAATTTAGTGCTACAAAGTTCTAGTTTTTAAGTGAATGAGTTTTAAGTTTGAAAAAACAAAGATAACGATAACAGGTTAATTTTGAAAAGAAAAAAATGGTGTGTATTTGTAATTTTTAATGTATATTAGTTTGTTGTATTTTTTGTTATGTGTTAAGTAATTGTAGGTGTATGAATAGAATATGCCTTAAAACTTTTCATATGGTAACTTACAATAATAAAATGTGATATTAATTATAATGTTATTTACAAATATGAATTTTAGTGATTACATCAATAATTGACCGTACATCATAGTAAAGTTATTAAAGTTACATTTAAAAATTAAATGAATAAAAACTTGGTTAATAGGCATGCCGGCGGGGTTAAACCAAATTCTCTAGGAGTTACCTATTATTAGATATCTTACCACTTGAACAAGGGGTTATTAGCATTAAAAAAATTGACCAATATTTTTTTGACGGATAAAAAAACATGACATTTTTTAAACTAAAAAGCATGTAATTAACTTTTGTACAAAAGTTTCAATGTAATTCCTGCATATACGTTCATGTTTTCAAATGATTGAAAAGCAATTAAACATAACATAGAAAAATGTAGTACAAAAGTTATTAAAAAATTGTAACTTAGATAGTAAAAATAAAATACTTTACTAATAAACGTTGCTATTTAAATAACCAACTTAATTCACTTATTGCGAAATGCAAATTATATACGATCAATTAATGCAACAGTTGATTAATTATTCAGTTTAATGATTTGAATTTACGAACATAACCAAATAAATTCACTTCATGCGAAATGCAGATTATGTGCGCTTTTATGATGAAATCATTGGAATTTTTTTACGGTGAAATCATTGGATTTAAAACCTATGATGTGTATGTATTTGTTGAACCCTTTTCTTTTTTTTTTGTACTAAAGAAGGCGATTAGAAATTAAGAACATTTTAGCCAGTGGTACCATGATATTTTCTATTTAATGACAAATTATTTCGTCTTTAATGCTGATGGTCAAACATAGGGGCTACTAAGTATAAATACAAGTAACTAAATATTCCTTTGGTAATTGGTAATGCTTTAACTAATCATTTTTTTCTTCATTCTGTAATGAAACACTGAACGGGAAAAAGCTTTACCCTATAAGGCCTGTTTCACTGGGCAAACATTATTTTATTCCCACCAGTGTTAAATAGCATGGTGATGATTGATAGAATTCAGGGGATTCATTGATTGTATGAGATCTCTTAAATTCCACCAATCATCACCGGTGTTATGTTAACATGTGAACAAAATTGCATTCGGTAGTACACACGTAGGTGAACTTAAAGAAAAGAAATTAAGTACCTTGTAAGAAGGCTATTAAGCCTATTATTGCAGCCTTACTGAGATCACTTTGATTCAAATTTTTAACCCAAGATTGAACAGCTCCGTCGACTTCCCAAAATATACAATGCCCTCTCATTTGAATCCCATGCTTCTCACACAACCCTACCAACTCATCTGCATCTCTATAGTTCAACTTCCCTTCTTCCGCCTCTGTCCAGTACCACTTCAGTTCATTCCCAAACACTGCCCAGTCGAAGTTCTTTGTAAAGAAATCAACAAACTCTTCATTGTCCACATTCGTTCTCATTATGCATGAACCTATCGAAAATCTGTTCTTTACTTGTCTCACTTTAACCACTGTTCCTGTCAAAGCTTCCGTGCCTGCTCCTCCCATTTTCAACACAACGTCTCTCTTCCTAACCTGTAAAAAAACAAAAATAAATATAAAAAAACAAACAAACAAACAAAGAGTAAAAAAATATTTTTTGATGAAAGATAAACTATCGAAAATTTACCTTATCGGTTAGGTTTTTTAAATGTCGAAACCTAGCTTTCCTATCCACAGCAAAAATCCGAAGTCCGGCTAACATTACATCAGTTCCAGAAGAAGGACCTTGAATGTAAACAATAACTCTGGTCGCCTCCTTTTCGATCCTAAAAGAACCACCAATCTCATACCACCTTTCATCTTCTACTTCAACTTGACCTCCATTGACCCACTGACTATCGGCGCCTACAGCCACATTCACATTCTGAGGCCCGTTTGCAACCGACCCGACCCGAACCCAAGCAGATACTTGGTAAGTGCAGTGCAGTTGTAGTTTGTCCGTTATAACTTGAGCAGGGCCCATCCAGGATTGACTTCTGTTACTGACAAATATGTAGTTTCCGTTTAAGGCTTCGATGGGCCCAAGAGAATCTCTTGCCATTGGTGGAAGAATGGACGGAGATCCTTTCTCGATGGTCAGCGTGCATGGGCCCAGTGGGAACCACCCGTTTAGGCTGTCTGTTAGGTCGCTGTTCGTGATTATATTGACACCATACACTACATTCTGCACATCAAAATGGTTTTTTACGGGTATGAACTGATTATATAAATATGGGGAAATTATATTCGTAAATCAAACTTCACTGAATATACACTAAAAAATTTAGGGCTTCTTAACTGACTTTTCATCAAAGCGTACAGATTTGAACAGCCATTTGCAAATTTAAGGGTTTTAATTAGTTTGAGGTGGTGAGAAGATTGATAGTAATGTAACTAAAAAGAGTGGCATTTTAGTCGCAGATTTTTTAATAAAAAGAATGATGCGCGTCGAGTAATTATTGATCTTTAAATAGGCCATGAATCTGTATAAATGGTATGAAGATATTGCTAACCTCGGTATTGGGTGGAGATGGAATGGGCTTCTTTGAAGCCCGCCTAACCACCAAACTATTAACAAGAATATCCATGCCAGCTGGTGGGCCTTCTAGAAACATGAACGCTTTTGAAACAACGCCATTGATCAGGAACTTACCCTGCAGCTGAACCCACTCTTTATCTGTTGCTTGAGCAGTGGCAATGCTAATGTACTGTTCACGCCCATCAGGCCCTTGGACCCACAAAGTGGCACGCACATCAGCAGGGGCAGAATTGGAATTCCCAAATATTCGAACTATGGCTGTAACTTCATATAGAAACTTTCTCTGAACTCTGCTGGTGATCTCCTGTTGCGGTCCGTTCCAGTTTTGTGTTCTTTCCGTTACGGAAGCAAAGAATTTTCCATTTAATGGAAGTACCTTTTTCTCTTCTTGATTGATTGAGTCGTGGATGACGATTTTGCATCCTCCTTTTCCCGACCAATTGTTATCTCCTTCTTCGAAGTTGGGGTTTAGTATGATGTTCTCATATTCATTGGTTATGGAATCTCTTCTGGTTTCACTTTCCTATCAACAAATTTCATACGATGGATGTTTAACACATGCACATTTCAACAATTTACATTGAAGAAACAACGATGATTATTAGTTTAACATTATAATAAGCATTCAACTACCTGGTAGAAATAAATCCAGGCTGTTAGATCAAATATACTAGTTTAGATAACTTATCCATTTCAACAGATGTTTCTATCCTAAAGACCATATATAGGAACAGCACTCCGGTTTCCAATTCTGAATTCAAATACATTCTAGATTTAGCGGTGTTTGATACTGTCTTATAAATAGGAAAAAAAAACTTCTAAGTAATATTATATGAGATATTTTCCAGCAATTTAAATTTTTAACTTAGAAGTTACAGATAAGTTGATATGTCATCATGCATACAAAAATATTTGTTTATCTACACTTTTATTTCTTACCGTTAAGTTAAAAATTATTTTACAGTTTCAACTTAAAACTGCTTTGGGTTATTTTATGGATCTAAGCCAAATATCAAACAGCTTTTACCTTAGAGGCAACAATAGCCTTACTGCTAAAGCTTTGGTTGTCAGCCATAAAATCAGTAGGATTTCCTTAACCAAAACAAGCCCTGCATTACAATTAGTGCAAAAATTATCTGAAAGAAAGAAAAGACGGTATTGTCATTCAAAAATTAAACATAACTTAATGTGTTGCTTGACTTACCTTTCTATATATTTAGATGTAAATCTTTCGCTGCTTCTTAGTACTTAAAATATAAATACTAGAGTGCAAACTCTTTTATATACAATACAAACTCATGTCTTTATCATGAAGTAAATTGCAAGCGAAACAAAATTAGGAAACCAAGCAAATGTTAGCTGATGATTAAAGTTTCAAAAAGACATGGATAATGCTTTAATCTTCCTCCTCAATTATGAAATTGTAA
Source organism: Allium fistulosum (assembly GCA_030737815.1). Lineage (NCBI taxonomy): Eukaryota > Viridiplantae > Streptophyta > Magnoliopsida > Asparagales > Amaryllidaceae > Allium > Allium fistulosum. The sequence continues at coordinate 1,228,121,044 of CM060905.1, read as the reverse complement.
TTTTGCTTTGCAATAAATAGATTAACGCGTCCCTGGTAACCCTTTCCTCCAACCTAGTTGAGTTCAATGTTGCTAAAATAATTTTAACTTTCCATAGAATGAAAACGCTAGAAAGTTCTAGATGCACATACTCAAATGTAAGAATATGTGTGTAAATAACAGAAAAAAGTTTGTTTAGAAAAATGAAAGGACGACTTCAAGATTTCGTAAAAACTAGTGTGTAACCCATGCGTTGCACACGGTAATGTTGATAAAAAATAGTATTTATATTTTAACTATTGCTAAAATATATCTTATTATGTAATATGTGATAAATTTATCATGATATATTAATCATAAATTAAGATGACATGCGATGATTGGATATAAGGTTGAAGGTTCAATCTTCACTAACTACACATCTCTGTAAAATTAATGTACTAACTCAAAAAAAATATAAATTACATTTATTAATATTGTATATGTAAATAATTTATGTTTTCTCTTAATGACAAAATTAATTTATGTATGTGATATATATTTTTATATGTAGGAGTGAATTAGTAACTTTACCAATTTATTAATATGATTATTGTATATATTTATATATATATATTTATTGTCACTTTTTTTAAGGTTATAAATGGATTAATGAACATTAAATAATTGAATTTATTCAAATAATTTGAATTAATGGTCAACATAACTAATTAAATATAAGAAGTCGAATGTAAATGTTGAAGAAAATTGAGAAGAGCTTTATACATATTGTAATATAGAAGAGCATTGGTCTTATGGTTAGTTTATCTACATGTGAACTTTTATCCATATTTAGTTTTCGTATTAAACAATTTTATCCTTGTAATTAACCATATATTTTATACTGTTGTAAAATGGTCATGATAATTGCAAAATAATGTATGTAGCATTTAATTGAGTTATGAGTTTGGTATGGTTTGATAACATGTTGAAAGCGAGAATGTTTATATAATTTAATATTGATGTAATCTGTGCATTCACATCATAATGTTGTAATAAATTTATCTTTTATAATTGTTCAAAATGAAATTATGTTATGTAATGTTCGATAATTTTTTGAGATAAATGAATCAGAAATTAATTAAAAGAGTTAGTATTATTTATGTACGTTTTACTTTATGTGATTTAAATATCTTTCTATATATCAGAATAAAGAAGAAATAATTTTATCATTTTTCCCCATATATATGAATATTGTATATATTGAAATTCTCATATTTTTAGGATTTATTACATGGATTAATGAATATTAGTTAATCATATTTATGTAAATAGTTTAAATTTACGATTACACAATTAGTTAAATATATGGATTTGAAATGTAAAATATTAGAAGATAATTGAGAAGGGTTTTAATGTAATTGTAAAAACAGTAAAATTTAGGTATTTGAATTTAACAGAATTTTACAGTGCAATGTATGATAAATTCATTTATGAAATAAATTATAAATTAACTTTATTATTGTCATTAACGTAAATAATTTATGTTATGTAATTTATATATATTTGCATCTAAATAATTTTTCTAACCAATTTGTTGATGTGCATGTAACATAAATATTGAAACTTCCATCTTTTAGGTTTATTATAAATATTAGTTGACTAAATTTAACAATTAGTTTAAAATTTGGATTATGTAATTAATTTAAATGTATGGACTTTAATGTAAAATTTTGATAGAAAACCGTGAAAAATTTGTAATTAATTATAATTTTTTTAAAAGTAGGCATTTGGATGTAGAATAGTATGAGAAATTTAGTAAAATAATTGTAAAATGATAAATCACAGGAATTTAAAAATAAAATATCCAGATTTTGAGAGAATTAAGGAGAATAAAGATAAGTCCTAGAACTAAGGAGAGGGTTTCAAATTCTTCTGCTTTACTATTATTTAATAGATGTGAAAGAATGTCATTCTTCTCTCATATAAAGAGGGGCATTGTATGAAGCAATCAAGAAAAAATTAAAATTCAATGAAGCTGTTTTATAATTCTTCTCTTTCCAAAATAATCTTATTAATTTTCGTTTATTTATGTATCTCACCACAGTTCCATGCCCCTAACAAACTTGGTATCAAAGTCGCTTTCTCATTAGTCTCTTACGTTTGTTAAATAATATTGGAACCATCATGTAAAATGTCATCTTAGAGTCTCATTCGAATATTTCTTTGATGAAGAACACTGTGACTATTTGGAGAGTACAAATGATTTTTTTTAATTCTCGGGATCACTGAGAGTAGGCCTATAAACGGATGCAATCGGATACGGATAGTGTTGTATCCGTATCCGTATCCGAAAAAAAAATCTGTATCTGAATCCGTATCCGATATCCGCGAATATCTATTAAATAATAGGGGCTTTGCATGAAAGGTCCCTATTTTTGTTGTTGTTATAAGGAAAGTCCCTGTAGAAATGAGTATGTAAATTAAGTCCCTGTTTTTTCAATATCAAAAAGCGCAAGTTAGCTTGCGCTTTTTAAACATTAAAAAGCTTTCAAAAATTTCACAATTTTTAAAAATATTTCAAAATCAGAAAGCGCTTTCCTGATAGAAAGCGCAAGTTATCTTGCGTTTTTCAAAAATTTCAAAATTTTAAAAAATTTCAAAAATAATTTCAAAATCAGAAAGCGCAAACTAGCTTGCGCTTTCCTGATAGAAAGTGCAAGTTAAATTGCGCTTTTTAAAATTTCGAAAAAAATTCCAAAATCAGAAAAGTGCAAGTTACCTTGCATTTTGTGTTAGAAAAGTGCAAGAAACCTTGCATTTTGTGTTAGAAAAGTGCAAGAAACCTTGCGTTTTTTATTTTTTAAAAATAGGGACCAAATTTACATGTTCATTTCTGCAGGGACTTTTCCTATAACAACATCAAAAATAGGGACCTGTAACTCTTTTTCCGTATCCGTATCCGGCTTAACGAATACGAATATTTTCGGATATTGAAATATCCGAAAATATCCCAATTCAAACTTCAAAATGTAACTGAAATTTAACTCAATACTGCATATTTAATTTGGCTTTAAACAAAAGATGAAAAATTGTAATAATACATCAAATTAACAATAGCTAATTCGATCACATAAAATCCATACGAATACGATAATGTTTCATAATTCATCATATAATCCATAGCCTAATTCAATCACACAAAATCATAAAAAACAGAAAGCAAATGCATCATACATGTTTTAAATTGTAGCAAATACCATAATTTATCTTAATAGCACACATATAAACTAAAATATTGCGTTCTTTCTCCATGGAGTGGTTGAAGCTTCAAAAGATGACCCTGCAGAAAAATATAAATAATTCAGTAAGTAGAGGATACCACATTAACCAAGGTGCTTAATAATAACTATGAACCACGTAATTAATAATAACTTTGATAATAATAGAAATTATTTATGAGGTACTAATTACCTGTTGTATTCTGTAACTGAGTATTATTTATTAGGTAAATAAACTGATAGTAAAGTATATTAGAAGTACTAATCCAAAGTACTGAGTATATATCAGGTAAACTATTTTGATTTTTGAATGAAAACTTCTAAGAAAGTATTATTTATTAGGTAAGTAACTCTACTACACAAACCGAGTACTTATAAATTCTCATAGTAAACTGATACCTCCTATCAGGCTGTAGAACACTAGAACTTCACCAATATAGCACCTTCCTGGAGGAGTGATGTAGAAATAGCCTACATGAACGACAAACATTTATATTTATAAAAATAGAGAGGATTATCAATTACAACAAAGATAAATGGTGCATTAGCAATTAGTTATAAAAAAAATGATAGTTGGTGATAGTTTGACACTTGCATTTTGCTCATTGCTGTTGAGAAAAAGGTTAATCTGTTGTAACGTTTTACCGATTTTTCTTTTGGCTAAAAAATTAGTCACAGCTGGAAATTATATCTTCCTCCCTAATTAATAGGTAAGTTAGTAAATATTCATTGGTTAAGGTTTAAATCCAATTGAAAAAATAAGCGATAAATTAATTTAGGTTTATCCAAATATACATTTATTTGATTAGAATATCCATACAGTACTGAATTATTTGCAAACATATTGCAACTGATATATGTTGAAATAAGTAAGCATATATAGTAGTTGTTCATGACTGTAGATCTTTTGCAACTGAGCACTGTGTTCATATGAAACTAGGTAATGCTCCATTCAGTTGCATTTGCAACTGAGCAGTGCTCGGTTGCGTTTGCAAATGAATTGAGCATTGCTTAGTTGCAACAACTGGGCACTAGTTCAGTTGCATTTGCAACCGAGAACAGTGCTCAGTTGCAACAACTGGTTATATGTTTCATAAACTAATACACAAACTAACCATATAGAGGAAGGTGCACATATTAACAATACACAGGACAATACTACACGTCCAAAGAGGATGATAAAGCTACCCAGTAGATTATATGAAACACAGACACTATTTCAGCAGATTGAAATACCTGATTGTCAAGCGTCGAAACTAGGGCTTCGACTTTCGAGCGGAATCGCGAGTTCGAGAGCAGTGTGGAGTAGTCGACTGCCGATGAAGGCGCGGCGAATCGGCGATGAAGGCGCGGCGAATCAACGATGAAGGCGATGTCGATTGTGTGGAATCGCGGGTCGCGACGATGTCGATTGTCGACTGTATGAATCGCGATTGTGTATTTATGTGGAAGTGGAATTGAATTTGAGATTGTCGGCTGTAGAATGGTGTTAGGGTTTTGTTTTAATATGGGTAGGGTATGTATACGGATAGGGTATGTGGTATAGTAATGAGCCAAAATACAATCAGCCTTGTTTATTTGGAAATTTAAATGGAAAGAAATTGGATGGATGGATATTTATTATGTATATAATCATATAAAATAACATATTAAAATAATAATAAAATAACTTCGAACCGGATGGATATTTATCGGATACGGATATAGCCATATCCGTATCCGTATCCGAAATATGTTTCGGATATCGGATATCCGCATCCGCTTTTTGGACATTGGATAATTATCCGCTTTTCGGATACGGATGCAGACGGATTTCGGATATTCGGGTATTCATTGACAGTCCTAACTGAGAGCTTGCTGAAGAAGATTACAAAGAACCGACATCTAATAGGAGTTTAGATCTTGTAGTTTAGAGAAAAAAAATGAATACAAGGAGAACGAGAAAAATGATACTGGAGCGTTACTTTTATAGGAAAAGCACATAGTTTCAAAGATTCACAATGTTACAGGATCATAAGTATGGGAAATTCTCAAAGAAAAAAGATCAATGTTCCAGAAAGGTAATCTCTATTAAACTTCAATATTTATGAAGAGAATATGATAATTTATCAATGAATGAAAGTGAAACTATTTGAATTTTCTCTTCAACGTATTTTATTGTAATTAATCAAATTAAAAGTCATGGAGATACCATTGAAATTAGAAAGATCGATGAATAAGTATCGCATATCTACATCAATAATACAAAAACTAAGGTAGTGTTTGGCTTGAAAACGAATTTTGGATTTTCTTTTTTCAAATGTGTATGTCAAATATGAGGGGAGTAAAGTGATGACGGAGGTCATAGAAGGAAAACGGAGAGACGACGAAGGGGATGGAAGGACGACAGAAGGATGGATTATTTCTCATGTTTCTATTATTTTTCAAAACGCGGAAAATAAAAAAATAAAAAATTTATATTTTGTATATTAATTTCGTTTTCTAAATTAGTCGTTTTTGACAATATACATGCGTTTTGCATATTTTGGTATGGACGAAAACTAAAAACTAAAAATGACAAACCAAACACTACCTAATAGATTCGATTAAGACATAATGAGAAAAGAATGTACAGATTTTTGAACCAACTACTAAAACATGTTTTTCATTCAGGGCATTAGGGAAAGAAAATATGAACTGATGTGGTAAGGATTTCAAAAAAGAGCACCACAACTGGAAAAAGGAAGATGCTTCGAAAATAAAGATAATTATCATTATAATAATGTAAGAGGAAATAGGTAATTAAAGAAAACACCTAAAGGTAAGGAATATACAACCCATCTACCCTTAATTGCAATATTTGCCAAATGTTTGGTCATGTAAGAGAAAATAGAAGATATAAATGTACAAAGTATATGAATCAAAATCATATGCAAAAAGTGTTGGAATATAAACTTGATTTATTAGTTTCTAGAGAATTCTTGTAAGGGGGGTGAGAGTTCTAGAATTATGTTTTCGTTGTAATCAAGTAAAAGTCTTTCTAGAATTATATTTTCTTTGTAACCAAGTAAAAGTATTTCTAGAATTATGTTTTCTTTGTAATCAAGCAAAAGTAATTCTAGAATGATCTATTAGGGACTATAAATAGAGGAGCTCTCCCCTCATTTGTAATCAAGCAATCAAACAATCAAGCAAAAGAAAAATAATAATAAAGCATTATTTGTGAGAACAAGTTTCTTCTCTTTGTGTGTGAGTTGTGTGGATTAGTGAGAACAAGTTTCTTCTCTCTAGTCTCCAACCTTTTTTTAAATATATATTCCAACAAAGTGGTATCAGAGCAAGGTTTAGGGATGACTTCCAACAATATGTTGCAACCTCAACTTCCTCGTTTGACGGGAAAGAATTACAATCAATGGAGCATTCAAATGAAGGTCTTGTATGGCTCTCAAGATCTTTGGGAGATTGTTGAAAATGGATATGAAGAACCGGAGAATCAAGCAACACTTTCAACACAACAATCGAATACTTTGAAAGAGATTCGAAAGAAGGACAAGAAGGCTCTTTATTTTATCTATCAAGTGGTGGATGAAGCAATTTTTGAAAGGATCTCTTCGGCATCAACATCAAAGGAGGCATGAGACATCCTCAACATTGCGTACAAAGGTGAAGAAAAGGTAAAGATGGTAAGACTTCAAGCTCTAAGAGGTGAGTTTGATTTACTCAAAATGAAAGAAAGTGAATCGGTGGAGGAATTTTATAATAGAACTATTTCTATTGCTAATCAACTTCGAGTCAATGGTGAAGAAATTTCGGATAAAAGAATTATTGAAAAAATTCTTCGAAGTATGACAAGGAAATTTGAGCATATTATTGTTTCTATTGAAGAATCAAAAGATTTGAATACTTTCTCTCTTGAAGAATTGTTGGGCTCACTACAATCTCATGAGCTTCGCATCAAACAATTTGATTCCTCTCCTTCCGAGCAAGCTTTTCAAATTCGAGACACCAACCGTGGTGGTTTTAGAGGAAGAGGTGGAAGATCAGCCCGTGGTAGAGGACAAGGAAGAGGCCAAATTCAAAGTGAAAATTCAAGCCCATCTCAAGGAGGAAGAGGAAGAGGTCGTGGAGGATACAATGGAAGAGGAAGAGGTAACTCTTATAATATTCAATGTCATTATTGTCATAAATATGGGCATATGAAAAAGGATTGTTTTAAAAGAATTAATGATGAAAAAGATAATTCTAATTTTCTACGTGAGAATTTGGAGACACAAGATGAAAGTATGCTTCTGGCTTGTAATGTTCAAGAGGCTTCTTTTGATGATATATGGTATATTGATAGTGGTTGTAGTAACCACATGACCGGAAATAAAAGTTGCTTTGTGAATTTTGATGAAAGTGTCCAACGAGAAGTCAAGACAGGTGATAACAAAAGGCTCATTGTCAAAGGCAGTGGTGATATTCCGATACGGACAAAGCAATGTACAAATTATATTTCTAATGTTTATTATGTTCCCGATCTTAAACACAATCTTTTGAGTGTTGGGCAACTTTTAAAGAAGGGACATAATGTGAATTTCAAAAATGATTTATGTGAGATCAAAGACAAAACTGGTGTTCTTATTGCAAAAGTGAAGATGACACCAACAAAATGTTTCCTTGCAAATTAAAAATGTAGCATTTCCATGTTTTGCTAATATTGTTAATGACAAGTCATGGCTTTGGCATCTTCGTTATAATCACTTGAGTTTTAGCACTCTATCCAAGATTTGCAAAGATCATATGGTGAGAGGCATCCCAAATATTAGTAAACAATATCAAGTATGTGAAAGTTGTGTTTTTGGCAAGCACCATCGAGATCCATTTCCAAAAGAAAAGGCATGGCGAGCAAAGAATCCTTTGGAGCTAGTGCATTCAGATTTATGTGGACCTATGCGCACAAACTCTCTTGGAGGTAATCGGTATTTTCTCACTTTTATTGATGACTATAGTCGCAAGATGTGGATTTACTTTCTCAAAGAAAAATCTCAAGTATTTGAAGTGTTCAAGAATTTTAAAGCACTTGTGGAGAAGCAAAGTGGTTTTTCTATAAAGACACTCCGATCCGATCGTGGTGAAGAATATATGGCGGAAGAATTCGGAAATTTCTTAAAGGATCATGGCATTCATCATCAACTAACGGTCCGCTAAACCCCTCAACAAAATGGGGGTGGCCGAAAGAAAGAACTGTATCATCATGGAACTTGTTTGAAGTATGTTGAAGACAAAACGATTGCCTAAAATATTTTGGGCCGAAGCTGTAGCATGTGCATGCTATGTTCTCAACCGTGCGGCAACTAAAGATGTTCAAGGAAAGACTCCACAAGAAGCATGGAGTGGTCACAAGCCATGTGTCTCCCACTTCCGAATTTTTGGAAGCATTTGTTACTCTCATGTGCCGGATGAAAAGAGAGGAAAACTTGATGACAAATCTGAAAAGTGCATCTTTGTTGGCTATAGTGAAAGATCCAAGGCATATAAATTATATAACCCCATCACAAAGAAGACTATTATTAGTCGTGATGTAATTTTTAATGAGGAAGAAGCATGGGAATGGAAAAATGAGAAAAAGAGTACAAGTATCTTGCTTGATAGTGATGCATTTGAGCCAATTGAAGAAGAAGGATCGACTCCACCTACTCCACCATCTAATTCTCCTCCAAGCTCATTATCTTCAAGTTCAGAATCAACACCTAGAAGGACAAGACCTCTTGCGGAGATTTATGGAGAAACAAGAAGAATTTTAGAAGATGAATTTGTTGATTTTGCTTTATATGCTACTGCGGATCCGGTTGATTTTGAAGAAGCCGCCAAGGAAGACAAATGGAGACAAGCCATGGATCAAGAAATTGATGCAATTGAAAGGAACCAAATATGGGAGTTGGTTGAAGTACCTGAAGGGAAGAAACCCATTAGAGTCAAATGGGTTTACAAGACAAAGTTGAATGCACAAGGTGAAGTTGAAAAACACAAGGCACGATTAGTTGTGAAAGGCTACAAGCAAAAGTATGGTGTTGATTACAAAGAAGTTTTTGCTCCCGTGGCACATCTTGAAACAATTCGTTTGATAATTTCATTGGCCACTCAAAATAAGTGGCAAGTTTATCAAATGGATGTTAAATCTGCTTTCTTGAATGGAGTACTACAAGAAGTGGTGTACATTGATCAACCTTCCGGCTATGTGATAAAGGATGAAGAGCATAAAGTCTATCGGTTGAAGAAGGCATTGTATGGCCTTAAGCAAGCCCCTCGTGCATGGTATAGTCGCATAGATGACTATTTTATGAAGATGGGATTCAAGAGGTGTCCATTTGAGCATACTCTTTACATCAAGGAGAACAAAGGTAACATTCTCATCATTGGTTTATATGTGGATGATTTGATTTTTACGGGAAATAGTCTTGATAATATTGAAGAATTTAAGAGAAGTATGATGCAAGAATTTGAGATGACCAACTTGGGTCTACTTCATTACTTTCTTGGTATTGAAGTAAAGCAAGATAATGATGGTATATTTATCTCTCAAGAAAAGTATGCAAGAGATTTTCAAGGAGTTAAAGAAGAAATTTGGTATGCGTAAAAGTTTAGCTCAAAGGGGGGCAAATCAAGTTTAAAGGGGGGTGTTGGAATATAAACTTGATTTATTAGTTTTTAGAGAATTCTTGTAAGGGGGGTGAGAGTTCTAGAATTATGTTTTCTTTGTAATCAAGTAAAAGTCTTTCTAGAATTATGTTTTCTTTGTAACCAAGTAAAAGTATTTCTAGAATTATGTTTTCTATGTAATCAAGCAAAAGTAATTCTAGAATGATCTATTAGGGACTATAAATAGAGGAGCTCTCCCCTCATTTGTAATCAAGCAATCAAGCAAAAGAAAAATAATAATAAAGCATTATTTGTGAGAACAAGTTTCTTCTCTTTGTGTGTGAGTTGTGTGGATTCACTACAAGAAAACATACTATCAACAGCATCCAATATCAGCGTTTCTCCTTAAAATGCGGTCATATGATTTCTGGAGGGAAAATGTTTACGTCCCAAACGTTGAGGAAAACCTAATTATCATTTGCCGCCTACTTTTTCCCACTTTCCCCAATTAATTCTATCGCCCTTTCATTTCTTTACCGCCTTCACAACCCAGAGCAAATTAAATCTCTCTTCCAATCACCGAAGTTTCCCTTCGTCACTGCCCTCATCGTTCATGCATCTTCCTTCACCTCTCTTTCGATTTCAAATCTGAAACGTCACTGCTAGCTGCTCATCTCAGGTACGTGTTTCAACTAATCGTCGATTTTTTTTTCAACTAATCATTTCTGTCGATGTCTTTTACATACAGTCGAATTAGGATTCACAACCGGATTTCATTTCAACTAATCGTCTCCATCTCAGGTACAAAGGGCACCTCAGATCGACTTTGTATGTAAACTGTGTGGTTTTTTATTTGTTTTTTTCTTTTTATAAAAGTTAAAAGTTTGAAGTTTATAAAAAACCTTTCCGAGAAAGTATTGAATTCGAATTTGTTACTGTATTGAAGTATTGAATTTGAAAGTATTGAAGTTGAATTTCGAAAAGATTTTTTATGTACCTGAGTTGAATTCCATTATCTTTTACAGTAACAAACCTTCTATGGGGAAAGTATTGAAAAGTTTGAAGTTTATAAATGTATTTAAATGTGTAGGCTCTTCGGAGAAGAAGGCTCAGAGAAGAAGAAGCTCGGGCTGCTGCTAAAAAAGAAAACAACAGGTGTGCAAAATCTTTACCAACACTAAATCCACTGATAAATGGCAAAGAACTTGTTGTTTTGGATTGTGCATGCTCGGAAAAAAATGTGTATTCGAACTTAACAGGGGAGAATTTTGTTTTAAAGCTCAATAGAATGCATTTTGAGACTGACATACAAATATGAAATCATAGTGACATACATCCCAAAGTCAAACTTAATAAACGCTAAAAACTTTAACACATATTTAAGGATTCATGTGTATTTGAACTTTATCATCGCTAAGAAACGTGATATATACACAACTTATATGAAGTCTGTAATATGCCACGTTGAAATAGTCAGAAGTGAACACTTCAAAATACAGAGAGAGAGAGCTTATTCTTGCATAAAATCCTTAACATACTTGTAGACTTAGTGAAGCTTGACCTTCACATATACCCAAAAACCTTTTCAAGCATTTGAAAGATTTTACATTTAAAAACTTTCAGACATTTAGTCACTTTGAACTCGAAAATAATATATTTTCACAGTCTGGCATATACATCCAGGAAGAACCATGTTTATGAAATCAGCTTTGAACTCTAAACTTTTATGTTTTCAAAGCCCATTTATACATAAGCTATTCCTTCTTTTGAAAGTCATGAACACATTCTAGCGAATCTTTCAGTTCGAGCTTTATTAAACTTCAACATAATATTCCCAAATTTTAGCGAATAAAATATAATGTCAAAACTAACTAAAAGTATTGCTACCTTGATATGATACTCCACCATTCTTCCTTGTTCCTTGTTAGACACACTTTCTCTTATGTTATCCAAGACAGGACCAGTTTTGCTGTAGAGTTTATCCCTTTTAATCATTTTTTTACAAAGGCTATTTGTATTGTATTTCTGTCTAACTTGTGTTAGGTTTCCATAGTTTTGATTATACTTATCCGTTAGAATCTTATGAACTTTTTTCTTTTTGTTTCTGAAAATACCTGCTTATGATTGTTCAGCCGATTTGAATGAGTCATGTAGCAAACAGTTAAAACCCATTTAATACATTCTTTCTTTTCTACCAAACAGATAAAAAAGTGGTTTTTGACAAGAAAAAAAGGCATCTTAGTTTGCAAAGCTGAGTTTGCAGGCTCATTTTTGTAAAACTAAATTTACAGGCTCGACAAACTCAGTTATGCAAAACTGAGTTTGCATGCTAAGTTGCAAAACTGAGTTAGACAAGCCAGCAAGTACACATTCGGCTTTTAGTTGCAGGTAAGTTTTCAAAGTAAACTTGCACAATGAATTTGCAAACACATAGTTCATACATTGGGTTTGAACCGTGTGTTTACAAACTCAGTGCAAAATTCAGTTTTGTAGTATGTATATGACTGGTAATATGTTGCTCAATACTTTTTCTTCATTGAGTTGTCTGTTTCCTTTTTCTCCTAATCTAGGAATGAGAGAATTGTAAATACTAGATTCCATCTAACGTTGGTTTTCTGCAAAGAATTAAATGGAAGTGCATGCTTGGAAAAATGTGTAGTTTTCTAAGTAACAACAGTTGTATTCATTCATTTCAAGTGGTGTCATTGGCACTTACCCAGTTATGCATGCCATTTGTCAGTATAAAGCTCAAGTTGAAAGGATAATAAATAATATTTATAACAGAGCATGTGAGAAAGTTAGAAGGTCGGTAAATAATTTCATAAATGGTGCATGCAGAGACTATTTATTTTGTTTTACCACAATTACCATCAATTTTCTTAAATTTGTGGCCTGATAATTTTTCTTCCCACAGTAATGTTTAGACTTTGCCTCCAACATCTATTTGTTCTTATATATGTAGATACGAATTTAAGTTTTGTCAACATGTAGTAAAAGTTGTAATTACTCATATTTGTTCCATTTATTAGTTTTCTAAATAACTGTTATCAAACATTTATTCAGACGCCAACAATTTTTTTTTCCATTAACCATACTCTTTATAGATCATGAAGCCTATCCTAGGTGTAATTTACGTAACTTTGACATATTAATAAAGTAATAGCTCTTTGTTTCTTACCATGCCTAAAATGTGGATTTGAAAATTGGAGTACTTCATGGTAAAAAATAATGAAGCAATGATGTAAGTGTCCTGAATTTAAGTAAGAGTGCTATTTTCAATTGCACGAAATCTAAGTTTATAATTTTCTTTCTTATCCAAAAAATGGCAATCTGACTATTATATAATTTATGTAAATTTACACATATGTTGTAAAACCAATTACTATTTTGAATTTTAGATACTTGATTGCTTCCATATTATATATGATGATGGAGAAAGACTGGTTGCGTCTACACAGGTAATCATATAAAAGTAAATTTACACATAACTTTAGACTTAACATGTTTTAATAATGAAAGCTAACATTCTTGTTGCTTTCAATTTTAAACATAGAACCAGTAAAGAGTTTGGACAAGGAGCTCAAAATTTTGTACATGTTGCGAAGAAAAAGTTAGGGGATGTAGAGAAAATTTTGTGTCCTTGTTTAGATTGTCGAAATCTTAGTCATCATTATGGTGAAACCATCATTGAGCATTTAATTATAAAGGGAATGGATCCTAAGTACAAAGATGGTAGGTGGTATAATCATGGCGAGCAAGTAGATGTTGAAAATAATAATAAAAAGAGTGAGGCATACAACTTACTCAAAGCAATTCACTATGAAGATGAAGACTACTTTAATCATAATTTTTTTGATGATGATAAAGATAAGGATGATTCACAGAGACGACATAATGATTTACTTAAGAACTTGGAAGATGCAGAAACCCCATTATATCCTGGCTGCATAGATCATACAAAGTTATCTGCCATCACTATTTTGTATAACCTTAAATGCGAAACTGGATTATCCGATTCTGGTTTTGATAAGCTTCTTAATGTGCAACAACTGTTTTTGCCAAAGAATAATGTACTTCCTAAGACTTTATATGAAGTAAAGAAATTCCTCAAACTATTTGATATGGGGTTTGAAAAGATTCATGCATGTGAGAATGATTGTTGTCTTTTTCGTAAAGAGTATAAAAATTTGAATAACTGTCCGAAATGTGATTCCTCAAGATGTAAAATGAATCAGGATACAAATGAGATTATGCAGGGTATCCCGGTTAAGGTGTTGAGATATTTTCCAATAATTCCAAGATTCAGAAGAATGTTCAGATCTGAAAAGATGGCAGAAGCATTAAGGTGGCATTTCAATAATAAAAGCAGTGATGGAAAGATGCGACATCCCGTAGATTCTTTAACATGGAGCACAATTGATGAAAATTGGAAATCATTTTCAGCCGATCCACGTAGTCTCAGACTTGGTCTTGCTACAGATGGGTTTAATCCATTTTCCATGTTGATTTCCAAATATAGTTGCTGGCCAGTAATGCTTGTGACATATAATTTGTCGCCTATGTTGTGCATGAAGAAGGAAAATATTATGCTAACACTTCTAATTTCAGGTCCAAAGCAACCGGGGAATGATATTGATGTATATATGGCGCCATTAGTAGAAGATTTGCATTACTTGTGGAGTAGTGGAGTTGAGATGTACGATGCATTTAGTAAGACACTTTTTAATATGAGAGCTATTTTATTATGGACGATAAATGATTTTCCAGCTTATGGTAATCTTGCTGGATGTTGTGTAAAGGGTAAAAAGGCTTGTCCATTATGTGGTGTCAATACTCATCATCGATGGTTGAAATATAGTCGAAAGAATGTTTATATGGGTCATAGATGGTTTTTGCCTACTTCACATCCGTTGAGGAAAAAAAAAGCTTGGTTTGATAACACTATAGAGGATGGAAAGATGCCTAGAATTCTAACAGGTAAAAACATCTCTCTTATTTTGAAGGACTTTCCAAATGATTTTGGAAAAGGGCAGATTAAGGGAAAAAGTAAGAAAAGGAAGATCGATGACAGTAGTGAGGATGAAGATAATGAAGATGATAATTCTGTAAAAAAGGAGCTATCAAGGTAGAAAAAAAGATCAATTTTTTTTAACTTGCCATATTGGGTGGTTAGTATTCAAATCTCATTTTTCTTTATTAATCTAAAAAAAGAATATATAGAAAATTTAAATGCTAATTTTTTTCGTAGGAACTTCCATTGCGTCATAATTTGGACGTAATGCATGTTGAGAAAAATGTTTGTGAAAGCACACTAAGTACAATGTTGCATGATAACAAATCAAAAGATGGGATTAATTGTAGACATGATTTAGAGGATTGGGGTATTCAGCATGGTCTTTATGCACAACCTCATGGAACCAAAACATATCTTCCACCAGCTCCGTATACATTGTCAAAATTGGAGAAAAAAATATTTTGCAAAAGGTTGTATGATTTCAAAGGCCCCGATGGTTATTGTTCAAATTTCAAAAAATGCATGTCGTTGGTGGATTGTAAAATTAGTGGTTTGAAGTCTCATGATTATCATGTTTTAATGCAACAATTATTATCGGTTGCAGTAAGAGGTTTATTGCCAACCAGACCCCGAAATGCAATAATTCGTCTATGTTCATTTTTCAATAAAATATGTCAATGTGTTCTTGATAGAGAGAAGTTGTAACAACTTGATGATGATATCATTAAAATATTGTGTGAACTTGAAAGATATTTTCCACCCTCATTTTTTGATATTATGATACACTTGACAATTCATCTTGGAAGAGAAGCACGATTGTGCGGACCAGTTCATTTTCGTTGGATGTATCCTTTTGAAAGGTATATGAAAACACTCAAAGACTACGTAAGAAATTATGCATGACCTGAGGGGTGCATTGCAGAATCATATCTTGCCGAAGAATCCATAAGATTTTTTAGTGAATTTTTGAGCAAGTCGGTAGATATTGAAAAAAAGATCGAAATGAAGATTATGAAGATAACGCAATACTTGAAGGGCGTCCAATTTCAATGTCCAAACCAATTACATTGTCTTCCAATGAGAAAGAAATTGCTCATTTAGCTGTGTTAATGAATATGGCTATGGTGGAACCATTTTTAGAGTGAGTATATGTTATGTCCCACTTTCATTGATTTGATGTGCTTGTATTGGCAACTATAATTTAACATCACTTTTATCATACTAGTTTGCATTTGGAGGATTTGCAAAATTCAAACAAGCGCTTAGAAAAAAATGCGACCTTACTGTGGAAAACCCATAGAGATAGCTTCGCTGATTGGATTAAAAGGATGGTTTGTTAAAGAATTTCAATATTTTCATATATGAATTAATGAAATTACTTTTAAAATATGTTTGAATATTTCTTTAGATACCTATTGACTCAAAGGATCATGATAAAATATTAAAATGGATTGCATATGGTCCTAAAAAGACATCATTCTCCTGCAAAGGATATATTATTAATGGACAACGATTTCATACAAAAGATGTTGATAGAGAAACCCAGAATAGCGGAGTGACTTATGACGCGACTACCATGTGTAGAGCAAGTGCAAAAGACATTTCTCAAGTGGTTGATGTGGTTACTTACTATGGGATACTGACTGAAATAATTTTACTAGATTATAATGTTTTTTTATATTCCTGTTTTTAAGTGTCATTGGGCGAACATAGGAAACGGGATAAAAGTTGAAGAAGGCTGATTCACTCTTGTTAATTTACATCAAAGTCTGATTTCATTTTCAAAAGATCCTTATATCCTCGCATCTCAAGCGAAACAAGTCTTTTATTCAAGAGAAAATGATTCTTCTAATTGGTATGTTGTAATGAAAGCACCGCCAAGAGGTTTTCATGAATTAGAGATAGATGATTTTGTTGAAGAAGCTAACTATGTTGCGAGCATCCCTGAAGAAAACGATATGGATGCAGATGATTTAGTTGAGCATGTTAGTTATGTCAGGGAGGATTGCGAAGGCATACTTAGTAGTTTTGATGTCTTGTTTTCTTATGAGAAGTTTAAGTTAGATTTGAAGTCTTATTAAATGTTGAAATCTGAAATTTTGGTTTGAACTTTGAATAGACAAATATGTACCTTTCTTTTTGTTTATGGTTTTGTTACTCTTAGAATGTTGCTTTTGTATTCCAAACTTCAAGTTTGTATGTCATCCTTCATTTTATCTTCTCTTTTTGGAGTGAGTAGTCATTTGAAGTAGAGATTTATGATTAAAAAGAATGTATATTCTGTTTGATTCATAACATGAAAGCTTTCCAATGTTTAAATTCTAATAAATTTATAAGAAATATATAACCTGGAAGAAAATTATTTCCTAAAAGAATAAAGCTACTAATCAACTGAAGACACTAATTCAATATTCTGAGTACAATTAATCAACTTGCCGCTAAATCAACATATGGAACCGCTTCGCTAACAAAATCAATTAAGTTGAAAATTTTGAATATAAAAGTCCTGTTAACTTGTATGGTTTTCATACAGGTTTAACTATTACAAAATCCTACTTCAATTAATTTTCTTATAGGAGAGGGCCTTCCATATAAACATGCAATTAGTTAAACATAAACGTGTCCATCTTACTAAAAAACCTGATCTTATATGAAGTACAAGTTCTCCGACTCACACAACCTACTTAATTCATTAGTAGGTTCTTTTTTTGCTGGTTTTGCTATGTACAGTACCCGTGTATCTTGACAAGTACCTGATGATGGGTAACAAGGTGGCTGTTTTAGAATACTACATTAACCATCACAAGCACATTGTTTTTTTTACTGTATGCCCGGTTATATATATAGTTCTCTATGCTTATATACTTTTTTATGTGAACAAGTTAATTGTGCAGTATTTTGGCATTGTGTTGTATATACAGATCATATGTTGTCATGTTACTTTGAATTTTATAGCAAAATATAAGTTTTAGCACACGCTGTGTGTGCTATTTTGTGTGTGAATATCACCTTGCTTTATATTTTTAAGTACTCTGCAGTTATTTTGTCAGGTGGAAATCATCATTTAGTAATTTATCTATTGTTAAAATAGGTTAATTATCAATAACCCGTGCTAGTATCACTTATATGAATCTGCATTACTTATGAAATTATCATATTCTGTTATTACAAATAGGTAAATTTTCATCTTCTGGCACTGGAAATTGGTATAGACTTAAGCTTTACTTTAGAAAATATACAAGGGCAATGTTTTAAATGGACCCCATGGGTGGGGAGCATATTTTTGACAATGCCTTGTATAAATATCTTTGAGTTCATTTTTTTTTATTATACAATAGAAAAATCATTACTGATGTTTAACTAATTACATAATTATGGTCATGTTTAACTAATTTTATGGTTCATTTGTCTGTCCTTTTCTTTAAGCATGCTTTTGGTCAGAACATTTAAAGCTTGGTCCATTTTTTAGCTTAGATATGAACACAAACCAATTTCCATCGTCCTTTTCGGGCTGCTATAGTGTTGCCCTTGCACATGTACTTTTGGTTGTGATGTGTAGTCGTTTTCTCTATAATACACGAATATGAACAATGCATTTTTCCCAAACCATGTTCTTGGGCCTCGTAAAATCTTAATAATTTTCCCTGCATGGACAGAGTTGGAAAAATAGACTACAATCAGATAATTGTGCTATTGTAATACCAAAGGTGTCATTGTGATTTTGTTCACACACTTTAATGTGTGTTAAAATAACACACGTTAAAGCGTGTGAACAAAATCATACTCCAAAGGTGTTGGAACTTTCTTTTTTATATGGTTGATTTTATATTATGCATTACGCCAGTTTAATTAGGTACAATCCAAATCCAGTATTCTACATTTATATACACACATTCTATTGGGCATATACATTATTCTAGTTAAATTTGCTTCTTTCGGGTGGCAAAACATTGATTCAGAGTCCAGTTCGAGGACAGAAGCAATCTGCCTTCATAGCTAACAGAGTTAAAATCAATCAAATCAATGTGGCGACAAAGGAAATCAAATCCCATGTCTAGTAGTCAGAAAAGTAACAAATAACATACTGCAAATAACTCCAACGGCGACTGGCATCACAACCAGCACCTGCTCAACATACTGCGAAGTATATACTTCATGGTGCTGGAAAAATTGTTGTTATTTTCCATAGCCTAAATTTTTGGTTGTATAAATATTTATTTGACTAATATGTCATTGCTCATATTCGATTTCCCAAAAATTGCTTGTAATTTCACTAATATGCTCTTATAACTTGAAATTCATATGTTGATATGTTATACTTGCAGAAAATAGTTAGAAGTACGAAAACGACAATGGATAAGAGGATTACGCGCAATCAAAAAAGACTCGAACAATCCACATATGCATTCGATGGGTCTAATGCAATAGGAGAGCATATTGAGCCACCTTTGGAAAACAATGATGTTGGGAATGCAAACAACTCAATCGCAGACACTGCTATGCAAGTCGATGGAAATCCTGAAACAGTAATGGAAATCGATAAAACAATTGAAGACATTGATGCAAATCAGATTTCGAAAAAGAAGACTAGAGGCCCAACCACAGTGAAAAGACTTCCTTCAGATGTTGCAAGTCGAATCGAAGTCGAGTTTAACTCATCGGGCGAACCGATAGGAAAAGGGTCGGTGAAGCTATCTTCTTATCTGGGACCACTTGTGTGTGAGCATGTTCCATTTACATTTGAGGACTGGGGGCAACTTGGTAAAGAATTGAAATTAGTTCTATGGGAATCCGTTCAGGTTTTCTTATCTTGCAATGTTCTTTGTTAATATAATAGCAAACTTTTGATACAAACTTTTGATACAATCTTATCCGTTGCCTTATCACATATACTGTCTTTGTCTTTTAGAAGCTAACACTGTCTTTTATTTTAGAAGCTACTGATATTTTCATTTCAATTACGTGTGTTGTAAGCACTACGATCTGTACGTTAGTAGTTGTTTTTTTAACCTTTTCTTTTTATTCAGCTTTCTGCCTGGAATGTGTTACGTATTTTGTTACCTTTCCTTGTTGGTTCTGAACCGGTCGTGTGTTATCCTGTATCTGCTGACCTTGAAAATGCTGCTCTTCTTCAAGTCTTACTGGCCAGTTATTTCAAAATTTATCCATCTTCAAAATTGGCTTTGGCATTGGCTTGCATTAATTAGCTGCTTGTTCTTTATTTATGATATTATTTATGATAAAGTGGACAATGTTAATCTGATTTCATTTACTTTTAAAAAAGTCTAGAGCCTTTTTTCACTATTTTAAGATAGTCATAGAGACGTATCTTTGTTTATCCTTCTCTGGACATTTTTTAGAAAAAACCAAATCATGCTCTGAACATCATATTGGCATTATTGCTTTGAGCCATTTTCATTATTAAGTATGTTTGTACATGCACCATTGAGACATTTTTGATTCCATCAGGACCACGTTTCTGTGTGCGTTCATTTGGAAGTCGTCCTAAATAATCTTTTATTTTCAATTGTTTAGAAAATCAGTGTACTGAGAACGGGTATACAATGAGAACTTGACTAAATATTTTGTTGTTGCTTGCTATCTCAAATTCAGTTTATCCGTGTGTTTGATATGCATCGGTAGTGACACAGGGAGGAAGTCACAATTTCCTTGCTTGGTAACAATATGATTTGAAATTGAGGGACTTCCTAACTGATAGAATCAACACTTGTAATTGCATTTGGCTCTTGTTACTTAATACTTCCCTAAGTTTTATGTAACCTGGGTAAGCTTTTGTAATTGTTAACTATGAATGAATAATATAAAAAATACAGATTTAATACTTGAGTTTTATCAAAAATGTAGATTTAATACTTTCCGAAGTTTTATTCAGTATAATCAAAGTAGATATCATAATTGGATAATAACACCCTGACATTGATTACTTTAAATCAAAGATGCACTTTTAGATAGCATGTAATTATTGTGTCCACAAATCACACTTTCTAAAACATTGGTTAATCCATGATCCGGAAACCTTTCCAACAAATTAAAATAGCGTTTAGTTTGTGTTAAAGATTAAGGGTGCATTCTTAAGTTGGAAAACAATAATTTTAGAAGTGTTGATATGTAGTCCATGGCTAATGTTGATTATCAAAATTTTGCGATCTTATTAATTTCTTTATTCAGTTTTTAAATAAAGTTACTATATTTTGATATTTTTCTTTGTTACAGGCTAGATTTAAACTGGATGAAGAATCGCAAAAGGTTCCCATTCTTCAGCAAATGGGATGTATTTGGAGGTGTTCAAAAAGCAAACTAGTTGACAAGTTATTAAAGGCAAAAACCACGGAGGAACGACTTCGACTAAAACCAGATAATGTCAAAACTATGAAGGAATGGAAAAGGTTCGTTGAGTCCAGAACGAGTAATGAGTTTAAGGTAATTATATAGTAATTGTTTTAATCATTTATATATATAAAATATAAGTGCACAAAGAATGCAAATTAACTAATAAATGTGATAAATCTTTATAAATAGTTACGAAGCGAAAAATTCAAATCCATGAGGGGTAAACAAATGCACATACTTGTAGTCGTCGAGGAATGGCACGATTAACTGAAGATATGGTGAGAAAAAATATTTGATTAATTTACTATGATTAGTTGTTTTATCTAATGTTATGTCATTTTTAATGCAGAAAGAGGAAAGTGTAAATCCTTCTTCCATTTCTAGAGTTGATGTTTGGGTTAAATCTCACACTCAAAAGAATGGCGAACCCGTGAATGCACATGTTGCCGAAATTATTGTAAGTGCTTTTGACCTTTTTTAAAGTAATTATTTTGAAAATAATATAATTTTGAACTCATATTTAAAATATATTTTTTGTAGGAGAAAATAAAAAAGGTGGAAAATGAATCACAATCTAGCTTAACATGTAATTTCAAAGATGATGCTGTCTCACAAGTGTTGGGACAAGATAGACCGGGACGACTACGTGGAATGGGAAGAGGCATGACTGCGGCCAAGGCGGTTCTCTCACAAATCAAAGACACTCAAGTAGCTCAATGTCAACATAGTGTTTCAGAACTAAAGCAAGTGGTTTACATGTTAATGAAGCGTCTGGTATGACTTTTAATTTTTTTTTTTCGGGTTCAGAAATTTCGAGAATGATTTTTAATTTCATGGAGATAACCTAAATGACAAAACAAGATATCTATGTTTTAGCGTCCATTGTCCTTAAAAAAAGAAAAAAATGTAAAAAGAGGGGGAAAAAGCATTGTGTATAATACCTTCTAGCAAAGATCCGAGTTTAAGAAAAGTATACAAACATTATGGAATCACATAGAATGTAAAAATAACATATATAAAAGTACATAAAAAAAATCTGGAAACAAGACTTGAACTATATAACAGGACTTGAACTATAAAATTAAAGGTAAAAATTCTGTACCATTTAACATGCTTAATATTCTTTGATTCATGTACCGATAATGTATCATTTAAATATTCTATATCTTTAAAACTAATTTGTTATGTATTTCAACGGAGGGTAGAAATTGTTAACTGCAGCAAACAAATTAGAGTATGAAGTAGTAAATGGAAAGTGAAATTTGAAATCTGAATCATGCATAGCACAGTACAGTACTAATCAAAATATGAAATTATCTTCCTAATTACTCTTCCCTCATCGATTTCATTTTCCTCTCCTATTTGATATTATCTTGTTCTTCTGCTTAAAAAGTAAAGATCTTACTTTCAGTTTTTTTCTTTTCTTTTCAGCACTCTATAGTAATAATTGGTATCAAAGCTTTATTATAAGTTTCTGTGATTATTTTTCTGTGATTATTTCGACAATATCAACACTAATTAAACTAGATAAATAAAGTTTATTTTTACTTGCTTAAATATTTATTCAGAATATTTCTCTATTTGGCTTGAGTTATGAAAAGATAATCTATTTGTATGTTGACATAAATTGGGGAATGCAAATAGTTGCATAAATCGAATTCTGGTAGTCAATTTATACTTTGGTTAAATGAACGTCTATTTTTTTTACCTTTAATTTGCAATATTATTGATTTGGCAGGATAAAGGAAGTTGGGGAGAAGAGAACACATCCGTAGTGGTAAAAATCAACTATATGACGGTTGCAACATCATACATAATTTGATATCTAAATCAATAATCAATGTAATCTAGTTTTGGTTAATTGCAGAGTAAGTATAGTCAAACAGGTGATAATTGTAGTTTACTGCCTTAGCATGGAGACGATGACGAGGTTGTCGCCGAAGGAAAAATTATGTCAAGCGATCCGAAAGAACTGGGCAATGAAGTCCCTTTAGGTCTAAATACCAAAAAAAATTTGATTGTCCATCCAAGAAAATTAGATGTTTTCTTGTGGAGACCTTCTCCTGGTTTGGTATATATAAGAGATGCCAAGGATGAGATAGTAGTATGGCCAGCTGATAAAGTTGTTATACACAAAACTGAGCGCTCCAGAAAACAAAACGAGGTAAGTTTAACACTAATTAGCATTTTTTTTAATATGTAGGGCCATCGTGGATAATAAGAGTAATGCGTCTTTTTCATCACATGAAACTTTAACTAAAAAATTGAAATGTTTGATAAATTTATAAGAGTAATAAACCTAACTCGGAATGTGCAAAAAAACTAAGGATACTCCGAACATAATGATCAGATTTGCTTTATAAATTGCAAGTTTCAAAGCTCTGGGTATCAAACTTTTTATTTTCCAGATGGTAATGTTGTTAATGTAAATCTGTGTAGAAAGGGGGACAAAGCTCCGAGTAATAAAGTTTCTGAAGTAACTAATTTCCAAAGCGATGAATGAATTGTCAACTGATTGCATACTCTTTGTAAAATAATGAAAAACATGTTTAAGCTGGGGAAAAATGTTAAAAAAGAAAAGAAAATAAATTATATATCAATTACAATGACATCTTTGCTACAACAAAGATAACATGGTTGGGTTTCATATGTTAGTTTAGCGACTAGATACAAAGCCAGTTTATCTGAAAATTAGAGACTTGATTACCCCTAATTTCTATTGCTACAACGCTTTAAAGATGTATTACTGAAATTTGTGCAATGTTTTTGTATATTTCTATGTTCAACTTAAACAAATGTATTTTTTTAATAGAGTAAAACCAATAGCATGGAAACCAATTGCAAGCTGTATGATTGGGGTGGGAGCAAAGAAATGGTTGCTGAAGGACGAGTGTACTCGAGTGATCCAAATCAGATAATTAATGGTATTCCTCTTGGACCAGATGCCAAGATAGTTTGGGTGGACAATCCGAAAAAAGAAGTTGCATTTTTGTGGAGGCCTATAGTTGGCATGACATGTATTGGAGAAGCTATTGGTAAGAAAATAGCATGACCAGAATCAACAGTGGTTGTTGAAACGGTTAACGCTGGCACATGTCCTGCTCCTATGATCAATGCTCCAACATCTCTTACGGTAACATGTTCATATTGCTAATATTCCTCTCAAAGAATTGTTGATAGCGTATTACCATTTTTTCTGTTATGTGATAGAGTGCAAATTTTTCTGCAATACCAAATGCAAGTTGATTGATTTAGAGGGTACGGGAAAAATAGTAGCAGAAGGAACCGTGTCTTCAACAGATCCAAATGCTTTGGTACATTCTGTTCCACTGGGACCAAATGCGATAAGAGTTTGGGTGGATGTTGTAAAAGTCCCAAATGCACCTCTATGGCGGCCTACATCCTTCATGGAATGCTTATCAGATGCTATTGGCTCGACTGTAGCATGGCCTGTTGCGAATGTTAGAATGGGCTCAACTTCCATGTAAGTTTCACATCTTGTTTATATGCAATAGACAACAAAAAAAATACTATAGTTTCATTTGATTAAATATTCTAGTGTAAATGAGTATTGATTGGCTGTGAGCGGTTTTATTAAATCTCATAAATTCAAATCCATTGTTAATTCTCACTGACTTTGGGAAAAAATGTCAATTTAAAAAAAATTCTGACATTTTCTTTATTGATAGAGATATATAAATTCTGACATTTTCTTTATTGATAGAGATATATAAATTCTGACATTTTCTTTATTAATAGAGATATATAAATTCTGACATTTAAAAAAAATTCTGACATTTTCTTTTCCGCCAAATAAACACAACAACCTAGCTATAAAAATTCTGATATGAACACTCACACACCTCCAAAGGCCCAACACATACCAAACTTGCATGCTACTTCCTTTTATCCTCCCTCATGCATACTTCTTTATGTCACACCTATATCCTCTTTTTCCTTCTTTCATTTTGAAATGCCTGTACACCATTTACTCACGGCTATGCATGCACTACCAATACTTCAGCGATTGTTATGTGAACTGAGACAACAATGTTACAGGCATAGACTTCCATATTTTAAAATCTAAAAATTGAACTGAGCTAACCTACTAATGCGTATATTGGCTAGGTTTTGGCTTAACATACCATATAGTGATTTTTTGGCGCAGTTAAGCATTTTAGCATATGAAACTTCAAATTTTTAGATGGCGTTTACTCACTGACTTCAAATTCATTGCAGGTAATTAAAGATGGCGATGACACATTCTTCTTCCATAGCAAGTAGCAAGCATATGAAACTTTTTAGATGCATGTTTTGTTGTTGCCATTTGGTGCGGACTTACTGTATTGATATTATATTTTTGTTTAACATATAACGTGTCTTTGTTTAACAGAATTTGTGGCAACTTGGTTTACTTTGTTATTTTTGTTTATGGATATTATTGAAACTTGGTTTATGGATGTCTTTTGCTTATTAATATTGTCTTAACTAGTTTATGTAACTAATTAATAGTTATTAGAACATGTTATATATACTAGTTGCTTGAATATACTCAAAATATAGTTCTGGAATATTAAAAAATAGAGTGGAATATTAAAACTGTTATATAAATAGAAGACAACGTCTGATTAATGTTGTCAATGAAGAAACAACAACGTTCAATTCGTGCTATAATTATCTTTAAATAGTCAATAACAGCGTTTAGTACATGCTGTCGAAATAGTTGATGATTCAATAACAGCGTTTATAAAAAGCTGTTGTAAACAGTTAAAGTAGAATTAAAACATCTCCGACAACTAAATTATTAACGCTGTAGAAACATAATACAACATGTTTGAAAACGCTGTAAAAACATTATTGACAGCCTGTACAAAACGCTGTCAAAGTGATGTTTCAACAGCGTTTATCAAAAAGCTGTTGTAAGTTCTGTATATACGACAGCATGTCGTTATACAGCGTTTGAACTAACGCTGTTGTATCGTATTACAGCGTTTATCAAACGCTGTTAAAAGCCTTTTGTGGTGTAGTGATTAGTGAGAACAAGTTTCTTCTCTCTAGTCTCCAACATTTTTTTAATATATATATATTCCAACAAAAAGATTGTTGGTATAAACACGAAGCTTCTTTTTTATTTTATTTTAAAATAAGGGGAAAGAAAACAATTCTCGAGAACTATTATTTAACATGTCTAAATGCTCAACAACAATCAAAAAAATGTTTGGTATATAGACAGTGGTTGTAGCTATGGCATGGAACAGAATAAAAAGTACAAGTTTGGAGAAGAAAATTATTTCACAAGTCAAAAGCTTCAAGATGCGAAATTACAAGTCATTGAAGAAAAAGGAGCAACTTTATACAAACAAAAGGTGGGTAACACTAAATTTGATTCATTATGTTCTTGATATCCCTAACTTAACATAAATCTTACCAGTGTTCGACGACTGTTGAAAAAGATCACACGATGAAATGTTACTTGATAAAGACAAATGCGCAGCATTGGATGAAAATGACAATCAATAATTAACTAAAGTGAAAATGAAAATGAATAATGTTTCCTCTAACAATGACACAAGTTCGAAACAATGCAGCAAAAGCTCAGAAAAGGCGATGATTAAATGCATTTGCATTTACAATTTTGTATTGGGAGTAACAAAATATACCGGATTGAAATGTTTGTTTTTTATATAAATATTGTTACACAAAAAATCAACTTTTCGACTAAGTCAAAAGGTCTTTCAACAAAGACAAGGGAAAAGAAGCACAGCCCAATCCTTTCGAAGGAGTCGAAGGGATGCAGTCATCAGAATCCATTAGCATCAAACCTTTCGAAGAAGTCGAAAGGTTCCGTCTCTAGTATCCAAGGTGTTCTTACCTTTCGAAGGGAATGAAGAAGTCAAAGCAAGTGTGAGCAACTACTTAGTGACCTTTTCCAAAGCATAACAAGCCTTTTGAACCGGTTAAAGCACATCCAGGTTACCTTTCGACAATGACGAAAGATTTATGAAGAAAGCAGCAATCATAAGTCAACAAAGAGCGAAAGACAACCTTCCGACTGTTAGTTCCTGAGATGATGGTTTTGATGACAACAACCTTAGGACTTGTTATAAAATATAAATACTAATATCTTTGTCTAGATATATATGTATATGCAGGATATATATATATATATATATATATGCAGATACTGAGAATGAAGACTGTACAGTATAAAGACTCAAGACTGAGTATAGAGATTCAAGACTGACGAATTCAAGATTGAAGAAATCAAGACTGAAGACTCATGAGTATCAAGAGTTCAAGAGATCAAGAGTTCAAGATTTCAAGAGTTCAAGATATCAAGATAAGTAATAGTGTCTGGATTTATGTTAAAACTTCATAATAGCACTAAAATCTTTATTCAGATTTTAATTTTGGAATGGAATCCACCTTCTCGCTTTAATAGTGGGATAGAACCCACGACCTTTTTAGTGGGATGGAACCCACGACCTTCTCTAGTAGAATGTAATCCACGAAATTTCAAAATGATTTATTTTAAATATTTTTCCAAAAACTTTTTAAAAGTCATCTCTTTCAGTTTAAATATTTTAGCCTTAAACTATTTTTATTATCTTTTATATTTTGATTTCAAAATCATCTCTTGTTTTTAAACTATCTCCTGGTTTTAATATTATAGCTTTAAATTTCAAAAATATATTCTATACTTAGTTTTTAATATTACTTTTATATTATAGATTATATATTTTTAAGATTACTTTTTAAATCTCTTTTATAAGTTTAAACTATATTCAAAATGGCTTACAAAGATTAGAAATTGTTTTGACAAGTTTTAGAATAGAAATAATTTTAAAGCAAAGTTAATTTTCAAAATATACATAGGCATGTCGACATACCCCATCCCCCATGTCGACATGGTAGCCGTAGAAATTCAAATTTTCAAATGAAGTGTCTATTCGTTATAATCTTTCATGAATGGACATGACTATTGTTCTTCTATAAATACCAGTTTCTTTCAACGAATTTTAAGTTAGTTTTTCTTCATTTCTTCACTCCATCTCCACTCAAATATTCTCTTATGTTTTAACAAAACTCTGCTGAAATTCTAAGTGAATCAAACTTAATCATCTCTAGTTTGATCCTCTGTCACTCTCTCTCAAAGATCTCAGTGCTATTCAGAGTTATAGGTGTTTGCACCAAAAATGGTCACAAACCCCAAGTGTAGTGAAAGCACCAGCGTATGAATACGAATCAACAGTATTCACACACAAATCACAGATCTAAGCAAGTAACAAGCAGCAATTAAGAAATAATGAACAGTGACACACAATTTATTGTGGTTCGGCTATCTCCGGCCTACATCCACTTCAAGGTTTTTATGATTTTATTGCTCGATGCTTGAAGATTACAATTTCGTATGTTGTATTACAACTGATTTGCTGAATTAAGTCTGAATCTAAGGCAGCAATGGTGATCTGGAGTAAATCTGGCAGAATTTAGGCGATCTTTAGCTCTTGAAATTGTCCGACCCCTTTTTTTGAATGAGCAGGGGCTCTATTTATAGGTGTAGGAGGCTGATATTTCGCCTAAAATGAAGGGAGACCAGTTCTGGTACGTCAGGGGGCCCACATGCCCGCTTTATGGGAATCTGGGCCCACACCGGGATCGATTCGACCCTAGGTTCGAATCGATCAAGAAATTGTCCAATCAAACTGAAATTTGGTGTGGACATTCTTCAACATGTGCTCAAGCTTCTGTGAAAATTTCATAGCATTTGGATGTGTAGATCTCAAGTTATGATCGATTCAAGGTTGCGTTTCTGGTTGACTAGCCTGGTTCGAATCGATCTAGTTCGAATCGATTCGTTCGAATCGATCCAGCGTGCTCTTCTGTGATGACGTGGAGCGCCTCCTTCGTGTCGATCCGTCTTGTGCTCCGAGTTGCCCGGGTTGACTCCACGTTTCTAGCTGCCGTTTTGACTGGGGATTCGTGGTAGTGAATTCGAAGTACATGGATTCGAAGGTATGACTTTATCGAATCGATCGGATGAACGTTCTCTTCGAATCGATCAAGGTAGGTTTCAGTTAATCGATACGAAGGCTTCTTGGTTGAATGGATTCGAAGATACTTGCAGGATGGAGTCGAAGCTCTTTAACTACACGGACCCGAAGACTTTCCCTTTGATCGATTCGAAGAAGGGGAATGGTTCATTGGGTTCGAACCGTGACTCGCTTAATGGATTTGAAGCGGGGCTAGGCATCGTGGATTCGAAGTACCTTCTCTCCATGGATTCGAAGCAGAGGGAGTATGATAGAGTCGAACGAAGATCGTCCCGTGGATATGAAGCCTGGCCACCTGATGGATTCGAACATAGGCTCCACCTATTGATTCGAACTTAGGACTGTCTACTCCATCTTTCGCTGGCGATATCTCGAGCATACGAACTCGGATTGACTCGAAACTTGGAACGTTGTTTCATCTAGCCTTGCTTGACATGTCTTATCAATTGTAGCCCGATCCGGACTCGGACAAAATTCATCGATATCCATGGTGAACCTGCGATGCACAATCGATGTTCATGACTAATAATCATTGATTTTCAGTTAATCTTTGGGTATCTCGACTTTGCCAAAAGTTGGGATAACATTTTGCCCCCCAAAACATGCCTTTTTGGTAAAAGGCGTGTTTTGATCAGTCTTAAATTGGATGCAGTGAGTTCATGTTTTACTCATAGCTTATAGCATTTTCAATCAAGTCCATGGCTGTTCGAAGCCGAATTGTTATCAATTTTTTCCAGTGGAAGTTAAGAATGAAATTCTACGGTCTCTCCGTACTATTGATGGTCACTCCGGACCCTTGTCAAACCTATTCTAGATTTAGCGATTGAATAGAACGATCCTATTGCATTCCGGCGTTGCTTTCTATCCTTTGCACTCTGGCCCCAGCTAGGGCGTATAGCGATGTCTTGGTCGTTTTCGGCCGATTATAGCCTCTCCGGGCTCATGCTGGATCCCATCCTGTCACTCTCCGGTGAAGGGGAAACAACGATGAGTGAGCCGATCCTGTCGCTCTCCGGCGAAGCGGCTACACCCCCTGCACTCCGGTTCAGTGTATCTGAACATTAAGCGATGTCATGACCTGAATCGTCGGTCGATCACAGCCTCTCCGGGCTCATGCTGGATCCCATCCTGTCACTCTCCGGTGAAGGGGAAACAACGTTAAGCGAGTCAATTCTGTCGCTCTCCGGCGAAGTGACTCACCTCCTGCACTTCGGTTCAGTGTATCTGAACATTAAGCGATGTCATGGCCTAAATCGTGGGCCGATCATAGCCTCTCCGGGCTCTTATCGAATCCCGATCCAATCACTCTCCGGTGAATGGGAAACGATGCTTAAGTGAGTCGATCCTGTCGCTCTCCGGCGAAGCAACTCACTTCTTGCACTCCGGACCCCGCCTCTCCGGGTAAGGTCATAAAGCGATCATGTTTATATTGATATTTAATGTTCATCTTTTAACTCTCTGGTTTAAAGGTTTATTTTAATAAGTGTTTCTTTATTAAATTCAAATCCTAGATGTTCAATCTCAAACACCAGGAAAAACAAGATAATGCCTCTCCGGGCGGAGCGGTCTATTTCCATCTCAGAGCATGCCTAGGGATCTCTCCGGTTCCCGTACATGAGTAAGTGGGATAGCCGTTTTATTTTGGAAATCAAATCTAAGAAAACAAATAGATCAGAGTCCAAATCTTGAACTTGGCCCTTGCCATCACAATCAGTTGATGACGAGTCGTGATCCCGATCCTGGATCATTCCTGTTTGGTTGAGGCGGTAGTTGTTCGGGTCTAACCGCCGTCGTACGTTCTCTGACATACTGCGGCAATCTACCACTCCTGGCATTTTCTTCCACCTCATCCTTCAGGTGGCGGCATTCATCGGTAGTGTGCCCATCCAGCTCATGGAATAGGCAGTACTTTCCAGTCCTACGTTCTCGCTCCGTGGGATCTCTCCTGGGTGGTTTTTGATAGGGGAGTTGCCCCCGAGTTTCGGTGTAAATTCGTTCCAGTCCTGCCACCAAGTCTGTATATTGCCTGAATCTGGGCTCTCGGAATTTCTTCCGTTTATCAGGACCATCATGTGCGTCATCCTGCTTTCTCTTTCCTTTGTCTGCCCTGGGCTGTTCCCTAGCGGTTCCTTCGCCTTGTGCAACATTTATTTCTTGCCTCTCGGCTCGTGATTCCTCTAATCGGATGAATTTTTCAGCTTCATGGAAAAACTCTCCAAGATCTTGCGGTGGATCTTTAGTCAAAGAGTCTTTGAATTCGGTGCCTTCTCCAACTCCTGCCACTGCCGCCATCAAAATCATCGATGGGTCCGGGCGATCTACAAAAGTCACCGTCGCATTAAATCGTAACAAAAAATCTTTTATGGACTCTCCGGTCCTTTGTTTTATTGACGCCAAAGTCATCACGCTCTTAGGTCGCGTCACGTGAACCCTAAACTGCTTCATGAAGCAATCCACAAGCTCGCCCCATGTCCTGATTGATCCGGTTTCTAGCTGCCTAAACCAAAGCGCAGCCAAATCTGATAAGAATAAGGGGAAACATCGTGCCATCACTTCTTCGGATGCTCCTAGTACTTCCATGTGTCTGATATATCTGGTGATATGCATGGTCGGGTCTGACTTTCCGTCATAAGGATTCAGCGTTGGTAGTTTGAACTTCGGAGGGTTCCTTGCATTCCTGATATTCGGAGCGAACGGACTCCGACTAACTTCTTCCAATCCTCCTCCTGACAACCCTCCTCTCATGAGTCGTCTCACTAGGCCAATCATTCTTTCATCTCCATCTAGGGGTTGCCCCTTTGTCATGTCTCTGTCTTGCCCTCCGAGTCTTGTAGGGAATTCTGGTACGTACTCTTCGGGTGGCTCGTTAGCATTTGTGTTGGCCCTAGCCGGTTGAGATCCTTCCAAAGGTCCTTCTGCGTCGGATCTTGCGGGCCTGCCCCCAAGCCCTTGTTGATTGCCTTCTGGTTCTGCATTCACAGCCGCTGTAGCTGGTCCAGGGTTCTGCGTCCCTGCAGCTCTCATCTGCTCGAAGAAATTCTGCAGCATCTCTTGTTGGCTTTTCATCATTCTTTCCTGCATTAAGTTATTCATCGCTTCCATCTCATCTCTAGTAATGTAGATCGAAGCTTGTCCTTCCCCAGCGCCAGAGGATGCCTCTTGACTTCCTGCCTGTTGGCTCCTCTCAGTTCTTTGTCTAGTTTGTCGAGTCATTGTAGAGTCAGATCTGAATCCTTAAAATTCCAAATCTAAATTCTGAATTTGGTGTAGCGGGTGCTAGTTGTTCTCAGTGAAAGCACCAAAGTGTTTGCACCAAAAATGGTCACAAACCCCAAGTGTAGTGAAAGCACCAGCGTATGAATAAGAATCAACAGTATTCACACAC
This sequence comes from Allium fistulosum, assembly GCA_030737815.1. NCBI lineage: Eukaryota > Viridiplantae > Streptophyta > Magnoliopsida > Asparagales > Amaryllidaceae > Allium > Allium fistulosum. The sequence continues at coordinate 1,228,088,401 of CM060905.1, read as the reverse complement.
AAATCACAGATCTAAGCAAGTAACAAGCAGCAATTAAGAAATAATGAACAGTGACACACAATTTGTTGTGGTTCGGCTATCTCCGGCCTACATCCACTTCAAGGTTTTTATGATTTTATTGCTCGATGCTTGAAGATTACAATTTCGTATGTTGTATTACAACTGATTTGCTGAATTAAGTCTGAATCTAAGGCAGCAATGGTGATCTGGAGTAAATCTGGCAGAATTTAGGCGATCTTTAGCTCTTGAAATTGTCCGACCCCTTTTTCTGAATGAGCAGGGGCTCTATTTATAGGTGTAAGAGGCTGATATTTCGCCTAAAATGAAGGAAGACCAGTTCTGGTACGTCAGGGGGCCCACATGCCCGCTTTATTGGAATCCGGGCCCACACCGGGATCGATTCGACCCTAGGTTCGAATCGATCAAGAAATTGTCCAATCAAACTGAAATTTGGTGTGGACATTCTTCAACATGTGCTCAAGCTTCTGTGAAAATTTCATAGCATTTGGATGTGTAGATCTCAAGTTATGATCGATTCAAGGTTGCGTTTCTAGTTGACTAGCCTGGTTCGAATCGATCTAGTTCGAATCGATTCGTTCGAATCGATCCAGCGTGCTCTTTTGTGATGACGTGGAGCGCCTCCTTCGTGTCGATCCGTCTTGTGCTCCGAGTTGCCCGGGTTGACTCCACGTTTCTAGCTGCCGTTTTGACTGGGGATTCGTGGTAGTGAATTCGAAGTACATGGATTCGAAGGTATGACTTTATCGAATCGATCGGATGAACGTTCTCTTCGAATCGATCAAGGTAGGTTTCAGTTAATCGATACGAAGGCTTCTTGGTTGAATGGATTCGAAGATACTTGCAGGATGGAGTCGAAGCTCTTTAACTACACGGACCCGAAGACTTTCCCTTTGATCGATTCGAAGAAGGGGAATGGTTCATTGGGTTCGAACCGTGACTCGCTTAATGGATTTGAAGCGGGGCTAGGCATCGTGGATTCGAAGTACCTTCTCTCCATGGATTCGAAGCAGAGGGAGTATGATAGAGTCGAACGAAGATCGTCCCGTGGATATGAAGCCTGGCCACCTGATGGATTCGAACATAGGCTCCACCTATTGATTCGAACTTAGGACTGTCTACTCCATCTTTCGCTGGCGATATCTCGAGCATACGAACTCGGATTGACTCGAAACTTGGAACGTTGTTTCATCTAGCCTTGCTTGACATGTCTTATCAATTGTAGCCCGATCCGGACTCGGACAAAATTCATCGATATCCATGGTGAACCTGCGATGCACAATCGATGTTCATGACTAATAATCATTGATTTTCAGTTAATCTTTGGGTATCTCGACTTTGCCAAAAGTTGGGATAATAATAGGATCATTTGTAATTAAAGATCGAAGTGTATCGAGTCTTTCTCTATCAAAGTGTGATTGGAAACGGTGTGATTGTGGCACGTAAATCAAGTGGGTGTGATTGTAGCCCGTAAATCAATTAGGTGATCTTGTAGCCTGCTTAAATCAAGAGAGTTTGCCCTGGACTCAGAGACAGGAGGATGTATCTCGTGGCCTTGAAATCGAGGTTGTAATATCGACAATATATTTGAAAAGAAATCTGCACAAGAAATTGTGTGCGACTGGATGTAGGGTAACTACGAACTAGTATAAAATCCCGGTGTGTTCTTTCCTTTACTTCTTTTATTTACTATTTGCATCTGAGTCTGATTCTGTGATTGTTTCTGTGTTTGTGAATTGCATCTATTTGGATTTAATTTGAAAAGATTTCAAAAAGATTCATAAAATTAATTAAACACTATTCACCCCCCCTCTAGTGTTAATTTTGCCTTAAGATCCATAATCCGCATTTCCTACACTGACAAGGTCGAAGGGTTCACAACAATCAGATGAAGAGCAACCTTCCAACAAGGTCGAAGGGTTCGCAACAATCAGATGAAGAGCAACCAACAAGGTCGAAGGGTTCACAACAATCAGATGAAGAGCAACCTTCCAACAAGGTCAAAGGGTTCACAACAATCCAGTGAGGAGCAACCTTCCGACATAGTCAGAAGGTTCAAAACAGTATAAAGAGAAGCAAACCTTTCGACAAAGTCGAAAGGTCCATAATAGCATATGAAAGGCAAACCTTTCAACAAAGTCGAAAGGTTCACAGCTGCATATAAAAGTGAGACCTTCCGACCCAATCGAGAGCATGGAGTCGAAAGGAGGGCCACTTACATCTATATATAAGACCCAAGGGGTCCAGTTTTGGGGGATCTGGTTTCTCTCAGTCTAATCTTGTAAGTTCTTAATAAAGGTAGTGTAATCCTAATTGAGGATGATTTGGGAAAATTTAATAAAATGAAGCTTTTTCTTGAATACAAAGGGAAGTCCTCGACTTTGTTAATTACTTCACTATTTGCTTAAATCTTTGTTAGTTTAACTCATATTTTCAGGTTCAACCCTATCGGAAGTTTCTTGTCGACAAGGTCGATAACACTTCTACAATAAGTAATCACTGCAACCTTTCGAAGCCTTCAACTCTACAATCTAAACCCTTCGACAAGGTCGACAACTTATTCAGACCAACATTCACTAAAACCTCCCGAAATCACTGGAATAAACCTTTCGACAAGGTTGAAATATTATACACTTTAACAACACATGTACCTTCTGAAGCTATAACCAAAGTGATCAAACCTTTCGACAAGGTCAAAGTCTCTCCTTTAAATAAAGATACCTGGGCTTATAAGGTTTAATCCGAAGAGACCATTCCCATACCTTTCGACGAGGACGAAATCTACTTCATATAAGTGATCTATCTTTCGACAAGTTCGATAGCTCTTACAAACCCACCAAGGAATTTGATAACTTACCTAAAACCAAAGAGGACTATCAACCCAACCTTTCGATAGGATTAAAATCAACCTTAACGGGACCATCTTAAAGGATTTCAACTTAACCAAAAGAATAGGTTTAGTAAAGAGACCTCATACAAGTTCAACTAAGACGAAAGGTAACTTCAATCAAAGACTCAACCTTTCAACGACGTCAAAAGGATTACCCAACACTACAAGAAAGTTTATCATTAATTGCATTAGAATACAACGTTGGAACGTTCTTGTAGTCATTAGTCGGTTTAAAACAAAAAACTTAATAGGCGCACGCTATAGAATAGGCGGGACGATGAATTATTTCAGCGGCTACTCTTTTTCTAATTTACTTCATTCTCTCCCACCGTTAAATTTCTTCCACAATCATCAAACCTTGAAAATCGAAAAGTTACACTGGAAGATACACCTGATTTATGCAAAGCCATTGACAATAGTCTTTACAAGCAAGGTTCATCAAATATCTTCTTAAGTCAGAAGCATTACTGAAACAAAAAACAATGCACTGTCATTCTGCCATTGTATGTGACTGAACTAACTATTTTATGACTAATGCAGGAGACCTTGGTTCAGGGAGCATCTTCACAACAGTGACTGCAGTGAACTGCACTGTCATAATGCAGTGACTGCACTGTCATAATCGGCTTTATGGGCCCATCTTCACAACAATAACATGCTTATAAACTAGTAAAACTTCCGATCAACCTAGTTGACCCTGACCATGAAGCCGATTGTGAAGGTAGTTTATACAGCAATTTTTTCACTACACATCCTCCATTCCAAATTGATGCAAACTTTGGGTATCTATCTTCAATAAGAACTTATCAAATAATTTTGATTTTATTAAAAGAAAATTTACACATGGAAAAAGATCCAGCAAATAATGAACCTTTCAGTTTTACAGCGGGAATTGCAGAAATGCTACTTCAGAGCACAATGAAGAACATATATTTGCTTCCTGCTTTACCACGAGATAAATGGGCCAAGGGAAACGTTCGAGGTTTAAAGGCACATCTTTGTTTTTAGTATGTATTAATGTGTTGTCTATCGACGTTCATATGTCTTTGTTTTTAGTATGTATCGTTTTGGTTAGCTACAGTTATATGTATTATTACTTTTGGTCATAAATATTTATATGTTTAATACTCCGTGTATGGAATATTATGGATATATATATATATATTGTGGTTGGCTTATAACTCAATTTGACTACGTACATTACAATGTGATAAGTGTGGTTTTTTAAATTGTTATAATATATTAGTTGAAATAAGTTTAGTAGAATTGAAAATTGTAAGCTTGAATGTATATGGAAAAAAAATGCATTGGAAGCTTAGCGTTTGAACTATGCTACGAAAAGAAAAATTGTTACAGCTTTCATATACTATAGCATTATGCTAGTGCTATACAAAATATTATGCAAGAATTAAACAGTTTTCATAGCAAAAAACAATGCTATACTAAATAGTAATGAATTTTCTATAGCGTTTCAATGCGTAATAAAAGATTGACATAATATTTCTACAGCGTTTTTAGACGCTATAATAATATGGCATGTCAACATATTATAGCAATTAAATGATGTCATAATTATTAGTATCATAAAACACAATTCTGTGTAAATTTTTTATAGCAAGCTTCAAAACGCTATAAAAAAACAGTAGTACCGATACGTCTAGTCTAAGATGGCAACAAAAAAGCTGTTAAAAGTCTGTTTTTCATTGCAATTTTGGAACGCTATAGTATCTATCAGACTTATTACAACTTGTTGATGTATGGCGTTTATAGAAACGCTATAGAAGGCTTTGATAGCAGTTTTTAAACGCTATAAAAAGGTCTGTTTGTTGTAGTGCAAGAATCAACAACGAGCAAGTCTAAATTTAAAGGAAATCCATAAGGGTACCATATCCTTCATCCAAACTAGTCCATCCACTCTTCTTGAAATAACTTTGGGGTGTTGACAAGAAATCTTGTTAATATTTTTGGCGCTAGAAGGAGGACCTAAACCTCTGACCTTGTGGTTAACCCCTTAACACTACTATTCTCTAACCCCACTTGGATCAATTCTACATCAAGTTATCCAGTTTGGTTTAAACATGGCTAGAAGATTTAAAAGATCTGAACAAGGGTCTTCTGAACCATACTTGACAAAATTCTCCTATGTAGACATCAAAAGCTCCAATCAAAATGAAGAGCAAAGACTAAGGCTCGAAGCCTTAAGAATTATAAACAAAAAGAAAGCAGAATCTTATGACCCTGAAAAATGGAGTCTAAATCCTTTTCATGTAGGCCCTACCTCAATCTTTGCACTTGGAAAGAAAACAAATGGAAGTGACAATGTCTTTAGTCAAATGAGAAGAACAATTCAACATTTTTCCAAGGGCACAATTTTTGAGAGAGAAATAATGAATGATTACAACGCCTTTGCACACAAATGGCAACCAGCAGTAACAAGAGCGCTTCCAACCTAAGAGATTCAAAGGGTAGCAAAAAGAAAGACAATTGAAGAGCATGAAATGATAAGGCCGAAAAGTAAAAAGCTAAAGAATCATCCTCAAGAGTCAAGTTTCAAGTCTTGACTTCCAAAAGAATGCAACTTAACCACATCAATGGAAAACGTCTACTTGCTTACAAAGGATGAACTTAACTATTGTCCATCACAAAAGAAAAAGCCAAACATGAAAGGAACTTGGGAGGATCCTTCTGTCACTATCATATGATGAATGGTCATGAAACCAACCATTGCAAAGCCCTTGATGGGATGATCATCAACTTCTTTAGACAAGGAAAGATCACTAAATTTGTAAAGAGAGCTTGAGAAAAGATTAATAAAGATCAGCTTTCTGAAAAGAGAAAGTCTACATGATTGGGAGTAAAATGCTCCTCAAATTTGGATGCTGCCCAAGATGGTAGTACTACTTAAGATGGTAGAAAAGCCTCTGTCTGTGCCGAGATGGCCAGGGCAGAGCGCCTCATGGATGGAGGATGGAGTAAGCCTTTATCCGCGCCTAAGATGGCCAGGGTAGAGCACCGAACAAGCCCTTAACCACACTGTAAAAGGGACAAGTTAAGGCACCTCCTGAAGGGAGGACAGAGTAAGCTTCTATCCGCGCCTAAGATAACCAGGGTAGAGCACCGAAAAAGCCCCTATCTGCACCGCAAAAGGGCCATGGTAGGACGCCTCCTAGAGGGAGGTCGAGTAAGTCCTTGATTCCAGCCTCTAAGATGAGCTAACCAAGAGCACCAGACAATGAACTAAGATGTCCAGGCCCAAGAAGAGGCCCAATCAAAAAAAGACTAAGATGTCCAGACCCAAGAAGAGACCCATCAAACAACGAACCAAGACGTTCAAGTCCGAGAGGAGGCATAATCAATTAAGGACTAAGATGTCCTAGCTCAAATAAAGGCGGCTTATCTAATTATGGACTAAGACGTCCAAGCTCAAGAGGCGGCTAATCAAATTATTTCTATGCAAAACCTGAAGGGTTCTTGTATGTCGGAAAGGACAAAAGCAAAGGAGTGAGACGAATCTCCATTGATTAATACCCGAATCTCGATTTCGGAATTTTTATTTCTGACATCATCTATTAATATACGAATCTGGGTTTCGAGACTTTCTTAACATCATCTATTAATACCCGAATCTGAGTTTCGGGACTTCTTTAACAACATCTACTCATGCTCGAATCTGAGCTTCGAAATTCTCATATTTGAATCTCAGTAACTAATACCCGAATTTGGGTTTCGGGATTCTATCAATCGCCATCTTTACTAAGCCCAAATTGGGGCATGAGAACATTATCGATCACTACAATTAAAATCCGAATCTGGTTTCGGATCTTTCACATAAATATTTCATTATCTAAAAACCCGAATCTAGGTTTCAGATTATTATCAATCACTTACTTACTATATCCGAATCTGGAAACTAAGACTGCTGTTTATTTAAGCCCTAATCTGGGTACAAGATTTTTTAAATTTCTATCTATTTCAAATGTCCGAATCTGGGCCAAAGAATATTATCAAAAAGATCGCTATTAAGAGCCTCCAAATGGGAACTATGAGCTTCTAACTTTTTAGATCCCATTAATGTTAAGGAATGGGTGAGAGAGTTACTACTTCTAAATTTCAGACATAGACTCTTGAATCAGGTTCTTTATCAAATAAAAGTTATATTCTTATATTCATGACCTAATGATAAGTCAGAGTCTACTGCCTACAAGTTTTGTGCATCCCAAACAAGTGGAAGGAGCTAAGTCCTTAATTATTTCTCATCATGGTTAAAGATGAGATCTTAACATTTTGAATAAATTACTTTTCATACAATTGGCAGGATGATTTGCTAATCTTGGCAAATGATATTCGTAAACGAATATATCAATTTCAAGCTAACATTTAAGAATATTGTTTGCTACATATTTCTCAGAGAAAGCGGATGACAAAAGATTCAACAAGCACAAAAGTCGCTGAATGAATAATTCAAAGGCATATCAAAGGTTACAATACAGAAAAGGATCACAAATCAGGTGATATTTACAAAATTTCTATAATTTACATAAGTTATGAAGACATTTACAAACGATAAAATTATGTACAAGATAGATTTACATGACTCAAATACATAAACGAATTACAAATGTTGAGCTGCTTTATTTAGAGTCTCCGCCACTGAAGGATTTACGACATAATTGATTGCTGCGCGGAGAACTTCCATAAGCTTCTTTTCTTTTCTCCTTATTTGGTTTTCATCATCAATTGCATCGATGTTGGTCTTTAAGGCACGATTAAAAGCTCTGTTCGCAGCCCTGACTGTTTTATTTTCCCTTTCTAACTCTGCAACCCGCTTGTCGAGCAAATAATTATCACGTTCTAGCTTTTGATTCTTAGCAGCGTAATCATTGATAGTCTGGGAATACTTCATCTTCTACTGCTCATCAAAATATTTGACAATTTTGAATTTTACCCTCCGACACCAGTTCCCACTACATTGTCGTCTAACCCGGGGGGAGGGTTGAGCATAGCGGGAAATTTTTGAGCTGCGAGAAGTTTTGACCTAGTAGGCTTGGCAAATGAAGGAGTTGCTTGAAGGGCTGGAAGCTTAATCTTTGGAGTCTTGTCTCCCAAGATAAATTCTAGAGAGGCACACTGCGTCTGGCTATCTTTTAGCTTCAACTCTAAATCACTTATTTGTTGAATAAGTTTAGACATCCTTTGGTCAAAATCAGCCGTGAGATTGGTCTTCACTTGTCTCTTAAGTGCAGTGATCATCTCATCCTTTTTTTTGACATCGGCATCAAGATAGGCTATATGGTCTTTGTAACCACTGGCGATGGTCTTTTGAATAAGATATCTTTTATGCCACTTCACGGCTTTAGTGTTGCCACCAAAGCGCTCGAGAAAGACTTCATCATGGATGTAACGACCCGGAAATTTTAACGATTTAAATAATATAATTAACTAAAATTTTCATGAGAATAAACAATTAAAAATTTAGCAATGAAAATTTGATATTTGGTATGCGTCTTTTTTAGCATAGCAAGTGGCAAATTTTCATCGAAAAATATGTAAATTTATTTGGTTGTGAAATTCCAATTTAAAATTTAAATCAGTTAAATTGATGAAAATAAAATATTTTTGAAATCTGAATATTTTTATATAATAAAAATATAAATCATTTTCTAAGTGAGACGTCATAATTCGTTTCGCCAAATTTGAATTGTTCTAGCTCCGTTTATCTTATTTTTGGGGTTTTAGCAGCAGGTTGACAGCGAATATGGAGTTTTGATAGGAGGGTCGTGTCGCTCATATCTGTTCCATCTTGTTCGTTTCATCGTGCTGATCTCCACAGTATATTCATTTGTGCATTTCGGCGTCCGGTGCACGACGAAATCTGCGAAACGATTAGCCGTATCGGTACCCATGTTGAGTCTCTAGAGTGTTCTGTGACCTTCCATTTGTCCACCGATTGAAAAACAAATGGTCATTTGCTTTTATTATTTCCCTGAATTCAACATTTTTGACTTTTGATTATTCCCTGGCTGTTGCTTTATCCCACTATTTCATTATATTTTTGGTTCGTTCATTTTCCATTTGGCTCTTCCCCTCCTCTTTTTCATTCTGCAATGCTTAACTAAAAATATAATAATATATATTATAAAGTTCATATATAAAGTTGCACCTGTTCGTTCACCTTTCCCTCTCCTATTCTCTCTTTTTCTTGCCGGACTCCCCTCGCCCACCTTCCATTTCCGCAACCCTCAACTCCGCCTCCCCTCCGTTTGTCCCACCATCAGACCCGAATGCCCACTGCCTCTACTCAACCCTAAGCTCCCAGCTTCTCCTTCAGACCCGCCTTCCACTTCCCCTAATAGCCGCCGTAAACCTATGCCCCCTCCACTTTTTCATTTGCCGAACACACTCCTCCAAGCCTCCGCCAACCACGCAACAGCCTACCCACTCGACAACCCACTCCTTCATCAGCCGCCGCCAAATCAAACTCGCCCACACGACAGCAGCGCCATCTCCCTCCCCTCACACAGCCTGCCTCCTCCCTGACAGCCCTCCCACCACCAGCAAGCCGAACCCAGACCCTCGTCCAGCCCGCTGCAGACCCTTGCTCGGCCATCCCCACCCTCGACCCATCTCCAGCCTTCACAGTCCTCCTACCCTCTCCAACCTTCAACCCGCCACACTTAACCCTACAACCCATCCTCTTTCAAGCCTACCCTCCACCATCGCTATCGCCCACCATCCCAGCAGCCTTTGCCTCGCACCTCCCTGACCGAACAGCTCCGGCCACACCACAGTGCGCTAGCCAACCTTCTCCCTTGATCCGCCACAGCACCCAAACGCCTCCACTCTCCCTTGCTCGACACGCAACAGCCAACCTGAAGCAACCACCTGTCGTGCCTCTCTGCACCCTCCTCACCACAGCCTCTCCCTCCCTGCAGCTGAAGCCTCGCAGTAGCCCGAACCCGATCATTCTCCTCTTCCTCTTTATAAAAAAAGGAAAAAGAAATATATATATATATATATATATATCATATATATTTGCTTTCATCGAATTCATCGAGTTCAATTCGCCTTGCTTTGCTTTGCTTTGGAAATTGTCGTTTGGATTGGTCGATTGTCGAGCTCGAGATTCAAACTCGTAGCTCGTCGCGTTGTCAAATTTCTGTAGCGTCGAAAGGTGAGCGATCACTCACGATTAGCATTCATATATTTGGTAAATTTATATTCACATGAAATGATGGTTTAAATATGTTGTTAAATTTAATTTGTTAGTAATTTAATCGTTAAATATGTTATGTTAATATTTAAAATTGTTTACCTATGTTAATTGACATATGACACCATAACATATTATATATATAGTATATTTAGATTATTAATTATGATATATGCTCGTCACTGATATGAATGCAATTTTATGTTATTATTCTATTGTTGTCACACTGCAAGTTCCCAGATAGCTAGGAAAATCCCTATGGGTTGAAATGATACATACCCGAACGATATTATAGGTTAGGGAAAATCATTATGGGTTGAAATGATAAACTCAAGCGATTTTATTGATTTTGAAATTTTAGGATTGCGGGTTGAAATGATATATACGCATAAATATTAAATTATTACGGATTGAAATGATAAATATCCGTATCACTTGACCATAGATTAGAAAACTATATACGGACCTTGTTGGTCTATTTTTAAAGGATTTCCAAATTTTTGAAAAAGGAAAATATATGTGTTTTAATAAATATTGATTTTTAAAATATAATATAAGGATTTTATTTTAATGTATGTAAATTCAGATTTCTAAAATTTATGTGTTTGGAAAATTTTAAATTTATAGGTTAAGTTTGAAAAATGTAAATTTTAAGATTTTACTTATACTTTTATTATTTTTAAACATATAAATAAGATTTGATATAAAATAAAATAAATTTAATAATAAGGTTAATTTAATAATAATTTAATTTAATTAATATATATATATATAATATGTTTAGAATATTTATTTAGATTTATGTTAATATTTTAAAATAGATTTTTTTGTAATAACTTTATTAATATATATATATATATATCGTGTTTAAATATCTATTTAAAATTTATATTAATATTTTGAAAATAGATTTTGTAATAACTTTAATAAATTAAGGTTGAAAAGATAAATCAAAATTGATTTGTAATTTAATTTGTTAAGAATTGAATTTAAATAAGAAATGATTTGGACTTATTGATTTTGAGATTTTAAAGGTATGATTTTATAACTTGATAGCTTGATTATGATTAAAAGTGATTCAATGAATATTTTCCAATTTAAATAAAATTGAAATTGAATATTTAATTTTGATTTAAATTTGTAATTTGAGGTTTTATTTAAATGTTTATAAAGGTGATTAAGTGAATATTTTTATAATTAAATATAATTGAGGTTAGATATTTAATATTTAATTTTGATTTAAATTGATGATTTGAGATTTTATTTAAATGTTTATAAAATGATTTTATAAAATGACCACAGTGTGAAATAAGCGTTTGGTTGTTAAAGAAACCGGGATCGGATATTGTCACTCTCTGCCAATACCGAAAACCACTTTAACAACTGTGCACATGGTGGAGAATCCAGAACGAAGTAGGATGGTTTGGCGAACGTCTGTATGAGGTATGAACGCAGCCCTGACCCCCGCGGGTCAGCTTGATATGACTAAAACAAGAGCCATGTCGGGCCAAGTTAGGTCGCTCCTCCGATCAGACATGCTTCTTCGATACCGTATCTATTACTTTGTGATTGATTTGGTGGTCAACTTCAATTTGATTATGGGAGTGTGTTCCGAGGTGGGCGGTAGTAGCTGATATCCGTTACCACCAGTCCGGATCCGCAAAACGGTAGTATCTTACCCTGGGCATTGCTTCGCGTGCCTTGTCATATGCCTTATCGCGCCCACTACGAGTTTGGTTTGTGTCGTACACTATGGAGTGCCCTCTGATAGCCCTCCGGTTTACGGAGGAATTACAGTACTGTATATACTACGACATTTATATAAAATGTATTAAGGAGGATATGGGTAACGCCTTAACGCTATTTTAATGTTTTACTTTACTATAGACATGATCTATGTAGCGTATTGTACTATGTATGTAGATAGTTTGACGGATCCTTAAAGGATGGAATCCCAAACATCCTTTAAGTTATATTGAATTTCACTTGGACATTTCATTTGAGTTGATTTATTTACATAAGAATGTTAATCCTAACTCGAGTGTTTTGTGCTTTACTTTATGCTCGGGTCAGCCTGAGTGTCACAGCATTTGAGACTCACCTTTGGAGCTTGGAGCTTTGCTTGGAGATCTATCTTATCTATTCAGCTTTGCAGTTATTTCAGTTATTTCCAGTTTTATGTTCAGACTTGTCATTTGCTTATATATTAGAGACTTCTATGTATTTGGGGTTTCCGTTGTATTTGCTTTGGACTCTGATATTTATGTAGTAGCTTGATGAACTACTATTTATCTATTTCCGCTGCTTATTGTTGTATTACTTTGTGTCTATGATTCTGTGATTGATTTATTTACTGTATATGCTAAATTTTGCCAAATATAAATTAACAATATGTTGTTTTGAGTAATTCAAGTCTGACATGTGTGGATTATTGTCGATTTGAGTGGTTCGAAATGACGGGTCATTACAATGGACCATGATCTCGCCATTCCTTGTTAATAATCTATCTCTAATAGCGTTGGCGCGAGAAATTAAATTTTGAGAATGATGAAACATAGATGGCAGTGACTCCTATTTATATAAAAAGAAATGAGAGAAAATCAAAATTAGGATAAAAGATATTTTTATTATTGTAGTAATGAATTACAACTCAAATAACCACAAAGTTAAAAGATACAACAAACACTTTCAGCACATCTAAAGTTGAGAGACCATATTCCCAGTCTAAAGTATTAGCAGAAAGCATGACTGTCGAATCAAAAGGTATAGTGACTCCTTCAGGAGTTATAACCGACGGACATTTACTATAATCCCATTTTCCGGCTGGTGGACTATCGCGGCCACAAATTAACTTGGAATGAAATGTTCTGATTTCTTTTAAGAATGATTCTGTTTCTTCGCTGAGGAAGTCAAAGCAGAGACGAGGGTATTCCAAGTATAATTTTTGTAAATCCCGAAGAAAACAATATCTCGCTAATTTCGAAGTCTTTAAAGTTGGTGTATTTTTAGAGTAAAATCTCCTCAAGTTAACGTATTGACTTAAGTGATCTCTTGGGACGACACGACTTAAAGAACCGATATTCTGAAATAGTACAGTAAAAGAAACTAAGCATGGAGAACATAACAAAAGCATGTATTCATAAATCGATTACTTGATACATATTTACAATCACTAATCCGGTTCATACAAAATAGACTTAGAGAAAAGCTCAGAAACAAATTTGCCCTTATAGTACTTAAGCTTTTCGGGGGAAGATCTTGAAGAATCGATTTGACTCGTAGTAAATTCCAGCAAGCTCCAGGATGCGGGTCAAAAACGAATTCATCTAAGTATCTTTTGTGAAAACGTCTAAGAAGACCCCCCACTGAACTCCCCTAAGTATGAAAAATCTATGATAGAGTGTCTACAATATGCTTTATCCAAAAAATTGACTAAGATGTCTCTCTCTTCCATCATCATCCAGAATAGAGTTATTAACTCGCTTTCTTTAATAAAGGAGCCGCCCTTTGATATTTAAAAGATGCTAGAATGGAAGTACTCCTGTCTAGACTATGATATTTCTGAGATAGAGCATTGTGTTCCTTTATTAATTTGTCTAACTCCCTATATAACTTGTTAATTTCCACCTGTTTGCTCTCAAGATTTGTTCTATAGGAAAATTTTGACTTCTTCTTTATCTAAGACAAATGATTTATCACTAATTATTATCTTCGTAGTGTAAGACATTTAAACAGAGAAGCCCATACCTCTGTGGCTGGAATGGAAGCCTTGGGGGCTTGTTCTTTCTCTTGCGGATCCTCGGTATGAGTGGGAGCAGTTTCCTCCTCTGGAGGAGCAGATGGACCAGGAGATGTTGGTGGCATGTCTTTCGGAGGAGATTGCCCTTTCTCAGGAGCTTTGACTTAACCACCACTGTCCATCCCCGAAGCACCAGAAGGCCCTCCTTTGTCTCCACCAAGGCCTTGACCTTCAGAGAGGTTATCATTATTGTCATCATCATAATCATTGTCCCAATCAAGACCATCACCATCATCGCCTTTTTCCTTGGGCTCGTCATCTTAATCACCCTTATCTTTAGAATCAGATTCAATATCGAAGGAGGGAATATCAAAAGAGAGAGCTTCCTTGACATTAACAATCCCCTCCTCACCTTCGGGCTCCGTACCCTACTTAATTTGGTCAATTTTGTCCATGACTCTTTTGGCTAAAATTGGGTCGAGAGAAGGAAAGCCAAAGTCAGGACATTTGTCGCGATTGTCGGCATAGGCAAGCATGAGGGCATCTTCATAATGATTCAGCATCATGGGCCCTAGGGTGGCTTCGGCAAACTCAAAGACATGATTTTTGAAATCGGAAAGGGTTTGAACAACTAACTTGAGTGAAGCTCTGGTCCTCTTGAACTTATCTTTCAATAAAGCATTCTTAGTGACCAAAGCTTTCTCCTCTTCCAAATCTTTCAAAGCTAACTCCATTGCAAATTTTTCATCAGTGAAGAGTTGGTGAGCCTTCCTCTCCGCTTTAAGATCATCTTCAGCCCTGGTGAGGGAAGCCTTGACTCGCTCCAACTCAGAGGAAGTATCATTCTGAGCAGCAGTTAGAAAAGATAATTGATTTTTCAGTTCAGCATTTTCCTCCTGTAGCTTGGAGGATCTAGCAGAGAGCTTGGAGACATGTTCGTTTAACGAAATCCAATTCCTGGAAATCTACAACAAGGAAAAAGAAGCATAAGTTAGATATTAGACAAATTCTATGATAATAGAGTCAGTTGAGAGAGAGCTTACCTAAAGCTGTTGTTCCATCAGAGAGCGATGATTTTCTGCCAAGTCTGGACTGAATGACGACAGAGAAGAAGAAGAGAAAGATTCTGAATGAAGAATAAGTTCGACGAGTTCATCAAAATTGAACGGCGAAGGTGTGGAAGGTAACTCTGGAGGAATTTGCGTCTTAGGAGGAGTCGGCATTAGGGCAAGCTGCATCTGCACTAGTGCAGTTGGAGAATCGGTAATAGAAATATGAGAAAAGGATGCCGGAGTAGGTGGAGTTTGCTCCATCTGGTCTTTTGAGGCCTTAACAACAGGGCTCTTTAGCACTTGCTTAGGAGAAATGCATTCCTCTCCTTACTCCACATCGATAACTTTTGCCATTTTCATTGGAGGGGCGTCTTTAGAAGGCTCCGTTAGTCTTCTCTTAAAAGATCTTTTAGATTTAGCGAAAGCCTCCAAGACTAATGTTACATCCAAAGAAGATGGAGGAAGGACAACACCACTCGAAGATTCAATAGCCTTGGAGGAAGCTGAAACAAATTTAAACGAATATAAATCAGTCAGAGTAACTTAAAGAATTTCAGAAACAAAGACGAAATACAAAACTAGCAGTACACCTGAGGTGTCAGAACAAATGGGTGACATTGAAGTAAAATGTTTAGTATCGCCTGATGAAATGGAGCGCTTGCCACGAGAATTGTGCATGATTGTGGGAGGAGTTCCTCGAATCCTTTGGCCAGGCAATAGTAAAGTGTGTTTCCTTAAATTTGAGGGGGTTAGGAGCAAAGTTTCTTCTTGTCAATGATCTTCTTGTCAGCATCACTAAGTTTCTTGAAAGATTCACCTGAAAAAGTAAGAGATTAGTTAAACAGAAAATGTAGAGTAAAGCAAAGACAACACTGAAGAAGACTTACGGGGGGAGGCAAAAGTCCCGTGAATATCGGCAAAGCACTTGACAAAGAAGAATTGATCCTCCTAGTCTTTAAACTTATTGATTCCATCTGATATGAGCTTCTTGTATACATTTACTCTGTAGATCTGCTTATTAAGATTACTTAACCTTAACAGCTTGGTCAAGGAGTTTAGAACTTTAGCAGTAAGCGGAGGAAGTCCAGATTCCAACGCCAGCATTTCCAAAGACAGGAGATGGGTATAAACATTCAGGGATAGTTGTATTGGAGCAACCCCAACATGAGATAAGTAGGAGAGCAAGAACTCGGGGAATGGGAGAAAACCATCGTGCCATATGTGAATGGCCGTGTAAGCGAAATACCCTTCCGGAGGGTTATCAATAGTGTATATTGGTTGAGGAGGGATGGCTTCGATCCAAGTAATTCCAAAATCTCTGAGAATAGCATTGACTTCTGCCCGAGTCTCGATGAAGGAATGCTTAGCAATGGCTTCGACCTTTAAAGAGCTCATGATTCTGCCAGTGAAAACATTTCAGTTAAATCTCTTGTTTATTTATGAGTTTAGAAACCAGTCAAGAATTTAAAAACAAATAAGTTTGCTTAGATAGCCTAAGTGTGAGAACATACACAAAATTCTAAAAAAAAATGGTGCAAAAAGTTTAAGTCAAAAACTTGATAATTGAAGCTTTCGATAATGTCGGAAAGAATAAGAACATCAACCTTAACCACCATACTTGAAAATTATTGAAAACCTAGAAAGTGAATAAATAATGGTATAAATTCCCTAAGCTTACGACAAAGTCGAAGGGTAAAGATGAAATATTCACCCATTCATTACATTTTGACAGTGTCGAAAGCTTTATGGAAACCTGGATATACTTCAAGTGTAACACAAAGTCAAGTGGCAAGACCTTTCGACATGGTTGACACCAAAACCTTAAGTTTCTTAAGTTGAAAGTGTTGATATTGTCGAAAGGTCTGGTCAAAGTTATCAAAACACGTTCTACCCATCGAAGTCAAAAGGTTTTAGGTTTGACTCATGTGTACTTTAAACGTTTCGACAAAGACGGGCAAAAGCTGCTCTAAGGTTAAATAGTTCCAACCTTGTCGAAAGCAAGTAGTTGAAAGGATCAAAACTCTTTAACCTTGTCGAGAGCTCGCTGCCGAAAGGTTACACCATTAAATTATCAAACCTTTCGACAACAATGAAAAGTTAACATCACAATACCTTCCGACCCCATTGAAAGGTACAAATAGGGTGAATCCATTATTACCGCCTCGGTCTCTTTTGAGGGGGTAGAAAGGTCATTTTGAGTACCAAATTGTACACTAGTGGATTCCAGGTTAACATATCGGGTTTAACCAAACCCAAACCCAATAATAAATGCAGTTTTCAAATTCTTCTTGAAGAACAAGTAAAACAAACCCATTAACAAAACTGATTTCATCTGGAATCGATCTAATTCGATTTCATAGAAGAATAAAAATTATCAACAAGTTAAAACCCAGGATTAAAAACAAAAGGCCAAATTTGTAGACTATGGATTAAAAACTAAACCCGATAAAGGGATTTCCTTTATCAAACACCACCAATCTCTAAATATTGAGCCAAGGATGAGTTTTATTAATTCAAAAACTGATTTTGGAGAAAACTTTCTAGAAAAACCAAATTGAAATTGAATTTCAATTTTGGATTTAGAAAACTGGAAATGTGATTAAAAACCGATAAGAGGGGAGATTAGACTAAAGTTATGAATTGAATTCAAGAAATTACCTTGTGGTCTAAAAGTGAGATCTGAGAAGTTTTGGAGAAATTCTTTTACTTGTACGCAATATTTTTGTTTTGGGTAAAAGAAGAAGAAAGAGAAGAGGCGTAATATATAAGAAAAGTCGCCCAAATTCTCAACTGTTGGATCAGATTCAAATGGACGTCCCAGATTAACGTAGGAAGGCCAAGAGGCGGGAAGATTTAGAGCTTTTGACAAATATGACTTGGAAAGTCAAGAGCATCCCTTCAAATAGAGGGGGCAAATGTTACACAAAAAATCAACCTTTCGAATAAGTCGAAAGGTCTTTCAACAAAGACAAGAGAAAAGAAGCACAGCCCAAACCTTTCGAAGGAGTCGAAGGGATGCATTCATCAGAATCCATTAGCATCAAACCTTTCGAAGAAGTCGAAAGGTTCCGTCTATAGTATCCAAGGTGTTCTTACCTTTCGAAGGGGATGAAGAAGTCAAAGCAAGTATGAGAAACTACTTAGTGACCTTTTCGAAAGCATAACAAGCCTTTCGAACCGGTTAAAGCGCATCCAGGTTACATTTCTACAATGACGAAAGGTTTATGAAGAAAGCAGCACTCACAAGTCAACAAAGAGCGAAAGACAACCTTCCGACAAGATCGAAGGGTTCACAATAATCAGATGAAAAGCAACCTTCCAACAAGGTCGAAGGGTTCACAACAATCCAGTGAGGAGCAACCTTCTGACAAAGTCGGAAGGTTCAAAATAGTATAAAGAAAAGCAAACCTTTCGACAAAGTCGAAAGGTCCATAATAGCATATGAAAGGCAAACCTTTCGACAAAGTCGAAAGGTTCACAGCTGCATATAAAAGGGAGACCTTCCGACCCAGTCGAGAGCATGGAGTCGAAAGGAGGGCCGCCTGCATCTATATATAAGACCCAAGGGGTCTAGTTTTGGGGATCCGATTTCTCTCATTCTAATCTTGTAACTTCTTAATCAAAGTCTTGTAACCCTAATTGAGGATGATTTGGGAAAATTTAATAAAATGAAGCTTTTTCTTGAATACAAAGGGAAGTCCTTGACTTTGTTAATTACTTCACTGTTTACTTAAATCTTTGTTAGTTTAACTCATATTTTTAGGTTCAACCCTATCGGAAGGTTCTTGTCGACAAGGTCGATAACACTTCTACAATAAGTAATCACTGCAACCTTTCGAAGCCTTCAACTCTACAATCTAAACCCTTCGACAAGGTCGACAACTTATTCAGACCAACATTCATTGAAACCTCCCGAAATCACTAGAATAAACCTTTCGACAAGGTTGAAATATTATACACTTTAACAACACATGTACCTTCTGAAGCTATAACCAAAGTGATCAAACCTTTCGACAAGGTCAAAGTCTCTCCTTTAAATAAAGATACCTGGGCTTATAAGGTTTAATCCGAAAGAGACCATTCCCATACCTTTCGACGAGGACGAAATCTATTTCATATAAGTGATCTATCTTTCGACAAGGTCGAAAGCTCTTACAAACCCACCAAGGAATTTGATAGCTTACCTAAAACCAAAGAGGACTATCAACCTAACCTTTCGATAGGATTAAAATCAACCTTAAAGGGACCATCTCAAAGGATTTCAACTTAATCAAAAGAATGGGTTTAGTAAAGAGACCTCATACAAGTTCAACTAAGACGAAAGGTAACCTCAATCAAAGACTCAACCTTTCAACGACGTCAAAAGGTTAAACCCAAGAATCAACAATGAGCAAGTCTAAATTTAAAGGAAATCTATAAGAGTACCATATCCTTCGTCCAAACTAGTCTATTCACTCTTCTTGGAAAAACTTTGGAACGTTGACAAGAAATCTTGTTAACAAATATTATAAAGTGTGAACCTGGTTGAATATTAAAAAAAGACTCTTTAAATGGTCATGGCAATGCAGGCCCAATACCCCTTACAGTTTCAGTAAAATACCCTCATTTTCTTCTCTTTCTTTCACCATTCCACATTTAGTTATATAGCATAATTACCCACAAAGAGAGAGAGATGAGGGAGTTTAGCAGGAGAATAGCAATGACTTAGGAGCTTGGGGGAGAAGCATAGGAGCCTTCTTCACACAAAAGTGAAGCTCTTCACAAGAGAATAGCAATGATGAGAGAGATGCATGATTTTGAAGCATGCATGTTCTTTGAAGTAGCATTGTGAGGATAGCCTCTATGATGGAAATTCTGAAGTGAGTGGGTGAAGTGTTAGAGGTGAGGTTTGTTTTATTGTGAAGAGATTGTTATAAACTTTAAAAATTCACCAAAAATGGAACCTGAATTATTAACACAATGTATTTTCACATGGCTATTATACCATTTGAGTGAGTGTACATGGTCATATGTAGATAATTATATGGTCATAGGAGTTCTTAAATTGTATGTAAGACGTCGTTTTGAGAAGGATGGTGTGTTTGGATTTGTGCATTTTGAGCGATGCACGCAACTACTAACGAGCATGAGTGCCAAACTCAACTAGAGACAAACTGGGTGAGAAATGCAGGGTGCATTGTGGTGTGTACCAAGCATTCAATGCATTTAAGATGTATCAATTATGTAACTAACTTTACCTTTATAAATCCCTAGCCTCTTTCGCTTCCTCACTTAAGGATTTGTTAACAATCATACTGCCTATGATTAGGCCTGTCAATGGTACGGGCTTTGGCCCGAGCCCGGCCTGAGCCCGCCTTATTTATGCGGGTACGGGTTTTGCCTTTTACTACCCAAGCCCGACCCAGGCCCGATCCGGGTTGGGTACGGTTTTATCAAAACCCGACCCGGTTAGGGCCCGACCTGACTATTAGTTTTTCGTCGTATCAAAACATGAGTGCGTATGTTATTTATTTACCATTTTGTTTGTTTACATGTAGATATTTTTGCATATTTTTGTTATGAGCTTGACTATATCACCGTCCAATTTATATGTTAACATTGTTTGTATACAAATTTTACCAAAGTTGCAGTTTTAAAATATGGTTTTAACATAAATATTCTGAGTTAGGTATATAGTTATTACCCAGCGAGCTTAAAAAGCCCGACGGGCCGGGCTCGGATATTGGGTTGAAATACCTTGCGGGTTCGGGCCGGGCTCGGGTTATAATTATTATAATTGGACTCGGATCCGTGTTTTATAATACCCGGACCGAACCCTGTCCATTGACAGGCCTACCTACGATGGCCTAGGTTGGAAGAGATAATGACATTTTGTTTTGAATGTAATTGGGAAAAAGAAAGAATCACAAAACAATAAATTAGTGATGGAGATCGGATTTGATCAACAACCAAGGTTTATTAGATAGCGGTAAGGTGAAGGTGATCGATGATATTCATGTGAGGTGAGTAACTTTCTCACTTAAGATCCTGTCAAAATTGATTGAGGATTATTTAATTTATTTTTACACAATATTATGATTGTTTTGGTATTATGATGATGGTGATCTAGAGATGAGAGAGTAATTTGATATACTTTTCTATGGGTTTTCTTGACTTTATATGATCTTATTTAGTTTGGATTATTCAGCTTTGATTATTTTGGGATTAATGTTAGTAAATTTGATCCCAAGAATAGGGTGATCGCATGGTGTTTTTGGTGTTCGGAGTGTATTTTGGAGTTCGCCTAAATTTGTTGGGAAAATTCTTGAGAAACAACCGAAAATTTACTCAGACGGCCCACTGGTAGACTTGGTGACGGTAATCAATGGTCAAATGGCATGAAGAGTTCTCACAAGCTGATTGAAGTTGTCTAGATAGGCATCTAACTGCTTGTAGTTACTTTCGATATGAGATCTCGTAGTTACAGATTTACCCAAGTCTTTACTTCGAAAGTGAGCAATGCTCTGATGTTTAGGAGATCATTGGTGAGAAGTGGTGAACACTACCAACATGTGAGGATGGACACTGTGAAGATAAGCTAGAGAGAGCATAAAGTAGTTCTCGGATGGAACATCTGTTATCTCCATTCACGCTTCAGTTATCGTATTCCATTTTGGTACATCCATTATGAAATGCAGTATGATCGCATTCTGAAATGTTTTATGCATACGATTTGTAATGTTGATTTTGAAACTCCAAAACTTTGAATCTGATGTTTCAAAACATTTAACCTAACATTCCAAAACACTGATTCATATATTTTGATGTTCCATAATATTCATTTCGAAGATGTTAAGCGTATTACATAAAAACGCATCAAGTGGTAGTGACTAGTAAATACTTATGGAAATATAAACAAATAATAAAGAATTATTTCAAATCAGCTTTGAGAGGACTAAAACTTTTGTCTTCTACTTGATCTTACTTTATGTTCATCTATCCGTAGTGACTAACAATATTATACATACTTGTATGTAAATAGATCGCTTTTTCCAAAACGTTTTTCATTTGATCTATTTACCCGGTAATTGACGTCTAATTTACATTAATTAGTTGAATTTCTCACTGTATGGGAATGTGGTAAAATAAACATGTCGTATGCAACACAGTTTACTCTAGACATGTAAGCTTACTGTTAGTTTTTTTTTTCATGGATCGGTAGATATATTTATTTATTTTTACTGCTTTATTTACTGATAAGTTTTGAAAACAATCACTCCTGTAATAGAGGTAAAACCAAGGTTCGAAGTACCGGTCTCCGTTTCCGTTTCGGTCATCTGAAAATTTCAAAATCCCGGTTCCGTTTTGGAATTTCCGGAAATTCCGTTTTAAATCCGGTATGTGAATTCCGGTACATTTTTGTTATAAATACGCAAATAAATATGCAATACTGATAGTCAATTACACTAAATTATTCAACTAACATAGAAGTTACAAAACATAAGACATAAAAATTTAATAACAAAAACTATTTCTTTGAGCATCATATAAATTTTGACCATCGCTCTCTTCATCTTGTGTCGGATTATAATATGCTGGAAAATCATACTACTGTATCTGATCCGAACTTAAAAATGTCGTCATCATATTATCAAAGGGTGAGGGTTCATCTTGGCTACTTGATGGCTCGGCAGCATACAGTTGATTTAACCCACAATACGAATAACCTCCAGTATAGTCAGATGTAGAATACCTAAAACTGGGGACATTGTTAGAAGTATATATGTCATCATACTCCCCTTGATCTTCATGTACAACGTTCAAATTTCTATCTCTTCATCGACTATAGTCATCTGCTTCATAATTTTGGATATGTCTTTGAGACTCATCAAAAGTGGAACCAACGCCATAACCACTAGAACCAATACCGTCACCACCAGCATTACCTGAATCATCATTTGATGAACTATCATTTTCAGTATTTTCTGCAGATACATTATTATCATTGTCCGACCAAGGATTATCGCTTGCATTATCAAGTAGTGGATTCTCAGCTTCTCTAGTCCATTATGCAAGTGGATCCTCCTCATGAAAGATGTAATCTAAATCAATAAGTTGGTCGGTTGTTTGTTGGCGTTTAACATGTCGTACTCTTAATCGCATATTATAATGTACAAATACTAGTTTTTAAGTTCTCCATTTTTATTCTGTTTTTTAACTTCGTGTGAATCATTGCAAATGTTGTCCAATTTCTTTCACAATTTGAAGAAGAAACTGTTTGGCTAAGAATACGCATAAGTATGTGTGTTAAATTTGGAGCAGCTTTCCTACCAATTATTGACCACCACATAGCTGGAAGACACGACTTAACTGCACGTTTCGCTTTTGCAGAACCAAATACATCAAGTTTCATTCTATATTTTCAACCTACGAATCATTCATAATAAACCAAGTTATTCTTTACGCTAAACATTAAGTTAATAATTTGTTTTATTATCTCTTTTGAAATTTCAATTTGCATAGCAATATCAGGTACCATTTTTTCAAGAACATTTGTCCATCCATTTAAAACATCATCATCGTTTGTTGCATTATCTTCGTATTGTATATGAGGATTGAGAAAATAACCTAAAACAATTTGATAGTTCAAAGAAATATTGACATGATATGTATTTTTATAATTGTGCAATAATTAAAAAAAATACATACTGCATGAATAGATCGATGCAATTGTCTTTTCCATCTTTTATCGATTATATTCCACCACTTTTGACACAGTAAAACTTACCCTCCCCAACCTAGCTCAAACCAAGGCTTTGTGCACTGCGTGGAGAATGATGATGATGTTCCACGTTTTGGCCAAGCATTCTGATTAATTCATCCCTAACATACTGTATTTAAAAAATATACAACGTTTTCCGCTTACATTTCATTCTGTATATCACATCGATCCACATGCGAGGTAACATAGGGTGGTATGAGCGGGGTGCTATGAGACCTATTCCAAACGATGTTCGAAAAGGATAGCTTGAGAGAAGACCGGTGCTTGATGCATGGGTGGGTAGAGCTCTGTGTGATTCTTCAATGCCCAAGGTAGGCTAAGCATCAGCAAGTGCGACGATAATAGGAGGTGGATATCCTAATGCAAGATTAAAGCAGACACCATGTGAGCACGAGCATCATAAAGAGGTGCTCCTGATTGAATGTGGAGGGTCTGTAACTATTAGGATATTTTGCATCATAAGCAAATGTAGTCAAATGTCATAAAGTGTACCGCAAATCTGTGAAACTATTAGACTTAGTTGACTAAGACAGTGAATAATAGTGACAAAGCATAGATAGTAACATAAACTTTCTAGATCAAAATTACCATACAAGTGTTACATCATATACATAGAGTAGCAAAGTAATGGTCACTAAGATAGCTTGTCACGTACTGTATTGGAAATAGTATACTGCTGCAGTTGGCTATAAATGGCCAACCATATTAGATAACATTTTGGTAATTGTTAGAAATAAAGCTCTTTGTTAGGTATAATCCTTAAAAGCAAGAGGAAAAACTTATCTAAATTCAGTGTATGCATGCGAACTCTCCTCCATAAACCTCTTCTTGCCCCCACTTTGTCCGAAGTATGTCGACTCCCTCGAACCACTTGGCTTGCCACTGGTATCATCAATGATGTCACTTTCATCAATCAATCGATCCTTCATCGCTGGCATGTTTTCGACAGATGATAGTGGAATGAATCCAACTGCCATAGCTATAAAAACAGTATCTCAACATACAAAATTTTCATAGAAAAACATGTAGATGATTTTTCAAGATTAAAAAATATCAAGATTCGTATGTGGAAAATGATAACAGAACCGAGTTTATATTTTTAAGAATTGAGATATAGTGAAGAGGAAGATATATTGACTGTTAATATATTTTAATTCATTTCTTTGGACACAACAGTACAGAACAACAGATGCTAATATATAACATTCATTGTATACTCAAAAGTCACTTAGAAAATAAAATGAAAGGACAATAACTTTTCAGGTGTATGACTTTTCATGTGATGCATAAGATATCTTTTCATAGTCATGCAAATTGGTTTAGTTTTCCAACAATGCCTCCCCTAAACCAAGTTTGCTTTTGATTCCCAGCAAAGCAACATTTCTTTTGAAATCTTGTCCACCTACAGCCTTCGTGAATATGTTGGCAAGTTGATTATCACTTCTGCAGTATTCAAGATTGATTTCTCCATCATTTACAAGTTCTCTCAGAAAATGAAAATGAAAACGAATTCGAATGTGCTTAGTTTTCCCATACAAGACTGGATTCTTTGAAACTGAAATGGTTGAAGTATTATCACAGTAAAGTGTTGTTGGATTAACTTGTTTGCACTTGATGCTTTCCAAAACATTTTTCAGCCATATAAGTTGACAAGCAGCTGAAGATGCAGCTATGTATTCAGCTTCTGTGGTGTAAAGTGCCACAACTTGTTGTTTTTTCGAACTCCATGAGACTGCACCAGTGCCTAAACTGAAAACACGCCTTGAAGTGCTTCTTGAACTATCAATGCATCCTTCCAAATCACTATCAGTAAATCCAATCAATTTGACAGGAACATGTGCTTGGTAGAAAATTCCATAGTCTAGTGTTCCTTTTATATATCTTAAAATTCTTTTTGCTGCCTTCCAATGTTTTGAGCATGGTTTCTCCATAAATCTACTGATTTGACTTACTGCAAACATAATATCAGGTCTTGTTGCAGTTAAATACATTAAACCTCCAACTAAACTACGGAACATGGTTGGGTTGATGATCTTTCCTTTCTCATCTTTACTGAGCTTTAGCCCTGCAATGCAAGGAGTAAGCACAGGATTGTAGTGCTCCATTTTAAATCTTTTAATAATTTCCTTGGCATAGCTCTCTTGAGAGATAAAACTTCCAGCACTTCCTTGTTGAACTTCTATTTCCAAAAAATGATGTAGCTCTCCCAAATCAGTCATGTCAAATTCTTTCATCATTGAGAGTTTAAATTCCTTCAGCATCTCCAAATTATTTCCAGTAAAGACAAGATCATCGACATAAAGACTCACAATAATAAAATATCCATTAGAGCTTGATTTTATATATAAGGTGTGTTCATACGAACACCTTATAAAATCATGTCTCTCAAAATATTCATTAATTCTTCCATACCATGCACGCGGGGATTGCTTCAACCCATATAATGCTTTTTTGAGCTTATATACTTTATGTTCTTCACCTGTCTTAATAAAGCCAGGCGGTTGATCAATATATATCTCTTCTTGAAGATGACCATTTAAAAAAGCGGACTTAACATCCATTTGATATAGCTTCCAACCATTTTGAGCAGCGAGAGAAATAATGAGACGAACTGTATCAAGTCTAGAGACCGGTGCAAATATCTCATTGTAGTCTTCCTTTGCTTTTTGTTTGTACCCTTTTGCCACAAATCTTGCTTTGTGTTTGTTGATGGAACCATCGGGATTCATTTTGGTTTTAAACACCCATTTTACACCAATTGGAGTCTTGTGTGATGGCAGTTCGGTAAGCTCTCAGGTGTTGTTTTTCTCAATTGCATTGATTTCTTCCTTCATAGCATGGATCCATTTTTCTTCCTTTACTGCTTCTTCAAAAGAAATGGTGTTTTCACCTGCAAAGAATGCAAAATATACTTGACTTTCTTCAGTAACTTCTTTTGTTGTCTCATAAAGTTCTTGTAGGCTTCTTGTCTTCTTTCTATGTGGGGACAGTGAGTCATGTTTTGACTCTTCATTTTGATTAGTATTCTGCTGGAAAAAATCTTCTGCAACATCATCATCTGTTACATCTTCAACATTATCACCTTCTGGTATTTTTAGAATCTGCCAATTCAATGCATTAGTAAATTCTGAAAAATTGTAAGTAGCTTTTTCATCAAAGTTAACATCCCTACTGATCACAATTTTTTTGTCTCCGGATTGTATAGCTTATAAGCCTTGCTTCTTTCGCTATATCCAACAAAAATGCATTTTTCAGATTTGTCGTCGAGCTTGCTCCTTAAAGCACCTGGAATGTATGAAAAAGCAATGCAACCAAAGGTCCTTAAATGATGAACACTTGGTTTTCTTCCATACCATGTTTCATGTGGGGTGGAGTTGTATAAACTTTTTGTAGGAGACCCGTTGATTAAGTAGACGGCACATGAGACGGCTTCTGCCCAGAACTCAGCAGGCATGTTTTTCTTCTTCATTAAGCATCTCGCCATTTCCATAATGGTCCTATTTTTTCTTTCGGCCACACCATTTTGTTGCGGAGAATAGCGAGCTGTCAATTCATGTCGGATACCATGTTCACGGCAGAATTCTTCAAACAAGTTTGACAAATATTCTCCTCCTCGATCACTTCTCAAATTTTTTATTTTGCAATTCGAAAAGTTTTCAACACTTGACTTGAAATCTTTAAAGGATTGAAGAGTCTCTGCTTTTTCTTTAACAAAATATACCCATGTTTTCTTGGTATAATCATCAATAAAAAGGAGAAAATAACAATTACCTTCAAGAGATGGAATTTGGATAGGCCCGCATAAGTCTGTATGGACAAGCTCTAACGGAGAGTGAGAAATCCATTTTGATGTTGATGGAAATGAGTTTCTATGTTGCTTTCCGAATTGACATTCATCACAAACTTCGCTTGAATTTTGGATCTTGGGCAAGCCTTCAACAATTTTATTTTTTGACATCATCTTCAAACTTGTAAAATTGAGGTGGCCAAATCTATCATGCCAAAGTTTAGCAGTTTCCTCACTATACGTAAGAAAACAAGAACTATCAGAAATATCAAGTTTAAGAGGGTAAAGATTGCTTGAGGTCTTTGTAATTTTAGCAATCAACAGACTATTTTTCTTCATGATGCATAATTTGTTGCTGAAATGGATGTTAAAGCCCTTCTCCATCAAATGTCCAACACTGAGCAAATTGCTTTTCAAGCCAGGCACATAATAAACATCAGACATCCTCTCAACTTGTCCCCTCTTGGTTTTGAAACTGATTTCTCCCACGCCTTCAATTTTATAAGATTTAGCATCACCGATTGTCACATGTCCATAATTAGCTTCAGCTAGTCTAGTAAATATGTTTTTATTCCCAGTCATATGTCTACTTGCTCCACTATCTAAATACCAAATATTATCAACATCTCCATCTGCAGCAATTAATAGAGTCTCTTGTGAATCTTCAAAATTTTGTTTGTGCAGATGACCAACCTCTTTGCTTTTCTTGAGTTCTGGATTTTTAACCCAACATTCATTGATTTTGTGTCCAGGTTTATGACAGTGAAAACATTCAACATAGTCTCTTCTGCTTCTTCGTGAATTGATATCATGAGATCTTCCATGTCGAGTTCCATCGAAATTTCCCTTCAGATCTTCTCTCTTTGGCACTATAGCATCTTTTCCTCGTCCATAAGAACCATATCTCCAGTCTGTTCCTCTTCCTCGACCACGACCTCTTCCATACCGTGAGTTGTAGCTACTGCCTCCCGCATTTGTAACATGAGATTTCAACGCTTGATCATTAGAAATAGTAGCATAATCACTTCTTTGATTTATTCGAAATTCATGAGCCTCCAAGCTTCCCTGTAGACTTTCTACAGACAAAGATGATAGGTCTTTTGATTCTTCAGCCGCAACCACAATATGATTAAATTTACTTGGCAAGCTTCGAAGGATTTTTTCTACCATTTTTTGTGTTTCCAGTATTTCACCATTGGATGTCATTTGATTTGCAAGAGAATTTACTCTTGTAAAATATTCAGAAATCTTTTCACTGTCTTTCATCTCCAGTTTTTCAAATTCTGCCCTTAAAGCTTGTAAACGAACTTTCTTCACTTGATCTTGACCTGAATAAGTGGTTCCAAGTATTTCCCATGCTTCCTTTTGAGTTTTTCGCCTTACTTACCCTTTCATAAACTGGAATCTCTATGGCTTGAAAAATTTGGAAGATAACCTTCTTATCTTTTTGGTTCTGCTTTTTCAGAGTGTTTCTCTGTGCTTCTGATAATTGAGCTTCATTTTCTTGCTGTTCTACTCCATTTTCGACAACATCCCATAGGTCTTGAGACTCAAGGCATAATTTCATTAAGCAGCTCCAATAATCATACTTATCACCATTGAACTTTGGCACAATAGAAATAGGTTTACTATTTGAAGTTGCCATAAAATCCAAACACTGATACCAGTTTGATAACAGAACTGAGTTTATATTTTTAAGAATTGAGATATAGTGAAGAGGAAGATATATTGACTGTTAATATATTTTAATTCATTTCCTTGGACACAACAGTACAAAACAACAGATGCTAATATATAACATTCATTGCATACTCAAAAGTCACTTAGAAAATAAAATGAAAGGACAATAACTTTTGAATGCTTAAATTGATATATAAAGAACAAAATTGGTTTAGTTTTCCAATAGAAAATCAAGTACTATAGAGAGGGTACATGGAGCTACGCACAAAAAATAAATATTAAAAAATATTGTGAATGCTTAAATTGATATACAAAGAACAAAATTTTATTGAATAATAATTACAATGACCTTAGTTGTGTTTTGTCATTGTTATTTTATTTTGCAAGAGCCGTGTTCATTTCGATACATGGGCTCGGATATCCTACTGCCAATATATATTTGAGTCAGCTGATTATGTAGAATATCTAAGCAATCGCTTCCCATTAGCATAAACAATAAATTTGAACATAACTGGGCAGGACAGAGATGAATTTGAACTCAAACCACAATGAGGATCTTGAACAATGATGGATCATGTGCACCTCAGTGATGGATATATACATTTATGTATACATATGTAGTATACATATGTATATATGAGCAAGGATCAATGACACTCTTTATTTAGCACCATTTGTAGCCTCTGATACCAGCCATAAGTTTATATTCAAATAAAGGGTGCTACTGATCCTAGCTCGTGTGTGTACGTACATACATGTATGTTTGTGTGTGTGTTTCTAATACAAAACTGCATAAATTTGGTGATTAATTAGTGTTCAAAAAATTGGTCCACTCCCAAGTTCGTCCAAAAATGCTACTGTTTTGATCATGATCGTTGGCAAGATGTATCAAATTCTGTAAACAAGGTGTGAAGGTAAGAGCTTGAAAGTTTTTAGGGGCCAAGAACATGCAATTTGGGATGAATTTAAAAAATCGTTTTCTCTCTGTGGAAAAAAACACGTTAAACTTTGAATATTTTGACTCTTAATTCATCAAGAGCCTGAAAAGATGTTCAAATACGGTTGCATGTGAGATGTGATCTCGTAGCAAAGTTTTGGTTTTTTGAGGAAGAACAACTCGCTTGATGTTTATAAAACCACAAACATTCTGTACATGTAATTTGGAACATACCTACTATGTGGATTGCACCAAACAGATAGATAGTCTTCCATTCAATCCTACGCGTTGTCAATCTTATTGTAAACCTTAGCATGTTTTATCTGGATATAATTGTAAAAATAAGCATGACACAAAAGGATTCAATATGCACTACAAATTTTGAGAGACATACAGTGATCAGTTTGAGTCAAAACTTGCAGTGTACCAAATTATAAATAAACATTTTGCAACAGTTAGATACATTCACAGAAATTTGCCTGCATAATTTCAAAGCTATTTGTGTAACATCTTGATTGACCAACCGATCAACATTAACGTCTTAATACCAAATCTATATATACACAAAAATGATTGCTCCGCCAGAGTCTCTTAAGTAGGTATTTGCTTACTAGAATTTCAAGGTTATAACTTATAATTAAAAAAATGCTAACAAAATATCACTATTTATTGCAAACTAAACAGTAATATTTTCTTATTATAAAAAAATGCTAATAAAACATATACTTAGTATAAATTTTCTTATTATATTATAATGGTCTTAGCCCAAAGAGATTGAATCCAATTTCAGATCCTTCACAGCTTTGAAGAGTACTTTCCTTACATCAGCCGGCCCATATGTTTTTGCAAAGATAGTTACCTGTAACTTGTAGAAGTATTGTTTAGTGAATGTGTAATTGTTTTTTTTTTAAGAGAAAAATTTATAAATAAGAGGAGAAAAAAGGCCTTTCTTCGAGGGCTCACAAAAAATAAAAGACAACGGAAGACGAAAGTCTCCCAAAAAACCCCGCCAACCAACAGGGGTACAGGAAAAAACAGTAGAAAAGACCACAGCAGCCAGAAACAAAACCATCCGAAGTGAGTGGAGAAGAAGGGACACACGAGCCACCAGCTTCCACTAAC
The DNA here is from genome assembly GCA_030737815.1 of Allium fistulosum. Classification (NCBI taxonomy): domain Eukaryota; kingdom Viridiplantae; phylum Streptophyta; class Magnoliopsida; order Asparagales; family Amaryllidaceae; genus Allium; species Allium fistulosum. The sequence goes on along the minus strand of CM060905.1, from coordinate 1,228,057,205 downwards.
CCGTCTTGACCCGAAGGAAAAGGCCAGACCTCCAAACCAAACCAACAAGAGAGCGATCTAAAAGGCGCAAAACCAGCAACTCCAGGGACAGCTCACTACTAGATAGGGAGCAAGGAACGACGGAGAAAAATGCCCAGACAGGTTGCACAGAAAAAACCGAACGGGGTTGTAGACAATCATAGAGACAAAGACGCCACCATCTCAAATCCACCAGCACAAAGGAAAACCAAGACAATCCGAAGCAGCCGAACTACCACAGTAAAACCACCAAAGAACCAGTGAAGAAAAAAGCCGGACATCACAAACAAGACAACCGAAACACAAACTGCGCCAATGAGAAAGCCAGAGAGACTGCACCTGGAAAACTAACAACCACATTAAACACAAAAGAGGGGAGGGGAATTGAGCGTTGGATGAAGGCCAGCGCTCGCACGCGATGATCAACCTACTCCCAATCTAGCGTGAGACAAAACACACGAAATAGAGAGGAGACTGACCAGATGCTCCGCACGGGAGCTTAAACGACCCCTGAAAGGTCTACCACGGAAAGCAATGAAGACGTCTTTCCTCACACACCGAATAATAGAAGGTGGGTCCATAAGAGCATCTTCGAACGTTGCCTTGTTTCGCGCGCACCATAGGTGCCAGCAGATGAGGCATGGAATCAAGCGGAAAACGATCGCACGAAGAGACTTACCAGCATTCCCAGACCACCAGGAGTTACGGAGATCAGAAGGAGAACTCGCCAACCGACGAATACCAAGAAGGTTTCCGAAGTAATTCCAGCACGATCTGGCTGAAAAGCCACCAAAGAACAAATGATTCAGGGATTCGGTTTCCCCATTGCCGCAGCATCTACAACGAGAAGTGAAAGGGATGCCGATTCTTTGGAGGTTCTCGTCAAGTGGCAATCCATCATGGAGAATCCGCCACATCAGAATAGAGACCTTGGGAGGAATACGAGAGTCCCAGATAAAAGAAAAAACTGGACGAATGGGGCTTGGCATCCTAATCGAAGACCAAGCTCTCAGAATGGAAAAGGAAGATCCATCCCATCCTGAAGATCCACCATGACTGTCGGAACACGCTTTTACCGACTGCATGTGCTTCCAGGTTTCACTAGCATAAGACGGAGAACCTGTGAAGTTAGAGCCCTCAAGTCTTCGGTATTTCGCATGGAGGAACGTAGCCCATAAGGAGTTGTTAGCGCCAAATCTATGCCATAATTTACAGGCAAAAGCGGCACAAAGGTCCTCAGGTCTTCGCAGACCTAGACCGCCTTCATTCTTGGGTCGACACACCACGTCCCACGACACCCAATGGTGCCGACGGGCGTTATCTCTGTTGCCCCAGAAGAAAGATGAAGCCAAAGAACGATAAGACCGAAAGAAGGAAGAAGTAGGGGTCATAGCCGCGAAAACATGAGTTTCCATCGAGTCTAAAACGGATTTGATAAGGACAAGACGACCAGCCTGAGAAATAAGAGAAGCATTCCAGCGTAAAATTTTACCCCTCACTTTATCAGTCATGGGGTCGAAAATAGCATTGATCTTTCTACCGCGATACAGGACAACACCCAAATAAGGAAGAGGAAGGGTGGCTTCCTTGAAGCCAGAGACCGACTCGATCCATATAGCACGGGAGGGAGGCATGTCTTTCGCGTGGACGAAACAGCTCTTGGCAGGGTTAACTAGCTGGCCCGAGGAACGCTCATATTGATGAAGAAATTTGAGAAGCCGACGGACAGAGGAGACGCTGCCATTAGAGAAAATGACAACGTCATCTGCGAAGGACAAGGAAGAAACAAGGGGGCAACCCCTCGGAATCCCGAAGCGCTGAATCTGGCCGTAGATAGTTAAGGATTGGAGACCGCGAATGAAAGCCTCAACCGCGATCACAAAAAGAGTTGGCGATAGAGGGTCTCCCTGACGCAATCCCCTACCAGCCTTAAAATAACCATTAGCCGATCCATTAATTAGCACAGAGAACCAGCAGTTGGAGATGAGCCTCCACACCAAGTCAATAAGGGGTTCCGGGAAACCGAAGGCCCTTAATACCTTGATGATGAAAAACCAGGACATTTGATCGTAGGCCTTAGCCATGTCCAGTTTGAAGACAACATTAGATCCCCTGATCTTCCGGTCGATCTGGGAAATAAGTTATTGAGCGAGCAGAACGTTATCAGTAATCAAACGCCCCTTTACAAATCCTGCTTGAGAAGGAGAGATAATGCGCTCAAGGAAGGGAGCTAAACGAGTGGATAGGATTTTAGAGATCACTTTATTCGAAAAGTTGCAAAGACTGATAGGCCGGAAATCCACACACGACCTAGGGTTCTCGCACTTTGGAATAAGGACAAGGTTGGTGGATGTCCATCTAGAAGGAAGGGATCCCCCAGAAAAGAAAGATTGAACAGCAAGACAAAAATCCTCCTGGATTATAGACCAGGCACTCCTGAAAAAAAAACCGTTGAAACCGTCCGGACCACTGGCGCTGTCCTTGCTCAGTGCAAAGACAGAAGCACGTATCTCCTCCGTGGTAGGGAGAGTCGTGATGACGTCACTTTCTGGAGAAAGAACAACACGCGGGATGAAGGCCAGCAGAGCTGGGTCCGATTCCGAGACCGAAGGAGAGCCCAGAAAAGTTTGAAAATGGGACAGGATGGTCTCTTTAACATCTTCAGGCGAAGAGGCCGTAGATAGATCCTGGCGCAAAATCTCACGGATCCTGAGGAGGTTATTCTTCTTTCGAATAGAGGAATGAAAGAATTTAGAGTTTTTATCACCGACAACTACCCACTTGATCCTAGCCTTTTGACGAAGGTAGTCATTCTCGATACGAAGTTCCGAGGAGAAAATGGTTTGAGCAAGAGCCCAAGCCTCCTTGTTAGCCACGATAGGATCCTCGTCTAACAAGGATTCGGTTGCTATTAGAGACTCTTCGACCAGTCGAACGCGGTCGAAAATGTTCTTGAAGACCTGTGAGTTCCAAACCTTAAGGCAATCTTTAAGACGCTTAAGCTTACGACTGAACATCTTACAGGGAGAATCAACAATGGGAACGCACCAAGAATTAGCAACAACTTGATGAAAAGAATGGTGAGATATCCACATGCTCTGGAAACGAAAGGAAGAAGGCCCCGTTAAAGAGCGGGGAGAGCATCGGACAACCATGGGAGCATGGTCAGAGAAAGACCGATGGAGATGCGCGATCGAGAAGGAAAAAGGGAGACGAAACCACTCCTCTGATCCGAAAACACGGTCAAGCCGGGAAAGGATTCGGTTCGGTCCTTCTTGGTTGTTGGACCAGGTGAAAGCAGAACCTACAAAGGGAAGCTCAGACAGGCCAGAGCTGACAATGAACGAATTGAAATCCGCCATCGCTACACGATTGATGGCGGCTCCTCCCCGTTTTTCCGCTTGGCAAGCGACGATATTAAAGTCGCCGCCTACTACAGAAGAAGTGAAACCCAAAGATTCGAGCCCTAAAATGTCAGACCAGAGAGCTAATCTCTCCAAACGATCACATTTGGCATAAACCGCCGAGAAAAGAAAGGGAGAGCTAAACAATGGAGAAGAGCAGACCAAAGAAAAAAGCTGATAGGAATCAAAAGCGGCCCGGACCGAAAAGGATTTGGACCATAGGATCCAAATCTTCCTCGAGACGTTGGCGGAGCCACCGCCAAATCCTAAGGATAAGACGATGCTGGAAATGCCTTTAGGACCCAGGAAGGGTTCCAGGAGAGCGACCAAACCAACAGAGTGTTTCTTGACAATGCGTTTTAGCCTAGCCAAGGACGCATCATTTCCAATGCCACGGACATTCTAGAAAAGCAGATTCGCCATTAAAACCAAGAACAGGACACCAATAAAGAAAAAAGAAAAAGGAGAACTCAGACCAGGTAGAGCGAATACCGAGTAGATCGATCGATCTGCTCGGACGCCGCTATAGAGCGTGTGCGAATGGTGCGTGGGGTAGCCTGGACCCTACGCGATCGGTGCCGAGACGCCCTGGGGGTGGGGTCGGAATGCTGGGTAGGAGTCACCGAAGAAACTTCAAGACCCGGACCCAAAGCAGAAGGCAACGAGGCACCAAGCAGTGAAGTCGAATGCGAAGAGTTCATAGGTAGACAGTCGAGACGCTCATTAAGGAGCGCAATCTCTGCCTTACTCATAAGGGGGATGGATATGGACAGAGAACAAGAAGAAGAGGGAAGGGAACAATCCGATGAGCAATAGTAGGAAGAGGAACTCACCAGGTCCGAAGGAACCAAAAGCTCCTGAGGAAGCTGATAAAAAGAGGGTAGGCGAAACAGTCGCATACCAATTTTCTGAAGAAACCAATCAGATAAAAAAGAAGCAGAATAACTGAGAGAATCGAATTGGCAAGAGCAATGCGAAACCGACAAGGAAGACTCGACAGAAGAGGGGGAATAAGAGGAAGGAGAAACGACGGATAATAATGAAGACGAAAGAACAGAGACAGAGCGGGGCAGTGTAAGGTCGCTAATAGAAAGCGGCCCATATTGCTGTGGGAATCTTACCAATGCCGGACTGTCACTAATAAAACAGCCCCGCGAAGCCGGTAAGAGTCGCAAGGCGGACCAATCAGAGGGGAAGGAAGAACATAAAGGCTGGCAAAATCTCAGTCTGTCCATATAGTGGTCAATATTGTCCACTATACGACCAGGACGGTAAGAACGCCCGAACCAACAGTTCCAGTCCCTCAGAATCCTTAGAATAGACCAAACGAAAATCAGTCAAAGGAAGTCGACACCAGAAAGATAAAGTCGTTGACGACAATGGAACAGCCTCGTCAAGACTCAACAGAGAAAACCAACAACGATCAGCCAGCATGTCAACCCAGACAAAAATCCTGGGATGGACACCACCTAATCGACAGACAAAAGCCCACAAAATCAACTGAGGCCGGATATGCAGATACAGATAGAAAGACGACATGGACCCGAAGGTCGAATAAAAATCAACAGGAAAAAAAGGACCCGACATCCTCCCAGTCTCAGTAGAGACGGCAATGTCAGGGAGCTCACAAGTAAATGTGACATGGCTCAGGCAACAGTGGCATGCCAAATAATCCGACAACCAACAACCAGCAGATATCCCACTACCAACAACAGAAAAGAAACAAAATAAAGGGAAGCTCACCTGCCTACAAAGAGCACTACAAACCTGCAATGGCGGAAACAAAGGCAATATCAGCGACGAACAAATCATAGAGGGTAGAGCCACTACGTCGTTCGCCATAGGATAAGACGATAATCGCGACTCCAAAGAGCCGGACAAGGGCAGATCAGAGCCAAAGCCTTCCACATCAACCACTGGCCGTATTGCACTAGGAGGTAAGGCGGTCAAACCCATTACCTCTGTCGCAGCGACACACCCAGCATCGAGAACAGTGAATGTGTAATTGCATTTTCATCCAGAGTTGCAAAATTAACAACTATTTTGTGATATTTGAACACAAAAATAGTGCAGTCTGATCAAAGAATTCAAACATTGTTCTACAGTACAGACAATAGTGCATTCATCATTATTACGATATAAACCTAACATCAAACAAAATATTATTTATGGTTATGCGGAGTTTAAAGTTTAAACCTACTTTTATTTGGAAGTTGCATCAAGCATATCAAGCACTTACATCTTGATGTCAATGTCGTATTTCTTCACTATATCTGGCTCTCCATACATCACGTGGAATCAACAGTAAATCAATATATATGCAGCTTCTTAAATCTTATATAGTTTTTTGAAACATCAAAAGCTTTTACATGATTGTAAGAAAGAAGAACATACAAAATTCAGATTTTGGTGTTACAGTCCTTGGGTGATGACTCAAAACATAAATCGCATTGAGAACTTCACCATTATCAACCAGGTTTTCAATTTCCCCTTTTACAGCTTGCTTGCTACTCTATGAAAAATCAGAATGCACCCCGGTATGTGTTTCTCCTCACATATTTAATGTTGTGTGTACAATTTGTGTTGGGACTTAGTAGTTAATAAGTCTTGATAGTTTATTTCAATAGCTCACGTTTTCTTATTCTAGTAAATAAGTCCTGGTTTACAGGCAGTAGTTTAGTCTTTTACTTATTCATCCTTAGATTAAGCATCTGTTACCATTCATGCTTTTGTATTTGCTTTATAACAGCCTCCTTTGAGTTAATGAATAATTAAGCTTGAGAGCTAATTTACTGTCTACATATTCAGTTTCTAACAATGGTATCAGAGCTCCATAACGGGACCTGATTGAGAGAAACAGCAAGTGAGTAAAACAGTAGAAGAAGAAGTGTTTGAGAGCAATACTGCAAGAAGGTATTTTGAGTAGAACACCATAAGCAAGGAAATAGGTGGAAATGGCTGGAGAAGGAAGCAATCCCATGATCATTCCCAAATTTGATGGGGATTACGATCACTGGTCCATGTTGATGGAGAATCTATTGCGATCGAAGGAGTACTGGAGTGTCGTCGAGACTGGGTACGCCGAACCTGCTGCTGAACATACATTGTCAGCCGTACAGCGAAAGAACTTGGAGGATCAGAAGTTGAAGGACTTGAAAGAAAAAAATTATCTCTTCCATTCAATTGACAAGACTATTCTGAAGACCATCATTCAGAAGGACACATCCAAACAAATATGGGACTCCATGAAGAAGAAGTATCAAGGAAATGCACGAGTCCAACAAGCTCAACTTCAGACACTTCGCAGGGAATTTGAAGTTTTGGAGATGAAGACTGGCGAGTCTGTAACTGACTACTTTTCTAGAGTAATGTTAGTTGCAAATGATATGAGGAATGCAGGAGAAAACATGCAAGATGTGAAGATAGTGGAGAAGGTATTGCGCACACTCACAGAAAGTTTTAACTATATTGTATGTTCTATAGAAGAGTCGAAAGATATTGACACTCTTTCTGTGGATGAGTTGCAAAGTTCCCTACTTGTCCATGAACAAAAATTTCGAAAGAACATAGAAGAACAAGTCTTGAAAGTTACAGAAAGGGAAAGATCTGGAGCAAGAGAGGAGGACATGTTCAGTGGAAGAGGAAGAGGCCGAGGAATTTATAGAGGCAGAGGAAGGGGTCGAGGAAGAAACTTTAACAAAGCTCTTGTTGAGTGTTATAAATGCCACAAGTTGGGACATTTTCAATATGAATGTCCTACCTATGTCAATTATGCTGAATATGCCCAGTTAGATGAAGAACAAGAACTATTGCTTATGTCATACGTTGAAGCACACGATGGTAAGAGAGAGGAGGTGTGGTTCTTAGACTCAGGTTGTAGCAACCACATGAGTGGCGATAAACGGTGGTTCATTAATCTCGATAAGACCTTTCGACACACCGTGAAGCTTGGCAATGACTCAGAGATGGCTGTCATGGGAAAAGGAAACATCAAGATTGAAGTTCATGGCAAAACTAGAGTGATCACTGAGGTATATTATATTCCTGAGCTAAAAAATAATTTAATTAGTATTGGGCAGCTGCAACAAATTTTTTTGACTATTTTGATTCAAAGCAATGTCTGCAAGATCTATCATTCAATATTGGGCTTAATAATACAAGCAGATATGACTCCAAATAGGATGTTTGTACTACTTGCTTCTGTTTCTATCAGTGCTTCAAAATCTACATGCTTTCAAGCATCCTTAGAAGACTCAACAACCAACTTATGGCATCGGAGGTTCGGTCATCTCAACATGAAAGGGATGAGAACATTAGCATATAGAAAAATGGTCACAGGCCTACCAATTTTGAAAGCAAGCTCAAAATTATGCACTGACTGTGTTGTGGGGAAACAACATCGTGACCCATTTCCCAAGAAAAGCTCGTGGAGAGCCTCTCAACCGCTACAACTTGTGCACTCGGACATTTGTGGTCCAATCACTCCCGAATCGAATAGCCATAAGAGGTACATACTTAACTTTATTGATGACCATAATTGTAAGACGTGGATGTATTTCTTGAATGCTAAGTCAGAGGCATTCATTATGTTTTGGAAATTCAAAAGTATGGCAGAGAAGGAGACAGGGAATTTCATACGTTGTTTGCGTACGAACCGCGATGGGGAGTTTACCTCAACTGAATTTAACAACTTTTGTAGCTTAAATGGGATTAGAAGACAACTCGCAGCAGCATTCTCTCTACAACAAAATGGAGTGGCAGAGAGAAGAAACCGAACCCTAATGAATATGGTACGTTGCATGCTAACCGATAAAGAAGTTCTTAAGGAATATTGGCCGGAAGCGGCGAATTGGGCAGTACATGTGCTCAACTGTAGTCCTACATCAGCAATACAAGACAAGACACCTGAAGAAGCATGGAGTGGAACAAAACCTTCCGTGGATCATTTTAAAATTTTCGATTGCATTGGACATGTCCATATACCTGATATTAAAAGGAAGAAGCCTGATGATAAAAGCTTCAAGTGTGTGTTCTTGGGAGTAAGTGAAGAATCCAAAGCCTACCGTATGTATGATCGGGAGACGAAAAAGATTGTCATAAGCAGAGATGTGATGTTTGAAGAGGAAGAAAAATGGAGTTGGAGCACAGCAACCAAAGAAGCAAACAGTGACATCATTGAATGGAGAGAAAAGGAAGAGACAAGAGAGGAAAATGTGCAGGGAAATGAGGAAAATAATGAACAGCAAAGAGAAAGCAGCTTAGATCCACAAGCTGAGGAAACAAATCCAGTTCCAAGGAGGAGAAGAATGGAACCTGTGTGGATGAGAGATTATGTTAGCGGTGAAGGACTGTCTGAGGAAGAAGATGAGGTGCAGCAATTGTCTTCAGAGATGCAAAACCTATCTATGTTCATCTCAACTGATCCAGCAACTTTCGAAGAAGCAGCAAAGAGTCGGATTTGGAGAAAAGCTATGTATCATGAAATTCAAGCAATTGAGAAAAATGGGACATGGGAATTGAGCGAACTGCCAAGAGACGCAAAGAAGATCGGTGTTAAATGGATTTTCAAGACCAAAATGAATGAGAAAGGAGAAATGGAGAAATGCAAAGCTCTCCTTGTAGCAAAGGGATATACACAACAAGCTGGCAACGACTACAGTGAGGTATTTGCCCCTGTTGCTCGTTGGGATACTATTCGCTTAATTCTTGCACTTGCAGCCAGTCGAGGTTGGAAAGTGTTTCAAGTTGATGCTAAAAGTGCATTTTTGCATGGAGAAATTAGCGAGGAGGTGTTTGTGGAACAACCACCAGGTTATGTGGTGAAGGGGGAAGAGAGCAAAGTCTACAAGTTGAAGAAAGCGCTTTATGGTCTTAAACAAGCCCCAAGAGCTTGGTTTAGCAAGATCGAATCATATTTCTTGTTACAGGGGTTTGATAAATGTTTAAGTGATCACACACTTTTTACAAAGAAAGGAGAAGATGGAGATATACTTATAGTTAGCCTGTATGTGGATGACCTTATTTTTATAGGAAACAATGAGCATTTGTTCAAGGAGTTCAAGAGCTCAATGGCAAAAGAATTTGATATGACCGACCTTGGTTGCATGAAATACTTTCTTGGAGTGGAGGTGGTGCAAAACCAGGCTGGAATTTTTATAAACCAAAGGAAGTATGCGAATGAAATACTAGAAAGATTCAACATGGAGCATTGTAACCCAGTGAAAAATCCTATTGTCCCTGGATGCAAACTTACTAAAGATGAAGTAGGCATGAAGATTGATCCTACTGCCTACAAACAAATGGTGGGCAGCCTTATGTATTTGACCGTCACCAGACCGGATCTTGCGTATGTAGTGAGCTTGATGGCTCGATTCATGGAAGCTCCTACTGTGCTGCATCAACAAGCAATAAAAAGAGTCTTTCGATATGTGAAGGGAACAACCAATCTTGGAATCTTTTACCATAAAGAAGGAGAAGAGAATCTGTCTGCATATTCGGACAATGACTATGCAGGTGACCTTGATAGCCGCAAGAGCATATCGGGATATGTTTTCAAAATGAGTTCCGGAGCTGTAGCATGGAGCTCCAAGAAGCAACCAGTCGTATCACTATCCACAACCGAGGCTGAATTCATTGCCGCCACTGCATGCGCTTGTCAAAGCATGTGGATGCTGAGAGTTCTTAAAAAGCTGGTACTGAAGTAGTGTAAGTGCACTATTTTCTGTGATAATAATTCAACTATTAAGCTCTCAAAGAATCCGGTCATGCACGGTAGAAGTAAGCATATCGATGTTCGGTTTCATTTTCTTCGAGATTTAACTAATGATGGATTAGTTGACTTGGTACATTGTGGCACTAAGGTTCAATTAGCTGATATCATGACAAAGCCTTTGAAGTTAGACTTGTTCTTGAAGATGAGAGAGCGGCTTGGTGTGTGCAGTGTGCAAGAAATAAACTGACTGCAAGAATGTAGTTCAGTTTAAGGGAGGAATTGTTGGGACTTAGTAGTTAATAAGTCTTGATAGTTTATTTCAATAGCTCACGTTTTCTTATTCTAGTAAATAAGTCCTGGTTTACGGATAGTAGTTTAGTCTTTTACTTATTCATCCTTAGATTAAGCATCTGTTACCATTCATGCTTTTGTATTTGCTTTATAACAGCCTCCTTTGAGTAAATGAATAATTAAGCTTGAGAGCTAATTTACTGTCTACATATTCAGTTTCTAACAATTTGAACTGTTTATCTAACGTATGTAAACAGAAAATATACAACATTGTATGCTGGTCTTCATTATGTATGCTGATGGTGTGGAGTGAACATACAATACTTGGTATGGTTAGAAAAAAAAAGAACAAATAAGTAACAGAGCAAACATTATATATCTTCTACACATTTTGTAATTGGTACAATTGGCAAAGTAGACGTCCTCCTCGATTCTCACAACAAAAAACAATTAGTACCAATGGGCATCTTCATCGTGCTACTTTAAACATCATCGCATCAAGTGTGCAATACTCATGCCTTTAATTTACGTTTGTACGCCAGTTATAAATTTGAAGTAATAGAACATTCGTAAATTCAATCGATTGTTTTTTTAGATCATATGGAATGAGTTTTTTTTTATTAACACACACACATGCCCATGCACACACATGCACACATTACATGATATATCCTAAATAGTAATTTTGCCAGCAGAATTGAGCTGCTGAACAGAAAATAAATTTCATAAGTACTTAAATAACCTCTGAATCTTGCTTTTATATTAACATATATTAGAAGAATATGGAATACCAAATAAAGTATAGACTATAGAGACATCTTGAATACATAAAGACTTTCAAATTATACCTATCTTGTACACAAGTATTTTCCTCTTGTGTAAATCGGCACAGTACCCTACTTAGTTGACTTCTTGATTGATACGACATTGTATATAAAACTAACTAAAATGTGTGTGATGCTACCATTAAATTTAACAACTAAAAGACTATGCGACTTTACAGGAAAAGGGGAACAGTAACAAAATATCTAGTGAAGCATACTTAAGTAGAAAACATGTAGAAAGGTATTGTTTCCTAGACTAAAATTTATTAATCTAGTTTAGACTTAACATATGGTTGTATATAGCAGAGCAAAAAGGAGGGGGTTTATTTTTCCTAGACTAAAATTTATTAATCTAGTTTAGACTTGCCATATGTTTGTATAGCTGTAATAATTTGCTCTAGGTACATGTATAGATTTATTCCAAAAGCGAATCCAGCAATAAAATTTACAGTGTATTTTAATATTTTAGTTATTATTTCTATATATTCTTGGTATTTTTCCATTTTAATTACCTTACTGGCAACTTGTAGGTATTTACCCAAGGGTGGAGTAAGTGGATTATTAATTAGGAATTAGGGACCTTTCTTTATATTTTTGTACAGAGTCTTCTAATTTTGTATTCAATATCATGTAATCTCCCTCAATTGTATTTATTATATGAGTTTATTTCATCATCATATAAATTACATCTATTTAAATAATTGTTATTTTCCTCTTGTATTTGTTGTCTTAATATTTTATAATATTCATCGCATACTAAGTCTATCATCCTATATGTCAGTTGAGTTTCTGTTACACTCTAAACTAAATAAAATGTATTTTTTAAATTTACCATTGCCTCGTGTTTATTAAAACTTGGATCATCAGATATTTCTATGAATTTCTTTGTATAGTTTTCTTTAAATATTTTAGCTATATTATATTGTTGGTTACTGTTTAATTCTGTATGTTTTAGTATTAAAAGAATTTTTGTCATAAATTTCATTTCTAAATATTTTTGTAGGGACTCTATATTTTCAATTTTCGAAAATCTGTCCATTTTAGTTTTCCCAGTCATTGATTTCTGTTATCTTATAATTTGGTTTGTTTTTTGTGTTTAGATAATTATTCCATTCTTTATGGAATTCTTTGGTAAACCTCTGTGTTATGATAGTATTTCCGGGTTCTGTAAATATGCTAAAGTTGTTAAAAATTTGTATAAAGTTTGTTTCAAAGTCAAATACATTGATTAAGTCTGTAGTATATTTTTGTTTGAAAATATTTATGATTTCATGTTTTTGGTTTTCTGTAATTTCGGTATTGTTTTTCATAATATTTATTATGTTTGTCATAAATTTATCATCAAGATATTTTTGTAATTTTTCCATATCTTAATCTCTTTTATGGATAAAACTTTGTAAATTCTTCTAAGTAAAAAATAAAATAACTTGTTAAGACATCATGATATGATATTTATAATCAGTAGGCTTAAGGTGAGATAAAAAGACTTACATCCTATAAGCTTTGTTCTTCTTTCTTGCTCTAACCAGAATAGGTTTTTAGCTCATCAGTTTGTTGAAGAAAAGAAAAGTGGAGGACGCCATTAAAGAAAAGCTTGAACTTATATTTCAGTTGGTTTTTTACAATAAGGATGCAATACTTATTTTCTGATGCATATTACAAACAAGGTAGGCTCCTTATATAGATGGAGCAAAAGAGAAAAGAGACAGACAGTTGTCTGGAAATAAAGGTAAAAGATACCTTCCACTAAAATTAAAAAAGCATTACACATATATTTACATTTATTTATTTGAAAAAGTAAGCACTAGTGTCACATCTTGTCTTTAAAAGGAGATTCCAACGGAGAAAAGTAGGACACCTTGCAATTCTTTTGTCAAATCAATTTTTATCAGTGGACATAGTGGTCAATTCGACATCTTCGTTATCTTCATTGTTTTTCTTCCTTTGTTTTTCCTTTTTGTAATTTTTTATCAGGGAAGGCTTTGGATGGAATATTTCAAAGTTTCTGTAATTTATTCCCCGGTCTCTCAAGGTTTTTGTGATAAATATTTTTTGTGTGGGGGTCTCAGAATATAGATAAGAACCTTTGTTGTCCCATTCATCTTCTTCCACAATTTTAAGGGCCCTATATCTTTCATACATTTGTTCTTCGATTGTTATATATTCCATTTTTTCTAGATTGTTATTTTCCCTCCATTATTCATAGTCTGTATCCAGGAATTTTGCTTCGATGTGTACAGTGTGTTTTGTGGGTTCAAAAACATTTTTTCCAAAATGCGATGGAGTGGAAACGAAGTCCAAATATATGTCAGTTGCTAACATGTTTGTTAATTGTTCTATTATGCTTCCAAAAGGCTCTGTAAGATCATCTTGAATCCATTCATCAAAATAGATTCTTCTGACAAGTCTATAGTTTATTAACATATTTGGATCAAATATGATATCTTCATGGGTAAATTATTTGTATTTTGTGAGATTGAGAGTAATTTGTGGAACTACACAGGATATTGTGCATGAGCGGTCATGGGTTGTTTGTGGACAAGAAGCAAATCTTTTGTACAAGGGATATTTGTATTTCTCATGATATCTCAATTTATTTGTAATCCTTCATTTTTTGTTTTGGAGATGTGTGAGAAGAATTCGCAGAGTTTATTGAAAGTTTGTGGAGAAAGCTCAACAGGGTGTTGTAAAAAATGCAATTCTCTTGTCATTTGTTCAGGAAAGTTGGGCAGAATTACAGATTTTTGGATTGTACTTGGCAGGGGTGTATTTTAGTAAATATTTTTAGGATTACCCAGATTGTCATTTTTGAGGGACTGGATTTGGTTATAGTGGCAAAAGAAGTTTGTGGTCTGAAATTTGTAGAAGAAGAAGTTTGAGTGATTTCTTCTTTGATCTGTTTTCCCAAGAAAATTTGTTGTAAACTTTGTATGTCTTCAGAAATTATATAATCTTTTCCAAAGACCTTTTGTAACTCATTTGTAGCAGCTTCAAAGGTATTGAAGCCTTTGTATAATGGTTTCCCATATCTGGGATTTTGTTCAAGATATTTGATATTAACGATCATTTGTTCCCATATGGTATAAATACCAGCATCGAGACCTGTAAACAGACTATAATAGAGACATTTTATTTTTTTCTCATTTGTGAACATTTGTACTAGAGTGTATAAAACACTCAATTTTTGTTTGTTATACTCATGAGGAGTCTTCATGTTCCAGATATTGTCAAGAATCATTTGTTGATCTTCAGTGACTTTCGTCTTTGTCTGAAATTTGTTTGTAGTATATGCCTTCAAATGTTTGGATGGATTTAATTCTTCCATTTCTGCAAAATAAATGTTAGTAATTGGCATATATAAATTTATTTTAGTAATATTGATAACTGGTCTGGGAAGAAATTATTTTTTCCTTTTATGTGTTCCCAGCTAATGTTAGTCCCACAATTTGATATGGCATGTTTAAATTTTAACCATCTGTTATTTATGGATCCTTTTTCTTTTTTATTGTCTGTATATTTCACAATTGATTCACAATCTGTTCTAATTGTTATTTCTTTTTAAGAAATTATAAATAACTTAAAGGCTTCTAAAACGTATATTATGGCTAGTATCTCATAGTCTAAAGATGTCATGTATCTTTTTTCTTTGTATGTCCCTGAGGTATATCTACATATTTTTTCTGTAGATTTACTTCCGTATTTGTTATCTTTACTTAATAATATTCCTCCCCATCCTAAGGAAGATCCATCTGTTTCGATTATTAAATATTCTGCTTGTAAAGGTAAACTTAAAGGTTTCAAGTTCTGGGCTAATTTTTTTATTTCTTGGATTTGTTTTATAGCTTCTATGTTAAATTCCCTATTACCCTTTGGGCTTGCCTTGTTGTAAAGAGGCCCAGTATATTTTCAAAGATTTTTTATATAAGGTCTTGCATAATTTACAAGTCCTAAAAAGGCTTGTAATTGTTTCAAACTTTCTAATTTGTCTGGGAATTTTAAAATTTTTCTGGCTATATGTGGTTGTAATTTTATGTTTCCTTTACCCATTTTGACTCCCAAAAATTCTATATTATTTTTTAATAACTCTATCTTTTTCTTGGATATAATTAATCCGTGTGCTTCTATAAGTTTTAATACAGTATACAAATGTGATATATGTTCTTGTCTAGTTTTGGAATATACAAGAATGTCATCTATGTATACACAGGTATATTTATTACAGTTTTGGAAAATATTATCCATTTTTCTTTGGAATATTTATGGAGCATTTTTTAATTCAAATGACATTACTAACCATTCATAGTGGCCTTCACTACATGTAAATGCAGTCCAAGGTATAGATTCAGGGTGCATTTTAACTTGCCAGAATCCTGACTTTAAGTCAAACTTTGAAAACCAGTTTGATCCTTGTATTTTGTTTATTAAAACGTCTTTATTTGGTATACAATATCCATCTTCATGGGTATTGTCGTTCAATCTTCTATAGTTCATGACCATTCTCGATTGGCCACGTTTCCTTTCAGATTCTTTTTGAACAATAAAAGCTGATGTTCTATGTCTAGAATCTATTTTTCTAATAATATTTAGGTTTGTCAGGATTTTTATATGCATTTTGAATCCTTCCATAATCTAAGTATTATATTTTGAAGATCCTGTTTTAATGGTTAAGTCTGGATTGATTATATCTAACTTACATTGTATGCGATCTTTATTTCAATATTTTAATGGGTTTTCCCCTATAATTTCTATTTTTTCTAATTTCGAAATTATTTGGTCTATGTAATCTGTTGTTAGTAATAATCTACTTATATCTCTTGGATTTATAAGTTGGATATCTTTAATAAATCCTTTTCTTTTATATTCATAATTCTTAGGAATTTCTTGTATAAGTTCTGTAAATGTCAGTATATGTTCGTTGTTTTTTCATTTTGCATTGTCCTGGTATAGGGCAATCACATTTATCTTTTTGTTCACATTTATCTTTTTGTTCTCCTGTAATCCCACCACGCTTCTCAAGTGCATACCCTGATAGTATTAGGGTTAGTGTAGTCTTTTTTGAAATTTGTATATAATCTTTATTGAATGCAAAACTCCCGTTGTCATTTAATAAGAAATCTAATCCTAGGATTAGTTTTATTCCTTCAAGGTTTAATTCTAAACCCATAATTGTTTTATGTTGTAATAGGGAGACCATTCTCCACATGTATTGGTAAAACTTATGTTTATATTTTTTACAATATTTGTAATAATATTAGTAGTTCCATCAAATTGGATACTTTGTTTTGGCATATCTACTTTTGTTACATATTTGTAAGGTATGAGAGTAGAACAAATAGTTGAACTAGTGGCTCCAGTGTCTATAAAGGCTAACATCTGTATTTCTAATCCTTTTATATTCAGCTTTGTTGGGATGCGTAATTCTTTTAGGTTTCCTGAATTAAATATTAGTGGAATTTGTATTGGTTTGTCAATGTTATTTAAATTGTTATTATTTTCATATGATGTTGATTCGCCATGAATAGCATTTTTCTTTTTTATCTAAAGTTATAATTTCTTCTTTTATTTCTTCTATTTCTATTTCAATATTATTTGTCCTTTCTTCAAGTATTTTAATTCTATCTTCATTTATCTTATTTTTATCTATGTAAACAGGTTTATTTTCTCTGGGTAAATCTATATTGAATTGGTTTTTTGCACATATATGGCATATTTCCATTATGCATTCTATACATATAAATCTTTTATCAAAGGCAGGGTACCAAAGACAAAATTCACATTTTGTGGTATCTATTCCCATTTTATGTTTGAAATTATGTTCACATAAATCTTTGTTTACAATATTTAGTAAGTATTCATGTGGTATGTTTTCTTGGAAATCCGTTAATTCATCAATTAAGGTATAATTTGATGTTTGTATTTGTTCTTGTTCTTGTAATCCTTCTAAGGATATTATAGAATATATTGTAGAAGTTTCTGAAACATCAGAAGCAATTTCTATTAAATCTTCTTTAACTGAATCTATAAGGTTAGATTCTCTAGTAAATAAGTTATGTCTTTTGGACATGAGGAAGATAAATGCCCTTTTTCATTACAAGCCAAACATGTAATTGTATTTGTGTATGTTTTTCTTGGATTATATTTTCTAACATGTTTCTCTTTGTTAAGATATGGTTTTTTTGCGTTTGATTTTCTTAAATAATATTTTTTAGTATACCTCTTTTTAAATTTAGGTTTTCTATCTATATTGTAATTTCTTGATCCATATTGTTGTGTAGTATATATTTGTCCACAGAATCCATAATTTCTGTTTTAATTCTCTTTGGATTTGTATATAGGTACATTTCTTTTTTAGTTCAGAAATAATATTTGTTATTCTTATTCCAATGTTATCATATCCTTTAGGAATATTTGCAGTATTATTTTGATAATGTTCTATCCAAGATTTATGTATTTCTTTTCCTAAATCACATGATAGTTTGGAAAAGAGTCTATTTCCTATTTCAGCACTGTAATAATTTCCTGAAGTAGTTGCGTAATGTAAAAATTCTTTTAAGAATTTTATTATGTATTTTCAATCTAACAATTGGATTTGTTCTAAATCTCTCATAAGCCTATTGTTGCTTTATGGTTACTCATGTGTTTACATCTCTTTCTGTTATTATTCTGTGCATTGTATAAGCAAAGTTGTAAATATTACTTCCTTGTATTATTAAGTTATTTATTTCTTCAGGAAAGCTTTGTTTATAGGCTTCCCATATGGCTTTAGCTATATCACCTAAATAGTTTTCTGCAATTCTGATCATCTCTTCACTGGAATTTATGTTTGTATGCCTTGCTGCATAATCTCTTGCTATAGCAGCAGTCCATTATTCTAGATATGTATCTAGCAATTGTGGATGGCATTCTGTAACGTTTAGTATTACTGAATCGTTTTTAAAGAAAGTTGTTTCATTAGGTAATCTTTTACCTATTGTTCTTAAGTTTTTATTTTCATTTGTATATGGTTCAACTGCTTGTCTGGATGGTTGTCCTAATGTATATGGCATTGTTTCTTGGTTTCTATTTGGATATGAAATTCCTGAACTCCCAGTTGTTTCATCTTGGTCAGCTGGATCTATATGTTAAGTGAATTCTGATATTATATCATCTAATATACTTTGTTGTTGTATTACATTGCTTGTTTCTTGGGAATCTTCTAGGAACTCATCTAAGTTATATATTTCTCTTGTTCTTATATTGTTTTCATCATCAATGTAGACAAATGTATTTTCATTTATTTGGTTTGTTGATCTTAGAATTTGTTCTAATTCATATATTTCAGATGGTTCAATAACCATCCCAAGTTCTTTTGGATATATTATTTTATCCATTGATTCTTCTGTTTAGTTCTTTAGTTTCATCATCAGTTTCTATTTCTTGTTGGTTTGAGGGTCCATAATCTCTAAATCTTATGGACATGGATTTGTTTAAGTTATTATATGTTACAACATTGTTTGGTTTTAATGTTGCTGTTGTATTGTTAGGATTTGTTATATTCCATTCATGTCCAGCAAGAACAGAAGAATCTATTTCCATAGGTTTTATAAAGTTTATTCCTGTGGAATTTAATGTTTCTATGACTTTGTCAAGCTTAATTTTTATTTTTGGAGTATATTTAGACATGCATTTTCCCAAAAATGTAATATCTAATAGTGTATTTTTTCCCGTAAAATTCTCAAAACCTCTAGTTTGTATGATAAGTTTTATATGTTTGTAAAAATCATTTAGGGTCATGGTGAAATTAGGAGCTATATAAACAATTCCTATGTTATTGTTCATATCAACTTCTATAGTTCCAAATATGGCTTTGTCCGTATCTTGGTGTCTATCATCTATTAATATCAATAGTAATTTTGTTCCTATTTTTTGTCTTGTTAATCCTCTTATACCTATGACTATCAGTCCGAGGTGGATTAATTTGTATTTTGTATTTTTAATTGGTTAATAGCTTCCTATGACATTAGATTTAGTGTTTGTTGACTTCCACCTGGGATAGAAATAATTTCTTCCCTATGATGTCTGTATAGTCCTGTTGTCATTGTAAATATTCTTGTTCTATATAGTTCTCTGGGGTTTAATGTAGTTAGTTGGCTGTTAGAAAATACTTCAAGATTTTCTTCTAGATTTATTATCTCATCTAGTTGAGCTTGTGTATTATTAGTTTTTCTTGTTATATTGTCTAGCCATCCCATAGAGGATAAAGTGTTTGTTTCTGTAGGTCTATCCATTAAAGTTCTAGATGGACCTGTAAAAGACAATCTTCTATTATTCATATTTGATCAAGTTTCTTATACATTAAAAAATTGATTTTAGTCTTTTTAGTTGTTATATGTGTAGTAGGATCATTCGGTCCTAAATTCATTTTTTGTAGGCTTTTTGTGAGTTTGTTTATTTCAAATTCGTGTTTTTTTTTACCATTTTGGTCTATATCAAACATTTGTTTTTGGATATTATCTATCTTATTTTGCATTTGGGTTAACATAGCTATTATCATATTATTCTGTAATATTTGTATTCTATCACTTTTTCCTGGAAATTCGTCTTTGTTATATCCAACATTTATGTTAGGATCACTGAATCTGTAGTTGGATTCTACATATTTAGTTGCTTCCTGGTAGTATTTGTTTTCAAAACTCATTAGCTTAGTATTAAATGTTTAATTTCATCTAACATTTTCTCAATTTGTCGAATTTGTTTTTCAAATTGACTTTTATCTTTTTCTGTTTGTTCTTTTAATTCCATTATTAATTCTCTAGAATGTATTTCTATATCTTTGGGTTTATTTTCTTCTATCAATTTTTTTTTAATTTTATTATATCATTCTTATTTTGAAATTCTTTTAATTTTATAACTTTAAACTTATTAGTTAGTTTTTTCAAAGTTATTTCCATGTTATCTATTTTGTGTAAATTTAATTTCAAATAATCTTGGTTGTTTGAAATTCGTTTTAGTAACTTATTTTTCTCAATTATGCTTTCTAGTACTAGTTGCATCAGGTTATAGTGCTTTTCATTATAGAGATTTAAGTTTTCACTTAATTCTATAACTAAGTCTGTGAGCGAATTCATATGTTCGATTTCTGAATGTAATTTTTGTTTGTAATCAGTTTCTCTGATATAACATATGTGTTTTTGTTTGTCTAAAGTAATAATTCTTTTTATTGGATTATTAATTTCTAGATTTAAGTAATTGAATTTTTTGTAATTCATGTTCATTGGGCCTAGAAAGGTATTGTTTACCAAAAAGGAGGGGGTTTATTTTCCTGAACTAAAATTTATTAATTTAGTTTAGACTTACCATATGTTTGTATAGCTGTAATAATTTGTTCTAGGTACATGTATAGATTTTTGCCAAAAGCAAATCCAGCAATAAAATTTACAGTGTATTTTAATATTTCAGTTATTATTTCTATATATTCTTGGTATTTTTCCATTCAAATCCAGCAATAAACATTACTGGCAACTTATAGGTATTTACCCAAGGGTGCAGTAAGTGGATTATTGAATTAGGAATTAAGGACCTTTCTTTACATTTCTGTTCAGAGTCTTCTAATTTTGTATTCAATATCCTGTAATCTCCCTTAATAGTATTCATTATATGAGTTTATTTCATCATCATATAAATTACATCTATTTAAATAATTGTTATTTTCCTCTTGTATTTGTTGTCTTGGTATTTTATAATATTCATCACATACCAAGTCTATCATCCTATATGTCAGTTGAGTTTCTGTTACACTCTCAACTAAATAAAAGGTATTTTTTAAATTTACCATTGCCTCGTGTTTATTAAGACTTGGATCATAAGATAATTCTATGAATTCTTTGTATAGTTTTCTTTAAATATTTTGGCTATATTATATTGTTGGTTACTGTTTAATTCTGTATGTTTTAGTATTAAAAGAATTTTTGTCATAAATTTCCTTTCTAAATATTTTTGTAGGGACTCTATATTTTCAATTTTCGGAAATCTGTCCATTTTAGTTTTCCTAGTCATTGATTTCTGTTATCTTATAATTTGGTTTGTTTTTTGTGTTTAGATAATTATTCTATTCTTTATGGAATTCTTTGGCAAACCTCTGTGTTATGATAGTATTTCCGGGTTCTGTAAATATGCTAAAGTTGTTAAAAATTTGTATAAAGTTTGTTTCAAAGTCAAATACATTGATTAAGTCCGTAGTATATTTTTGTTTGAAAATATTTATGATTTCATGTATTTGGTTTTCTGTAATTTCAGTATTGTTTTTCATAATATTTATTATGTTTGTCATAAATTTATCTTCAAGATATTTTTGTAATTTATCCATATCTTAATCTCTTTTACGGATAAAACTTTGTAAATTCTTCTTTCTTGTTGAGAAAAAGCCTGGTTAGAGTTTTGGAAGATTTGGATAAAACATTACTTAGGTTGGATTAATCTTTTTATTTGATAAAGTTACCGATATCGAAATAAAATATTATTTCAATCTTACTTTATTATTTATCTTTTATCCTAGAAATTATTACTGTTGGGGTAACTCAAATTAAAAAATTATTTTCACTCTCTTTTCCTCACCTTGTTACTCTAAACTTAATTTTTCCCTAAACGGCTTCTGCCTCAGCGGTACTTTTTTCAGTCATAAATGAGTTTACGTCTGTTGGAACTTAGAGTGATGCTAATAATATCTTAAGGTAATCGCATAAACCCTGAGTAATTTTTCTAAGTAAAAAATAAAATAACTTGTTAAGACATCATGATATGATATTTATAATCAGTAGGCTTAAGGTGAGATAAAAAGACTTACATCCTATAAGCTTTGTTCTTCTTCCTTGCTCTAACCAGAATAGGTTTTTAACTCATCAGTTTGTTGAAGAAAAGATAAGTGGAGGACGCCTAAAGAAAAGCTTGAACTTATATTTCAGTTGCTTTTTTACAATGAGGATGCAATATTTATTTTCTGATGCATATTACAAACAAGGTAGGCTCCTTATATAGATGGAGCAAAAGAGAAAAGAGACAGACAGCTGTCTGGAAATGAAGGTAAAGGATACCTTCCACTAAAATTAAAAAAGCATTACACATATCTTAACATTTATTTATTTGAAAAAGTAAGCACTAATGTCACATCTTGCCTTCAAAAGGAGATTCCAACGGAGAAAAGTAGAACACCTTGCAATTCTTTTGTCAAATCAATTTTCATCAGTGGACATGGTGGTTGATTCGACATCTTCTTTATCTTCATTGTTTTTCTTCCTTTGTTTTTCCTTTTTGTAGTTTTTTATCAGGGAAGGCTTTGGATGGAATATATCAAAGTTTATGTAATTTATTCCCTGGTCTCTCAAGGCTTTTGTGACAATATTTTTGTTGTGGGGGTGTCAGCATATAGATAAGAACCTTTGTTGTCTCATTCATCTTCTTTCACAATTTTAAGGGCCTTGAATCTTTCATACATTTGTTCTTTGATTTTTATATATTCCAGTTTTTCTAGATTGTTAGTTTCCCTCCATTCTTCATAGTCTGTATCCAGGAATTTTGCTTTGATGTGTACTGTGTGTTTTGTGGGTTCAAAAACATTTTTTCCAAAATGCGGTGGAGTGGACATGAAGTCCATGTATATGTCAGTTGCTAACGTGTTTGTTAATTGTTCTATTATGCTTCCACAAAGCTTTGGAAGATCATCTTGAATCATTCATTAAAATATTATCCATTTTCCTTTGGAATATTTGTGGAGCATTTTTTAAGCCAAATGACATTACTAACCATTCATAGTGGCCTTCACTACATGTAAATGCAGTCCAAGGTATAGATTCATGGTGCATTTTAACTTGCCAGAATCCTGATTTTAAGTCAAACTTTGAAAACCAGTTTAATCCTTGTATTTTGTTTATTAAAACGTCTTTATTTGGTATACAATATCCATTTTCATGGGTATTGTCGTTAAATCTTGTATAGTTCATGACCATTCTCGATTGGCCACGTTTCCTTTCAGATTCTTTCTGAACAATAAAAGCTATTGTTCTATGTGTAGAATCTGTTTTTCTAATAATATTTAGGTATGTCAGGATTTTTATATGCATTTTGAATTCTTCCATAATCCAAGTATCATATTTTGAAGATCATGTTTTAATGGTTAAGTCTAGATTGATTATATCTAACTTACATTGTATGAGATCTTTATTCCAATATTTTAATGGTTTTTACCCTATAATTTCTATTTTTTCTAATTTCAAAATTATTTGGTCTATGTCATCTGTTGTTAGTAATAATCTACTTATATCTCTTCGATTTATAAGTTGGATATCTTTAATAAATCCTTTTCTTTTATATTCATAATTCTTAGGAATTTCTTGTATGAGTTCTATAAATGTCAGCATATGTTCGTTGTTTTTCATTTTGCAAATGTCCTGTTATGGGGCAATCACATTTATCTTTTTGTTCACATTTATCGTTTTGTTCTCCTGTAATCCCACCACACTGCCAGTAAGGTAATTAAAATGGAAAAATACCAAGAATATATAGAAATAATAACTGAAATATTAAAATACACTGTAAATTTTATTGCTGGATTTGCTTTTGGAACAAATCTATACATGTACCTAGAACAAATTATTACAGCTATACAAACATATGGTAAGTCTAAACTAGATTAATAAATTTCAAAAACATGAAATCATAAATATTTTCAGACAAAAATATACTACAGACTTAACCAATGTATTTGACTTTGAAACAAACTTTATACAAATTTTTAACAACTTTGGCATATTTACAGAATCCGGAAATACTATCATAAAACAGAGGTTTGCCAAAGAATTCCATAAAGAATGGAATAATTATCTAAACACAAAAAACAAACCAAATTATAAGATAACAGAAATCAATGACTGGGAAAACTAAAAGGGATAGATTTCCGCAAATTGAAAATATAGAGTCCCTACAAAAATATTTAGAAAGGAAATTTATGACAAAAATTCTTTTAATACTAAAACATACAGAATTAAACAGTAACCAACAATATAATATAGCCAAAATATTTAAAGAAAACTATACAAAGAAATTCATAGAATTATCTGATGATCCAAGTCTTAATAAACACGAGACAATGGTAAATTTAAAAATACCTTTTATTTAGTTGAGAGTGTAACAGAAACTCAACCGACATATAGGATGATAGACTTAGTATGTGATGAATATTATAAAATACTAAGACAACAAATAGAAGAGGAAAATAACAATTATTTAAAAAGATGTAATTTATATGATGATGAAATAAACTCAT
The DNA here is from genome assembly GCA_030737815.1 of Allium fistulosum. NCBI lineage: Eukaryota > Viridiplantae > Streptophyta > Magnoliopsida > Asparagales > Amaryllidaceae > Allium > Allium fistulosum. Next base: position 1,228,032,659 of record CM060905.1, on the reverse strand, counting down.
ATAATGAATACTATTGTAACAATCCGCATATTTTACGATTGAATATTTTAAATATGGAATCGTTGGTCGGATTAAAGTCCAAAAAGCTACTTTTTGAAAACAGTCGAATTGGGACTCGAGACCACTTCCATTGAGTCCAAAATGGCGTTTGCGACTTTTTTAAGTATAAACATCAATATGTTTGGAGTGAGTTGAATTTTTGCTATTTTCACTTGGGCTTTTGGGTTTGGGTTTCACCCAACTCATTCTATAACCAAACTCAGCCCTTCTCTTCATCCACTCATCCTCATTTCATTTCCTTTTCTCAAGCTAAACTGAAAATGGGGTAAGAGAAGTGGAATTAGAAATTCCAAGCCCTAGATTTAATTGCAAACTCCAATTCTTGCTCCAAATTCCAAGAGAAGCTTTGGTAAGCATTCTCTTCATCTTCTCCAACTCATTCTCTCTTCAATTTCAGAAATTTCCTAAACCTAACTTAGGGAATGTTCTTCTTTTTAGCTTAGATTCAAGCGACTTGGGTTGAAGTGAAGAGTGTTGATCTTTCTTTTGTGATTAAGCTTCTCTCTTCCGTTTTTGGGTTTAAAGGTGAGATTTTTATCTCACATCTATGTCTATAACTATCGCTGATTGTTAGGTATGAATTCCTAACATCTCTACATGTTCGTTTGATTTTGATTCGGATTGATTTGGCGAATATTTCAATTTTTGGTTTTTAGTCCAATTTTGTGAAAATCCTTTTACGGATGTTTGAATATGTTTTCGTGAAGTATCAAAGAGTCTATAGGGCTGGGTTGCCGATTGGCGTAAACCCTTGGCGCCCGTTGCTCGTCCGATCGCCATTGTTTGCGAATTTTCCCCTTGGGGGGCTAGGTTGAGAATAATGGAATTTCCAGTTCAGTCGACTGAACTAGAGGGTCAGTCGACTGAACCGAACCCAGGAAATTTCCTGGGCCAGTATCAGTCGACTGACCACTCTTGGTCAGTCGACTGAGCCTGGAAACCGAAGATTTCCAAGCATGATTCAGTCGACTGACCACCCAGGTTCAGTCTACTGAACCTGGAAACAGAAAGTTTCCAGGATTTGTGTCAGTCGACTGACCACCTTGGTCCAGTCGACTGAATCTGCTGTCTCTGCCTATTTTGCCTTTTGTGTTTGAGTTTCCAATTTTTAATCGATTCTTGTTTCTCCAATTTGTTGTTATCACCTTTGTTGACTTTGATGACCTCTATTTCGGGATTTTTGGGTATATCCATTTTTATGGATTCGGCATCGTTTTCCATGGATTTGATTCACGTCTTCGTATGTGAATTTTTGATGGTTGATTATTTCTACAATCATTTCTGCGCTTTGTCACTTTAAAATACAAAGGTTTCTATACTAGTAGTAAATATCCAAACACTTTTACAAAGATGATTTCAACTCTATTTTTAATATAAAGTTCGTTTATAAAACCGTTTTCTAATCTATTAGTATATACGAACCTTTACCTCATTCGTACGAGAAAATCTAATTAAACGGCTTAGCAAAACAAGTGGTATGAAACGCTTGCATTTACTTCGTCGGTTAATTTATTGACTTGTTCGATTGAAAAATCCTGTGATAATTTTCGAGTGGAAATCTAAAATCTGTTAGTAAATATTTGAGTTAAGCAAGTGGTTATGAGACATGAAGCTAAACTCTTATATTTACTAGCGTAGTGTAATCGACACTTCTTGATGATCGATGATGATCATTTTATGGTTTAGACTAGCAATGTGCGATGTCTTTTTGTCCACGTGGGGGACAGTACCTCGTCCTAATGAGCTTCGTCTCATTTTTATGGGCTAGCGACCCATGGTCTATGGACCGTTCGTGGAGCAATCGACTCAATAAGTCGGTGCATGGGGTGTATCTTTTTAGGTGCATCGATGTTCGTCTATGCATGGGGCGTATCTTTTTAGGTGCGTCGATGTTCGACTTTGCATGGGGCGTATCTTTCTAAGTGCGTCGATGTTAGACTTTACATGGGGCGTATCTTTCTAGGTGCGTCGATGTTTATTTATGCATGGGGCGTATCTTTCTAGGTGCGTCGATGTTAGACTTTACATGGGGCGTACCTTTCTAGGTGCGTCGATGTTTATTTATGCATAGGGCGTATCTTTCTAGGTGCGTCGATGTTCGACTGTACATGGGGCGTATCTTTCTAGGTGCGTCGATGTTCAGTTTATGGGATAGCATCTCATTTGTGATACACGTGTTGGGAGTTTTCATGCTCCCGTTTGTAATAGGTCTCCCCCTTTTGTGATTTCTGGATTTCTCATTGTGATTTCTAGAATTTGTGTTTCACCAACTTTTACGTTTGGCATTTATATGTTTGTCAATATTTGTAGTTTGGTGAATAAAATAAAGAATATGATATTCTTTTTGGTGTTTTGAGATGATTGGAGATATTGTATGATTTTTGTTGTTATTTGATGTATACTTGACACAGTATGCCATTTCTTTGTTATCATACATTTTTGGTCACATCTCTTATCCTATCTCATTTTATCTGATAATTATAGCTAGACTGATCCGTTTATTATTTTCTTCTTAAATAATACTCGGGTCAGACCGAGATATTTCAGGTACTCCTGCTTGACTTCTTATCAGGGATTATCATATGACTTTTGGCTAACTACTTAGCTTGTAGTTTTTGTTGTATACATTTGAGATTTAGACTCCTTATGTATAATTATTCTTTTGTCTAGCACTTGTACCTACTCTTTTGTGATGTAGTGGATCTTGTTTGAACACTACTTTGATGTACACTTTTATGTGTTATATTCATATCTGATTCTGCCTTTGTGATATGAATATCTGTGACTGATTTGTGTTATGTTTATTTCTATATTTGTTTTCGAAGACTACTTAGCCACCGTGTGGTAGCTTTGAGTTTGTATTAGATATGTCGAATTTATATTTTCTGACATATCGGTACTCGCACAAAGCAATTACACAGATGGTCGCTCCTCAACAGCCTTATTCTTCACGCTAGTTGACGGCATTACCCTGTAGTGTCCTTGGCTAGCGTGAGTATAGAGGTAGGGTGTCACAGCATGGTATCGGAGCCAAACTTTGGAACAATGTAGAATAATCTAGCAAGGATCATTGTCCTAAGTCTTTCTTAGGAATCGTGTCAAAGGATTTAATTCGAGTCTTCGTACCGTTCTATCCTATTTCTTATTATGATGCCTTGTTTTATCAATCAAATTTGTTTGATATTCATTTTGAGAATAACATTTTTCCTCTTCTTTCTTTCTTTCTTAAAGAAGAAGAGATGGTTGGATCTGGAAGTCCCAGCGCCGGTCAATCCAGTAGTCCTTCTCTGGATGGCGTATTTATGTCTGCCCAACAACTTTTGGATCTTGTGAAGAATCAAAAGTTTATCTATGCTTTGAGTAAGAACCCTGAAAAGGTTTTACCTCTGAAATTAGAAGTGCCTTTCGACCAGTTTGTTGATATCACTCTTCGACTTGAAGAGGCCGATAAAGAAAATGATGTTGAAATTGTGGATGCCAAACAAAACTTCAACATCAACAAGAAAAGGCATATTAAGTTCAAAAGCCCTAACCCCAACAAGAAAGGGAAGCAGGAAATTTCGGCAGCAAAGACTCTTACCTCTAGTCGTGGTCGATGCTACAATTGTGGTCTTACGGACCACTATGCAAAAGAGTGCCCAAAACCATTTTTCTGTCGTTATTGCAAAAGTTCGGGCCATCTTTTATCTACATGTCCCATACTCCGAAGTAGGAGAGAGGGAGAGTTGTATGTCGTGCAAGCTCCTAGTGACCCTTCTCTTGGTCAAGGTATTTTCTACCCTTGACAATATTTGTTTTGTGATTATCTTATTCGAGTTCTTTTTGATTTGGGTTCATCTCATTATTTTATATCAAAAGAACTTGATGATTCTTTCTCTTTTAATATCATGGGCTTGATGACTTCATTGACAATTGCGAATTCGATTGATGGATCCGCAACACTCAATTTACTTTGTGAAAATGTCGAGATTATTTTATGTGATTATTCTTTTCGAGCCAATTTGCATGTTATGCGTTACTTAGGCTTCGAAATTGATTTTTTTTGGAAGAAGGATTGGCTTGATCATTATAAAGCCCATATCCTATGTCCAATGTGGACTATTCATCTTCGACATCTTCAATCTGTTAAGCAGATTTCTATTTTTTTTTTTGAGATCATGGGGAACCTTAAAATCATGGTATTCATTGATACTCATTTAAGTAAATCCCACGTCGTGTGTCTACCCCACTTTTATTTAGTCGTCGCACACGGATGCGTAACGTTGAAACTCCCACTGATGGTTTGACGCTGGGATTCGAACCTGCCCGGACACAGTCCTTTGGTTCCCATCTCCCAGCTCCCAAACCAACCGAGCTACGAACGGCGGGTGTTAAGCAGATTTCTATTGTTTTTAATGATTTTGATTTCCAAAATTTGGTGGTAACATTTTATTCTTTAAAAACCCACTTGATGAGGAAAGTGTTATTTCTCTCATTCAAGTAGTTTGTGAATTTTCCGGTATTTTTGAGCTTGTCTTAGGATTATCACCTAAGCAATCTATTGAGTGGTGCTAAGGTCTTTTCAGCTCGACCTTGCCACCGGTTTTCATCAGCTACGAGTTGTGGAGGATAGCATTCCACTTCCCGCATTCCGCACTCGTTATGGTTCTTGTGAGTGGTTCGTTCTGTCATTCGGTTGGACGAACCTTTTACCTTATTACATCCATCTTATGAATCGAGTATTCTACGAATATCTCGATTAGTTAATCCTTATATTTATTGATTATGGATGAAAATAAAAAATTTAAAATTTGCAAATCTTTTAATAATTATTTATAAGTAAGATTGGATTTTGTTCTTAAAACGAGCAAAGAATATTTGTAAATTTTATAGGAGGCATGTTTATCATATAGAAGATGGTTTTGTGTTGTTTTGCCCATTGAGTGCTTTAAGAATTCTGGTCGATGCGCTTGATCAACGTTATTGATAAAAATCTCCTAAACGCTATGATGAGACAGTCTGACACAGTAAATTGACTTGTAATAAGTAAATTTTTCTAAAAAATAAAAGATGATTACTTAAAGTTAATTATAATTTTGTAAGTCTTAGCTTTTCGGGAAAGAGAATCAATTAAAGGAACCCTTTTCCAATGCTTTTATTCTTGTGATTCCCGAAGGGAACCAAGATTTCACTGTTTGTACCGATGCTTGTCGTATTGGTTTGGATGCCATTCTCTTGCTAAGGCAATGTGTTATCATATATGCTTCTTGACAATTAAAGCTTGTCGAGACTAGATATGCCGCTCATGATCTAGAGCTTGCGGCTTTGTTCTCGCTCTTAGAATTTGGCGACATTATCTTTTGGGAGAGAAACTTATTCTCTACACTGATCATAAAATTTTGAAGTATTTATTTTCTCAAAAGGAACATTATTTGCGTCAATAATGTTGGCTCGAGTTCCTTGCATCTTATGATCTTCTTTGTACTCCGGAAAAGGATAATCGTGTTGCCGATGCCCTTAGCCGAAAGCAACAAGCAGTTGTTTCAATGATGATATCCGAATGGAACGATCTCGAGATTTTATCCACTTGTGAGATTCGAGATCGTGAATCCAATTTATGTTCATTTCTTGTTTTGTGTGGCCTTGAGGCTCGTCCTTCTCTTTCGGACTATACCTCCTTTGGCTAAACTCCATGTCAAATTAAATTGCATGGAGTTCTTACTTTAATTGTTAGCAATCGTGATCCATTATTTTACTATTGATTTTGGTAAGGTCTTCAAAAGCTTTAGGAACAAAGCTTAAATTTTAGCACCGCTTATCATTCTCAGCCCGATGGATAAACCGAGCGTGTGAATCAAACTCTTGAAGATCTTCTTCTTGCCTGTGTTCTTGATTTTGGTGGAAGTTGGGAAAATCATATTTCTCTTGTCGAATTTTCTTCCAATAATAGCTTCCAATCTTGTATTGGTATGGTACCTTTCGAGGTATTCTACGGAAGGCCGTGCCGATTTCCTTCGTGATGGCTTGAAGCCGGTGAGAAGCTAGTTTTAGGTCTAGATTTTATTTGTGTTCATTTGTGTTTCACCTATGATGGGTGTTGTGCGTTTCAGTTGATCAGAAAAGTTAGCACCTCGATATTTTGGTCAATTTCCCATCACCGAACGTATTTGTTCCGTGGCTTATCGCCTTTCATTACCGGCTCAATCTTTTGCTATTTATGAAGTTTTCCACATCTCTCTACTACGGAAATACCTTAGGGATTCCGATTTTTTTATTCTTGAGCCTGGTGTAATTGAAGAATTTGAAGTTTCACCAGATTTGAATTTTGAGCAACATTCTCTTCGTATCAGTACTTCGGGAGGTTAAACGCCTTCGAAATAAAGATGTTCTTCTTGTGAGAGTTCAATGGTCCTTAAATCCTAAGGATTGCTCTTTGGAATCTTGAGAATTCATCGAGCAAACACATCCGGACTTACTCTTTCGTGCTCTTTATGGTGAACTTTTTATTTCAAATTTTCTTTTGTGTTGATATGCTTTTATGGTTGTTACTTTTTATTTTCCTCTTAATTATTATGAGGATGCAATTTCTTTAAGGAGGGGAGTCTGTAACAACCCACATATTTTACGATTGAATATTTAAATATGGAATCGTTAGTTGGATTAAAGTCCGAAAAGCTACTTTTTGCAAACAGTCGAATTGGGACTCGAGACCACTTCCATTGAGTCCAAAATGGCGTTTGCGACTTTTTCAAGTATAAACATCGTTATGTTTGGAGTGAGTTGAATTTTTACTATTTTCTCTTGGGCTTTTGGGTTTAGGTTTCACCCAACTCATTCTCTAACCAAACTCAGCCCTTCTCTTCATCCACTCATCTTCGTTTCATTTCCTTTTCTCAAGCTAAACTAAAAATAGGGGAAGAGAAGTGGAATTAGAAACTCCAAGCCCTAGATTCAATTGCAAACTCCAATTCTTGCTCCAAATTCCATGAGAAGCTTTGGTAAGCATCCTCTTCATCTTCTCCAACTCATTCTCTCTTCAATTTCAGAAATTTCCTAAACCTAACTTAGGGAATGTTCTTCTTTTTAGCTTAGATTCAAGCTAATTGGGTTGAAGTGAAGAGTGTTGATCTTTCTTTTGTGATTAAGCTTCTCTCTTCCGTTTTTGTGTTTAATGGAGAGATTTTTATCTCACATCTATGTCTATAACTATCTTTGATTGTTAGGTATGAATTCCTAACATCTCTACATGTTCATTTGATTTTGATTCGGATTGATTTGGCGAATATTCCAATTTTTGGTTTTTAATCCAATTTTGTGAAAATCCTTTTACGGATGTTTGAACATGTTTTCGGTGAAGTATCAAAGAGCCTATAGGGCTGGGTTGCCAATTGGCGTAAACCCTTAGCGCCCGTTGCTCGTCCGATCGCCATTGTTTGGGATTTTGCCCCTTGGGGACTAGGCTGAGAATACTGGAATTTTCAGTTCAGTCGACTGAACTAGAGGGTCAGTCGACTGAACTGAACCCAGGAAATTTCCTGGGTCAGTATCAGTCGACTGACCACTCTTGGTCAGGCGACTGAGCCTGGAAACCGAAGGTTTCCAAGCATGATTCAGTCGACTGACCACCCAGGTTCAGTCGACTAAACCTGGAAACATAAAGTTTCCAGGATTTGTGTTAGTCGACTGACCACCCTGGTCCAGTCGACTGAATTTGCTGTCTCTGCCTATTTTGCCTTTTGAGTTTGAGTTTCCAATTTTTAATCTATTCTTGTTTCTCCCATTTGTTGTTATCACCTTTGTTGACTTTGATGACCTCTATTTCGGGATTTTTGGGTATATCCATTTTGATGGATTTGGCATCGTTTTCTATAGATTTGATTCACGTCTTCGTATGTGAATTTTTGATGGTTGATTATTTCTACAATCATTTCCGTGCTTTGTCACTTTAAAATACAAAGGTTTCTATACTAGTAGTAAATATCCAAACACTTTTACAAAGATGATTTCAACTCTATTTTTAATACAAAGTTCGTTTATAAAACCGTTTTCTAATCTATTAGTATATACGAACCTTTACCTCATTCGTACGAGAAAATCTAATTAAACGGCTTAGCAAAACAAGTGGTATGAAACACTTGCGTTTACTTCGTCGGTTAATTTATGGACTTGTTCGATTGAAAATCCTATGACAATTTTCGAGTGGAAATCTACAATTTGTTCGTAAATATTTGAGTTAAGCAAGTGGTTATGGGACATGAAGCTAAACTCTTATATTTACTAGCTTAGTGTAATCGACACTTCTTGATGATCGATGATGATCATTTTATGGTTTAGACTAGCAATGTGCGATGTCTTTTTGTCCACGTGGGGGATAGTACCTCGTCCTAATGAGCTTCGTCTCATTTTTAGAGGCTAGCGACCCATGGTCTATGGACCGTTCGTGCAGCAATCGGCTCAATAAGTCGGTGCATGGGGTGTTTCTTTTTTGGTGCATCGATGTTCGTATATGCATGGGGCGTATCTTTTTAGGTGCGTCGATGTTCGACTTTGCATGAGGCATATCTTTCTAGGTGCATCGATGTTAGACTTTACATGGGGCATATCTTTCTAGGTGCATTGATGTTTATTTATGCATGGGGCTTATCTTTCTAGGTGCGTCGATGTTAGACTTTACATGGAGCGTATCCTAGGTGCATCGATGTTTATTTATGCATGGGGCGTATCTTTCTAGGTGCGTTGATGTTCGACTGTGCATGGGGCGTATCTTTCTAGATGCGTCGATGTTCAGTTTATGAGATAGTGTCTCGTTTGTGATACACGTGTTGGGAGTTTTCATGCTCCCGTTTGTAATAGGCCTCCCCCTTTTGTGATTTCTGGATTTCTCGTTGTGATTTCTAGAATTTGTGTTTCACCAACTTTTACGTTTGGCATTTATATGTTTGTCAATATTTGTAGTTTGGTGAATAAAATAAAGAATATGATATTTTTTTGGTGTTTTGAGATGATTGGAGATATTGTATGATTTTTGTTGTTATTTGATGTATACTTGACACAGTATGCCATTTCTTTGTTATCATACGTTTTTGGTCACATCTCTTATCCTATCTCATTTTATCTGATAATTACAACTAGACTGATCCGTTTATTATTTTCTTCTTAAATAATACTCGGGTCAGACCGAGATATTTCAGGTGCTCCTGCTTGACTTCTTATCAGGGATTATCATCTGACTTTTGGCTAACTACTTAGCCTGTAGTTTTTGTTGTATACATTTGAGATTTAGACTCCTTGATGTATAATTATTCTTTTGTCTAGCACTTGTACCTACTCTTTTGTGATGTAGTGGAGCTTGTTTGACCACTACTTTGATGTACACTTTTATGTGTTATATTCATATCTGATTCCGCCTTTGTGATATGAATATCTGTGACTAATTTGTGTTATGTTTATTTCTATATTTGTTTCCGAAGACAATTAGCCACTGTGTGGTAGCTTTGAGTTTGTATTAGATATGTCGAATTTATATTTTCTGATATATCGGTACTCGCACAAAGCAATTACACAAATGGTCGCTCCTCAACAGCCTTATTCTTCGCGCTAGTTGACGGCATTACCCCGTAGTGACCTTGGCTAGCGTGATTATAGAGGTGGGGCATCACAACTATTGAGGGAGATTATAGGATATTGAATACAAATTAGAAGACTGAGAACAAAAATGTAAAGAAAGGTCTCTAATTCCTAATTCAATAATCCACTTACTGCACCCTTGGGTAAATACCTACAAGTTTCCAGTAAGGTAATTAAAATGGAAAATACCAAGAATATATAGAATTAATAACTGAACTTTTAAAATACACTGTAAATTTTATTGTTGGATTCGCTTTTGGAACAAATCTATACATGTACCTTGAACAAATTATTACAGCTATACAAACATATGGTAAGTCTAAACTAGATTAATAAATTTTAGTCTAGGAAAAATAAACCCCCTCCTTTTTGCATTGTCCTGGTATAGGGCAATCACATTTATCTTTTTGTTCTCCTGCAATCCCACCACGCTTCTCAATAAACTCATAGAATGCATAAACCCCCTCCATAGTCCCAAAAGATTTAAATGTATAGAATGCATAATGGAAATATGCCATATATGTGCAAAAAAAAATTCAATATAGATTTTACCCAGAGAAAATAAACCTGTTTACACAGATAAAAATAAAATAAATGAAGATAGAATTAAAATACTTGAAGAAAGGACAAATAATATTGAAATAGAAATAGAAGAAATAAAAGAAAAAAATTATAACTTTAGATAAAAAGAAAAATGCTATTCATGATGAATCAACATCATATATGAAAATAATAACAATTTAAATAACGTTGACAAACCAATACAAATTCCACTAATATGTAATTCAGGAAACCTAAAAGAATTACGCATCCCAACAAAGCTGAATATAAAAGGATTAGAAATACAGATGTTAGCCTTTATAGACACTGGAGCCACTAGTTCAACTATTTGTTCTAGTCTCATACCTTACAAATATGTAACAAAAGCAGATAGGCGAAAACAAAGTATCCAATTTGATGGAACTACTAATATTATTACAAATAATTGTAAAAAATATAAACATAAGTTTTACCAATACATGTGGAGAATGGTCTCCTTATTACAACATAAAACAATTATGGGTTTAGAATTAAACCTTGAAGGAATAAAACTAATCCTAGGATTAGATTTCTTATTAAATGACAACGGGAGTTTTGCATTCAATAAAGATTATATACAAATTTCAAAAAAGACTACACTAACCCTAACACTATCAGGGTATGCACTTGAGAAGCGTGGTGGGATTACAGGAGAACAAAAAGATAAATGTGAACAAAAAGATAAATGTGATTGCCCTATACCAGGACAATGCAAAATGAAAAAACAACGAACATATACTGACATTTACATAACTCATACAAAAAATTCCTAAGAATTATGAATATAAAAGAAAAGGATTTATTAAAGATATCCAACTTATAAATCCAAGAGATATAAGTAGATTATTACTAATAACAGATTACATAGACCAAATAATTTCGAAATTAGAAAAAATAGAAATTATAGGGGAAAAACCATTAAAATATTGGAATAAAGATCTCATACAATGTAAGTTAGATATAATCAATCCAGACTTAATCATTAAAACCGGATCTCCAAAATATGATACTTGGATTATGGAAGAATTCAAAATGCATATAAAAACCCTGACAAACCTAAATATTATTAGAAAAACAGATTCTAGACATAGAACAACAGCTTTTATTGTTCAGAAAGAATCTAAAAGGAAACGTGACCAATCGAGAATGGTCATGAACTATACAAGATCGAACGACAATACCCATGAAGATATATATTTTATACCAAATAAAGACGTTTTAATAAAAAATATAAGGATCAAACTGGTTTTCAAAGTTTGACTTAAAATCAGGATTCTGGCAAGTTAAAATGCACCATGAATCTATACCTTGGACTGCATTTACATGTAGTGAAGGCCACTATGAATGGTTAGTAATGCCATTTGGCTTAAAAAATGCTCCACAAATATTCCAAAGAAAAATGGATAATATTTTCCAAAACTGTAATAAATTTGCATGTGTATACACAGATGACATTCTTGTATTTTTTCCATAACTAGACAAGAACATATATCACATTTGTATACTGTATTAAAACTTATAGAAGCACACAGATTAATTATATCCAAGAAAATGAAAGAGTTATTAAAAAATAATGTAGAATTTTTGGGAGCCGAAATCGGTAAAGGAATCATAGAATTACAACCACATATAGGCAGAAAAATTCTAGAATTCCCAGACAAATTAGAAAGTTTGAAACAATTACAAGCTTTTTTAGGACTTGTAGATTACGCAAGACCTTATATAAAAAATCTTTCAAAATATACTGGGCCTCTTTAAAACAAGGCAAGCCCATGGGGTAACAGGGAATTTAACATAGAAGATATAAAACAAATCCAAGAAATAAAAAAATTAGCCCAGAACTTAAAACCTTTAAGTTTACCTTTACATGCAGAATATTTAATAATCGAAATAGATGGATCTTCCTTTGGATGGGGAGGAATATTATTAAGTAAAGATAACAAATACGGAAGTAAATCTACAGAAAAAATATGTAGATATACCTCAGGGACATACAAAGAAAAAAGATACATAACGTCTTTAGACTATGAGATACTAGCCATAATATATGTTTCAGAAGCCTTTAAGTTATTTATAATTTCTCAAAAAGAAATAACAATTAGAACAGATTGTGAATCAATTGTGAAATATACAGACAATAAAAAAGAAAAAGGAACCATAAATAACAGATGGTTAAAATTTAAACATGCCATATCAAATTGTGGGAAACCATTATACAAAGGCTTCAATACCTTTGAAGCTGCTACAAATGAGTTACAAAAGGTCTTTGGAAAAGATTATATAATTTCTGAAGACATACAAAGTTTACAACAAATTTCCTTGGGAAAACAGATCAAAGAAGAAATCACTCAAACTTCTTCTTCTACAAATTTCAGACCACAAACTTCTTTTGCCACTATAACCAAATCCAATCCCTCAAAAATGACAAATCTGGGTAATCCTAAAAATATTTACCAAAATACACCCCTGCTAAGTACAATCCAAAAATCTGTAATTCTGCCCAATTTTCCTGAACAAATGACAAGAGAATTGTATTTTATACAACACCCTGTTGAGCTTTCTCCACAAACTTTCAATAAACTCTGCGAATTCTTCTCACACATCTCCAAAACAAAAAATGAAGGATTACAAATAAATTGGGATATCATGAGAAATACAAATATCCCTTGTACAAAAAGATTTGCTTCTTGTCCACAAACAACCCATGACTGCTCATGCACAATATTCTGTGCAGTTCCACAAATTACTCTCAATCTCACAAAATACAAATACTTGACCCATGAAGATATCATATTTGATCCAAATATGTTAATAAACTGTTAGAACAAATAACAAACATGTTAGCAACTGACATATATATGGACTTCATGTCTACTCCACTGCATTTTGGAAAAAATGTTTTAGAACCCACAAAACATACTGTACACATCAAAGCAAAATTCTTGGATACAGACTATGAAGAATGGAGGGAAAATAACAATCCAGAAAAAATGGAATATATAAAAATCAAAGAACAAATGTATGAAAGATACAGGGCCCTTAAATTTGTGGAAGAAGATGAATAAGACAACAAAGGTTCTTATCTATATGCTGAGACCCCCACAACAAAAATATTTGTCACAAAAGCCTTGAGAGACCAGGGAATAAATTACAGAAACTTTGATATATTCCATCTAAAGCCTTCCCTAATAAAAAATTACAAAAAGGAAAAACAAAGGAAGAAAAACAATGAAGATAAAGAAGATGTCGAATCAACCACTAAGTCCACTGATGAAAATTGATTTGACAAAAGAATTGCAAGGTGTCCTACTTTTCTCCGTTGGAATCTCCTTTTGAAGACAAGATGTGATACTAGTGCTTACTTTTTCAAATAAATAAATGTAAAGATATGTGTAATGCTTTTTTAATTTTAGTGGAAGGTATCTTTTACCTTCATTTCCAGACAGCTGTCTGTCTCTTTTCTCTTTTGCTCCATCTATATAAGGAGCCTACCTTGTTTGTAATATGCATCAGAAAATAAGTATTGCATCCTCATTGTAAAAAAGCAACTGAAATATAACTTCAAGCTTTTCTTTAATGGCGTCCTTCACTTTTCTTTTCTTCAACAAACTGATGAGCTAAAAACCTATTCTGGTTAGAGCAAGGAAGAAGAACAAAGCTTATAGGATGTAAGTCTTTTTATCTCACCTTAAGCCTACCAATTATAAATATCGTATCATGATGTCTTAACAAGTTATTTTATTTTTTACTTAAAAAAATTACTCAGGGTTTATGTGATTACCTTAAGATATTATTAGCATCACTCTAAGTTCCAACAGACGTAAGCTCATTTATGATTGAAAAAAGTACCGCTGAGGTAGAAGCCGTTTAGGGAAAAAAGTAAGTGATGCAGCCCAGAATGGTGAAGAGATAGGTCGCAAGCGACCTATCCAATTCTTGAGTCGTTCACAACCTAACAAGCCACAAGGTAAAGAGTTCTGACCTAGTGAAGGCCGCTTGCAAGTACAAACTAACGTAGTCTTAGGTTGCGAACGACCTAAGAAGACGATTAGTCGCGTATTACCTAACACAGGGGAGAATTGTGACGCCCCACCTCTATACCCACGCTAGCCAAGAACACTACGGTGTAGTACTGTCAACTAGCACGGAGAATAAGGGTGTTGAGGAGCGACCATCTATGTAATTGCTTTGTGCGAGCACCGATATGTCAGATAATAAAACATTGCATTTCATTTTTAGAGGAATACCGACATACCGATACAAACTCAAAGCTACTACACAGTGGCTTTAATAGTTTAGGACAATAGATATAAAAATAACACAGATAACATAAATGCGGAATAAAGATGGAACGGAAAGTCTCATATATACAATAACTGATATCAGTTACAATACATTTGACACAATACAAATGATACAACTACAACTGTCGACTCCAGAAGTTATATATACAAGTACATTATCGACTAATATACATGAATACATTATCATCTTAAAACAGACACACTGACTTCTACAACAAGACGAAGACCACTTCAAATGATATAAAAAGTCTTCATAGCTCTAGCAGCAACCCAAAGCTAAAAATCTACAACCTGTAAATACTCGGTCTGACCCGAGTATTACATTCAAAAGAAAATAATACCCGGATCAGTCTAATTCAAACTCAGTTATTAGCGCATAGAAGCAGTAATAATCAATCTCAATATGGATGACAGTCACAGAAATCTCGTATATCCAACTCTCGATACGAGAATTGGATAACGGCAGATATAACACTAAACAGTGTTAATCCACAAAACAGAAATCCAAAGCAATTTAAGCAATTGAAATGTCAATTTAAAAACATCAAAGCTAATTGGCTGCAGTACACGCTAACGTGTACTGCCTCGCCAATACAGCCTACGAATTACGCAACAGGTCGATGAATTAGGAATAAAAGAGATATCGATTAAAATCTGTCAATTCGGTGTGGCTGCAGTGCACGCACGCGTGCACTGCCTCGCCACAACAGAATATAAAGTCACCACAATTCCGAGTATTAATAGTAATTAATACGTCGAAGAAATCAAAATATCTAACCCATATTGGTCAGAAAGTAAACAGACTCAAAAGATATCACAAGAGATACGAGTGAAGCCACAACATAAGCTTCAACAAGCATAGGAACATGAACAGCTAAAGACAGAAACAAGAATGGGCAGACCTGACTCAACATGTATGAATGGCCTCAACGTCAAAGACAGAGAGGCTAAAATGAAACTGCACATGCCTCTATAAAAGATAAGGTCATCAGTGAAGCAAAATGACAAAAATGCAAATGATACAAGGCATCCATGCAATATATTAGATTCGAGAACAAGGCAGTGCAGCAGCGAAAGAGCTCACTGCAACAATATTTTTTTTTGAATGGTGACAGTAAGATCATGAATCAGATCAACATAGTAAAGACAAGTACACTTGAACAAAATGAAGATACAGCAATGCCGATACATCACTGAATCAAGTGACACCAACCTCACAGCAAAATGTTAATCCAAGTCAAGGTGATAACACATATGTTCTACATGAATGCATATGCAAGCGATCAGGTACAGCAGCTCCAGCAAGGATATCAATATCATCACCGAAATAGGTGATCAAAGTCAAAGATCAAAGTCAAGTGAAGTCAAGACAGTGAAATGTTTCAAGTCAGAAGTGCTTAAATTCACAGTAAAGTTTAAAAGAAAATATCACAACCAAAGTAATTCAACTCGAGTCAACAGCAGTTTTTAAATGGTCAGGAGAATCAAAACTAAGTCAAACTCCATCAATGATGAATTCATGCAAGCTACAATGCAACCAAGTGATAAGCTACCTAGACTTGTGGCAAGTGGTGAAGTAAATGTCACGGCAATATCAATATGACAGTGATAAACCACTGACTACAGTAAACAGCAGGTGATACAAGGCAAGACCAACAAAACTAAGACATCTAGCAGCTACAAAGCAGCCAACAGAAGTATAGTCTTAACAATGGAGAGAAAGTGAAGATGCAATTATCAATGCCACTGTCTTAATAGTTATAGTGCAACAAGTTAAGGCAGCAAGCATTCACGAACATAAATACAAGCTGAATGACTCAAGGGGTAAGGGTGATATGCACCACGCACAGAGAAGCTCAAGTATATAACTCGAAGCAATGCGCCAAGTTCACCCTGAAAGCCCAAATTCATCACATAAACAACAACCTAAATCCAAGCTAGGTGAAGGCGAACAAATGTTGTCAGGGGCAGTAAACTATATGGCCAAAGTCAAACAGAATCACTTTCGAAGAGCACCGAGACGAAGTCAGGAACAATACAAATGCAACCTCAAGTGATACTAGAAGCGATTATACATACGCAGTGCAAACATGATATTCAAACTGCAGATCCAAGAAATGACCGAAGTCAAATGTAATAGCAGTTTTGAATAAAGACAGAGGCAGTAGTTTCAAAATAAACAATTCGAACAAATCCAATTCAAAGCCAGTGCTACCAAAAGTCACATATTATCACAACATTAAAATGACCGAAGTCAGGTGATGTTAAATGATCAAGTCGATAAAGTTTCAAAGTAATGATATACATACAAGTTTCAAAATGATCGAAGCCGTGTGTCGAACAAACTAAAGATATCAATGTCACTGACTCAAGTGCACAGCAACTAACCCATATACAGGATTCAACTCAAGTGCAATAAAATGATGTCACAAGGTCAAATCCAAATGTCAGGTAACACCAACGAATTCAAATGCAGACCGGGCCGTATTCAAGGTAAGGGGTTTTAAAATACTCAGTAATGAGTTTCACAAAGAGATAAATGGCCGAAGACCAAATGAATCAATTCGAAGGCCAAGGAATTCAAAACAACAATTTCCAACCGAAATCAAAACTCATGAAAACCAAGAAACCAAAAACAATGACTCTGAATTAGATGTGAGTAGTATAATTTACTCACCTTCTTCGACGTGGCAACCGAGAGCAACGGGGAATCGAAAGCCCCAATTTCACCAGTTTGGAACGAGGAGAACGAAGCCCTAATCTGCTAAAGGCCAAAGTCCTAGCGAATCTCCAAGAACCCAAAAGCAAGGCCGAAGCCATAGCAAGACTCACAGGAACGAACGCGAGAATTGAAGGAGCAGCCATTATTAATTTTCTTCGTTCGATTATAATGTAGGGTTTCGAATGATAAGTTTAAAGAGGAGGGAACGGTTTATTTTATCACGGCAAAAGGAAAAAGCATGGGCCAAAACAAGTTTCAAAGCCCAAACTATTTTATAAAAGAATTTCACAACTCTAAAAAGGATTTAAATCGATTCAAATCTGCAATAGCACTTAACAATCGATTTCAATCATCTAGAGACGAAATTTAATTGGTACGAAATACTGGGTTGTTACAGACTCCCCTCCTTAAAGAAATTGCGTCCTCGCAATCATAAGGAATAAATAGATAAAAGGTAACAACCATAAGAGCATGGCAATGTCAAATGCATAAGCAAAGCAAATGCCACAGGGAAGCATTAGAATTATGGAAGTATCAGATAAAAATCAAAAGGTTCGATTGCTTAAAATCAAAAGAATCAACATCGAGGGGATCAAGGAATCAAAATCAGACGACTATCAAAAGCAAGAATCAATCGAGTTCTAGCAATTGAAAGAAAAGGAATCAGTGCAGAAATCACGTACTGCACGAATTGAATGTGAGTAAATCAAATTACTCACCTGAATCGTCAGAGAAAAAGACGAAGCTCGAATCTCAAAATCGCAAATATCTGATTATCAAAAACGATAAGCAGAAATCACAAAGATTCGATTATCAAATCGAAAAATATTTAATTATCTCAAACGATAATCAAATTTCACAAACATCTGATTATCAAAAACGATAATCAGAAATCACAAAGATTCGATTATCAAATCGAAAAATATTTAATTATCTCAAACGATAATCAAATTTCACAAACATCTGATTATCAAAAACGATAATCAGAAATCACAAAGATTCGATTATCAAATCGAAAAATATTTAATTATCTCAAACGATAATCAAATTTCACAAATATCTGATTATCAAAAACGATAATCAGAAATCACAAAGATTCGATTATCAAATCGAAAAATATTTAATTATCTCAAACGAGAATCAAATTTCACAAATATCTGATTATCAAAAACGATAATCAGAAATCACAAAGATTCGATTATCAAATCGAAAAATATTTAATTATCTCAAACGATAATCAAATTTCACAAATATCTGATTATCAAAAACGATAATCAGAAACACAAATATTCGATTAATCAAATCGAAAAATATTTAATTATCTCAGACGATAATTAAATTGGAAAATATTTAATTATCACAAATGATAATCAAATTTCACAAATATCTGATTATCAAAAACGATAATCAGAAACACAAACCTCCGATTATCAAAAACGATAATCAGAAGTCGTAAATATTCAATTAACGAGTCCGGAATTAACCGAAGTAGTAAAAGTATGGTTCCATACTCCTTACTTTTGCTAAATCGTTTAAATCTCTTTATCGTTTCCTTGAAAGTGCAAAATTGTGTGTTTTTAAAAATAACATTTCACATTCTCAAACGGACAAGTCCGGAATTAAGCGAATCAGTAAAAGAAAGGGGTCATAGTCCTCGATTTTTCTGAAAGGTTTAAATCGCTTCCTCGTTCTTTTGAAAATGTAAGCTGTAAAAATTTTGAAAACAATTTTAATTTATATTTTTGAAACAAATTTTTAAAAATAAAGAATTTTGAAAACACGTGATTAAATTAGCAATATCAGTATTGCGGGAGAACCGCTTGTAAATCTATTTCGAAATTGACGGTTACTGAAGTTAACATGTCAAAATCTCATTAAAATAACTGGCATCAAAATATAATACCAAATAATTTTCATTCATAAAAAATGTCACAAGAATCTTCTCAAAGATAGAAAGGGATATCATACCCTAAACTTGTATTCATAACAAGTCAATAACACATATAAATTCACCAATACGCAAAAATTGATAAACATATCAATAGAAATCATTAAAATTGGTGAAGCATAAATTCCAGATTTCATCACAAGAAATCCAGAGAACACAAATTCTAGAAATCTACACACGAAATCCAGAAAACACAAGTTCTAGAAATCTACACACGAAATCCAGAAAACACAAAGAAGGGGGAAGTCCGAGCACACGGACGAGAAGCTATCCATTTAATTTTCCGAACACACGGATGGGAAGCTATCCATTTAATTTTCCGAACACACGGATGGAAAGCTATCCATTTAATTTTTCCGAACACACGGATGGAAAGCTATCCATTTAATTTTCCGAACACACGGATGGAAAGCTATCCATTTAATTTTCCGAACACACGGATGGAAAGCTATCCATTTAATTTTCCGAACACACGGATGGGCCGAAGGCAGTCCGAACACACGGACGGGAAAGGCAAGTCCGAACACACGGACGGGAAAAGCAAGTCCGAACACACGGACGGGAAAGGCAAGTCCGAACACACGGACGGGAAAGGCAAGTCCGAACACACGGACGAGAGACATCGCACATTGCTAGTCTAAATCATAAAAATGATCGTCATCGATCATAAAGAAGTGTCAATTACACTAAGCTAGTAAATATAAAAGTTTAGCTTCATGTCCCATAACCACTTGCTTAACTTAAATATTTACGAACAAACTGTAAATCTACACTAGAAAATTGTCACAAAAGGTTCAATCGAACAAGTCCAGGAGTTAACCGACGAAGTAAACGCAAGCGTTTCATACCACTTGTTCTACTAGGCCGTTTAATTCAATTTCTCATACGAGTGAAATAAAGGCTTGTATATACTAATAGATTGGAAAACAGTTTAAGAAAAAGAGCTTTGTAGTAAAATAGTTTTGAAATCGTTTGGAGAAAAGGATTTTGATATTTACTACTAGTATAGAAAACCTTTATATTTTTAAAGTGACAAATCACAAAAATGATTGTAGAAACAATCAATCACAAGAATTCACATACGAAGGTGTGAATGGAATCCAAAGAAATCGATACTGAATCCATCAGAAAGTATGTTCACAAAAATCCCGAAGAAAATGTCATCAAAGTTGCTAATAAATGATAGCAACAAATCGGGGAAATGATCAAGAATCGATTAAATTAGGAAACCAAGTCAGTTCACTAAAATTTCACATTCGAAGACGTGAATAAAATCCAAAGAATTCGATTCCAAATTCATCAAAGTAGGAATACCCAAAAATTCCAGAAATAGAAGTTATCAAAATCGACAAAGGTGATAACAACTAATTAGAAAAGAAGAATCGATTATCAACTGGAAAAACAAAGCAAAACGAGCAGAAATGCATAAATGACTTCAACAAAAGTAAGAATCAAGTCAATGTTGAAGCCAACAATTAATAGCCGTAGTCGAGTACAAAATGATTCAATCATCATTATCAAAGAAACCAACGGCAAACAAAATCAGAGTCTTAAAAATCAAGAAATTAGCAATTTCTCAAAAACAAAGTGACCGAAGTCGAATGGAATTCAAGATGAGGAAAACACAAAATATCAAGTTCAAAATTGCTGAGATTCGAACAAAATCAACATCGGCTAAATCAATTCAAAGCCGAAAACACAAGAATAAGCGTTAGGAATTCATACCTAACAGTCAAAAACAATCATATGTAAAGATGAGAGATAAAACATCGACAAATAGTTGTAACACATGCTCCATCTAAGTTATGTTTTATAATTGTCCTAAACCCCACGCTCTGATACCAAGCTGTGACGCCCCACCTCTATACCCACGCTAGCCAAGAACACTACGGTGTAGTACTGTCAACTAGCACGGAGAATAAGGGTGTTGAGGAGCGACCATCTATGTAATTGCTTTGTGCGAGCACCGATATGTCAGATAATAAAACATTGCATTTCATTTTTAGAGGAATACCGACATACCGATACAAACTCAAAGCTACTACACAGTGGCTTTAATAGTTTAGGACAATAGATATAAAAATAACACAGATAACATAAATGCGGAATAAAGATGGAACGGAAAGTCTCATATATACAATAACTGATATCAGTTACAATACATTTGACACAATACAAATGATACAACTACAACTGTCGACTCCAGAAGTTATATATACAAGTACATTATCGACTAATATACATGAATACATTATCATCTTAAAACAGACACACTGACTTCTACAACAAGACGAAGACCACTTCAAATGATATAAAAAGTCTTTATAGCTCTAGCAGCAACCCAAAGCTAAAAATCTACAACCTGTAAATACTCGGTCTGACCCGAGTATTACATTCAAAAGAAAATAATACCCGGATCAGTCTAATTCAAACTCAGTTATTAGCGCATAGAAGCAGTAATAATCAATCTCAATATGGATGACAGTCACAGAAATCTCGTATATCCAACTCTCGATACGAGAATTGGATAACGGCAGATATAACACTAAACAGTGTTAATCCACAAAACAGAAATCCAAAGCAATTTAAGCAATTGAAATGTCAATTTAAAAACATCAAAGCTAATTGGCTGCAGTACACGCTAACGTGTACTGCCTCGCCAATACAGCCTACGAATTACGCAACAGGTCGATGAATTAGGAATAAAAGAGATATCGATTAAAATCTGTCAATTCGGTGTGGCTGCAGTGCACGCACGCGTGCACTGCCTCGCCACAACAGAATATAAAGTCACCACAATTCCGAGTATTAATAGTAATTAATACGTCGAAGAAATCAAAATATCTAACTCATATTGGTCAGAAAGTAAATAGACTCAAAAGATATCACAAGAGATACGAGTGAAGCCACAACATAAGCTTCAACAAGCATAGAAACATGAACAGCTAAAGACAGAAACAAGAATGGGCAGACCTGACTCAACATGTATGAATGGCCTCAACGTCAAAGACAGAGAGGTTAAAATGAAACTGCACATGCCTCTATAAAAGATAAGGTCATCAGTGAAGCAAAATGACAAAAATGCAAATGATACAAGGCATCCATGCAATATATCAGATTCGAGAACAAGGCAGTGCAGCAGCGAAAGAGCTCACTGCAACAATATTTTTTTTTGAATGGTGACAGTAAGATCATGAATCAGATCAACATAGTAAAGACAAGTACACTTGAACAAAATGAAGATACAGCAATGCCGATACATCACTGAATCAAGTGACACCAACCTCACAGCAAAATGTTAATCCAAGTCAAGGTGATAACACATATGTTCTACATGAATGCATATGCAAGCGATCAGGTACAGCAGCTCCAGCAAGGATATCAATATCATCACCGAAATAGGTGATCAAAGTCAAAAATCAAAGTCAAGTGAAGTCAAGACAGTGAAATGTTTCAAGTCAGAAGTGCTTAAATTCACAGTAAAGTTTAAAAGAAAATATCACAACCAAAGTAATTCAACTCGAGTCAACAGCAGTTTTTAAATGGTCAGGAGAATCAAAACTAAGTCAAACTCCATCAATGATGAATTCATGCAAGCTACAATGCAACCAAGTGATAAGCTACCTAGACTTGTGGCAAGTGGTGAAGTAAATGTCACGGCAATATCAATATGACAGTGATAAACCACTGACTACAGTAAACAGCAGGTGATACAAGGCAAGACCAACAAAACTAAGACATCTAGCAGCTACAAAGCAGCCAACAGAAGTATAGTCTTAACAATGGAGAGAAAGTGAAGATGCAATTATCAATGCCACTGTCTTAATAGTTATAGTGCAACAAGTTAAGGCAGCAAGCATTCACGAACATAAATACAAGCTGAATGACTCAAGGGGTAAGGGTGATATGCACCACGCACAGAGAAGCTCAAGTATATAACTCGAAGCAATGCGCCAAGTTCACCCTGAAAGCCCAAATTCATCACATAAACAACAACCTAAATCCAAGCTAGGTGAAGGCGAACAAATGTTGTCAGGGGCAGTAAACTATATGGCCAAAGTCAAACAGAATCACTTTCGAAGAGCACCGAGACGAAGTCAGGAACAATACAAATGCAACCTCAAGTGATACTAGAAGCGATTATACATACGCAGTGCAAACATGATATTCAAACTGCAGATCCAAGAAATGACCGAAGTCAAATGTAATAGCAGTTTTGAACAAAGACAGAGGCAGTAGTTTCAAAATAAACAATTCGAACAAATCCAATTCAAAGCCAGTGCTACCAAAAGTCACATATTATCACAACATTAAAATGACCGAAGTCAGGTGATGTTAAATGATCAAGTCGATAAATTTTCAAAGTAATGATATACAGACAAGTTTCAAAATGATCGAAGCCGTGTGTCGAACAAACTAAAGATATCAATGTCACTGACTCAAGTGCACAGCAACTAACCCATATACAGGATTCAACTCAAGTGCAATAAAATGATGTCACAAGGTCAAATCCAAATGTCAGGTAACACCAACGAATTCAAATGCAGACCAGGCCGTATTCAAGGTAAGGGGTTTTAAAATACTCAGTAATGAGTTTCACAAAGAGATAAATGGCCGAAGACCAAATGAATCAATTCGAAGGCCAGGGAATTCAAAACAACAATTTCCAACCAAAATCAAAACTCATGAAAACCAAGAAACCAAAAACAATGACTCTGAATTAGATGTGAGTAGTATAATTTACTCACCTTCTTCGACGTGGCAACCGAGAGCAACGGGGAATCGAAAGCCCCAATTTCACCAGTTTGGAACGAGGAGAACGAAGCCCTAATCTGCTAAAGGCCAAAGTCCTAGCGAATCTCCAAGAACCCAAAAGCAAGGCCGAAGCCATAGCAAGACTCACAGGAACGAACGCGAGAATTGAAGGAGCAGCCATTATTTATTTTCTTCGTTCGATTATAATGTAGGGTTTCGAATGATAAGTTTAAAGAGGAGGGAACGGTTTATTTTATCACGGCAAAAGGAAAAAGCATGGGCCAAAACAAGTTTCAAAGCCCAAACTATTTTATAAAAGAATTTCACAACTCTAAAAAGGATTTAAATCGATTCAAATCTGCAATAGCACTTAACAATCGATTTCAATCGTCTAGAGACGAAATTTAATTGGTACGAAATACTGGGTTGTTACAAGAATGATGTGAGAAAGAGCAGGTCAGCGACCTATGACAAGTCGCCAAGCGATCTAACAAACAACGACCTAAATGAGTTACGACCTAACCAGTTAATTCTTAGGTCGCGTGAAGACTAAAGTCGCTCAAACGAAACACAATGACCTAACTTAGGTTGCCAATGACCTAACGAGTCACGAGATAATGAGTTGCGACCTAACTCTATTTACAAGCTGCGACCTAAAAAGTCACGACCTAAAAGACTACGACCTATGCTAGGTCGTTCACGTATGCGAGAAACATTAGGTCGCTCAAGCGAGCTACGACCTATACTAGGTCGCTCACCAATACCGCTTCATGTTAGGTCCCTCAAGCATAAGTCACTCAGCTCCTTAGGTCACTCATCCTATAGGTCGCTCAAGGGCTTAAACCGCATCAATCTAAGGTCGATCAAGCCTAGTTCGCTCAGTTCCTTAGATCGCTCATCCTATAGGTCGCACAAGATGTTTCAGAAGCTGATTCTTCTTATGTCAATGAAGCTCATGTCGTGTGGGTTGTATACTTAAGTCGTTATGTTTTTTAACTCGTATATGTTGTGTTGTAAATATGTTAAGTCGTGAGTCGCTGTTTGTTTTAGGTCGTTCCCGACCTATGTGTTGTAATGTGTTGTGATGTAAAGTGTTGTATTGTATTTGTTTGTTTTAGGTCGTCTGTTTTAAGTCGCAAGGTGTTAGGTCGTGAACGACCTAGGTGTGGTACAGATTTCTGTTGTGTGAGTTGTAAGCCTATAAATAGGCGGGTGGTGTCATTTGTAATAGTTACGTTGATTTGAATAAAAACTTTTGTTTTGTTAGCTTTGTGCTTTCACTAAATTGGTAGTTGAGTGTAATCTCCTATCTCCTCTTTCGGTATTCGAGTGCGCTCGAATCAACGATCGTAGAAGCCAATTCACGGAATCAAGTGCGCTTGATCAACGTCTAAAGAATTGCAGATCTTCTTTCACGGTACCGTGCGCGATCAACGTGACGAAGATAGCTAGAATTCGGTATCTTCGGATCAACGAATTTGGTCCATTCAGTATTCTTCATTCCATCGATTGCTACTTTCACAGAATCATCATTTTCTTATTCCGCTGCTGCATCATTTGGTATCAGAGCTAGACTTAGCCAATCATAGCTAAGCCGAGTCTTGGAGCCAATTCTTATTGAAGAAGTTTGAGGAGTTAGTGAAGCCGAGCTACATCAAGCAAAGCCGAGCTAAGTGAAGTATTTGGGGTTAGAGCCGAGAGCAAGTGAAGGCCGTGCATCATATTTGTTCACACCGAGAGTTGAAGTTTGTTTCATTTAACAATGCCGCCGAGGAGAGCTAATCGACATCAAAATATTGAAGATTTGTACAAGAGGGAAGATGCCGAGCAAATGGAACGACGCATAAGTAACAAATTCAATGAGAAGTTAGATGAAGGTATTGGAAGGTTAGAGAAATTGATGAATGATATGAATCAAGGTCAAAGGAGGAGGTCACCAATCTCGAACCATGGAGGAAACAGAGTTTCGCCATCGGTTACGGAAGCGAGGAGGGTATCACCACAATCTTATCAAGGAAGGAGAGAATCTTCAGTTTCATTGAGGAGAGAACATCACGAGTATAGAGATGAAGAGAGAAGAACTCCACGTGAGTTTGAACATGAACCATACCGTGATGATGACAGACAAAGTAGAAGAGATATGCGAGATCATAGAAATGAGGGTGGTCGAGATCGTTATCGAAGTACATCTGTGTTTGATGAAGATGGTGGTAGAGGTAGTGTTCATTCTCGAGATCGAGACCTAGCACGAAATGCATATCGGGATGTTGAAGATGATCGCCAATGGGAGTCAGGGATGAAAACTGAACTTCCAGAATTCAAGGGTGGAATGGTAACAGAGGAATTTCTGGATTGGGTTTCAAATGTTGAAGAAATTTTTGACTTCAAAGAAGTTCCCACGGATCGAAGAGTGAAGTTAGTTGCTACGAGATTAAGAGGGAGAGCTATGGCGTGGTGGTAGCAGACTAAACTTACACGAGAGAGAATGGGAAAATCTAAAATTGTCACTTGGGAGAAAATGAAAAAGTTGATGAAAGTTACATTCCTGCCGCACAATTATCAATCTCTTATGTATCGACGATTGCAAAACCTGAGACAAGGGGCAAGATCAGTGAATGAGTATGCAGATGATTTTTACCAATTGATTGCAAGAAATGATATCATGGAGATAGAAGAACAGTTGACCGCTAGATATGTGGGAGGGTTGCGAACGCAAATTCAAGACATGGTAAATATGTTTGACCCAAGATCTGTCGCTGAAGCACATCAGAAAGCACTTGCTTGGGAGAAACAAGGAAGGAGAGGAGGTGGTATGTTCCCAAATTCCAACAACCAGAACAAGGATGTTATTAGCAGTACAAATGATCCCAAGTTTGTCAGTAAGCCGATTGTGAATGAAGTTAACAAAGCAAAGGTCAATAGTCATTTCAAATGTTTTAACTGTCAAGAGTTGGGCCATAAAAGCAATGAATGTACAAAGCCCAAGAAGCGAGCAATGATTGCGGGAATTGAGAATGAAGAGGCAGAGGTAGAGTGTGTTGATTCATTACCGGTTGAAGAGGAAGAACTTTTGACAGGAGATGTGGGTTGTAGTTTGTTAATGAGAAGATCGTGTTTGACACCAAAGCAAGAAGATGATTCAAGTTGGTTGAGGAGTAACATTTTCCAGTCAACGTGCACCATCTTGGGAAGGGTTTGTAAATTTGTGATTGACGCAGGAAGCTCTGATAATATCATTTCTTCAGAAGCTATAAAGAAATTGTCATTGAAAACAGAGAAACATCCAACTCCCTACAAATTAGCTTGGTTGAGGAAAGGAGGGGAGGTGAAAGTTAATCGAAGAGCTTGTGTTAATTTTTCAATTGAGAAGAAATACAAAGACGAAATTTGGTGTGATGTGGTTGACATGGACGTATGCCATCTGTTGTTGGGAAGGCCATGGCAATACGATAGAGCTGTGCAACACGATGGACGCGCAAACAGTTACAGTTTTATGTTCGAGGATACACGAATCATTTTGGTTCCTAAAAGACGTCAATAGAATGAAAACAAATTGGAGCAAATCGAGGAGCTAAAGACTTTGTTGTCTTTAAAGAAATTTATTGATGAGGAAGCTGAAGTCAATTGTTTTCAATCACCAAAGTTTGACGGAGATGAAGTTGTTGATTTTCAACCAACGAATTCTAATGAACATGAGGTTGAAATTTCACAGTCAACAAAATTGGATGAGAATGAAAAAAAATAAGTCAGAAGATGAAGAGGGTAATTTGTTGATGAAGGAGGTGGATTCGATTATTCTTTTATCTACAGAAGAGTTTATTAAAGAAGTGAAAGGTAGAGCGGAAGTGTTTATGTTGAACGGAAATGAAACCAGTAGAGATCTCGAGACTCCTGAGGAAGTTAAGTCAATGGTGAATGAACGTGAAGTTGTAGTTCCTGCAGAGTTGTCTAAGGAATTAGTGGCACAAGGGAACGTACATCATGTTAATCAATTGTCAAGTGCTATTGTACCATATATACCACGTAACCATATGTGTCCGACAGAGCAGGTAGAGTTGAGAAGATTGGTTGATGGGTTTCTTTTCAAAAGAAGGCAATTGTATACTCCTGATCGCAGTGGGATCAAAGATGTGCGTGTAGAAAGACACGTGGACAGTGATCTTACCATGCAATTGGTTACGACGTTTTGTTTGGGACCGTCAATAAGAAAAGGGGTTGAAATGTTTGTTCAGAAGATTCAGAGTTATCAAGTTTCAAAAGAGACCGCGACGAAGTCAGGATCATGTAAATCATTACATATACATACTAGATCATGGGTAGACGAAAATATGGACTCTGTATTGAATTTGATGAAGACACAAAGTGGCAACGAATCTAACTACTTGATGGTTGAACGATTTCTTGTTGGTACGTACAACAAACTAGATGCTAGAGGAATGGGTCGTTTGGAAATTATGAAGACAATTTGTGAAAATAATTGTAAGTTGAGCTTGCCGGATCATCGTCCTATTGCTAATATTGACTATATCAAATACTTAGTTCCATTTCACGAGGATAAGAGTATCAAAGACGAAGAGCTGATAAATTCGAGGACGAATTTCTTCCAACAGGGGGAGGATGATGCAGCCCAGAATGGTGAAGAGATAGGTCGCGAGCGACCTATCCAATTCTTGAGGCGTTCACAACCTAACAAGCCACAAGGTAAAGAGTTCCGACCTAGTGAAGGCCGCTTGCAAGTACAAACTAACGTAGTCTTAGGTTGCGAACGACCTAAGAAGATGATAAGTCGCGTACGACCTAACAGGGGGGAGAATGATGTGAGAAAGAGCAGGTCAGCGACCTATGACAAGTCGCCAAGCGAGCTAACAAACAATGACCTAAATGAGTTACGACCTAACCAGTTAATTATTAGGTCGCGTGAAGACTTAAGTCGCTCAAACGAAACACAACGACCTAACTTAGGTCGCCAACGACCTAATGAGTCACGAGATAAGGAGTTGCGACCTAACTCTATTTACAAGCTGCGACCTAAAAATTCACGACCTAAAAGACTACGACCTATGCTAGGTCGTTCACGTATGCGAGAAACATTAGGTCGCTCAAGCGAGCTACGACCTATACTAGGTCGCTCACCAATACCACTTCATGTTAGGTCGCTCAAGCATAAGTCGCTCAGCTCCTTAGATCGCTCATCCTATAGGTCGCTGAAGGGCCTAAACCACATCAATTTAAGGTCGCTCAAGCCTAGTTTGCTCAGTTCCTTAGATCGCTCATCCTATAGGTCGCACAAGATGTTTCGGAAGCTGATTCTTCTTATGTCAATGAAGCTCATGTCGTGTGGGTTGTATACTTAAGTCGTTATATTTTTTAACTCGTATATGTTGTGTTGTAAATATGTTAAGTCATGAGTCGCTGTTTGTTTTAGGTTGTTCCCGACCTATGTGTTGTAATGTGCTGTGACGTAAAGTGTTGTATTGTATTTGTTTGTTTTAGGTCGTCTGTTTTAAGTCACAAGGTGTTAGGTCGTGAACGACCTAGGTGTGGTACAAATTTCTGTTGTGTGAGTTGTAAGCCTATAAATAGGCGGGTGGTGTCATTTGTAATAGTTACGTTGATTTGAATAAAAACTTTTGTTTTGTTAGCTTTGTGCTTTCACTAAATTGGTAGTTGAGTGTAATCTCCTATCTCCTCTTTCGGTATTCGAGTGCGCTCGAATCAACGATCGTAGAAGCCAATTCACGGAATCAAGTGCGCTTGATCAACGTCTGAAGAATTGCAGATCTTCTTTCACGGTATCGTGCGCGATCAACGTGACGAAGATAGCTAGAATTCGGTATCTTCGGATTAACGAATTTGGGCCATTCAGTATTCTTCATTCCATCGATTGCTACTTTCACAGAATCATCATTTTGTTATTCCGCTGCTGCATCAGTAAGTCTAGAGTAACAAGGTGAGGAAAAGAGAGTGAAAATAATTTTATCTTAATTTGAGTTACCCCAACAGTAATAATTTCTAGGATAAAAGATAAAATAATAAAGTAAGATTCAAATAATATTTTATTTCGATATCAGTAACTTTATCAAATAAAAAGATTAATCCAACCTGAGCAATGTTTTATCCAAATCTTCCAAAAGTCTCACCAGGCTTTTTCTCAACAAGAAAGAAGAATTTACAAAGTTTTATCCATAAAAGAGATTAAGATATGGAAAAATTACAAAAATATCTTGAAGATAAATTTATGACAAACATAATAAATATTATGAAAAACAATACTGAAATTACAGAAAACCAAAAACATGAAATCATAAATATTTTCAAACAAAAATATACTATAGACAATCAACGTATTTGACTTTGAAACAAACTTTGTACAAATTTTTAACAACTTTAGCATATTTACAGAACCCGGAAATACTATCATAACACAGAGGTTTGCCAAAGAATTCCATAAAGAATGGAATAATTATCTGAACACAAAAAACAAACCAAATTATAAGATAACAGAAATCAATGACTGGGAAAACTAAATTGGACAGATTTCCGAAAATTGAAAATATAGAGTCCCTACAAAAATATTTAGAAAGGAAATTTATGAAAAAAATTCTTTTAATACTAAAACATACAGATTTAAACTGTAACCAACAATATAATATAGCCAAAATATTTAAAGAAAACTATACAAAGAAATTCATAGAATTATCTGATGATCCAAGTCTTAATAAACACGAGGCAATGGTAAATTTAAAAAATACCTTTTATTTAGTTGAGAGTGTAACAGAAACTCAACTGACATATAGAATGATAGACTTAGTATGCGATGAATATTATAAAATACTACGACAACAAATACAAGAGGAAAATAAAAATTATTTAAATAGATGTAATTTATATGATGATGAAATAAACTCATATAATGAATATTATTGAGGGAGATTACAGGATATTGAATACAAAATTAGAAGACTGAACAAAAATCTAAAGAAAGGTCCCTAATTCCTAATTCAATAGTCCACTTACTGCACCCTTGGGTAAATACCTACAAGTTGCTAGTAAGGCAATTAAAATGGAAAAATACCAAGAATATATAGAAATAATAACTAAAATATTAAAATACACTGTAAATTTTATTGCTGGATTCGCTTTTGGAACAAATTTATACATGTACCTAGAACAAATTATTACAGCTATACAAACATATGGTAAGTCTAAACTAGATTAATAAATTTTAGTCTATGAAAAATAAACCCCCTCTATTTTTATTTTTATTTTTAAAAATGTAAGGAAGATGATTGATATTATCAGTTCCAGACTATTCAATTATACAGTTTTGCAATATGTATGTATGTATGTATATATATGTATGTTTACTATTTTTATTTTTATTTTTAAAAATGTAAGGAAGATGATTGATACTATCAGTTCCATAGACTATTCAATTATACAGTTTCGCTATATATATATATATATATGTATATGTATGTATGTATGTATGTATGTATATGTATATGTATATGTGTGTTCTACCAAAGCATTGTTCTTGTTCATTTTAATTTTGCTTCATGGTGTACTTATGCATATGTGGTTGTGTGTGTTTACGTACTTATGTGTGAGTATACGAACCAAGAAAGACTTGCGTGGATAGGAAGAAGCTGGCTGCGTAAGTTTTTCACCGTCTCATGTGAATTACACCTATATATGTATGTATGTACATGTATGTATGTATATGTATGTATATATGTTTTCTATCAAAGCATTGTTCTTGTTCATTTTAATTTTGCTTCATAGTGTACTTATGCATATGTGGTTGTGTGTGTGTACGTACTTATGTGTGAGTATACGAACCAAGAAAGATTTGCGTGGATAGGTAGAAGCTGGCTGCATAAGTTTTTCACCGTTTCATGTGAATTACACCCAAGTTGATAATATATCTCATAACCCCACTAAAACAATAATTCCACTGAACATCAAACGTGTCAATATTAGGCATGAGACTATGATTGTTATTCAAATCCACAAACAACAAATGTTGATAACAAGGTTTAACAAGTGTGCCTACCATCAAAATCTGGGACAAGAATGAGGTCCGACTCACGGATAGTGCCGTATCAATGGAATCTTGCTGGAAATACAGTATTTGTAGCACCACCACTTTAGGTTGAACTGTTTGCATATAATGCTATACGTGGTCAGTTCTTAGTTTAGCAGTTAGCATTAGGACATTTTTACCAACTGCAAATAGTAAGATAACAGGTTAGAAAACAAGAGTTGCAAAATTATTGAATTCATGAATCAAACAAATTCGAAAAATTAAAAGGCATACACCAGAAAAATAACGCAGGTGAAGAAAAGCAAAGAAAAAAACAATCTAGAGTATAAGCTGTACATATCAAATTTTTATAGTTCAGGTTTTTCCTTAATAATTTGCATGACGTAACATTAAGTCCTGTATCCACATTTCAACTTTTCATGTTTATCATCTACATTTACAAATCAACCATTGTTTTTGGCCTCCTCATTTCATATTCATTCAAACCAAGGTTTTAAATATCGGATTTCGGTCACGTTTCGTCTCGGAATTTTTACACAAGTTATCTCGTATCGAGGGAGATTTCAGACGAGATGAGTACATATCGGGCGCACGTCTTGGTTTGACATCTCGGGTCTTATAATGCATCTCGGGAATATCTCGGATGTACTTATGTGTCTAAAATTGATGTGTCAAAAAATTATTTCACGGTTATAACTTTCTTAGTAAAAATAAAAATGGTATAATACTCGACTTACATGGAAAAAGGAATATTTTTTGAAGAGTAGTAGCTTGATTAGCTTAATTGACTTGATAATGATTGAATAATATCCTTTTATTTGAACATAATAAAGAAGTAAAACCTTTCGCTGTGACTCATTAAGATAAAAAGTAAAGAATATGTTCAAGAAGTTGGTAATTTATAATTGGATTGAGTAGTTTCTTTTGAATCAATATGAAAATAAAAAATATTATGCAAAATAAGAAAAATGTATAATTTTGGGTGAGATCTCGGATTGAGATTTTGATCCATATTTCGAGTGAGATTTGAATATCTCGGACGAGATGAGTGTCGAGGGAGATATGGGGGAGATATGATGTCTCGTCTCGTTTAAATGTGAAAAGGAGATCTCGGGCGATATATAGAAGATTTAAAACCATGATTCAAACGACCATTTTTATTGTACATTTGAGTTGAAAAATATTTTAGAATAGTACCCAGACTATTGGTTTTACATTATAATGAGTTCAGCCCTTGCTATATATGACAATTCACATTTTGATTCAAAACTAAAGAATTACTACAAAATCAGCAATGATAACGAATCACGAGCTATGCATTTTTAAAGGTATTAAAAGATTTCGTAAACGGATATTTTATACCTAAAAACCACTTGCTGAGCATTAAAGGCGGACCCAGCATTGGGGCTGCTGTCCAACAGAAAATACCTTAAAAAAAAACAAGAGAACTATATGCATGCTTTTGCCACTAGCCTGGCCCATAAATTTAACTTAGTGTATCCATGCTCAAATTTCTTGCAAGTATAGTTAGCAAGCAAGTTAAGCACACCCTGGCCCAATCCATGCCAGTTTGGCGGGTCTTAACCCAACTAGTACATGTCGGCCCACGTCCAATCTGCATCCAAATCAGCCCAATCACTCAACAAAGCTCCAACTCTATCGCCGGCCGGTTCAACTCAAGACGGCTTCAACAGCCAACTCATTAGACAAGACCAGTTCAACTGTGACCCGTCTTTGGCCCGGCTTCACCATAATTCGCCTTCGATCGGTCCCAAGCAACCCATCCCGTTATCTTACAACCGACCCGACACATCCCTGACAACTTGGTCCTTGGGAATATTCAGCTTTCCTCTAATGTCGTCAGCAACTGATCGGCCAGCACCATCCGTGGAAAGCATTCATCCGTCTTGCTACATAGGCAAGGAAAAGTAAACGACAAGTCGTACAACCATTTGCACTATATACTGTAGCAAGTCGGCCAAAAGCATACGTATTTCTGTAGCATGCCGTCAGCATTAAATGCGCATCAATTGCAATGCATGCGTCTAGTACGGAGGAACATTTGGCGTATCTCTTAGCCATATTTCATTCAACCTTTACAGCAGTCGTCCATCAGCTCACGTGACAGACTAACGGTCGAGCATGTTTCCAACATGTTTTACTGTGCAATCTCAGTCATTCATCATCCGCTACAACCTTTATAAACAACTATTGTTCGGCTACTTCAAAGGTTTAAAAACTAGTTAAAATCTAGCTATTATCTTCTACTCAGAAACTCTCTCAACAAATCAAAGCCCTACGCTTTTAAGATTAGCAAATTTTTAGTCTTAAGAGTATTATTTCTTATTATTTTCTTTTAATACCTTATAATTGTAGCAGAAAAGCATAATGAGAGATCTTCATAGGAGACGTAGGCAAGCTTTCCGAACCATGCTACATCTTTGTGTTATTTACTTTAATTTTCTTGTTTACTTTCTTATTTTACATTTTAGGCCTAATGATTAACAAGTAACATTTATTTTACGAATGCATTAGTCTAATTTCGAGATTGGCTAATTTATTATCAACATTTTGAAGCTAAAAGAATGGTCTTCCCTAAAAGCTCTCACATTTCTACATTTTTTCTTCTCTACACACTCTTTTATATTTTATCATGTTGAATCCTAATAGGGAGAACGACCTCATTAACTCTTATGAACATGAAACTAATGGTAACACGATCACCAACTGCCAATTTCATCCTTGAGCTTAGCAATGACATGTGCCAAAGCGTGCTCCAAAGCTTGACCAACGTGGAAACTCTGGCCCGCGAGATGAATGAATTGAGGACAAGGTTGGATGTCCAGACGATTGTGAACTTCGTTCCATCACCCCCTCCAATCGCCAAACCGACTCCTCACCCACTCGTCCATTCCTATGCTTATGACCTCATAAACATTGTCGACGTCCGACATAGGGTGGTGCATGAAACCCTGGCCATGTATGTTCATGGTCATCCAAGGAGACATGTTGTGCATGTGCCAAGTCTCGTTATTGACATTGACCCTGAGATGACTACGCACAGGGAACCAAAACATCGCCACTCTTCTTCAGCAGAATGGCAGACAATTTTTAAGCACCTTCAGGCGGCAAATGGAGAGGCCAAATTTTTAGGTCCGAATATCAGTCGCGTTTTGTCTCGGAAATTTTACACACATTATCTCGTATGGACGAGATCTCGGATGAGATGAGTATATCTCGAGTGTACATCTCGGATTGACATCTTGGATTTTAAATCTCATCTCGAAATAACATAAATCTAAATTTGATATATTTAAGATTATTGTAATAATTGTTATCTATATATAAAAGTTTTTAACATACATAATTTATATAAAATATAATAATAATTTTACATTTTAGATCAGAGTGATAACACGATTGATTTGGTATTAATTGAATGACTTAATACTCATCCGAATATCAAAAGTAAAAAAATAGATAGTAATTTTTTTCTCACTCGTTAAATGGTAAAAGGAAGAATTAGAGGGAAAGTAAAAAGTCATTAGAGTGTAATTCATTGGGCTCGCATAGAAAGTAAAAAAATATGTAAATGAAAAACATAACTTCGTATGAGATTCTCACCTCAAATTTCACTACCTTGGACGAGATGAGTATCAAATAATATATAAACAAAATTCAATGTCTTCTTTCTCTAAGACAAGTCTCGGTCAAGTTCGAAATAGAGATCTCGAGCAAGATCTCGGATGAGATGAATGAGATCTGAAACAGTACTTGAGGCATGAACGTTTCAACGGTGGTGCCCACGCCGGCGGCGGGGAGCAAAAGGTCTCATTCGAGTGCAGCCAAGCCCGGATCAAGAGAGGGATGGATCGTTCATAGTCACCCTTTGTGCACAGAGAGAGAAGGTCTCCCACTTCAGCTCATCGCCGTCGTCATCGCTCTCCCTTTCATTACCGATCTCACACTCCATAAAAACGTCGGATGAGCCCACAGTCAGTCGTTGGCCAAACAATCCCACAGCATGCCGATGTTGGCCTACGAGAAGAATGAACATCCTTCGCTGACAACTCAATAGAATGCAAGCCCGAAACACCGGAGGCAAAGCTTTTTCTGATGACGAGAATGGTAAGCATTTTCAAAGAATAGCTTGAACACTTACATCCATAGGCAATATGCTATGTCGTCCATTGACAAATATGATGGAAGTGATGACTCGTCTGATTACATCACCACATTTAACTCCATCAGCCGTGCTGGTTAGCTTTCCAATCAAGCAAAGTGCTTACCCTTTCCCCACACTCTCACAGGATCGGCCTCACGCTGGTTCTTGCATATGCAGCCGGGCAGCATCAGTTCATACGTCCCGCTATGTGCAGATTTCAAAATCAGGTTTTTCACATTAAAGACCCATGTTATGATGGCTAGTGAGCTAGGTAACATCAGACAGGGTCCAACCAAGAGTCTTCGATCATATGTCAACCGCTTCAATAAAAAATTCACCCGGACAAGGGATGCTAACATGAACAGCCTGGTCATGGCCCTCTTTTCGGATGTCAAGTATAAACCGAGAATGTGGAAGAGTGAAGAAGCAGCCGACTAAGTCCCTAACTGACTTCTATCAACAGACGTATGACATTATGAGGATGAAGGATGCAGATCTTTGAGACAGTAATAATGAAACCCGATGTATCACTCAAGCCAGTCCTCGTGAAAATGCCAACTGTCAAACCAATGGTTGGCAGAACAACGCCAAAAGGTGTGTAGAGACCGACGCCTAATACAAGTTCAGGTATGCTAACTATACTACTTTGAATAGTTGTATAGAAACAATATATCCCGCAACCCAGCACCAGGTGCAACTTTACTGACCAAACTCCTCCAGAGACGGAAGAAGGGAGGAACCTCGCGATAACGGCAAATATTGCCGGTTCCATCAAATCAACAGTCACTCCACTAATGAGTGTCGGTTACCTAAAGACGAGATTTAAAGACTGGTCCGAAAAGGGACGCTTTTAGAGTGTGTTTGAGATCAAGTAGAGCAAAAGAACCACAACAACCAGCCGGCTCCTCCCTAGCAACCCATCAACAATGCCGCGGCTACAATCGACGTATTGACCATATGCGGAGGCCCGCATGTGACCGACAACAGCCAAGGAGTACAATATGCTACCCTACTTTGCTGATCTATCTAGTAAAAATAAGCAAGTGTGGATACACAGGGACTATATCGGGTACTCAAATTATGTCATCCTACAAGTTTGCACAACAAACAAGAGCAGATAAAACAGCAAAGTATTTGAGAAAATTTCAAAACAAAATGAATTCTATTCATTTACAAAATACGGGGACACATATGAGCCCAACTAGACATATAAACAAAGGAAAAGGAAAATATCTACAAGGCTGCACTTCAGTTGGCCGGATCAAGGAGTCCAACTGCTCCTATGTTAAAATAACCAGCACAGGAATCCCAGCCGCCCTCATCTCCTCAGCAACCTCCTTCGGGCCTTGGTAAAGATTGTGACTTCAATACTGATGATGGAGATCGAAAATTGACAATTTTCCCTAAGCAGGGCACTTATTATGTTCCTCGGTCGGTTGATCCACTTTTCCTCCTCCTCCTTAGCAGATAGCAGTCGCTATGTCCGCATCTGATCGACACGCAGCCGTGTGTTTATTTAGGTCGGGCCATAGTTGGTCGGCCTCCTTCTCCACCCTTTCCAGCCTCTTCACGAGGTCCGCCGCCACCTTCTTCGCCATTTCTTAGGCCGAGGTCGCCTCCTACACCGACTTTTTGACCACCTCCTTGGCCACTTCTCTACCGCCTCCCTAGCATCCCCGGCAATAACGGCCTCAACCACCGCTACCTATCGGGCCTCTCCCTCGGTCTTCTGATCCCTTTGGAGGTCCTCCACCTCCCCTAGAATGCGAAGACAACAATACCAGTACTAAATAGCCAATGTTAGAATAATAATGAGAAAAATAAAAAAAAGTTCAAAGTCGGTAACCTACTAGCAAGACATTCCGAGTCTGAGTATTTATCACATCCT
Source organism: Allium fistulosum (assembly GCA_030737815.1). NCBI lineage: Eukaryota > Viridiplantae > Streptophyta > Magnoliopsida > Asparagales > Amaryllidaceae > Allium > Allium fistulosum. The sequence continues at coordinate 1,227,994,585 of CM060905.1, read as the reverse complement.
CTAGGGTGCCTATTCCTGCCAATCTAGGCTCGATGGTGATATGAGAGGGCCTCCATTAATATGAGTTGGAAGGCCGACAACAGTCGTTCGAGGTCGTTGACGCCCTTGTCGTAGTTGACATCCAGAGATACCTGCCACAACGGCTCCGTCCCCTCATCGGCAGTTAGCCACTCCATGACGTAGATATTGAGGAACTTATCAAAGGAAGAGGCGACCTCAGTTGACTAAGATGGGACGACCCTATCTATTTTCCTAATATTACCCCCAGTGGACGGCTGTAGCGACCACGTAGGCTGGAAGTCACATCAATGATTTGTTAACCGGCTCCGGGCACAGCCGGGGCCTTGGGTGCAGCAGGCGCAGTAGGCACGGTAGGTGTAGTAGACACTTGGGTCATGGCAATTTTGAGCCTTCCCTCTCATTATAAGCATCAAAACCTAACATGTCGGCCACTGCTATAAGGAAGAAACAAGAGTTAGAAAAAATGTAAAGTAAAAGAAAGACAAGTACAGGTAAGCTGCTATTTGAACCGGCTCAGCCTCGCCATCTAGTAAGGGACGGACAACATGAGATCGAGCTGCCACACTAGTTTGGTATATCCCGACATGGCCCGGAGCTCCAACTTCGTATTCAGGATACAAAGGTCGTATGCAAGAATTTGCTCAGATGAGGGATCTGCATTCCTATCGACGCCCGACTCTTGTAATCCTCCCCCAACACTGCTTTCCTTAAAACTCGCCTCAGTATCTCAATCAACGGATGACATCTCACGACGAAGAACTGGGACGTAAACTAATTGTTGTGGATCAAATTCCTCCTACCGCGGCATCGACACTACATCACCTACCTTGTCAAAATCAACATGTTGCCACTCCCCAGGCCCCTGACCCTTTGTCGTCATATCCTTGATTCTTATCTATGATCGGCCAAGCATCGGGGTTCAAGAATTGGACCTTGAAGTAGTCTCGCTTCGCCTTGGCCGCCTTCTTCCTCGGTTTCACTATTAGGGCGGCCCGCTCCGAGACCATTGTCCCGTGGAGGTGGGCAATAGTCACCAAGATTCTTATATCCCAGTGGTTGGTAGCAGCCGTTTTCAACAGGTTTGAGTTCTCGTTCAACGTCCCAAAGGCGATGTCGGCATAAGCAAGAGAGGTCCTTGTCAACAAGCAAGTTAAGCAAAGGAAAGCAAGGAAAAAGATGAAAAAAAGAGAAAAGAAGCGAAGACTTACTAAGGGTTTGAAACTCAAGGTGCTGGAATTCAGGGGTTGATTGACCCATGAGGGATAAAGAAATATCTCTTCCTCTAGCTCGGGACAGCCTTGCTAAGGACGCTAAAAAAACAAGGTTGGTGTTAGCCTGAAAGTGGAAGTAGGTGTCGGTTGAGTACCCGGCTTCCTTTTGATCATCTCTATGAAATTAGCATTCGGCTCATGAAGGTCGAGTTCTACGCAAACAGCATAGAACTCTGCTTACCCCACAGGAACTAGTAGCCGTTGGGGGGCAAAGCTTGTATGCATTAAGAATCAAGACAAAGTAAGGATGGAGGACCAACATGATCTCCACCTTGAAATAGCCCAAAAAAAGGCAAAGTAACCCGGATGAGGGTGGTCAGAACACTCAACGACTATGGGATATTGAACCATCCCGATGTTGCACCCATGGTGCCAAGTCAATCTTTTCGTATTCTAGCACAGAATCTTTGAGACTAGCAGCTCCAGCAAAAGTCGATTTGCCGATAAAGGTGGATCCTAGGATTGTCATCTAAAACACAAATGGTTTGGTTCGACAATGACCCTCTAGTCAAGTTTAGCAAAGCTTGAGGAAAGCACTCCAGCAAGAGATGGGACAACCTCTCCTATGGCCTGCCCTGGTCGGGCATCCTAGGTCGACCATCTATCGACTCAAATGACTCCTAAGCTAAGTAACTGGTCTTACACCCCTATCCATTACTCATTTTTTTGCCTAAAGCCCACGGTAGAATTTGGCATATTCCATGGCCTAAAATCTAAATTATTGCTGATATTATTATCGAAAATTGCAGGTCCATTGTAGAGTTCGCCAGCGTCGATCAACCATCGCTGACGTGGCAGCGATGGTCGATCGACATCTAAAGATAGCCAAAGAAAAGCGGATTCCGACCAAAGGCATAACACAAATACAACTGCATTATCAAGCAAACAAACCACAACAAAACACGAAGAAAAACTGGTGAAGACAAAAAAACTTTAAAAGCTTGAAACTCAGCCATGGCCTTCATAGAGAAGGAGGAGGAGGAAGATGCCTTATTGTTTCTCAAAGTGCTTTAAAGGTCGAATGTTTTTTAAGGATTTTTTAGAACTTGAATGGCTGAACTTTAGTTGATTCGGTAAAGAATGGAAGAAGAAGAGATAAAGGTTATTTATACATCTACCCCTTAATCTCAGCCGTTGGATTTAAAGAGTCATCGGATCTCGGTAGTCTAGATGTAATCAATGCCATTGTCACTTCACCTACGTGGAAAACATGAGCACTCTACCACATTTGAAAAAAATGAACTGTCTCAGTCAATGACAAAGCGCCATATGGAACACGCATTAAATACATAGCAGAAGAACTGGTCGGCGGGATCTTTGTGACTGGACAAACCCATTTCTGCTTACAGAGACTGGCTTGAAGGGCAAAATATTGCTCCAAATTTCTCGCAAGTATAGTTTGACAATGGAGGAACTTTTATGTTTTCTGAAGTGGGAATTGCAAGTGGGAAATACTGAGGTTGCTGCTTTGGTTTGATTGTGGTGGCTAATGAACGATGTTATTGTTAATAAAATTGAGACAGATTACACCGGCCATGGCATTGTATTGCAAATAGCTGTTTAAAAATCTCCAAAACGGCGACTAAGTATGTTGTACATTAAAATAAAGCATATGAAGTGAGGTGAATGGTAAATAAAATCCCATTTGGAAAAAATTATTTCTAGATAGATTGTTAATCAACTCTGAGTTTCAGGCTTAAGCACCTGTTGGCCTACTGTCCATACCAATATTAACATCTATTTTTGTTCGAACGTCAACAATGACTTTAACCACAAACTACTGTAACTGACCACGTAACACATTACATCAAACATAGTGTATCCAACTTTGATTACAAATGTCCGCAGGTGCGGCGCAGTGGAAATGAAACTTGGGTTTTGGTAAAAAGACCCAGGTTCGATTCCTACCATGCGCTTCCCCATTCTATATAAATTTACCCGGGGGTATAAAATGTATTCTACGTGATTAAAACATGATGGACAAATGACATGTTTGAAGAATTTTTTGGAAGAGTTTGGCATGAATATTACAATCTCAGATGCTACGTAGTTTTTATAATATGACTATATTTGTGCCATAGTTTTTAAATCGGGTTCTCAGAATGTTGTAATGTAGACAACTTTTATAATATGTATTTACTATTTTTTCATTGTGAACACATACTAATATAAACATGAGCAGCTATCATAGCTCAATGGATCTGTTAATAGCATCTCAACCAACAAAGAAGTCAATCCATAGAAATAAATCTTCGACAAAGAGATCGATCCATGGGAATAAATCTTTAATAAAGAGGTCAATCTATGGAAGTAAACAATTCATTATAGAGTACTCACTGTATTTCAATCCAATAATTGGAACAGCTACGTCTAACTAGAAAAAAATCACCATGAGAATAATGTTACTCAAAAGTTATGTTGTTAGGGCGCTGTCAAGGCGTCACATATCGCCATTTAGACGCTATTTTGCAATTTTGGCACTTTGCTTCTTTGCTTTAATGCTTTATTTCACCCCTTGTCTGATGCGTCGTTTAAGCGTTAAGTTTTTCTTAAAGCGCGGAGAAAATAAACGTTTTTGGTATACCTTTTTTTCCTTTGACTAAATTATATATAATTACACCAAAAGAACCACGGTTACTTTATTTATTGAAGCTCTTCATCGTCTAATATAATTATAAAATTTATTTACACTTTATACAATTCATTTCAAAATATATAGAAAATCGTTGAATGAATATTACTTTTTATTTTTTTATAAACAAATAAATGTACAATTTCATATTTTTCAAAGCTTACTTAATTGGTTCTTTGGTTAAAAAAAGTACAACAATAATTACTCAATAAATTTTCACTTCTTCGAAATTTGATTTTAATGGTTCTTCCTTTTAATTCGTATACTTATTAATTTTTGATTCTATTTTAAATATTTTTGAAGTATAACCTATAACATAAATTAAAAAAATTTGATGGCAATTATTGTGTTTTTTATGAAGTTATCATTACTAGGTACACAAATGATTAGTTATAGTTATGACATGAATTACATTATGTATAAACTTTATAATATAAATTTTGTTGCTATTATTAGTTCACTACAAGGAGAAACACGTTTTTCGACGGCCAGAAGCCGTCGGCGGCCGTCGGAAACCGTCGGCCGCCGTCGGAAATAGCCGCCGGAAATGGCTTTGTCGGGAAGCAGTATTTCCGACGGCTTTCGACGGACGCTGTCGTATCCATTTCCGACGGATCCAGACGGTTTCCGACGGTTACCGACGCCCGTCGAAAACCGCTGGAAAGTGTCTGAAACAGGCCGCCGTTATTCGTCGTGAGCCGTCGGAAATTTTGACCAGTAGGCTGTCGGAAGCCGTCGGAAGCCGTCGGAAATCTGCTGTTTTTTGTTTTGTATTTGCTGCAAATTTAGCCTTCCAACCACATTTCTCTTCCAAACACTATAATATCAATACTGTACAATCCAATATACAATAGTCCAACCAAATATTCAAACCCAAACCACAAAATATTTAATAAACACATAAATAAATAAAATTACATCAAAATATAAATAACCATTCCAACATTAACATAATCCTAACAATAACTGTTCTACCATGTTGTTAATACACAAATTCATCAATATTCTCATACACGTTCTCATACTACCATAGAACCAAATGTGTCAAACATAATTATACATAAATCAACAATTATCTACGCCGTCTACCAAATCATTCTAAATTAAAACAAAACATACCTGAACGAACAAGAAAGCAAGTAATGAATCAATCTCCTGCAGATCCAGAGCCAGCCGAGGAAGGAAAGTGACCACCACCCTGCTGCTGCTGCATGTACTCTAACAACTGTGTGGTGTGCATGGCCTGTTGGTGGTTCTGCTCCTCTAACTGGGCAACTCTAGTCCGCAATTCTTCTATATCTGCAAGATCGCTCTGATGTCTACTCCGCCGTCCCCTACTCTGACTACTGGACTGCAATAATTGAAAAATAAATAAAATCCAAGTTTATTGTTTTGAAAAGGTGAAAATATCATATTTTAAGTATTTTAAGAAAAAGTAAATTATTTACCGCTAAATTGCCAAATCTGTATCGTCGACCATGCTCTGCTGGATCCATAACGGACTCAAAAATAACGTTTTAACGCACATTTTATTTTTTAACGTAACGATTTAAAAATATATAATTTTTTTTTCATTGGTCAGGCATCCTACTTCCCATTACAAACACAGTAAGCATTTACATTTCGTATATTACTTCGTCTCAAACGATTCAACAAAATTTCGGCAGCATTTCCCTTTTGTTCCCTGCATTGTACACAAATGCGTGTACGGAGGAAACAAAAAAGAAAAGTTAGGCCGAAATTTTATGAACCGTTTGAGACGAAGTAGTATACAAAATGTAAATGTTTACTGTGTTCATAACTTGTCCAATACAGAGACAAATCCGACAAACATTGTACCAGATGAATATAAATGGTCGTTTTTCGAAAAGAACGGCTATTTATACAACGATCATGTACAACACTCGTCAGACGGGGCCAAAAACTCTCTAAGGGACATTTGTCAGTTACATGCGCACATTTTACGAAAAAATACAGTTTTACTCAATGTTCACATTTACAAAAATATATATTAATTTAACACATTTATTCAACGTATTACATCAACTTAAGGCTGTTTTAACATTTTTGTCATTTTTCAATACACACAATATAATTTAGAGTAATGCATTTTTTTTGTTTCATAAGTAAATACGCGCACAATATAATACTCCTAGTTCATTCAATCAATTTATCTTATTCCAAATAACGTATACAATCGTCGAGTCAAGGCATACACAACAATTTACATATACATGAACAACCACAAATTATACGTATTTTTCACAATTTCACGATAAAAGATGAAATCGGTATACCATGTGATGTTATAAACTGTTATTACGCTATTAGAAACAATTGCAATCACTAATTCGTCCTAATTTATCAATTTATGCAAATCTAGAATTAGGGTAAAAACTGAATTTTTCACAAAAATAAGAGATTATACCTGGATTAAGAGTAACGGAGGTTGATTAGGGAGCCTTGGAAGATCCGGAAGCTAGAAATTAGGGATTGGAAGTTTGGATGTTGAATTTGGGGGTTTTTTGGGGGAATTTTCGTATGAAGAGGAGGAGGAAGAAAGCTCTCGGCTGGAGCTATAATCGCAGATTTCCGACGGCTTCCGACGGCCGCCGACGGCCGCCGACGGCCCGTCGGAAATTTGCCGTCGGAAGCCGTCGGCACTAGCTGTCGATTTCAAGCCCTTTTCTAGTAGTGGTTATAATAGTATATTTTTACAATTTATTGATATAAACTTAAATTTTTGTATATATATCGCTCATATTAAAATAGCAAATAGCGACAATCTAATCAATACAATATGTAATTATTGTTATTATAGTTACTTAGTACAAAATTTATTTGTATCAAATTATGTAGTGAGCGCTTATATTCGTCTAGGTTGCGCGTTTAGACTCCATCTGGACTCTAAAGACATTCTTAATCTTAGCGTCTAGCACTCTGTTCCGCCTCGAATGGCATTGCTCAAAAGTACATATGAAACAGAGGAACGTATCATTATTTGTTGACTAGATTTTTAGTCAACCTCGGAAGTATGCTGATGCGTTGTGAAGAGCAAATGTTATTTGTTAATCACTAGGCATAAAAATAGAAAATGGAAAATAAAGTAAGCAATCACTATGCATAAATGACAACAAATATAGAGTAGTTCGGCAAGATTACTTACGTCCACTATGAAGTTCTCTTACTATGTTTCTCTTTGACAATTACAAGAAATTATAAAAGAATAATAAGAAAAATAAAGCACTTAAGATTAATGAGGTAGCTGATCTTATGAACATGTTGTGTGAAGAGCTCTAGATAGTGTATAATACTCAGACTTCTTATCTTTTCCAACCCATTTGAGGCGGCAATGCATAGGGTATTTACAATAGCTGAAACTGATAATGGATGGTTGAGATTGCGCTTTAGGCGCAAAGCGCATCTGGCCGTTGATCTGGTCGAATGGGCTGATGGGGGACAGTTGAAAAAATGAAAAGAATTTGCGGCTAAGATGAATGCCAACAGGGAACCGTGCAAGGCGCATGTCTTTCCTTTACTGCACATTTAATACATATATGAATCGTGACAACATGCTCTAGGAGTACAATTTGCTTTTAGTTAGAAGAAAGCACACCTAATTGTGCTCCTTGTTTACTTTTGCATGTTGATGTGGCAAGGCTTGCTGCGCTGGTTGATGAATAGCCGAAGACATGAAGAAAACATGAAGTTGCTAAGGACTAAGCTGTGGAGGACGTGCCAGACCTGCCGTGAGTCGACAAGACGGACTACGTGAGACCGATCAAAGGGGCTACGATAAAGCCAGGTCGAAGATGGGCTGGCTGCCAAGGCTGCACCGAGTTGAGCCGGCCTGTCGTAAGCTTGGAGTTTTGTTGAGGATGAGGCTGAGAAGGAGCCAGACCGGATTTGAGATGACAAGCGCACCCTGCTTGGGATCGAACATAGGTAGCTGTACTAAAGCTAGGCCAATGACGGGTCATATTTGAGTCGGTCTAGAGCTGTGCTTGTCGAACGGGTCATGTTTGAGCCGGTCTAGAGCTGTGCCTGTCGGCACATGGCTAGGAAAGATGCTTGAGTGAACAGGCTAACAAAGAGAGCGGCCGTAAGTGAGACGGACCGATGTAGACCGGGCTGAGTTATGCTTAGGTCTGGCTTCGTTTGATGAATTGGCTGTTGAGGCTGCTTCGAGGTGTGCCAGTTAGTTACTGACCTAATGCATTGTTGAATAGAGAGGCTAACATATGCCCAGCTTGGGTTTGGACCGACAGTTGAGGAAGTCTGGCTGGCTCGCCTCTAACCTTGGCTTGTTGGATGTGGCCTGGTTTGGATTGAGTCGGCTTGGCCTGGACTGGCTAGACTAAGAGAGTCCCAACAAAGTACATTACACTTATCAAGGATATGTACGATGATGTTGTGACTAGTGCCAGAGCATACGATGGTGAAACCGGTGACTTTCCCATTAACATAGGATTACATCAAGGGTCAGCTTTAAGCCCCTACAATTTTGCTCTAGTGATGGATGAGGTTACAAAGGGTATACAAGGTGAGATTCCTTGGTGTATGTTATTTGCTGAGGATGTTGTGCTAATTGATGAAAGTAGGATTGAAGTTGATAGACAACTGGAGCTGTGGAGACAGACTTTAGAATCAAAGGGTTTTAGGCTTAGTAGAACTAAAACAGAGTATATGAAGTGCGGGTTCAGCGGTGTCAGATCGGAAGATGGAGATGTCACTCTGGCAGGACAAATAGTTCCCAAGAAGGAATCATTTCGATATCTAGGATCAATGTTGCAGTATAATGGTGAGATTGATGAAGATGTTAGTTTTAGAATTCGAGCGGGATGGGTGAAATGGCGACAAGCGTCTAGGATTCTCTATGACAGGAAGGTCCCACAAAAGCTTAAAGGAAAGTTCTACAAAACGGCAATCAGACCTGCGATGTTGTATGGTGCAGAAAGTTGGCCTACTAAAAGCCAACACGTCCAAAAGATAAGCGTAGCAGAGATGTGTATGCTACGATGGAGCTGCGGTCATACAAGAAGAGACCGAATTAGAAATGATGATATACGTGATAAACTTGAAGTAGCACCGATTGAGGAGAAGCTAATTCAACATCGCTTAAGATGGTTTGGACATCTTCAATGAAGGCCGTCCGAGGCACCTGTGCATGTTGGAATTATAAGCCGTGTTGAATGCTCAAAGAGAGGTAGAGGTCGACCAAGGTTGACATGGGAGGAAGTAGTAAAAAGGAATTTGAAGGATTGTGGTATATCTGAAGAGCTGGTGACGGATCGGAGCGAGTGGAAGTTAGCGATTCACGTACCAGAACCATGAGCGTTGAGTTTTATTAGTTTTAGATTATAGAACTAGGAAACATGAGCCTAAGACGTAGGTTTGGTCTTTGACCAATATTACTATTAGTATCATTATCACTATTAGTATTATTATTATCATTCCTTTTATATATATATATATACACACACACACACATATATATATTTTTATTTTATTTTATTTTACTTATTTGGCTTTATTTTATTATTGTTATTGCTATTGTTATTATTATAACTTTTAAATTGATTTTTTCATTTAGTTTTGGGTTTCATTTATAGCTGACTCCAACTCGTTTGGGAACAATGGCTTAGTTGTTGTTGTAGAGTCTAGGTTATTGATTGAATAATAAATGCAAGTACTTGAAATCCTAAACTTGATTCCACGAATATCTAACTATATGTCTTAGCCATATAGGCTACAAACTTGAAGTTTATCTCACCATATATTTACAAAAGATATGTTCTTTGGCTGTTACTTTATAACATTATTGATGTAACGGTATTCAATTAACTGAAATCACATAGTGTTCGTATAACCTATGAATATGCTTCAGCCTTTCATGTCCTTAACTTCAAATATTAAGCCGCATAACCAATATTTTCAATTTTGTACGTATATTTTTTTTACACCCATCTCATGTTGATTTGGAATACACTAACCATAACAGCAACCAAACACAAAATGAAGATTCATTTTACAGATATAATGACATATACATAACTAATCAAAACTTACAATTACTGCATGTTACTAACCCGAAAGTGAACAATTGAAATAAGAATCTTAATTTGACTGATCAAGTATGTCCTCTTCATAATGAAGGTCGGATCTCCTAATCAAAATAATCCTCCCACTACTGAACAAAGGCGAAATAAACTAGGAATGGAAATGGGGCGGGTTGGGGCGGGTTTTTAGTGCCCCATACCCGCCCTAGATTTTTTAGATCTCGCTCCAGACCCGCCCCGTAGACCCGGTGCGGGTCTGGAATTTTGCCCCGTACCCGAAACCCGTGCGGGTCAGGGTAGACCCGACCCGCCCCAAGACCCGATGAGTCTCTATGTATTGATTGAAAATTATGTAGCAATGTACATATATTTATTTGTTTATACTCGTTATCACCAAATAATATATGAAATACAAATAACAATGTGTCTATGGGAAGTTAATAAAAATGATGTCTACAATAATAATTCAGAAAATATATACATATGTTATTGTATAATTATCAATGACGCAACTTAATACTCTAATTTTTTCTATAGATATTGGTTGGAACATTTTAATATCCATGCTAGAATCACTTATAACTAAAAAGATTAATAAATCATTATAATAATAAAGTGGTTTCATGAGATGTTAGTAGTGCGGGTCGGGTTGGGGCGGGTCGGTCAAGCCCCAACCCGATCCTAGACCCGGAGTACTCAAGAACGGATCACGGGTCTACCCGCCCCAATGACCCAATGGGGCGGGTCTTGACGGACCAAAACAGGGGCGGGTCGACCGGGTTTGGACCCTAGACCCGTCCCATTGCCATCCCTAAAATAAACTGACAACAATTAATTACAAAATTTTCATAGGTAACCAAAATTACATTCGGTCAGCTACAACTAACAATAAACATTGAAAGATCACTAGTAACCAAACCCCAACTTTTCGCTAGCTGTCGTAGGAAATAAACCCAATTTTGGATGCCCAATTGTTCGTACTTAATTCAGCAAACTTTTGATACTGAATGCCGGTACAAGCAAACTTTTGATGCCTAATTCAATCAAATACAGCTAACAACGATAGAAAATAATAACAATTGTTGATACCTGCAAATGGCAGTGATACGAGGTCCGGTGGTCTGGAGGCCATTAGGCAGCAGCGCCGAATGACTCGTGATATTTATATTAAAATCAAATTTTGGTAAAATTAGGTGTAGGACTAAGAGGTGGCAGAGGATATCGCGTCCTGTCTCCATTAATCACTGACCACACATATTCGGTCGGCTGTGGTCACCCGATTGCAAGCAATTTTTTTTTCTTTTCTGCAGCCCCGAGCATAAAACCGGTGTCCTTAGCACCACACAAAAGTTTTACCTTATCTAATAAATTGGGATGACACTACATGCAAATAAACAAAATAGTAAACTGCACCCGACTCCAATAGTAACCGGGTCGGACCTTAGTCAAGCCTGAGTAGTTAAGGCAAAACTCGTACCCGTATTAACAGGACAGATTCGGACCATGCTCAGGGCGAAACCCGCACCATTGACAAGCCTATATATAACACGCCTATGTTTGCTTTTGCCGCATCGATTTTAATATTAAAATTGTAATTTTATTTATATTCTCTAGTAATTAATTAGATATTTGTTTCTCAATGAGTTTATTCATCTACCATCCTTTACTTGTTAAAACTTCAGATATTGAAATTTTCATTAAGGGGGAAGTGATGATTCAACAACAAACTCTACAGACTTCGTTCAACAAAGTTATGGCTTTTGTATTAGCGCGTAACGTGCTAGGGATTAGTATAATCATAGTGTCTCTACCCTAGGGACGATTCAAAACGTAGTATATCAAATAGAAAGTGATGAAAACATTGTTCAATAAATCCTAGGTTTGTTTCAAACCATTTACATTTGTTTTTTTATTTTTCAAACTTTAAATGGCAATGGTGAACGAAGAAGAAGATGAATAAATTGTTATGGATTATATCAATGAATTTACAATATATGATGTATGTAATTTATTTTAATATTTTGTGAATCAACTTATACTATTCATTTCTCACTTTTTTAAATTATACAAAGGTATTTCCAAATAGATATAAAATGAAAGAATGGATGGCAGTGGCAGTTTTAAGATTTGATATTAACTATACCGATAGAATCCAAGAATCATATGTGGATGTGAGAGCAGTGTAGTATATAAAGAGTATAAAGATAAGAAATCTAACAATAGCAGATTAACGAGTATAAAATAGTGCAATTGTCCATTTCGTTTAAAAGACGTTGAACTTGCTAGTATAGATGAGTGGAGATTAGAAGTAACATGTGGTGTGCATAATCATCCTACACTTTATAGTTTGGAATGTCACTCTTTTGTAGGTAGTCTAACCGAAGATGAGAGAAAATTAACTGTTGAAATGTAGAAAAACATGATGGACCCGAAAGCCATTTTACACACCATAAATGTAACACCCTGAAAATTCAAAAAATAAATAAGGTAAAAATGTAATTTTACATTAAAGATAAAATATTAAATTTTCACAAACGTTGGAATTAGGCTTCGGAACCTATTCCATTGCATCTGAAATATCATTTACAGTTAGAAAACATATACAACTAAATGAATTTGATAAAACGGATCAAAATTAGTGGAAATTGGATTCGGTGACATTTCCGTAAATATTAATTTCGGGATCTAACCTAATAACCCTAGTTTTCGACTATAAACAAAGCCCCGACCCTCACTTCTTTTCATTCTAAACCCTAGTCGCTGCCCTTCTAATTGTGTATGTTCTTTTCTTCTTTTTCCTCCTCCAAACATCATTTTCTATCCTTTTCTCTAAATCTATAAATTAAAAATAAATATGATAAACCAAATTAAAAGAGAGAAAGGGAGAGAATCAAATCGAAAGTGGAAGAGAAGGAGAAGCACAAACATATTTACGAATAAAGGAAAGGAGAAACTAATTCAAATCGGGTTAGGAAAAAGGATTCTTCGAACAGCTCTTCAAGGTGAGTGGATTTATCTACGAAATGCCTATATATAGATAAGTAGTTAATTTTCATTTATTTACTTTTATAGAACTAAAGATATGATTTTCAATCTTGATTCAATGCTTTTATTCCAAAATACAAAGGATTGACAAAAATAATTGTTATACTTTAGGAGGGAAGGGTAAATTAGACTAATTATACCCCTAATTCTATTGACCTGATTTTGTATAACAAGTTTGGATTGATGTAATAAATAAAAAGTAAATGGATATGTTCTTTTGAATTTACCTAGATTTGATTTAATAACCTTGAATATATGTAGAGAATTGATTGAAGTACATGTAGATAATCGACTGGAAAATATGTAGATAATTGATGGGAATGTCATATACAATCGTTAAAACAAATCACCCGAAGTTGTGTATAAACAAAAATGAAACTATAACCAAACACTTGTTAAAGATGAATCCAACACCTATACTAGAATATGCGAAGAAGATGAACAAAATGAATAACTTAGCAAACCTGAAAATGCTTTTTTAGACGTCTGAATTCGTAGTTAGACGTCAGAATTTCAAAGAACACGAAATAGATAAGAAATAGTTCAAATCTGACTTGATTTAGACGTTTGAACCCATATCCAGACGTCTGAAATCAAAGTTAGATGTCTGAATAAGGAACAAGATGTCTGAATGTCTGTAACAAAATTTATGTCCAGGGTACCAGACGTCTGAATTAAAATTCAAACGTCTAAATTACTGTAGCAAGCCCAATTTGAAACTAAACCTAGTATAGACCAAGTATGATGAATCGGGGAAACTTGTTCTCACTTCCTTTTCTTTCAGGGGTTCATATAGTTGAATGGAGTTGTGTAGTAAGCTGGAAAGGTACCATACTTGGTAACGTCATAGGCTCTAACTTCATGAAGTTGTTAAACATGACAGTCAACGCGACGAGCGATTACATCGCAATTAGAAGCTTTTATTATTCGCTTCCAAGTTCCAGTCACCTATTGGTGAAAGCGGAAAAGAGTAGGTGGAGAAATCCACCATAGTCGGATATGTTAATGCTACAAAGGAGTTGGATAAGTTAATACTCTCCTTGTTGCTACTTATGTAATGGTATAGACCATAGGACACGAACACCAACGAGGAGGTTACTTAATGCTTGAAGAAGAATACACACCCTGTTGTAAACTTCAATATGCATTCTATTGTAAACTAGCTAAATTAATTAACTTCAATATGCATCCTATTGTAAACTTGTTATTACCGGAAAAAAACCAAATAAAATGCTAAATTTTGAAGAAGAATAAAGTCAGCTTATCCGAGATCACTTCAACAGCAAACTTAAAATTTAAATCTAAAGGGCCAAATTAAATAATTCAAAAGGAAAAACTCACTTAAAGAATAAGCATAGGACACGAAGAAACAACGCATAAAAGAGAAAAATAAAACAGACGATCTCATAAAAGCATCAAAAAAGCCAATAAGGAAAGCAACACGGAAACCACATAAGCATGCCCATCAAACATGTACACACATAACAAGACAACCATGGTAAAAAATAGAGATTGCCTATCTTACAAAAAAGCAAAATTCGAACAAAAAAATCAGATGTCCTATCTAGCAAGAAGCTCAATGTATCATAATGGTAGAATTAGAGACACTTTATGTTTCATTTTTTTAAGAACAAAATGGACACTAAAGACTAAGAAACCTACACTGATACAAATACATAGTGTGATGGTGCTCAAAACATATAATATTTTTTCCTCGAGAAATTAGCCCTCCATTCCCTACTCACCTCGATAAAAACTACCTCGGCAAGAACATGCTTCTGCTTTATTACCCCGCCTCCAACAAGATGTTAACGTACGTGAACTTTCCCATCTTTAATTGTTGTGGCTGACGGGATCCTAAAAATCGACGAGGAATTCATCCGCGAATGACACTCTTATTTATTTAGTGAATGCGGAATTAGATTCATGTTCTTTTGTTTTCCAAGAACAGATTCAAGGGGCCTTAGGGCTTGAGTGAATTTGATACTAAGGGTGAAATTAGGGAACGAACAAAATTTATGGTAGATTTCATGTGTATTTGGGATTTTAATTATGTTTAAATTAGCGGAGGATTTAGGACTTAGGATTGCGGGTAAAATTATGGAGGATTTAGGATTTTACTAATTTCTTACTTTGCGTGAAGAGAAGTTGAGAAGGAAGAAAAGAAGGGGACAAAGTAACCACATAATGAAGTAAATCTCAAAATGAAGCGGGATATTTTAAACAACGTTTAGGTTTTCATTTTTATTTTTCAAAACACCATTGTTAGCACATATAGATGAAACGCTGACAATTAATGTTGAGAAAAGAACATTTTCGTGTAGTGATGGAGTCGTACAGCAAGCTGGAAACGTATCATACTTGATGGAGTCCTAGGCTCTCACTTCATTAAGTTGTTAAACATGACACTCAACGCGACGAGCGATTACATCGTAATTAGAATCTCTTATCATTCGTTGCCAATTTCCAGTCACCTGTTGGTGCAAGTAGAAACGAGTAGGTGGAGAAATCCATCATAGTAGGATATGTTAATTCTACCGAGGAGTTGGATCAGTTAATACTCTCCTTATTGGTACTTATGTAATGGTATGGACCACAAGACATTAACACTAACGAGGAGATTATTTAATGCTTAAGTGACAAGTTATTATTAGGATTGTTAACCCAAAAGATTATATCGGGATTTTTAATCTGAATGTGTAGGCTTAGTATTGTTAGGTATACTCGTTTAGGTGCAATTCAAACGATTATCATTGAGATTTTTAACTCAATGTATAGCAAGCGGTTACCATTGAGAGCAATAACTCGATGTAGAGATAGATGGTCTATTATTGAGACCATACACTAGAGAGATTTTTAGGACTATTCTCAGTATGTTCCACTTGTGAGTGGAAACCTTCATAATAACAATTTGATTTAGTCACATTAATGATAGTCAAGCTATATTATAAAAGCAATTAATCCCTTACATGGTACACTCATGCTAAAGAACACCCATAGGTGTAGGTTATAACTAAATTATAATTACTTGTTAACACCATACCACTAGCGATATAATTCCCTCACCAGACTTTGTCTTACCCACTTTATTTCTCCATTTTTATCTCTATTTCAGGAGATCATAGGAGTAGGTGAATGAGGGCAAGACAAGGTATGTGGAGGAGGTGACTTGGTATGTTAGAGATCTACTTTACTTATAGTTACTTATGTTAAGGCTGTTATCTGATTTAGTTATTTTTAGTACTTATATTTTATTTCCTTCCACCGTGAGATCTGAAAGTGTAGAATGTTCTAAATTTATAATCATCTCTGTATCATTTAAACCATATAAACCCAACGATCTATGCTTCTTAGCACAATGCGAGTTCAAACACCATTTTTAGGCTTCAAACCGATGTGTCTGAAGATGCAGATTGTCATTCTTGGTATCAGATTTAGGTTCATAACTCCTTAGGGATTAGACACGTATTAAGAATACATGCTTATGTATTTTTAAAATTACTCTATATATATAAGCATGACATAATACGCCTTAATACTCTAACAATGTCTACCACTATCTGAGAAAAGTTGTTATTAATTCCTAGTTACATATAGGTAAGATGGGCCATCGATAATAAAACTTTCCATTTACATAACTTGCCGCTTGCATCAATGGAGACTAAGGTTGCCTTCCCTTTTTTCAACTATCGCCTCTCTCTTATTTTCCTTTTAACTTTACATCGCTCTTCCATTTCCACTCGCCTCTCATCGTCGTTTCTTTTCTTCACCGAGTTTCCTCATTACTACAAGCTAATCTACCGCGCGTCTCCTCATTTCCTCAAATCTTTTGCTGGAGCTTCTGACTTCATCCAAGCCAGATCTGTCGTTTATTGTATTTTAGGTGGCTTTGATCTGACATATTTTTATGCTTCAGTGTTTTGGTTGTTGGAAGAGTCATCAGAGTAGCGCCTCAGGTTGTCAGTGTCATGTTTTCCCTGTTGAGTCTACGGATCTGGGTACTCGGCCTTGCCGCTTCTTCGCAACAGCTAATTAGCTCCTCGACGACTGCTTATCCAAAGATGGAATCTTCTTAGGTGCTTGCTTGTGGTGATTCATTTCGGCAATTGGGAAGTTTATCTTTGTCGTATATTTTCCATCTGGGGGACACGCCTAATTTTCTTCCCTTCGCTCTGTCTTGCAATTTTATGCACTATGTTGCTTGGCCTCTGAACCTGGTGTTTTGAGGCTGTTTTATATTAGTGAGCTTACAGGTTTTTGATTTGAAACTTTGCGTAGGTACGTGCTGCTTGGTTGCAGCTTCATTTGTTATGTTCATGTGTCATTATTTGTTCTGCATGAGTTCTTTTATGTCAGTTCTATTTGGTTGTCATTCATTATCATGTGTTGCTGTGAGTTCTGTGTTGGTCATTGATTTTCTACTTGCTGTGTTTATGGCAAGTTTTTTTGGCTTGGGCAGTGATTTGTTGGTTATGGCTCCTATTTATATCGAGTTGTTCTAGCAGGTTGGATGATGTTGTTCCTTGGCATCTATGATTTATGTCAGTGCCTTAACCTAGCTTCATTTTGTCATCTCCATTTCTCCATGGGGATTGCCTTGGGCAGCCGATGTGAAGTTTTTCTGGTGTGTGTTGTTAGGCTTCATTAACGTCCTCGCTAGGGCTTTGGTGTAGCTGCTTATGCCGGTTTCCTACATTGCATTCTCTACTAGATCTTTTTTGTTATTTTTGGAGTGATATATGTATTCTCGATGTAATTTTTGGCCCTATGAGTGGTTGGTCATGCCATTTAAACTGACCAATGCACTAACATATTTTTTCAATCTCATGAGTTGAGTTTTTAGAGGGTTGCTAAATAAGTTCGTGGTGGTATTTGTTCATGACATATTTGTTTATTCGAAAAGTGAGGAACACCATAAGTGGCATTTAGGAGTAGCGCACGATACCCTCTATAGGCTTAAATTAAAGGCAAAAATTTTCAAGTGCTATTTTTAGTGCAAGGAGGTTCAATTTTTAGGACATGTTGTCTCTGAGCATGGACTATCAGTCGATCCTAGGAAAGTTGTTGTAGTATAGGATTGGCACGTATCGAAGAATGCTATGAAGGTAAGAGGTTTTCTTGGTTTGGTTGTCTATTATAGGAAGTTCATTAAGGACTTTGCAAAAACTTTCATGCCATTGACATATCTTACCAAGATGAATTTAGTTTTCTCATGAAACTCGAAGTGCGAGGATGCTTTTATTAAGCTAAAGGAATTGTTGACTAGTGCACCTGTTTTAGCATTCCCTAATGAAGGCATTTACAATATATACTAATGCTTGTAGTATATGACCGGGTGTTGTCTTGATGATGGAGCATAGAGTTGTTTGTTATGATAGTCGACAATTGAAGGTACATAAGAGAAACTATCCAAACTACGATCTTGAGTTGGCAGTTATTGTCTTCATCCTCAAATCATGGAGACATTATCTTTTGGGGAAGTGATTTGAGTTATTCATGAATCATAAGTCTCTGAAGTACTTGTTCTTCCAAAAAGATTTTAATTTGAGGTAGCAGAGGTGGATGGAGTTCTCGATGTTATATGATTTCGGTATCTTATATATTCTAGGTAAGGGTAATGTTATAGTTGATGCCTTGAGCAGAAAGCATGCGATGTCAAATCCAATGTTTTTTGAATGAAAGCACATGGAGTTCATTCTAAGTTTGATTTTCAACCTTTATAAAATATTACTCTGGAGATGATTGAAGCTTTAGATGTTTAGCCTTCACTTATGGACCACATTGGTTCAAGTTAGAAGAAAGACATAGAGTTATTGGGTATTTTTGAGAAGCTGTACAAAGAAGGGAATTAGAGTAATTAGACTGTTATTCCATTGATTTGAGAGGATGGCTGCGATGTGATAGTGGTTGTGTGTTTTTCTTAATAAGGAGTTCATTGACATGTTACTAGCAGAGTCTCATCATTCTAGGATGACAATTCATGTCGATGGTGACAAAATGTATCATGATATGAAGTGGGTGTTTTACTGGCGTAGTACGAAGAGACATGCATCAGAGTTTGTTTCCAAATGTGTAACTTTTCAGAAAGTATAGGCAAAGTAGAAGATGCCCGATGGATTAATAAAGCCATTGGATATTCCACAATGAAAATGGGAGAGTATGTCTATGGATTTTGTTGATGGGCTACCTAGGAGTAGAAGAGAGAATGACAGTACATGGGTCTTAGTCGATCAACTGACCAAATGTGCATGTTTTATTCCAGTTTAGAGTACGAGGATAAAGTATCCTTAGTGATCGTATATATGAGGGAGAGTTCATTTACATGGAGTTCCTTCTAGCATTGTCAATGACCAAGATCCTCTTATCATTAGTGATTTTTGAAGAAGTCTTCAGGGGGCGGCACCAAACTAAATTTGAGTACCACTTATCACCACAAATGGATGGACAGACTAAGAGGATGAATCTGATATTAGAGGATTTACTACAAATGTATATCTTAAAATTTGCAGGTTCTTGGGAGGATCACTTGCTGTTAGTAGAGTTTACATGTAATAACATGAAATGACCCGCAGTTCTGTACCCCTTGAATTGACCTTAATCTCCATCAACCAACTCAAGAAGGACGGAAATACGAACCATTTGGGTTAAAGAAGAAAGAGGTAGAAGAAGAAAATAGAAAACAACATCAGAATCTAACCATCGCAGCAGAATAAAATATAATAGATAATAACTGATCTTTACAGAAAAGAAATTATATCTGTTTATACATACATCATTAGAATACCACATCAGAGTACAATACAATCAACATCACAATTCAGGACAGTTATAATAACTTGTCCCACATACAGAATACACAACATACACACCACACCGGAAATATACATCATATATGAGGAATACGTCTCGCCATCCAGCTCGTCTCCTGAGCTCCACAGCATCATAACCTGTATCCTATAATACTCGGTCTTACCCGAGCATTATAATAAAATAACAACCGAGTCAGTCTGGAAATGTAACATCCCAGAATGTATTAATTTGAATTTAGTGACTTATTTGAATTTTTGGAAAATTAATTTGAAAAGTTTCAAAGGAAATGAAATATAAACAAATATACTTAGAAGGAGAATTACCTGTTAGATATCTTGGGTTACCCCTATCTGTGACATATATCAAACACTCAAATTGTAAGCAACTGATTAACAAAGTGCTAAAGAAGATGCAAGGTTAGGAGTGCAAATTTCTCACAGTTCCAGGAAGAATAAAATTGATTAAGGCTGTAGTTTACCCTATGGTCAGTTTTTGGATGCAGTGTTTTATGCTCCCTAGTTTAACTATTCAAAAAATCAATCAGTTATGCAAAAAAATTATCTGGAAGGGTAAAAAGAGTAGTGTTCCATGGGAAACAGTTACAAGTGTTAAATCTGAAGGTGGAATGGGCTGAAAAAAATTGTCAGATATAAACATTACTTTCTGCATCAAAAGAATTTGGGAGACTCTTAACAATTCATCATATAGTGCTAAGTGGCCGAATGTGAAATATGCTAATAATGAGACACTGTGGGAATCTAATTTTAATAACAATTTCTCATGCACTTGGAAAAAAATGCTATACCATAGAAAAGATGCACAAAAACTAATTGATAGAAGAATTGTGGATGGTAAATCTACAAGCTTGTGGTTCATACCATGGATTAATGGTTCAACATTATTGGAGAAGCTGGGTCATGAAACTTTATCTTACTCAAGAGGTCACAAACACAAGGTAGAGCAAATTATATCTGGAAATATTTGGAGGCCTGAAAACAGCTCATATCTTGGTAATATAAGTGAGGAAATAAAGCAAGTACCCATTCATTATGACAAAACAGCAGACTATTGGTTTTGTAAAAGCACTAAAAATGGCCTATTTTCTTTCCATGATGTATGGAATGAATTTAGAATCAAGCTACAGGAAATCAGTGACTACAAAATCATATGGAATAACATCTCACTCCCAAAAATGAATGTATGTTTATACAGAGCTATTTTCAGTTTTCTACCTACAAATGACAAATTAAAAATGCAAGGAGTGACTGAAGATGATATTTGTGTTCTGTGCAAAAGAGAAGTGGAAACTTGCAAACATTTATTTTTTAAATGTTCATTTTCTAAGCATGTGTGATGCTGGATCAGAATCATGATGGGTGACCCTATAACACAAAGAAACTTCCATACTTCTCTCCTAGATGCCATTACCTACATAAGTCAGAAGTTTGCAGCTAACAATATTAAGAAAGACATCATAATAGCTGCGCTTAGCTCATCTACCTGGTTCATTTGGAAAAGCAGGAATTCTTTCATTTTTAACAATGAAAGAATAGACAAAATCACGGTGTGCAATATCATAAAATCCAATGTTCGTGACCTCATCATTAATAGATCCAAGTTTTACAGTCATAGTGTACACAATTTTGATGATATCTTAGAAAGATGGGAGATTTTACCTCTGCGTGTTGACAACCCTTTTAACAATACCTTGATCTTAAACCCTAATTTCCCAAACACTGCATCATCCTCGAGATACATGATTGATGGAGAAGAAGATGAAGCTGTGAGCTCTAGATTGTCCAGACGCACTGATGGTTTTATCGCTAATGTTGATAGAGAGGAAGACTTGCCTGTAAGAGAAAATGAGCCGCCATGAAAAGACAAGTTTGCTAGGTTGACGCAGTGTGTTCAGGGCATTGTTTGTGGGTATGCATGTTTTATTGTTAGAGTGCCGTGTTGGGTTGATTCTTTTGTAAATAGTGTTTGTAATGATTTTCCCATTATCAATAAAATGTTTGACCATTCTTCAAGAAAAAATAAAAATAAAAAATATCTACACACATATATATATATATATATATATACCAACACCATAAAATATGAAAATTACACAAGTAAATAAATATATAAGTTAGAAATGGAAATTAATATATACATAAGACAAATTATAAAAATAAAAAAAATACATACATAAATTCAAACAAAATGTAAACAAGGAGGTAATAGGAAAATGTATGTACCCTTGTGAAAGAAAATAAAATGAATACATGAAGTATGGTATAAGAAGGGCTGAAGCAAAAATAGAGTCAAGGATGAAACAACCAGGTAAGAAAAAAATGTGTGTACTTACACAAAAGAAAATAAGATATGCATGTAAACTAAGATGAGAACATAAGCATTTAATGCTATCTTCTCAAGCAAGATAAAAATCATATCATCCACTATATATATAAAAAAATCTCTGGTTAACAATGTACAAATAAATAAATAAAAGTACAATTAATATCTTACTTCAGCCTGCAGATTTTTTTCTTTATCACTCCCTTAATATATTTCGTTCATTAGCCTGAAAGAAAAAAAAGTAAACATTACTATATTTACAAACTAAAATTCAATTCACATATCTAAACAAAAATCAAAACAGAAAAGAAGATTTCCAGGAAATCAAGTTAGCAGTTTTCAAAAGCAAGTTTTTCCTCTGTTCAAAAAATTATTTCCGGTGAGTAAACATACTGTTTCGAACATTTAAAAATTGTGCATTTGATTTATGAACAAGTTATGCTTTGCTGTGGATGTTTCTTTTTTTTTAGCTCTGCATATTTTGTGGCATCTGTTCTTCCAACCTCTGGTTACAGAGTAAACAAAAGTAGAAAATTCACCTATCTTCATACAAACATTTTTAACTTAGGATTTTTAAACAAAATAAGTTTGTTTAAACTTGAATCATAGCCTAGAATCTGTTTAAGCTTGATGATGAAGAACTGGACTCTATAACCTAAGTTTCACAGTAAAACAAAATCATATGATGAATTCAAGTATTTTAAATTATCGATTTGATTTTATAACTTGAATAAACATGCAAAGATATGATTTTTAAAATGAATATGATAATTTTTAATCAAGTATTCCAAGTGCAGTTCGTATAAGAAGAAAATATGCATTTTGATCATTTTCTGATGATCAATTCAGTACTGGAGGTTGAAATTTTGTGTGAAGCAAGGTTGGACATCATTGATTTTGGGAAAATTATCAAATGATTTTTCTATTGCGTAAATTGGTGGGTCGAGTTAAATTTAGGGTTGTGTCCGCGTTTTTTTTCGTGCCTGTAAATGAGGTGATTTCATCACCTCAGATGCATCGAGTTGCACGCACTCCAGGGAAACGTGAGAGTAGGGGGTTGAGGTGATGTGGCCGAAGTCGTGGCGTCGCTGGTGGTCTACCACGGCGAGGTGTTTTGCTGAGGGTAGTTCGAGTTACAGTGTTGAGAAAAATGCCCAATTTCGATTTCGAAACTCTTGCATTAAATCGAGTTTGGTTTGCAAATGGAGGGTGATATCGCGACTTGTTGGAGGTGCGGAAGTTCGCCAGAACGGCGGCGCGATGATGTGCACGTGCACGACGTCGATTCTGTACCAGGAGGTGTTGAGCTTGGGAGAAAAACTCGAAGGAGCACTCGAGTAGAAGATGGGTTGGCTCGAGTTTTCTCGCGTTCGTATGGTATTGATTTCACAGTTTAAACTTGAATAGAAGAAGAGAGTACGTGAGGGAGAAAGATGTTTTGGTGAAATGCAGGAGAAACTCGAGTAACACTCGAGTAACGCTCGAGTAAATCCTTGGGTTGCCGGGTTGATTTCAAAATGGTTAAGCCAGTAAATACAAGTTAATGTTGTTAAATGAATTTAGTGCTAATAACGCGATTTTTGGTTAACAACTTAAATAAGAAATTGTTTCAAGCTATTTAACTAAGTAAATGCTTAATAATGTTTTAAAATTTAATTAATGCTTTAACTAAATAATTTATTTAAGGTAAGTATTAAATTTAATTAACATTAAAGCTTTTCCTTATAATAGTAATAAATTGATTTGAAATAATTAAGGAACAATTAATTAATAAAGTGGTCAATTCACTTAAACCACATTGAAAGATAATTAACTATTGTTGTGCACTAGATTGGCATTTCTATTGTGATGGTGATACTATGTGATGCGAGTTGCTTTGTGCTGAACGGTGATTTGTGATTTGCTTATGTATTTATGTGAAACCCTTTTTGTCCGTAAAATGGTATTTAAACTTCAATGCGACAGGGAGTCGAATTCCAGTTGGTTATCCGAAACCCACATCGAACCCTGAATATAAATCTTTGTGATTGATATATCCACGTGTTTTAAAAGTAAGCGCTCACTATTCGGTTTAGCCGGGAGAGGACTTCGTGTCGTAAAACCCATTCCAAATAGTGATACAACGTAAATGGATAGCATTTGAAGACCGGTGTTGAAGACCAGGTATTTGTAAGAACGATAGGATAACCTATCGATTGTCTTTGCACTGAGTTGCTCCGGTATAGAGATTCCCTAAGTGATGGAAAGTCCGATCGGGATTGTGAATACCCGAATTGCAAGGGATTCTTTGGAAGTGCCTTCGGTTCTGTTCGAACCTGGAACAGACTTGTATGGTTGTATGTTTGACATTACACTTTGAGATATAAAGCTGATTTCTTTCAAATACATTCCTGTTGGTGGCGGAGAATTTATTCTCTTAGCTTAACACCCTTCTCTGAGACGTACGAGCTCAGAGGTTATGTAGTTGAAGGTTATCGGTAATATACTCCCAATTTGGTAGTGTGGCATGCTGAGTGTTGCTGTGTGTTGATGGTCATTTGCTGATCATTTATTGATCAAAGCATGGCTTTGTGAAAAAGCGTAGCTTTGTGGACGAGACCTCATCGAACCTCACAAACCGGAAATGGTCAAAACAGGAAAGATGCGGCAAGGTTATGAGGGTCGCTCCCTTTAGGGTATGTCATTTCCTTATGGAAAAAGGTGGTATCATGGTATGGAGCACAGATATTTACCTGTGTGGTTGCTCCAATCTCATTTACTGTGTGATTGTTGCTGTGTGATCGAGGGCCCTCGGATAAAGGTCCCAAAGGATCGGGGGGTGGCATATTCGTGTAGTAGTTACCTAGTGTAAGAGGTAACCCGGCCTTGTGTTGGCAGAGAGCTAGTTAGTTCTCGGGACGTCCCTCCAGAGGCGTACCCATGTGGCAGTAGGAAGTTCCTTAGCCTGACAATTTGTTGGAAATCCAAAGAAACAATACGAGCCTTGTACAGTTTTAGTTGTATAACCTGCCATGCAGCGTGGCGGTAACCTGCCACAAAACATGGTAGATATAGTAGGCATACGACGAAATGTGGTATGCTGGCTAAGATTAATATTATACTTTCGAAATGGCTTTCTACACTATGCACTAGTAATAATATCCAAGAATTTTTCCGGTATCAAACATATTTGACTATCATAAGAAGAAATCTCCTCCAATTCTGCGATTGCATTGTGTGTGTGGCGGGAGGTCTTATGGTAGTTTCACTTTCCAAAAGCATTGCGAAATTCTTTTATTCTCTTTGTGAAAATAGCTATTTTTGTTTACTCATACCAGTCTCATGACTGACTCGGAGTTATTGTTTCTTTTCTAAACTCTGGGTGCCCATCATTTCCACGCGGGCAGCCTAGTAGCAGGGTTCCGTATTCTGGTGTTAGCGGTATTTTGGGGACTTTTACCTTGGAGATATTTTGGAAGCTTTTTGGATCACCAGGTGCTTAGTTATGGATATTCACTATCGCTTCATTCCTTTGAAGACTTTTGCATGTGATCACTGTTGTACTATTATGATGTTTTCCTTGGAGTTGTGGAATATGTATTATGATACTCTGATGTAGTAGTGGACATTATAATGATGTTGTATCTATGATGTAATGTATGATATTCAGTTTATTTCCGCTGTTTATATCCATCTGATGTTGTTATAAGCTCCACCGAACTGAAGTTTGACGTTTGAATATTTGACAATCGAATACAAGTGAGGTATTTGATGTTGATTTTCGAACGCTGGATTTCAGGATCGTGACATTTGGTATCAGAGCTAAAGGTTGAGTAAGAACTTTAGCTATGGAGTATAACACATTAGATGGCTCATTAGAGATAGAGCGAAGTATACCCTAGATGAGTATAACCTGAAACCTTGAATTTTCCTAGTCTATTTCTTTTAACTGCTGATATTCCTTGAGATATTTTGTCCGTGGATCTAAATCCAGTTTTCTTACTAATTACAGATAGTAAGAATGAGAGGACAAAGAGGAAGAGCTAGGGGTCAAGGAAATGCCACAACAACTAATCAAATTCCCCTAACAGCAGAAGCAGCAATGCCTACTCAGAATTAATCGAATCTTGCTGATTTATATAAAAGCTTCTCGAGACTTGGTGGTAAGCCGTTCACCGGCTAGGAGTCTATTGTTGAGGCCCAAGCTTGGATCAGATCAAGTGAAAGGATTTTTAAAGGGCTAAAGTTGGAAGATGATCAAATGCGACTAATAGCTTCCTGGAAACTTCAAGAAGAAGCCTTAGCATGGTGGGAGACATCGACTGTAGATAAGCCAGAAGACGAGTTTACTTGGGAGAGATTTAAAGAAGTATTTGAGAAGCGCTATATGCCATCGGCTGGTATTTCTCGAATGTACCAGGAATTTATGGACTTGAAGCAAGGAAGTTTGTCATTTGAGGAATATCTAAACAAATTCAATGAATTGTCTCGTTTCGGTCCAGAATTGGTGAGCACGCCTCTAAAGAAAAATGAAAGGTTCATTCGTGGGATGAATAAGAAGTTCCACGAAAGGATGACTGGCCACGTCAAAGAGTCTTTTTCTGATCTTATCGATATGGGGTATAGGTATGCTACTTTGGATATGCAAGAGGTCCCGAAGGAGGGAGGAAAAACGAGCAATCCAAATTGGAAAAAGAGGAAGTTTGAAGGCAAGAAACCATGGCAGGGTAAGGAGAAGAAGAAGAGCAATCAAGGAAGCTCGGCAGAGAATGTTACTTGCTTTAATTGCTCGGAAAAAGGGCATTACTCAACTAATTGTACGAAGCCTAAGAAACAAGTGAATCAATCCGTTCAAGCAAAGCCCAAGAAATGTTATGCTTGTCAGGAAGAGGGACATGAAGTCAAACACTGCCCAATGATGAAGCAAGCTTAGGTAGCCAAGGTGTACACATTCAAAGATCAACCTGCGTCCTCCAAAACAGGAAAGGGGAAGGGAGTTCTGGAAGGTAACCTTACTATTTATGATAGAATTGTTAGAATTTTGTTTGACACTGGTGCTACACATAGTTTTATCTCTCAACAAGCTGTAAAGGAATTAAACCTTGAACCTGATTTTTTCGACGAGCCAATTTGCGTCAAGAATCCAGTTGGAGGCCCCACGAATCTTTGTCTTCGATGTAGAGACGTTCCTATCTCGTATTCTTGTTACCAATTCCCTATTGGTCTCTTTGTCCTTGATTTTAATGAATTCAAAATCTTACTCGGAATGGATTGGCTAACGAAATACGAAGCCAAATTGAATTGTAACAATCGATTGATTTCGATCAAAACCGAATTTGGAAAGTTCATTGAGATTTCTTGTGAGGACCCTAGTCCTAAAAGAGAAGGGTTGATGTATAATTTGGGATATCCCGAACCCAGTTTGGAGTCCATACCCATTGTTATAGATTTTCCAGACGTGTTCGAAGAAGTGAAATCCTTACCTCCACATCGAGAAATAGAATTCAGAATTGACTTAGTTCTGAATGCTCGTCCTGTCGTTCACGCAAGTCGCAAGATGGCGCCCAGAGAAAGGGTTGAATTAGTCAAGCAAACTGATGATCTGCTAAGCAAAGGATTAATTCGTCCTAGTGTTTCTGAATGGGGTTCAGCCGTCGTGTTTGTTGCTAAATCGGACGGATCTTTGAGATTGTGTGTAGACTACCGCGATCTCAATAAGCTGACTCTCAAGAATAAATTTCCTCTACCTAGAATTGACGACCTATTCGATCAACTACACGACGCTCGTTTCTTTTCGAAGATGGATCTAGCTCAGGGATTCCATCAATTACGAATTGCCGAAGATTGTGTTCATTTGACCACTTTCAGGGGTCCTAATATGTTCTACGAATGGTTAGTCATGCCTTTCGGGCTAACTAATGCTCCAGCATACTTTGTAGACCTTATGACTCGTGTGTTTCGGGAAGTATTAAATAAATTTGTGCTTGTATTTATTGATGATATCCTAATTTATTCCAAAACTGAAGAGGAGCATCCTGAACATCTCAGAATTGTTTTGGAAATATTAAGAAGGAACGTACTATTCGCAAAATTTTCTAAATGCCATTTTTGGGTCAAAGAAGTTAAGTTTCTTGGCCATATTGTTAATGAAGAAGGAATTTCTGTTGATCCTAGCAAGATTTCATCTATTCTAGACTGGAAGCGACCCACTACCCCAAAAGAAGTTCGAAGCTTTTTGGGTTTAGCAGGTTATTATCGGAAGTTTGTTCAGGACTTTTCTAAGATAGCTAGTCCGTTGACTAAGCTAACAATGAAGAATGTAAAATTCAACTGGACTTCGAAATGTGACGAAGCTTTTCAAGAGTTGAAAAAGAGATTAACCACCGCTCCTGTTCTCGCGATTATCAATGGGAACCAGGGTTTATCTGTTTATACTGACGCTTGTGGTGATGGGGTAGGTGCAGTATTAATTCAGAATGGGAAGGTAATTGCCTACGCGAGTAGACAATTACGTCCACATGAAAGAAACTACCCAACACATGATTTGGAGCTTTTAGCTGTTATTTTTGCCTTAAAGATCTTGCGACATTATCTTCTGGGTAAGAATCTCCTTCAGGTTTCTAAAAGAAATTTTAAAGTTCGAATTAACTTAACATATACTTATACTTAATAAATTCTTCTGTTATAGGTGAAAAATTCGAATTATTCACCGACCACAAATCCTTGAAATATCTCTTCACCCAGAAAGATCTAAATCTGCGACAACAACGTTGGTTAGAATTTCTAGCATCTTATGATCTGGATATTCAATATACGCCTGGAAAAGCCAATGTAGTTGCCGACGCTTTAAGTAGGAGGCATGATGTTCTTGCATATCTTGTTGTCACTCCTACTCTCCTTGAAAAGATCGCCAGCAATCAAAAAGAAGACCAGTTCCTTCGTGGAATTTGTAAAAGAATTCATCAAGGTGAAGATTCTAGTTTTGCAATTGATGACAATGAAGTTATAAGGATGAAAGGCAGGATTTGTGTCCCGGACATTCCCGAACTGAAACGAGAAGTTTTGGACGAATACCACAAGACTAAACTTTGCATCCATCCAGGAGTTAACAAGATGTATCGTGATACCAAAAGAACTTTCTGGTGAAAGACAATGAAAAGGGACATATCTATATATGTGAGTCGCCGTGCTACTTGCCAACAAATTAAAAGCGATCAAAAGAAAATGGCGGGTTTACTTCAGCCTTTAGAAGTACCAAAGTGGAAATGGGACCAAGTATCGATGGATTTCATCGACGGGTTGCCTCGTTCTCGAAGAGGCAATGAAGCAATTTGGGTCATTGTGGACCGTTTGACTAAGACAGCCCACTTCTTGCCAGTAAATTCTACCCGCACGGCAGCAAGCTTAGCCGCGCTATATGTGAAAGAGATTGTCCATCTCCACGGTATTCCTAGCAGTATAGTGAGTGATCGTTACCCGATCTTCACTAGTAGATTTTGGGAGGCATTCCAAGACGCATTAGGAACAAAACTGAATTTTAGCACTGCTTATCACCCACAGTCTGATGGGCAGACTGAAAGGGTTAACCGAATTTTAGAAGACCTATTGCGTGCTTGTATACTTGATTTTGGTGGTTCTTGGGAGGACCATTTACATCTGGTCGAGTTCTCTTATAACAATAGTTATCAGGCCAGTATAGAGATGGCTCCTTTTGAAGCTTTATATGGTCGTCCGTGTCGATCACCTACATGCTGGATCGAGGCAGGTGATAGACTCGTCCTTGGACCAGATATGATTAAAGAAGCCGCTGAAAAATTTGATTTTATACGAAAGAAGTTAATAACTGCTCAAAGCCGCCAAAAGAGCTATTATGATCGCAGAAGAAGAGATTTGGAATTTCAAGTTGGAGATTCTGTTTTTCTCAAAGTATCTCCAATGCGAGGTGTATTGAGATTCGGAAAAACCGGTAAGCTGGCACCACGGTATATTGGTCCTTTTCCTATTCTGGAGAGGATCAGTTCTTTAGCTTATCGAGTACAGCTGCCCAGCTGGTTGTCTGGTGTCCATGATGTGTTTCACATTTCTAGTCTTCGGAAGTATGTACACGATCCAGACTGTATTGTTGAAGAAGCTGCTCAACAGGATCTCGAAATCACTCCAAATTTAACAGTCAGAAGAGAACCAATCAAGATTGTCGATCGTGATGAAAAGCACTTGAGAAACATAGTTGTAAAACTGGTTAAATTGTAGTGGAGTGGCGATCCAAAAGACTGCACTTGGGAAACTGAATAGTATGCAGAAATCATATCCCAATTGCAGAGTGGATATCTCGGCTTAAACTGGTAAGCCATTTCTCTATCTTTTTCTGAATTCGTATATTCTTTGTTATTTTTCTCTCTCTTTAAAATTTCGAGGACGAAATTTTCTTAAGG
This sequence comes from Allium fistulosum, assembly GCA_030737815.1. Taxonomy (NCBI): domain Eukaryota; kingdom Viridiplantae; phylum Streptophyta; class Magnoliopsida; order Asparagales; family Amaryllidaceae; genus Allium; species Allium fistulosum. Next base: position 1,227,963,996 of record CM060905.1, on the reverse strand, counting down.
AGGGGATATTGTAACATCCCAGAATTTATTAATTTGAATTTAGTGACTTATTTGAATTTTTGGAAAATTAATTTGAAAAGTTTCAAAGGAAATGAAATATAAACAAATATACTTACAAAATAAAAAATATATATATCTACATATATATATACCAACACCATAAAATATGAAAATTACACAAGTAAATAAATATATAAGTTTGAAATGGAAATTAATATATACATAAGACAAATTATAAAAATAAAATAAATACATACATAAATTCAAACAAAATGTAAACAAGGAGGTAATAGGAAAATGTATGTACCCTTGTGAAAGAAAATAAAATGAATACATGAAGTATGATATAAGAAGGGCTGAAGCAAAAATAGAGTCAAGGATGAAACAACCAGGTAAGAAAAAAATGTGTGTACTTACACAAAAGAAAATAATATATGCATGTAAACTAAGATGAGAACATAAGCATTTAATGCTACCTTCTCAAGCAAGATAAAAATCATATCATCCACTATATATATAAAAAAATCTCTGGTTAACAATGTACAAATAAATAAATAAAAGTACAATTAATATCTTACTTCAGCCTGCAGATTTTTTTCTTTATCACTCCCTTAATATATTTCGTTCATTAGCCTGAAAGAAAAAAAAGTAAACATTACTATATTTACAAACTAAAATTCAATTCACATATCTAAACAAAAATCAAAACAGAAAAGAAGATTTCCAGGAAATCAAGTTAGCAGTTTTCAAAAGCAAGTTTTTCCTCTGTTCAAAAAATTATTTCCGGTGAGTAAACATACTGTTTCGAACATTTAAAAATTGTGCATTTGATTTATGAACAAGTTATGCTTTGCTGTGGATGTTTCTTTTTTTTAGCTCTGCATATTTTGTGGTATCTGTTCTTCCAACCTCTGGTTACAGAGCAAACAAAAGTAGAAAATTCACCTATCTTCATACAAACATTTTTAACTTAGAATTTTTAAACAAAATAAGTTTGTTTAAACTTGAATCACAGCCTAGAATCTGTTAAAGCTTGATGATGAAGAACTGGACTCTGTAACCTAAGTTTCACAGTAAAACAAAATCATATGATGAATTCAAGTATTTTAAATTATCGATTTGATTTTATAACTTGAATAAACATGCAAAGGTATGATTTTTAAAATGAATATGATAATTTTAATCAAGTATTCAAAGTGTAGTTTGTATAAGAAGAAAATATGCATTTTGATCATTTTCTGATGATCAATTTAGTACTGGAGGTTGAAATTTTGTGTGAAGCAAGGTTGGACATCATTGATTTTGGGAAAATTATCAAATGATTTTTCTATTGCGTAAATTGGTGGGTCGAGTTAAATTTAGGGTTGTGTCCGCGTTTTTTTTTCGTGCCTGTAAATGAGGTGATTTCATCACCTCGGATGCTCCGAGTTGCACGCACTCCAAGGAAACGTGAGAGTAGGGGGTTGAGGTGATGTGGCCGAAGTCGTGGTGTCGCTGGTGGTCTACCACGGCGAGGTGTTTTGCTGAGGGTAGTTCGAGTTACAGTGTTGAGAAAAATGCCCAATTTCGATTTCGAAACTCTTGCGTTAAATCGAGTTTGGTTTGCAAATGGAGGGTGATATCGCGACTTGTTGGAGGTGAGGAAGTTCGCTAGAACGGCGGCACGATGACGTGCACGTGCACGACGTCGATTCTATACCAGGAGGTGTTGAGCTTGGGAGAAAAACTCGAAGGAGCACTCGAGTAGATGATGGGTTGGCTCGAGTTTTCTCGCGTTCGTATGGTATTGATTTCATAGTTTGAACTCGAGTAGAAGAAGAGAGTACGTGAGGGAGTAAGATGCTTTGGGGAAATGTAGGAGAAACTCGAGTAACACTCGAGTAACATTCGAGTAAAACCTTGGGTTGCTCGGGTTGATTTCAAAATGGTTAAGCAAGTAAATACAAGTTAATGTTGTTAAATGAATTTAGTGCTAATAACGCGATTTTTGGTTAACAACTTAAATAAGAAATTGTTTCAAGTTAATTAACCAAGTAAATGTTTAATAATGTTTTAAAATTTAATTAATGCTTTAACTAAATAATTTATTTAAGGTAAGTATTAAAGTTAATTAACATTAAAGCTTTTCCTTATAATAGTAATAAATTGATTTGAAATAATTAAGGAACAATTAATTAATAAAGTGGTCAATTCACTTAAACCACATTGAAAGATAATTAACTATTGTTGTGCACTAGATTGGCATTTCTGTTGTGATTGTGATACTATGTGTTGCGAGTTGCTTTGTGCTGAACGGTGATTTGTGATTTGCTTCTGTATTTATGTGAAACCCTTTTTGTCCGTAAAACGGTATTTAAACTTCGATGCGACAGGGAGTCGGATTCCAGTTGGTTATTGGAAACCCACATCGAACCCTGAATAAAAATCTTTGTGATTGATATATCCACGTGTTTTAAAAGTAAGCACTCACTATTCGATTTAGCCGGGAGAGGACTTCGTGTCGTAAAACCCATTCCAAATAGTGATACAACGTAAATGGATAGCATTTGTAGACCGGTGTTGAAGACCGGGTATTTGTAAGAACGATAGGATAACCTATCGATTGTCTCTGCATTGAGTTGCTCCGGTGTAGAGATTCCCTAAGTGATGGGAAGTCCGATCGGGATTGTGAATACCCGGATTGCAAGGGTTTCTTCGGAAGCTCCTTCGGTTCTGTTCGAACCCGGAACAGACTTGTATGGTTGTATGTCTGACATTACACTTTGAGATATAAAGCTGATTTTTTGCAAATACATTCCTGTTGGTGGCGAAGAATTTATTCTCTTAGCTTAACATCCTTCTCTGAGACGTACGAGCTCAGAGGTTATGTAGTTGAAGGTTATCAGTGATATTGTGACGCGCTACCTCTATACCCACGCTAGACAAGGACACTACGGGGTAATGCCGTCGACTAGCACGGATAATAAGGCTGTTGAGGAGCGACCATCCATGTAATTGCTTTGTGCGAGTACCGATATGCCAGATAAAAATATAACTTTTCATCTCAAGAGGAAATCCGACATACCGATAAAAACTCAAAGCTACTACACGGTGGCTATGTATATATACTTCGGAAACAAATGTAGAAATAAACATAACACAAATCAGTCACAGACAATTCATATCACAAAGGCGGAAATAGATATGAATATAACACATGAAAGTGTACATCAGAGTAGTGGTCAAATAAGATCCACAATATCACAAAAGAAAAGATACAAGTGCTAGACAACAGAATATGTATACATCAATGAGTCAATATATCGAATGTATACAACCAAAAACTAAAATGCTAGAGTAGATAGCCAAAAGTCAGATGATAGTTCCAGATAAGAAGTCATGAGGAAGCACCTGTAAAATCTTAGTCTGACTCGAGTATTATTTAATAAGAAAATAATAAACGGATCAGTCTAGCTATAATTATCAGATAAAATGAGATATAAGAAGAGTTATAATAAAAACGTATGATAACCAAAAATGTCATACCTCGACAAGTATACATTAGAAAATCAACAAAGGAAAATCATACAAATATCTCACGAATCTCATAGCATAAAAAGAATGTCAAATTCTTTATTTAATTCACCAAGCCACAATAATTGACATACATATCAATGCCAACTAAAATAGGTGGTGAAACATAAATTCCAGATATCACAACGAGGAATCCAGAAATCACAAGAAAAGAGGATGGCCAATCCCATAAACTGAACATCGACGCACCTAGAAAGATACGCCCCATGTAAAGTCTAGCATCGATACACCTAGAAAGATGCATCCCATGCAAAGTCGAACATCGATGCACCTAGAAAGATGCGCCCCATGCTCTAGCATCGAAGCACCTAGAGAGATACGCCCTATGCATAAATAAACATCGACGTACCTAGAAAGATACGCCCCATGTAATGTCTAACATCAATGCACCTAGAAAGATACACCCTATGTAATGTCTAACATCGATGCACCTAGAAAGATACACCCCATGCAAAGTCGAACATCGACACATCTAGAAAGATACGATCCATGCATAGACGAACATCGATGCACCTAGAAAGATACGCCCCATGCCCCGACTTATTGAGCCGATTGCTCCACGAAGTAAACAAACATCGACGCACCTATATAGCTACGACCCATGCGTAAAGTGAGACGAAGCTTAGTAAAACGAAGTACAGTCCTCCACCTGGACAAAGAGACATCGCACATTGCTAGTCTAAACCATAAAATGATCGTCGTTGATCATCAAGAAGTGTCGATCACACTAAGCTAGTAAATATAAGAGTTTAGCTTCATGTCCCATAACCACTAGCTTAACTTAAATATTTACGAACAAATTGTAGATTTCCACTCGAAAGTTGTCACAAGAGTTTCAAACGAACAAGTCAAAGAATTAACCGATGAAGTAAACGCAAGCGTTTCATACCACTTGTTTTGCTAAGCCGTTTAATTATATTTTCTCATACGAATGAGGTAAAGGTTTGTGTATACTAATAGATTGGAAAATGGTTTTGAAAACAAGCTTTATATTTAAAATAGAGTTGAAATCATCTTTGTAAAAGAGTTTGAATATTTACTACTAGTATAGAAACCTTTGTATTTAGAAGTGACAAATCACAAAATGATTGTAGAAACAATCAATCACAAAAATCCACATTCGAAGATGTGAATTGAATCCAAAGAAATCGATACCAATTCCATTAAAATGGACATTCTCAAAAATCCCGAAAAAGAAGTCATCAAAGGCAATAACAAATGATAACAATAAATCGGATAGTCACGAATCGATAAAAGTTGGATTCTCAAGCTAATTAGGCAAAATAAGCAAAATGGAGCAGGTCAGTCGACTGGCCTTCTACAGTCAGTCGACTGAACCAGAACCCGAGAGTTTTCTGGGCCTGCAGTCAGTCGACTGACTGTAGCTGAAACTATTTTTCAGCCTATCAAATGGAGGAGCAAACTCACACCATTTGCAACCGGTCGAGCAATAGACTTTAGGGGCTTTTGCCAATCAACATCCTAGTCCTATAAACTCTCCTTTTCACCACCAAAAACATGTTCACAAATCAAAGTTAGGATTTTCAAGGTTTTGACTTCAAAAACACCAAAAATTGAAATGTTCACCAAATCAATTCAAACCAAAAGCAATTGAGCATGAGCAAGTGTTAGGAATTCATACCTAACATCAATGATAGAAATAGACAAAGATGTGAGTTTAAAAACTCACCTTTAAACCAAAACAAATGAAGAAGAAGCTATAGAGCAATGGAAAGAACAATCACTCTTCAATTCCAACCCAACAAGCTTGAACCTAAGCTTAAAAGAGAAATATTTCCTAAGTTAGGTTTAGGAATTTCTGAAATTGATAGGAGAATGAGTTGGAGAAGATGAAGAGGATGCTTACCAATAGCTTCTCTTTGAATTTGGAGCTAGAAGAAGGATTTGCAAATGAACTAGGGCTTGGAGTTTTAATTTCCCATTCCACTCTCCATTTTTGATGAAGCTTAAGTGTTAGGAAATGAAAGTGAAGTAATGAAGAGGAGAGGGAGTGGAGCTTGAGTTAATGAAACCAGAATTGGGCAAATGGGCTGAACCAAACCCAAAGTCCAAAGTGAAAAAGTAGCAAAATTCTACTAACTCGAAACATATCAATGTTTATACTTAAAAAAATCGCAAATGGCATTTTGAACTCAATGGAAGTGGTCTCGAGTCCTAATTCGACTGTTTGTAAAAAGTAGCCTTTTCGGACTAAAATCCGACTAACGATGAAATATTTAAATAAAATATTTAAATATACAATCGATAAATATGCGGGTTGTTACAGACTCCCCTCCTTAAAGAAATTGCGTCCTCGCAATACTTAAGAAGAAAATAAAGGGTAACAACCATAGAAGCATATCAACATAAAAGAAAATTTAAAATAAGAAGTTCATCATAAAGAGCACGAAAGAGTTAGCCCGAACGTGTTCGTTCGATGAATTCTCTGGATTCCCAAGAGAAATACTTAGGATTTGAGAACCATCGGACTTTCACAAAAAGAACATCTTTCTTTCGAAGACACTCAACCCCTTAAGAAACGATGCGAATAGAATGTTGCTCCAAAGTCAAATCTGGTGAAACTACAATCCCTACTATAACACCAGACTCAAGAATAAAAATCGGAAACCTAAAATCATTTCCATAGTTAAAAGACATGGAAAACGTCAAGAATAGCAGAAAATTGAGCCGGTGCAACGGCGTAGTACAATAACAATACCCCGAGAAACTGGAAACACGTATAACTCCGAACATCGACGTAGTACAATAATGGTACGTCCAATGAACGGAAACTCAAATAATTCGGAACACCGACGTAGTACAAAAACGGTACGTCCAATGAACCGAACACCATAAAAGAACATCGGGCGCTAGTCCATATAAGAAATGAGACGGGGCTCAATAAAGTGGGGTATATTGAAACGTCCGATGAACTTGGTAAAAAGATCATAAGATACAAGGAACTCGAGCCAACGAGGTTGACGCAAATTAAGTTTCTTATGAGAAATAAATATTCCAAAGATTTATGATCGAGGTGGAGAACAAATTTCTCCGCCAAACACAATGATGCAAACTCTAAAAGTGAAATCAATAGTCGCGAGCACTAGATCATGAGTGGCATATCTAGTCTCGATCGGCTTAAATTATTTAGAAGCACAAGTGACAGCACGTTCTCTTTTGCAAGAGAACGGCATCCAAACCAATACGATTAGCATTGGTACAAAAGATAAAGTCTTGGTTCCCTTCGGGAATCACAAGAATAAGTGTATCAAAAAGAAAGAATTTCTTTTAAATAATCTTCTTTCCCGAAAAGCTAAAACTTTTAAAATTACATTTATTTTTATGTAATAATCTTTTCAGAAAAACTTTTTATTTTACAAGTCAATTTACTGTGTCTGATTGTCTCATCAAAGAGTTTAGGAGATTCCTATCGATAACGTTGATCAAGCGCATCGACCAGAATTCTTAAAGCACTCAATGGGCAATACAATCACAAAATCATCTTCTACACGATAAAAATATCTCTTAAAAGTTTTAAGAATATTCTTTGATCGTTTTAAGAACAAAAATCCCATTGTACTTGTAAATATCTTATGAAAAAGATTTGCAAAATTTTAAATCGCTATTCTCATCCAAAATCAATGAATACAAGAATGGTCTCATCGAAATATTCATAGAATACTCGATTTACAAAATGGATGAAATAAACTGGATAAACTGAATGACATAATAAGTCATTCATAAGAATCATAACGAGTGCGGAAAGCGGTAAGTGGATGTTAACTTTCGCAACTCGTGGCTAAAGAAAACCGGTGGTAAGGTCGATCTGAAAAGACCTTAACACCACTCAAAAGACTGCTTAGGTGATAATCCTAAGACAAACTAAAAAATACCGGAAAATTCTCAAACCACATGAATGAGAGAAATAACACTTTCCTCATCATGTGAGCTTAAAGAATAAAATGATGCCATCAAATTGGAATCAACATCACAAAGGAAAAACAGAAATCTGCTTAACAGATTGGAAATGTCGAAGATGAATAGTCCACATGGGACAAAGGATATGGCTTCATAATAATTAAGCCAATCCTTACAAAAGTCAATTCCGAAGCATAAGAAAAAAAAAATCGGCTCGGAAAGAAAAATTACATAAAATAATTTCGACATCAATAAAAAGCAAATTGGGTGTTGCGGATCCACCAATCCGGATTCGCCATCCTCAAAGAAGTCATCAAGACCAGAAATGTTTAAAGAAAAAGAATCACAAGTTCTTTTGACATAAAAATAATGAAATGAACCCAAATCAAAAAGAACTCGAATAAGATAATCACAAACAAATATTGTCAAGGATAGAAAATACCTTGACCAAAAGAAGTGCTAGTAGAGGCTTGCACAACCTTTAGCTTTCCCCCCTTCTGGCTTGAAGTATGGGACACGGAGATATATGATGGCTCAAACTTTTGCAATAGCGACAATAGAGGGGTTGCAGACACTCCTTTGCATAGTGGTCCATAGAATCACAATTGTAGCATCGTCCACGACTAGTGGTGGGAGTCTTTGCTACATAAGTTTCTTGCTTCCCTTTCTTGTCGGGATTGGGGCCTTTAAACTTAATAGGCCTCTTCATGTTATTGTTGAAGTTCTGTTTGACACCCACAACTTCAACATTACTTTCATTATCGGCCTCTTCAAGTCAAAGAGCGATATCAACAAGCTGATCAAAAGAAACTTCTAGTTTCAGAAGCAAAGGTTTTTTAAGGTTCTTATTCAACCCATAGACAAATCTCTGATTTTTCTTCAATGGGGTATTAATGTATTCAACCCCGTATTTAGAAAGAGATTCGAAAGATGCGACGTAGTCCGTCATAGAAGATTCACCTTGAACAAGGTCAATAAAACGCCGGGCCAAAGTTACCCTTTCAGCCTCCGGCACAAATTTCAATTCGAATCTTTCTCGGAATTGCTCCCAAGTGAGATCCGCTTCAACGATTTCAGAAATAAGAAGCTCATACCAACCCAATGCTCTTTCTTGGAGCATGCTCGAAGCCACTTGGAATCTTTGGAGATCAACAAGATTCATGCGAGAAAAGATGCGGTCGCATGATCTAAGCCAAGCTTGGATTTCAATGACACCCTCGGATCCCCGGAATGGCCTTCCACCCAAATTGGTGTAATCTCTACACAAGCGTGCAAAGCCGGATCTAGGATGAGTAGGCTCTGGAATGGGTCCGATAGCTTGAGCATTCTTAACAAGATCTAGAAGCTGCTGGGCAGACATAAATACTCCCTCCGGAGGAGTAGCACTGGATTGACCGACGTTGGTACGGCCAGATCTAACCATTTCTCTTCTTTAAGAAAGAAAGAAGAAGAAAAAGTTATTCTCAGAATGAATATCAAACAATCATGATTGATAAAACAAGGAATCATAAAAGAAAATAGGATAGAACGGGTCCAATTGACTCGAATAAATTCCTAAAGCACGACTCCTAAGAAAGACTTAGGACAAAGATCCTTGCTAGATTATTCTACATTGTTCCGAAGTTTGGCTCCGATACCAAGCTATGACGCCCCACCTCTATACCCATGCTAGACAAGGACACTATGGGGTAATGCCGTCGACTAGTGCGGAGAATAAGGCTGTTGAGGAGCGACCATCCATGTAATTGCTTTGTGCGAGTACCGATATGCCAGATAAAAATATAACTTTTCATCTCAAGAGGAAATCCGACATACCGATAAAAACTCAAAGCTACTACACGGTGGCTATGTATATATACTTTGGAAACAAATATAGAAATAAACATAACACAAATCAATCACAGACAATTCATATCACAAAGGCGGAAATAGATATGAATATAACACATGAAAGTGTACATCAGAGTAGTGGTCAAATAAGATCCACAATATCACAAAAGAAAAGATACAAGTGCTAGACAACAGAATATGTATACATCAATGAGTCAATATATCGAATGTATACAACCAAAAACTACAATGCTAGAGTAGATAGCCAAAAGTCAGATGATAGTTCCAGATAAGAAGTCATGAGGAAGCACCTGTAAAATCTCATTCTGACCCAAGTATTATTTAATAAGAAAATAATAAACGGATCAGTCTAGCTATAATTATCAGATAAAATGAGGTATAAGAAGAGATATAATAAAAACGTATGATAACCAAAAATGTCATACCTCGACAAGTATACATTAGAAAATCAACAAAGGAAAATCATACAAATATCTCATGAATCTCATAGCATAAAAAGAATGTCAAATTCTTTATTTAATTCACCAAGCCACAATAATTGACATACATATCAATGCCAACTAAAATAGGTGGTGAAACATAAATTCCAGAAATCACAACGAGAAATCCAGAAATCAAAAGAAAAGAGGATGGCCAATCCCATAAACTGAACATCGACGCACCTAGAAAGATACGCCCCATGTAAAGTCTAGCATCGATACACCTAGAAAGATGCATCCCATGCAAAGTCGAACATCGACGCACCTAGAAAGATACGCCCCATGCTCTAGCATCGACGCACCTAGAGAGATACGCCCCATGCATAAATAAACATCGACGCACCTAGAAAGATACGCCCCATGTAATGTCTAACATCGATGCACCTAGAAAGATACACCCCATGTAATGTCTAACATCGATGCACCTAGAAAGATACACCCCATGCAAAGTCGAACATCGACGCATCTAGAAAGATACGACCCATGCATAGACGAACATCGACGCACCTAGAAAGATACGCCCCATGCCCCCGACTTATTGAGCCGATTGCTCCACGAAGTAAACAAACATCGACGCACCTATATAGGTACGACCCATGCGTAAAGTGAGACAAAGCTTAGTAAAACGAAGTACAGTCCTCCACCTGGACAAAGAGACATCGCACATTGCTAGTCTAAACCATAAAATGATCGTCGTTGATCATCAAGAAGTGTCGATCACACTAAGCTAGTAAATATAAGAGTTTAGCTTCATGTCCCATAACCACTAGCTTAACTTAAATATTTACGAACAAATTGTAGATTTCCACTCGAAAATTGTCACAAGGGTTTCAAACGAACAAGTCAAAGAATTAACCGACGAAGTAAACGCAAGCGTTTCATACCACTTGTTTTGCTAAGCCGTTTAATTATATTTTCTCATACAAATGAGGTAAAGGTTTGTGTATACTAATAGATTGGAAAATGGTTTTGAAAACAAGCTTTATATTTAAAATAGAGTTGAAATCATCTTTGTAAAAGAGTTTGAATATTTACTACTAGTATAGAAACCTTTGTATTTAGTAGTGACAAATCACAAAATGATTGTAAAAACAATCAATCACAAAAATCCACATTCGAAGACGTGAATTGAATCCAAAGAAATCGATACCAATTCCATTAAAATGGACATTCCCAACAATCCCGAAAAAGAAGTCATCAATGGCAATAACAAATGATAACAATAAATCGGATAGTCACGAATCGATAAAAGTTGGATTCTCAAGCTAATTAGGCAAAATGGAGCAGGTCAGTCGACTGGCCTTCTGCAGTCAGTCGACTGAACCAGAACTCGAGAGTTTTCTGGGACTGCAGTCAGTCGACTAACTGTAGCTTAAACTGTTTTTCAGCCTATCAAATGGAGGAGCAAACTCACACCATTTGCAACCGGTCAAGCAATAGACTTTAGGGGCTTTTTCCAATCAACATCCCAGTCCTATAAACTCTCCGTTTCACCACCAAAAACATGTTTACAAATCAAAGTTAGGATTTTCAAGGTTTTGACTTCAAAAACACCAAAAATTGAAATGTTCACCAAATCAATTCAAACCAAAAGCAATTGAGCATGAGAAAGTGTTAGGAATTCATACCTAACATCAATGATAGAAATAGACAAAGATGTGAGTTTAAAAACTCAACTTTAAACCAAAACAAATGAAGAAGAAGCTATAGAGCAATGGCAAGAACAACCACTCTTCAATTCCAACCCAACAAGCTTGAACCTAAGCTTAAAAGAGAAATATTTCCTAAGTTAGGTTTAGGAATTTCTGAGATTGATAGGAGAATGAGTTGGAGAAGATGAAGAGGATGCTTACCAATAGCTTCTCTTTGAATTTGGAACTAGAAGAAGGATTTGCAAATGAACTAGGGCTTGGTGTTTTAATTTCCCATTCCACTCTCCATTTTTGATGAAGCTTAGTGTTAGGAAATGAAAGTGAAGTAATGAAGAGGAGAGGGAGTGGAGCTTGAGTTAATGAAACCCGAATTGGGCAAATGGGCTGAACCAATGCGTGGTTGTTCCAATCTCATTTACTGTGTGATTGTTGCTGTGTGATCGAGGGCCCTCGAATAAAGGTCCCAAAGGACCGAGGGGTAGCATATTCGTGTAGTAGTTACCTAGTGTAAGAGGTAACCCGACCTTGTGTTGGCAGAGAGCTAGTTAGTTCTCGGGACGTCCCTCCAAAGGCGTACCCATGTGGCAGTAGGAAGTTCCTTAGCCTGACCATTTGTTGGAAATCCAAAGAAACAATACGAGCCTTGTACGGTTTTAGTTGTATAACCTGCCATGCAGCGTGGCGGTAACCTGCCACAAAACATGGTAGCTATAGTAGGCATACGGCGAAATGTGGTATGCTGGCTAAGATTAATATTATACTTTCGAAATGGCTTTCTACACTATGCACTAGTAATAATATCCAAAAAAAAATTCCCGTATCAAACATATTTGACTATCATAAGAAGAAATCTCCTCCAATTCTGCAATTGCATTGTGTGTGTGGCGGGAGGTCTTATGGTAGTTTCACTTTCCAAAAGCATTGCGAAATTATTTTATTCTCTTTGTGAAAATAGCTGTTTTTGTTTACTCATACCAGTCCCATGACTGACCCGGAGTTATTGTTTCTTTTCTAAACTCTGGGTGCCCATTATTTCCACACGGGCAACCTAGTAGCAGGGTTCCGTATTCTGGTGTTAGCGGTATTTTGGGGACTTTTACCTTGGAGATATTTTGGAAGCTTTTTGGATCACCAGGTGCTTAGTTATGGATATTCACTATCGCTTCATTCCTTTGAAGACTATTGCTTCTTCCAAATTCCTTATTTATCCTTTCAAATAAATTTAAACCTTGAATTTTAGAATAAATTCTTTATTCTTTTAAATAATATCACTTAAGTTTAAAATTCATTATTTCCCTTTTATTCAAAATCCCCTTTCCATACTCGGAATTTATTTACTAGAATTTAAAAATCACTTTTATTTTTTCAAATTAATTCTTTAATTTATTCAAATTCTCTAAAATTATTATACTTAAAAATTCTCTCTTTTATTTTTTTTTCAAGGATCCACTTCTATAGATTTAGATAACCGGTATACCAAAATATATAAAATCTAACCATAGCATCCATCATTTCCAATTACCAATGTAATCTATCACATGTCACCAAATACATCATATCACCAAATAATAAAATAATCTAAATAAATTTGAGGAATCCAATTGGATCCCTCCAACCTGTTTCCCTGCATCCACAGATGTTAGCACAATACCAATTCCACTTCGAGGTCGAATATCGCGGTATATGAGATTAATAAAATATCATCCGCTATTATGCGGCACATAGGGTCTCATCCGCTATATAATTCGGAAAATCAATCACTCCAATATATATATACTACTATTATATATATAATATCACATCCAATCAATTCAATCATTCAACCAAACATTTAAATTTAACCATTTAAATTTAAATTAAACCTAGATGAGTGAGATTAACTCACCTTTGCTTTTTAATTTGCAATCCAATTCAATCTCGATTTAGTTTTCCCGGGTTTGACCTTGTACAAAATTTTGGTTTTATTAATATTTGGCTTAATCTAACAACAAATTACCATTTAATAAATTCCTCAAACATTTTAAAATCCTTACATATTTTCAAGCTCTTTTCTTTACCTTTGAAATCATATACATATACAAATATTTATAAACTATATTCATATAAAAAAAACTAATTTTTTTTCTAAAATAAACTAGTATATTAAAACATTTATTTATGTATATAAACACACTTTTTATCTGAGTTAATACAAACTGCTCAACATTTAAAATTCCTATAATTTCCGAAACCTTATATATATTTCTAAAAATATATATGTATGTATTTTTTTATTATTATACTGGAAACAAAATAATTATCGATTTACTTGGCTGTAAAATCAAAATAGCAATACCTTACAGGAACTCCCGACCAACACCACAAAGCTCGATCGGCTTGTCGAAGACTCCATTGCCTCGAGTTTGTGCCTACTGTCTACAGCCTTCACCAACGCTCGACGATGTCGTCATCTCCGAGCTTGTCTAATGCTATGAACTGCTGCGCGCAAGATCACCGATACTATTCTCCTCCTCGCGCGTGCGCTCTCTTCCAGTCACCTCGCGACTTGCTCACGTTCGAGTTCAAATTCGATTCGAATTCACAATGGGAAAGGGGACGAGAAAAATTTGGGAGGGTGGCTTCGAACCGGGTGGAGAGAGAATCGAATTCGAGGAAGGGTGAAAAACATAGATTCTCCGGCCATGATTTTTTTCTTTCTTTTTTTTTCGAGCTTTTACTAGAAGGGAACGAAAGAAATTTTTTTTTGAGCCACTGCTTCATTTTAACAAATAAGGTCGGCATTGAAATGAAATAAAGTGGAAAGATATTGCGTGGAGAAGATTTTTGCGTGAAGTAGATGAGCTGCAGTGTTTATAGAGGAGACAAAAGCTACTGAGGAGAAAAAGTTTGATGGTGAAAGAATTTCAACTGAAGTTGGACTAGTCAACTATATATATATTATATTTAATTTCAAAATTTAAATTGTCTCAAAATCGAACTTAAAATCTTGACCTCTTATCAAGGCATGCCGCTAGGCATTTATAATGTTATACCCCTATTCCGAACGCGATGGAAAAGGTTTCGAGTCCTGATTTGATCGTAAGGAGAAGATAGCTTTTTGGACCCAGTTATTATATTGAATTCGATATAAATTTCAGCGCGTTTATATGTCGTACGCTCACACAACAACTCCAATCACTATGAAATTTGAAATCCGATAATAATATAATATTATGGATCCAATGGAACTGGTTTCGTCGAAATCCGAGACTGTGCCCCGCAAGGCTATTTTTAAATATCGATTTAAACGATATATTTTCAAAACTTAACAAATCACTTCCAAACTCAAATTTAAAACCTCTATTATCTCCAGTATCATAAATATAAATTTTCTAAGCCTTTGAAATATTTTTAACCGGCTTAAAACTGAAGATTAAATATTTTACCCAACTTCTATAATTAAATTTAATAATTTAATTGCCAAATTCATAAAGATATTTGAAATCGAGTTAAACATTTACTTTTAAATATTTAATATCAATTAAATATTCTCATTTCAAATATCCAGAAATTCCGGGTCGTCACATTCCTCCCCCTTTAAAAGAATTTCGTCCCCGAAATTACTAGTTAAGAAGAATGATTCAACACCCGTTAACTCTTTCCCAAGATCAAACAGTTTTTTTTAGAACATCTTTTCAAAATAATCTTTTCATTAAAGACACATTATTACTTACTAACTTTCCAGACTCTTCCATGGGTTTCAAACAATACTATTTACTCAACCATTCAAATTTCAATACAAATTCAAATTTTAAATTATCAAAAATTTCTCAAAATTTTTCTAACTCCCTAAAATTTTGAAATTTTTTGCCAGCGTCTCCTTTGCACGGCTAGCTTGGTACAACTACAAAATTCCACTACGGGCTTCCAAATTCCAAAAGAAAACAAAACGCCAAGTGGATAGATCAAAAACCCAATCAAATTTCATACAGAAATTTTAAATGCATACCTTATTGTCGAGCAAATTCAAATTTAACTTTGAAATCAAAATCCAATTCCAATTTCCTATAACCTTTATAATCCTTGTATACTTTACTTAACAACAATGGCCAAATTCACTTAGTGTATTCCCAATACCAAATTTACTTAAGAATTTCCACCATTCATTTCTAAGTCTAATATAGGCATTTTATATACCCTTACATTATTACTCTACCACTTTAGTCTTTATATCACTTATTTTTAAACTGGATCTTGTTAGCACCAAAATTGGTCACTAACCTCGTTGAGAAAGATTGTGTAGAGATGTAAGTGATGAATTTAAATTAAACAAGGAAGAATATGCTATTTTAAATGTAGAAAGTGAGAACACCGGATTTATAGTGGTTCAGCGTAATTGCCTACGTCCACTTTGAGGTTAAACTTTATTGCTTTTCTTGATGATTGATTACAGATACACTCCGTAGATCAAATACTTGAATACAATTGATGAGTAAAGAAGATGAGTCTTGAAAGCGGCAGAGTCTCCCTAGTGTTCCCGAAAAAAGGTCCATTTCACTGTGCCCATGCCCCTCTATTTATAGACAAAGGTGGGTTGGACTTCTCTGGTGGGCCTGGTAGCTGAATAACTCGTTCCAGATGGACTGGTCCCTATATGCCGAACCAAACAGGCCGAACGGTCGGATGCTGAACCATCTTCCCCATGCCGAACGATGTTTGTTATGTGGGAAGAGTGGGTCGAGCAATAATTGTAGCCGGACAAGTTGGGAAGAATGCCGAACAATCTTCTTATGCCGAACAGAAGTGAGGTGCCGAGTGGGGAGTGTATGCCGAGCAATGATTGAAGTTGACTGAGGTTAGATGAATGCCGAACAATCTTTGGATGCCGGACGAACCTGGAAGCCGAACACTCCTGGATGCCGAGCGCTCCTTGGCTGCCGAGCGCTTGCCAATGCCGAGCGCTCCTGGATGTCGAGTACTCCTGGATGCCGAGTATTTGCTAATGCCGAGCGCTCCAGGATGCCGAGTACTCCTGGTTGCCGAGTACTCCTGGATGCCGAGCGCTCCTGGATGCCGAGCGCTCCTGGATGCCGAGCGCTCCTGGATGCCGAGCGCTCCTGGATGCCGAGCGCTCCTGGATGCCGAGTACTTGCTAATGCCGAGTACTTAGTTGCCTGGTCAAATCTCCAGGAAACACTTGCCCCCCAAAGTGTATTACGTGACCGAATCGTGATACGCTTTGAATTACATATCCCCTGTACTTCGCTTCGAATCTAGGTTAACTCTTCTTGGAGATGCCTTCTTGAGAATATCAGTGGTGGAGGTGTGTGCCGAGTGTTGTATAAATGCCGAACGAGGTATTCGAAACCGAACGCTCCTCAAGTGCTGAACGACTTTGTATGCTGATGCCGAACGCAGTGGCTTTGACCGGTTCCACCGGATATAGCCTTTTCGACTTCTTCTTCTTTCCTATAAAAGTTGGCACCTTCTTCCTTCTTCTCTTTTCACACTTTTAACACCTCTGCCTTGCACCTGCTGACGTTTCCAGTTAACATCCTTCAACAATTCATCGATCCTTTCCAAGTCTTCAACCACCAACTAGGTATCGATTCTTCCGCCTAAATCCTTCCTTAAAACGGTCTTTACGGTCGAGTTACTTAACTGATAGGGTAATCGAGCCTTGACTAAGGTATCCTAAAAGTTTTCAGAGTTACACGATGAGGGTGGAAGGAAGAGTGAGTAGAGATGAGCCTTCTAGGAAGTTGTTGGTAGACGTGTTGTGGTTCGACATAAATCTTTTGTGCCGAACGAGATTGGAGGAAGAAAGAACATAGGATAAGTAGGAGACGGTTAGGGGCATCGAATGGTAAGGTCTGGCATGACTTGCCGAACGATTCGTCCTCGTGGTTCGATGTGGATGGAGGAAGAAGAGGGGGATGAGGTCGCTGTTAAGGACGGTGTGTCGAGCGTTGTCTAGGCCAAACAAGATTTTGGCCGAACGATGCTTTGCCAAACAGTCACAAATGTCGTACCACACTTAGGCCGAACAAACATAAATGCCGAACCACACTTAGGCCGAACAATACAAATTCCGAACCACACTTAGGCCGAACAACACAAATACCGAACCACACTTAGGCCGAACAATACAAATGCCGAACCACACTTAAGCCGAACAATACAAATACCGAACCACACTTAGACCAAACAATACAAATGCCGAACAATCATAAGTGCCGAACAACACTTAGGCCGAACAATACAAATGCCGAACAATCATAAGTGCCGAACAACACTTAGGCCGAACAATACAAATGCTGAACAATCATGAGTGCCGAACCAACAATTGCCTTTCCTAATCACATAACAAAACAAGGACAAGGACCCGGGCATACTAGCATATGAAACTGACCCGAATCAATAACTCCCTAGCTTTAGTAGACATAAATCTGAACTTAGATTAACATACATTCTCTGAATCTGAAACTGTAATCACCACAAGGCAGGCTTTTTGAGATGGTCAGCGATGACGGTCTTCGAAGGCGATGATTCGAAGCTTAGTTTTATATCTTTGTAACCTTCAAATTCTCAACGCTTATACACGATTGCTTGCACTAGTTTACACACCACGTGGGGGGAATATTCATGTTGTTAATTCTAATGTTGAACATTTTTCAAGTATAGTTTTCACAGGCGCTTAGCCAGATTCACTATTTATTGGGGATGTTTAAAAAATCTAGCTCCGCCACTGTATCTGATAGGCCTGGGCCGTCATCAAGGCAAGAAGTCGCGGACACTTCAAATCCGTCGACTTCCCCTGCTCATAACTTAGCTCCTGATGCCTTGGAGGCATCGATTCTCTTGGACAATCCGATCGACTCACAGGCTTCGAAGATTAACGAAGTCGCGCTTCGGCGAATATGCTCCATCCACGGAATCCCTTTTGCTGATGTGTTGGTCCCGTCGAGACATGATCGTCCTCACCTTCCCCCAATCGGATATACTGCTTGTAACAAGTTCATGTGCTAGATGGGCAGCGTGCCTCCATTCAATTTATTTTTTCGGGATGTGTTGCAGTACATAGACATCGCCCCGTCGCAGCTGCATCCAAACGGTCACGCATTCATATACGGTGTTCATTCATGGATTTTGATTCATGACAACGTACAATAATTAACAAGAAGAAGCAAAGAAGATGCGACTACTAACCGAAGGAGATATGCTAGCACTTTGGAGATCTCAAGGTCACATTGTATAAATGTGTTAGTACATGTATATTGTGTTTGTAGAGTAGTTATTATTGTTAAAATCTATCCTCAAAATCTCTCACAAACATCAAGAAATTATCCACCTTCATCGTAATTTTAAATAAGTTGGAAAATATGCATATATATGCACAAACAGCCAGAGCAGTCGATTGGTGCATTTCAACCAGTCGACTGGTTCAGCAGTTTGCTCATATATATGCAAACATGCACATAAACGTGCACACGCCTTCTTCGACCAGTTGGCTGGTATATTTTGACCAGTCGACTCCTATATTCCAACTGTCATTTTTCCTGAAAAGACATCTCCTTTGATGAAGAGTCTCAATCCATATTTCTTCTAAATAGATGCTTCTTTTGATGAGAACTATTCGTGAATGGTTATATCTCTTAGACAACTATATAAACACGTTAGTTCTACATCAAAATCATCAATTCAATTATTGCATTCTGATCTTACTCTCTAATATTATTTTGTTCTATAAGGCTATCATATTCTTCCTTCAATCCTTATTCACATTCACAAATTTGAGGATTAGATTATATGAAGTTTTTGTACATCATTGACTCATTAGTGTTATTAAGAACACAAGAAGTCAGAAACTAATTTGTATTTATTATTGATCCGTTCTGCTGCTCGGGTGAAGTAAAGACCTCTTCTGTTGTTGAGGCAAAATCCTATTCTGCTGCTCAGGTCCCTGTTCGGCTGCTCAGGGGTTGTATAGACCTGTTCCTTCGGGTTAAGTGAGGGTATTGTTGTTAGTTAAATTCCAGAAGGGAGTCTGGGACTGGACGTAGGACGGTGCTCCGAACCAGTATAAAATATCTGGTGTCATTTTACTATACTGTTTTTATATTCCACACTATTTACAGTATTACTATCATCTCTATACTCTGTATTATCATATATCCATATTACACGGTCCTACACACTTTCATTTGGTATCAGAGCTTGGCATCCTATAACCGTTACATAGTTATTTGATACTTTGCTAATATGGAAAGTAACACTAGCACTGTCACTAACACTAGTTTTACTAAAGGCCAATCTACAACACGACCTCCATTCTTCAATGGCATGAACTACAATTACTGGGCTACACGTATGAGAATCTATATGCAATCTAATAGATTTGAATCATGGAATATTTCACAAAAAGTATACACTCCTCCTACTGGAGAATACTCTACATGGACTAATACACAAAAATTAGATGCAACTGCCAATGCTAAAGCAATGAATATGTTATTTTGTGCTTTAGAGAAAAACGAGTTTAATCGTATTAGTATGTGTGAATCTGCGTATGAAATATGGCGTACACTTAAGATCACACATGAAGGAACTAATAAGGTAAAACAAAGTAAGATCTCTATGCTCAAAAATCAATTTCAAAACTTTAGGATGAAGTAAGATGAATCAATTAGTGACATATATTCTAGATTTCAAGACATTTACCATTCACTATTAGGACTAGGAGAAAAATATACTGATTTTGATATTGTTTTGAAAATCCTTAACTCTTTAACGGATGAGTGGGAAAGAAAAGTATTAGCTATCGAAGAAGCTAATGATCTCTCTACCATGAAACCAGAAGAGAATAGGAAATCTAATGTCTTATGAAGTAAATTTGCAAGCAAAGAGAGTACGACACAAGATAAAAAGAATATAGCTTTTCATGCACAAGAAGAAGAAGAAGGTTCTGATGATGAAGATCTTGCATTCATTGCCAAAAATTTCAAAAAGTTTTTGAAATTTCGAAAAATTAACAAAAATAATGGCAAAAGAAGCTTTAATAACGGATCCAAAAAATCATCAAACTTTGCTCTAGAATGCTATAATTGTCATAAGAAAGGTCATTTTCAAAAAGATTGTCCAGAACAGAAGAAAACCTACAAAAACAAGAGCAAGAAGGACAATTACAAAAGGAAAGCTTTCTCAGTAACATAGGATGATTCAGATTCCTCTTCATCATCTGAAAGTGAAAGCGACAATGACACTGAACAAGCTAATGTATGTTTTCTGGCTACAGATAATGAGGTTAGTGATTTTACTTTTGATGATTTAATTGAGATTAATTTAGAACTCTTAGACACTCTTAAAAATCTCAAAAGAAAGTATAAGGAAACTCGTGAAAATCAAAATAAAGCAGAATTCGAAAAGGATATGCTTAAAGATGAGAAGAAAATACTAGAGGAAGAACTTGAAAATCTTCAAAAATCATTCTCTAATGTTAATTCTTAACTTAACTTATTAAGTCAAGAAATTGAAACTCAAAAGGAAAAGAATGATACTTTAGTTCTTGAAAATCACGAGTTAAAAACTAAAGTTAAAATGATTGAATTATACAATATTGGTCTTAAAAGTAAGTTAGAAGATATTACTAAAAATGTCTCTAACTTCAATAAAGGAAGAGAAAATTTGTCTAAAATTATTGAAAATTCTCAATCTGTTTCAAATAAAAGAGGTCTAGGATATGTTAAGAAATCAATAGCTCCACATAAAATAGAAAATAAATGGAGAAAAGATTCTAAAAGTAAGATCACAAAAGATAATTCAAAAAGGACCAGTTCAAAAACTATACAAATATGGATTCCTAAAACAAACAACAGTTTGATTAGGAAGAAATATATAAACTCCTTTTTTGAATCTGTATACAAAAATGAAAATTATATTATTAAAGGGAATACTTAACCCTCTTGGGTTTGGTTTCCTAATACCTAACTCTTAGGACCCTATAAGAAAAGTGGGTACCAATGTTATTTTCTTATTTTTTGCAGGTCCCACTCAAAAAGAGAGGAAAATGGATATTAGACAGTGGTTGCTCAAAACACATGACAGGAGACAAAAATATGCTATCAAATATTACTTACTCGGAAGGAGGCTCTGTCACTTTTGGAGACAATTCCAAAGGTTTTATCATCGGCAAAGGCGATGTGAGTAACAACGGTACATCTAATTTACCTCTTATTTCAAATGTTTTATTAGTTAAAAATTTGAAACATAATCTTTTAAGCATTAGCCAATTATGTGACAAAGAATTCAAAATCACATTTTTAGAAAATAAATGTAGTATTTTTGATCAAAATGAACATCTTATTTTTGAAGGTAATAGAGACAGAAATATTTATGTTCTTAATATGAAAATAAATCATAATTCAGATATGTGTTTAATAGCCAAAGAAAATGATCCTTGGTTATGGCACAAATGTTTCTGCCATATTAATTTCAAAGCTATAAATAAACTTTCTAAAAATGATTTAGTAAAAGGTTTACCTAAAATGAATTTTAAAGTAAATCATATTTGTGATGCATGTCAATTAGGAATATTAACTAAGTCATCTTTTAAATCTAAAAAGGTTATTTCAACAGTACAACCACTAGAATTACTACACATGGATTTATTTGGACCAACTCAAGTACAATCCATAAATCATAGTAAGTATGTGTTTGTAATTGTTGATGATTTTTCTAGATATACTTGGACTATTTTTATGAAAAACAAAAGTGATACTTTTGAGCATTTCAAAACTTTTGTCAAAAGAATACAAAATTTCAAGGATTTAAAAATAAAAAATATTATAAGTGATCATGGCGGTGAGTTTGAAAACGAAGCTTTTGAACATTTTTGTAAAAAGAAAGGAATAATCCATAATTTTTCTTTTCCTCGAACTCCTCAACAAAATGGAGTAGTAGAACGGAAAAATAGAACTTTACAAGAATGTGCAAGAACTTTGTTAAATGGAAGTACGCTACCAAAACATTTCTGGGCAGAAGCAGTTGTAACAGCCTGTTATGTATTGAATCGTGTTTCTATTAGACCACTAACCAAGAATACTTCTTATGAATTGTTCAATGGCAGAAAACCAAATATTTCTTATTTTAAAGTTTTTGGTTCCAAATGTTTTATCTTAAATACTAAAGATCAGCTTGGCAAATTTGATCCAAAATCTGATGAAGGAATCTTTATTGGATATTCAGATCGAAGCAAAGCATATCGAATTTTAATAAAAAATTAAAAATTATTGAAGAAACATTACATGTAACTTTTGATGAAAATTGTATTACTAAACCAAGTATAAAAGATGATGAAGAATTTTCTGAAAATATCACAAATTCTGAAACTACAAATTTTGAGAATTTTGAAAACATTATTCATAATGAAAATCAAATTAATAATCCTGTTCAAACAGAAATAAGATCTCCACCTCGAATTTTACGGGATCATCCTGTTCAAAATGTGATTGGAGAAATTAATTCAAATGTTAGAACAAGAAGTCAATTAAATCAAATGGGTCATGTAGCTTTTCTCTCTTCAATTGAACCTAAAAATATTAAAGAAGCCTCTACTGATGATTATTGGATTATCGCTATGCAAGAAGAACTAAACCAATTAAAAAGAAATGACGTTTGGGATTTAGTTCCAAGGCCTAGTGATCAATCAGTCATTGGTACAAAATGGGTCTTCAAAAATAAAGCAGATGAACTTGGAAATATCACTAGAAATAAAGCTAGATTAGTTGCACAGGGATATAATCAAGAAGAGGGAATTGACTATGAAGAAACGTTTGCTCCGGTCGCTAGATTAGAAGCAATACGTATCTTATTGGCCTATGCATGCTTTCATAATTATAAACTTTATCAAATGGATGTTAAAAGTGCATTTTTAAATGGTTTTATAAAAGAAAATGTTTATGTTGAACAACCTCCTCTATTTATACATGAACAATTTCCAGACCATGTTTAGAAGTTAAAGAAAGCCTTATACGGTCTTAAACAAGCACCTCGTGCCTGGTATGATCGTCTCAAAAGTTATCTTATAAATTCTGGTTTTGAAATTGGGAAGGTTGATCAAACTCTTTTGATCAAAAGAAATAAAAAGGATATTTTAGTTATTCAAATATATGTTGATGACATTATTTTCGGGTCTACTAATGAAAAACTATGTAAAGAATTTTCAAACATAATGACCAAAGAATTTGAAATGTCCCATATGGGTGAATTAAATTATTTTCTTGGTTTACAAATTAAACAACTTGACAATGGTATTTTTTTAAATCAAGAAAAATATTGTAATAATTTAATCAAACGTTTTGGTATGGAAAATACTTCTGCCAAACCAACTCCTATGAGTACAACAATACATCTAGAAAAAGATGAGAATGGCAAAAGCGTTGACCAAAAATTATATCGAAGCATGATTGAATCATTACTTTATTTAACTGCTAGTAGACCAGATATAATGATGAGTGTTTGTTTATGTGCATGATTTCAAGCAGATCCTAAAGAATCACATATGAGAGCAGTGAAACGAATTTTACGGTATCTTAGTAAAACCAAGAACTTTGGACTCTTTTATCCTAAAGAATGTCCTTTCGAATTAGTGCCCTATAGCGATGCTGATTTTGGAGGAAGTCGAACGGATAGAAAAAGTACAAGTGGGACTTGCCATTTTATTGGACGGTCTCTTGTATCTTGGTTTAGTAAGAAACAAAATTGTGTTTCACTATCTACTTGTGAAGCAGAATACATATCTGCAACTTTAGCATGTGCTCAAGTCATATATATGCAACAAACACTTAAAGATTTTGGTTTCGACCTACCTAAATCAACAATATATTGTGATAACTCCAGTGCTATAAATTTATCCAAAAATCCAGTTAATCATTCACGAACAAAACATATTGACATTCGTCACCATTTTCTTCGTGATTGTATTGAAAAGAATTTAATAGATTTAGATTTTGTTCCTATAGAAAATCAATTGGCTGATATTTTTACTAAACATTTAAATGAAAATTCTTTTATTAAATTTAGACGAGAACTTGGTATCGTCTCTCTTAAAGATATATAATTTTAAAATTATTCATATACATCTTTCAGTTATTTTTTAACTACCTGTTTCCTTTGTTTTCTCCCCATCACTCTTTTTCTTCTGGTACAAAACATTTAAACTTTTCTAACCATCTATACTTTCTGAAGTTTTCCCCTATATATATACTCTCTAGTTGTATATTATCCTCACATTCTCTCTTTTGCAAACAAAATTACAGCCTTTTTTTACTTATTTCAAAACAATGACTCTAGAACTCTTCTTGGCAAATATTATCATTCTTATGGCTTCTAACCACAACTCTTCTGATGAACCATCATGCGAATATTTTTCAACACCATCTTCTGCATATGATTCCTCTGATTCTCATTTACCCACTCCAACTACTAGAAATCATACCGGATATACTCTGGAAAAGAAGAAGTCTAGGCGGTTTTTGTTCTTCGGTTCCTTGGATACTAAACAAAAGATAGATGATATGCATCACTATCAACGGGAACTAGTTGAACTTAACCGTGAAATGTATTACGAGCAGAAAACAAATACAAGACGTCTTCAGTTTCATGCAGATATAGGATCAAAAATTTGTGGTTGTTCTACATTTAACGTACATCAACCAACATCTTTTCATCCTCATACTTCTCAACCGTCTTCCTCTCATTATAATCCATGAGAACCGAGTCCTCAACCTCCTTCAGTCTTTCCAAATTATTCGTCTCGGAATAACATTTGGTCTCCTCTCCAACCATATATTGAGAATACCAAAATAGAACCAGGAGAGGAAACCACACCGAAGACAACTCCAAAGAAGTCTCAAAGGAAGACTCCAAAGAAATCTCCCAAATGATTTCTTACTTTATTTGTATTTTGTTTCTGTGTTATGTTTTATATATTTTGATTCATTATAATTCTTTGTTTCAAATAAAATATATTCTTCCTAATGATCAAAAATCTCAACCAAAGATGAAACGAGTGTTGGACATACTATTATTATGTATGAAAATCTCCTATCTTATATATATATATATTAGTACACAATTTAGATATATAGATTTTTACAAGTCATAGAATCTCTGTACAAAAATTATTCCAGGAGTCGACTGCCCAGTTTCAACCAGTCGATTGCTTTAACATTGTTTGCTCTCTGGTTTCCTTATCTAGTCGACTAAGTTTCACCAATCAACTGGTTTACCTAAGCTCTTCTCAGGATTGCTTAAACAGCCGACTGGATATCACTCACCAGTCGACTACTGGACTTCATGGTTAAAATTTTCTGCAACCGGACCCAATTTTTTTTCACCCTGCCATCCAATAGTTTTTTTCCACCTCAACTGCATCTCCTCATAACCGATTCATTCCTCTTCGTTGTAAGAGTCCAAAAACTCGGCCTTCGAAAATCGGCACCCGTACTTCACTTGTACTCAAATGCCGTAGATTCAAACGCCGAATCTGGCTTCCCGGAGCTTATAACAACACAACGGAAGAAAAAGAATATATCAATATATATATATATATAACATTGATACAATGACAGATACAAAATCTGATACAATATGATACAATAGAATGATACAACATATATCAATATACATCAGAGATATGATACAAGAAATAGCAGCGGAAAGAAAATAGATAACACCAGTAGCGGATAGAATATCTCCAATAGAATGCTCCATTCCATAGCTAGCGGAAAGCAAGGTCAGTCGTCCAAGGCCTGACTAGCTCTAGATAATCTACTCAACCTAAATATCTGAGAAACCCAACTCTAGACTACCCGTGTGGAAAATGGTGGGCACCCAGAGTTTAGGAAGGGAACATAAAACTCCGGATCAGTCATGGGACTGGTGTGAGCAACAAAAACATTTTATCTTTAAACAAGCCACAAAAGAATTTTTACATTGGAATTCGCAATGCTTTTGGAAAATGAAACTACCATAAGACCTCCCACCACACACACATTGCAATCGCAGACTTGGAGGAGATTTCTTCTTATGTTAGTCAAATATGCTTACTACGCAAAAGAAATTCTTTTGATATTATTAATAGTGCATAGTGGAAAACATTCGAAAATACAATATTAATCTTAGCCAGCATAGGTACCATTATATTATGCCTGCTATAGCTGCCTCCTGAGGAGACATGTTATACAATTTGCAATCGTAAAGGGCTCGTATTGTTTCTTTGGATTTCCAACAAATGGTCAGGCTAAGGAACTTCCTACTGCCACATGGGAACGCCTCTGGCGGGACGCCCCGAGAACCTACCCGGCTCTCTACCAACACAAGGCCGGGTTACCTCTGTCACTAGGTAACTACTACTCGAGTATGCCACCTCCTGGTCCTTTGGGACCTTTATCCGAGGCCTCGGTAACCAACATCACACATAATAATAAAGTGTGTCCACATGAGTAAGTATCTGGGCTCCATACCATGATACCACCCTTTTCCAAAAGGAAATGACATACCCGAAAGGGAGCGACCCTCATAACCTTGCCGCATCATTCCTGTTTCGACCATTTCTGATCTATGAGGTTCGATGAGGTCTCGTCCACAAAGCTACGCTTTTTCACAAAGCCATGCTTTGATCACAAATGATCAATAAATGACCATCAACACACAGCAACACTCAGCATGCCACACTACCAAATTGGGAGTATATCGCTGATAACCTTCAACTACATAACCTATGAGCTCGTACGTCTCAGAGAAGGGTGCTAAGCTAAGAGAATAAATTCTTCGCCACCAACAGAAATGTATTTGAAAGAAATCTGCTTTATATCTCAAAATGTAATGTCAGACATGTAACCATACAAGTCTGTTCCGGGTTTGAACAGAACCGAAGGCACTTCCGAAGAAGCCCTTGCAATCCGGGTATTCACAATCCCGATCGGATTTCCCATCACTTAGGGAATCTCTATACCGGAGCAACTCAGTGTAGAGACAATCGATAGGTTATCCTATCGTTTTCGCAAATACCCAGTCTTCAACACCGGTCTTCAAATGCAATCTATATACGATGTATCACTTAAACGGAATGGGTTCTGTGACACAAAGGTCCTCTCTCGGCTGAACCGAATAATGAGTGCAATATTTAAAAATATATGGATATTGGGATTTCAATTAAGTCATAACTTATTACCCAAACTTATCTTTTCAAATGGTTTAACAAATTACCATTTTCAAATCTTAAACAAAAAGATTCATTTTAACAACCTTCAACGGTTTAAACAATTTCCACACTTTAATCTTTTTAAACAAAAGATTCATTCATAGATTTTCCAAATAAATTCCCATTTCAATTGGATTAACTCATTAAATCTTTAAAACAAAGATTTAACTTATAGCTTTCAAAATAATTCCATTTCAAATGGTTTAAACAAATCATCATTTTAAATCTGTTAAAAATAAACAGATTTAATTCATAGCTTTCAAAAAGAATTCATTCATAACTTGGAAAAACCATTTTCAATTCAAACCTGAAATTCCTTTAATTAAACTGGATTTTCATTTCTTATCTGAAAGCTTTTATCATTTGGAAACAAATAGTTTTCATTTCGGAAATCTGATTCATTTATACGAGTTAAAGTCTTTGGGTTAGATTTAAATTCTCAAACCAATATTTTAAAATGGTTTAACTTTATATAACAACTTTAACCATAATTTCCAATTTTGGAATTCAATTCCAACTCTTGAATTTAAATTCAAATTGAATTATTTAAATTGGAAATTTTACTAAGTTATTTAAATAGCTTTTATCTTTGAAAACACCTTTTAAAAAGCTTTAAAATTTAACCCAAATTCATTTCCAAACTCAATTGAAATAAAAATTTCAATTTCAAAAATATTAAATTTAAATCATCTGTGACTTAACCGATTTCCTCGTGAAATCCATATTTGTGTGTGTATAGTGTGGTCCAGGGGTTTTACACAGTAGTGCAACATCATTCAATCATCACAGATCAGATTACAGAAATATAATTGATAAGCGGTATAACTATAACGCTTATCTTTTATTCACAGATCACATATATATAAATTATAGATAATATATTACATTCATCCCAAATAAATGAACTACAGTACATATCACACACAAATCAGAATATATCACACAGCATCACATATCAAGGAATATCAAACAATTCAATAAAACTCAAACATTCACAGGTAAAATTTATTAATCAATTGATTAATTTAAATCAGATGTATTAATTATTAATCCACGTTAATTATTATAAGTTAATTTCAAATTATTTGAAATAAATCCTCTTTTCAAATTTTATTAGTTAATCTTTTACTTATAATTCATCAACCTTTAATTATTAAATAATCACCCTTTAATTATTTAATTCGCCATTTAATTAATTATCTTTAATTAATTACTTTAATTAATTATTCCTTAATTAATTATCATTCCTTAATTACCTTCAATAATTAATTAACTTTTAATTAATTAATTATCCTTAATTAATCACATTAATTAATTAGCCCTTAATTAATTATTGTTTAATCACTTGAGTAATCAACTTTTAATCATTAAGTAATTATCTTTTAATCACTAATATTAAAAAGTCATTAATTACCTAATTAATTTTAAGGTAACCCATTTTATCTTTTATTTATCACTTTATTTATCATTTAGCATCCTTATTTATAATCTTTGAAATAAATTCATTATTAACTTAAAACCTTTAAGTTAAATTTATGTTTTTCACCTCTTAATAAACTACAATATTAAGTTTATCTAAAATAAACTTTTTTTAAAATAAAGGTTATATAGGTTAAACACTTTAAACTTAATTAAATTGAAAAATCTTATTTAAAAACCTTTAACAAATTGAAAACTTAGGTAAACCTTCATTATTTACAAAAGAAGTAGTTTTAACAAAATTGTATTAAGTAAAACTTGATTTTTGTTAAAAGCTTAAAAACTGTTCTCACACTTAATTCAAACCCGAGACAAACTGCAAAAATCACGAGCTCTACTTCGAGTTCCCACCATCTTCATTCACTTCGAGACATCCCCTGGTTTGCGCGAGAATCACCCGAGTGACACACGAACCCCATTCTTCCCAGCAACATGCACACGGTGCACCTGAACCATCGTCGCCGACCTCTGGCGATTGTCGCGACTATTCCCAAAGTCCACTCAAGTCTACTCAAACCTAAATGCGAACCTAAATTGCACTGACATCCACAAAATCAAAATCGAGCATAGTTGATCAAACCTGGAACAATTCCAGTCGCCAAAACTACTTCGTCGCGACGACTCCGACCACCATTATCCAAGAAACTTCGCCTACAGGTTCGTCGAAGACCACGCTTCCATCACCCGAAGTCTCTCTGCACTCGATCTATCCTACAAGCCGCAGCAATCAATTTAACATAGCCTAGTTAAACTAGGGTTCTAAACAAAAATCCACTACGGCAACTTCCTCGATGAATTTCATCACCATCGGCCATTTTTCCTGGCCTCTCCGATCACCCATCTACCTCCAGAACGAACCCCGACCCTCCAGCATAAAAATATCATTAGAATTAACCAATTTCTGGTTAAACCAGAAATACACTTATATTTCATTACTAAAAATCATGATTTAAGTTTTATAAATCATGTTTTGCTTTAAGTGTTCGATCTATATCCTTGAATCAATTAATCAGGATGATTGAATTTCCACTATATTTATCTTGCTCTGTTATTTTCTTATTTCCAGAACCAAAACACAGTTATTTTATTTTGGATAAATTCCTAAACTTTAATTCATGACACAACAAACATATTCTGTTTGAATCTTAAACACTAACGTTTATTAGTTCAAGTGATAATGGATTTTGATCAATTCTTGAGTCTAGAAACTAAGGATAGTAAAATACAGGGACAACACATATATTCACTTATATATGTACAGAAGATCTACTGATATGTATAAACATAGTATATACTTAACACAGAACTTAACATGGAACAGATTCAATACTTGAACTTATTGAAAGTGATGTTACTCATAGTATTTTCCAGGAGAAGAAAACAGAGTTTGAAATTTTGAATCTGCTAGTTGAAACCATTCCTTTGATCTCTGCCTTGATTAATTTGTGTTGTTGTTTTGATTGAATCTTGTTTAAATTTTACAGTTGCATATGCTTCAGATTTTCTCAAGTTTTGGATGAACGAACAAGAAAAAATGAAGAAGTTGACATATAAAAGAAGTTTACAGGGATGATGTTATTTGTACAGGTGATAATGTGTTTTTGTACAAAAGATCAGGGATATTTTATTCTTCTCTTGGCTGATAGAGTTTTGTATGGTGGCTGCATTTATTACTTGTACAAATGAATATTTTCCTTTCTCCATTTCGGCTGTACATGATATTGTTTTGGTTGAGTTGTCTCGTTGTACTTAATTTACCTGTACATTCATATATTTATCTTGTTCCTTGTATTTTTTCTTTGTAATTTCTAGTTAACATGTTGTTGTATTTTTAGCTAATGTATTCACTTATATCATAACTACATAACTTATCTTATATAAATTTATTTATATTTCTAACTTAAATACTTATTCATAATTCCTTCTGTTCAAACTTGACTATATTTATATGTTCTTCCTTTTGTTTTGTAAATCTACTTGAATGTATTATTTCTTCTTTGTTGCTTGTCTGGTCTTATTACTTGAGAATGTAAATGAATTTCTATTTTTTTTCTTTTATTTTATTTGTTTGTTGTCTTTGTTTTGTAAGCTGCTTATCTTCTTTTTTTTCTACTTGAATATATATATACATTTGTCCCTTTGTCTTCTTTTATAAGCTTTATAGATATTTATATTTCCTTTTGTTCATATTTGAGTATATATTCCTTTCTTTTGCAATACTTTCATATGTATATCTTTCTTCAAGTCTACATACTTATATTTTCTTTTATTTATTTATTTTATAATATAGATGAATTTCTAAATTTTAATTTGTTGTTAGATTTTATCCAATGTATTTACTTTATATTTTATATCTTGTATATTTTCATTTTTAAACCATTTATTTACAATTTAAATCCAAATTAAATATATATACATATATATACAATATTTTTAAATTTAAATGATTTATACAAAATATATTTGAGTTCGGGGAAACTCGCATCCAATTAATCGATTAATTTTACAAATTTAATTCAAAAATTAAATAAACTATCAATTTAAATTTAATTAAAATCCGGGGTCGTTACAGACTCCCCCCTTAAAAGAATTTCGTCCTCAAAATTGCCAAGGAGACACAAAGATAGATGAAGAATGTTTCATCAAATCAAACTGAACATCTATTCTGCATTTGGCTTACCAAATCAGAATATCAATAACAGATACAAGAACGAATATGTTTAACACTTCACAAAATACTCGGATTATCTAGATCTACTAAATATACAATGGCATCGGTTAGTTCGAAAGAATAACTAACCATTCGTAGAATATACTGGGAGCCAAAAGATAGATAGATACATGGATACAGTTTCAAAACTTTCTTTAATTTAGAACTAAAGTATACCTATCAACCACAGCAATCAATGCAACCACTACATCCAAACAAACAATTTGGCCTATCTGGATTTTATGTCCCATATTAATATATCGAATCTCCTTCCTGGATCTACCAGAAACTATTGAAGAATTGAGAAGAGATGTTTGAACAAAAGAGATTGATAGAGAAAATATTGTTTCCTTGTTGTTACAGAGTATTGACCATTTAGTCGTATTCCCCTGTCCCCTATCTCATCCTCTTCTCGCACTCATGATCACTATCAGTGGATAGTAAGAGGATTTACTAAGACATACGGACGGATACCAAATGTAACAGTCCAAAAACTCGGCCTTCGAAAATCGGCACCCGTACTTCACTTGTACTCAAATGCCGTAGATTCAAACGCCGAATCTGGCTTCCCGGAGCTTATAACAACATTTAGTATAACAACACAGTGGAAGAAAAAGAATATATCAATATATATATAACATTGATACAATGACAGATACAAAATCTGATACAATATGATACAACAGAATGATACAACAGATATCAATATACATCAGAGATATGATACAAGAAATAGCAGCGGAAAGAAAATAGATAACACCAGTAGCGGATAGAATATCTCCAATAGAATGCTCCAGTCCATAGCTAGCGGAATACAAGGTCAGTCGTCCAAGGCCTGACTAGCTCCAGATAATCTACTCAACCTGAATATCTGAGAAACCCAACTCTAGACTGCCCGTGTGGAAAATGGTGGGCACCCAGAGTTTAGGAAGGGAACAATAAACTCCGGATCAGTCATGGGACTGGTGTGAGCAACAAAAACATTTTATCTTTAAACAAGCCACAAAAGAAATTTTACATTGGAATCTGCAATGCTTTTGGAAAATGAAACTACATAAGACCTCCCACCACACACACAATGCAATCGCAGACTTGGAGGAGATTTCTTCTTATGTTAGTCAAATATGCTTACTACGCAAAAGAAATTATTTTGATATTATTAATAGTTCATAGTGGAAAACATTTCAAAAATACAATATTAATCTTAGCTAGCATAGGTACCATTATATTATGCCTGCTATAGCTGCCTCCTGAGGAGACATGTTATACAATTTGCAATCGTAAAGGGCTCGTATTGTTTCTTTGGATTTCCAACAAATGGTCAGGCTAAGGAACTTCCTACTGCCACATGGGAACGCCTCTGGCGGGATGCCCCGAGAACCTACCCGGCTCTCTGCCAACACAAGGCCGGGTTACCTCTGTCACTAGGTAACTACTACTCGAGTATGCCACCTCCCGGTCCTTTGGGACCTTTATCCGAGGCCTCGGTAACCAACATCACACATAATAATAAAGTGTGTCCACATGAGTAAGTATCTGGGCTCCATACCATGATACCACCATTTTCTAGAAGGAAATGACATATGCGAAAGGGAGCGACGCTCATAACCTTGCCGCATCATTCCTGTTTCGCCCATTTCCGATCTGTGAGGTTTGATGAGGTCTCGTCCACAAAGCTACGCTTTTTCACAAGGCCATGCTTTGATCACAAATGATCAATAAATGACCATCAACACACAGCAACACTCAGCATGCCACACTACCAAATTGGGAGTATATCGCTGATAACCTTCAACTACATAACCTCTGAGCTCGTACGTCTCAGAGAAGGGTGTTAAGCTAAGAGAATAAATTCTTCACCACCAACAAAAATGTATTTGAAAGAAATCTGCTTTATATCTCAAAATGTAATGTCAGACATGTAACCATACAAGTCTGTTCCGGGTTCGAACAGAACCGAAGGCACTTCCGAAGAAGCCCTTGCAATCCGGGTATTCACAATCCCGATCGGATTTCCCATCACTTAGGGAATCTCTATACCGGAGCAACTCAGTGTAGAGACAATCGATAGGTTATCCTATCGTTTTCGCAAATACCCGGTCTTCAACACCGGTCTTCAAATGCAATCCATATACGATGTATCACTTATTCGGAATGGGTTCTGTGACACAAAGGTCCTCTCTCGGCTGAACCGAATAGTGAGCGCAATATTTAAAAATATATGGATATTGGGATTTCAATTAAGTCACAACTTATTACCCAAACTTCTCTTTTCAAATGGTTTAACAAATTACCATTTTCAAATCTTAAACAAAAAGATTCATTTTAACAACCTTCAACGGTTTAAACAATTTCCACACTTTAATCTTTTTAAACAAAAGATTCATTCACAGATTTTCCAAATAAATTCCCATTTCAATTGGATTAACTCATTAAATCTTTAAAACAAAGATTTAAATTATAGCTTTCAAAACAATTCCATTTCAAATGGTTTAAACAAATCATCATTTTAAATCTGTTAAAAATAAATAGATTTAATTCATAGCTTTCAAAAAGAATTCATTCATAACTTGGAAAAACCATTTTCAATTCAAACCTGAAATTCCTTTAATTAAACTGGATTTTCATTTCTTATCTGAAAGCTTTTATCATTTGGAAACAAATAGTTTTCATTTCGGAAATCTGATTCATTTATACGAGTTAAAGTCTTTGGGTTAGATTCAAATTCTCAAACCAATAATTTAAAATGGTTTAACTTCGTATAACAACTTTAACCATAATTTCCAATTATGGAATTCAATTCCAACTCTTGAATTATTTAAATTGGAAATTTTACTAAGTTATTTAAAATAGCTTTTATCTTTGAAAACACCTTTTCAAAAGCTTTAACATTTAACTCAAATTCATTTCCAAACTCAATTGAAATAAAAATTTCAATTTCAAAAATATTAAATTTAAATCATCTGTGACTTAACCGATTTCCTCATGAAATCCATATTTGTGTGTGTATAGTGTGGTCCAGGGGTTTTACACAGTAGTGCAACATCATTCAATCATCACAGATCAGAATACAGAAATATAATTGATAAGCGGTATAACTATAACGCTTATCTTTTATTCACAGATCACATATATATAAATTATAGATAATATATTACATTCATCCCAGATAAATGAACTACAGTACAGATCACACACAAATCAGAATATATCACACAACATCACATCAGGGAATATCAAACAATTCAATAAAACTCAAACATTCACAGGTAAAATTTATTAATCAATTGATTAATTTAAATCAGATGTATTAATTATTAATCCAGGTTAATTATCATAAGTTAATTTCAAATTATTTGAAATAAATCCTCTTTTCAAATTTTATTAGTTAATCTTTTACTTATAATTCATCAACCTTTAATTCTTAAATAATCACCCTTTAATTATTTAATTCGCCATTTAATTAATTATCTTTAATTAATTACTTTAATTAATTATTCCTCAATTAATTCTCATTCCTTAATTACCTTCATTAATTAATTAACTTTTAATTAATTAATTATCCTTAATTAATCATATTAATTAATTAGCCCTTAATTAATTATTGTTTAATCACTTGAGTAATCAACTTTTAATCATTAAGTAATTATCTTTTAATCACTAATATTAAAAAGTCATTAATTACCTAATTAATTTTAAGGTAACCCATTTTATCTTTTATTTATCACTTTATTTATCATTTAACATCCTTATTTATAATCTTTGAAATAAATTCATTATTAACTTAAAACCTTTAAGTTAAATTTATGTTTTTCACCTCTTAATAAACTACAATATTAAGTTTATCTAAAATAAACTTTTTTTAAAATAAAGGTTATATAGGTTAAACACTTTAAACTTAATTAAATTGAAAAATCATATTTAAAAACCTTTAACAAATTGAAAACTTAGGTAAACCTTCATTATTTACAAAAGAAGTAGTTTTAACAAAATTGTATTAAGTAAAACTTGATTTTTGTTAAAAGCTTAAAAACTGTTCTCACACTTAATTCAAACCCGAGACAAACTGCAAAAATCACGAGCTCTACTTCGAGTTCCCACCATCTTCATTCACTTCGAGACATCCCCTGGTTTGCGCGAGAATCACCCGAGTGACACTTGAACCCCATTCTTCCCAGTTCAACGTGCACACGGTGCACCTGAACCATCGTCGCCGACCTTTGGCGATTGTCGCGACCATTCCCAAAGTCCACTCGAGTCTACTCAAACCTAAATGCGAACCTAAATTGCACTGACATCCACAAAATCAAAATCGAGCATAGTTGATCAAACTTGGAATAATTCCAGTCGCCAAAACTACTTCGTCGCGACGACTCCGACCACCATTATCCAAGAAACTTCGCCTACAGGTTCGTCGAAGACCACACTTCCATCACCCGAAGTCTCTCTGCACTCGATCTATCCTACAAGCCGCAGCAATCAATTTAACATAGCCTAGTTAAACTAGGGTTCTAAACAAAAATCCACTACGGCAACTTCCTCGATGAATTTCATCACCATCGGCCATTTTTCCTGGCCTCTCCGATCACCCATCTACCTCCAGAACGAACCCCGACCCTCCAGCACAAAAATATCATTAGAATTAACCAATTTCTGGTTAAACCAGAAATACACTTATATTCCATTACTAAAAATCATGATTTAAGTTTTAAAAATCATGTTTTGCTTTAAGTGTTCGATCTATATCCTTGAATCAATTAATCAGGATGATTGAATTTCCACTATATTTATCTTGCTCTGTTATTTTCTTATTTCCAGAACCAAAACATAGTTATTTTATTTTGGATAAATTCCTAAACTTTAATTCATGACACAACAAACATATTCTGTTTGAATCTTAAACACTAACGTTTATTAGTTCAAGTGATAATGGATTTTGATCAATTCTTGAGTCTGGAAACTAAGGATAGTAAAATACAGGGACAACACATATATTCACTTATATATGTACAGAAGATCTACTGATATGTATAAACATAGTATATACTTAAGACAGAACTTAACATGCAACAGATTCAATACTTGAACTTATTGAAAGTGATGTTACTCACAGTATTTTCCAGGAGAAGAAAAAAGAGTTTGAAATGTTGAATCTGCTAGCTGAAACCATTCCTTTGATCTCTGCCTTGATTAATTTGTGTTGTTGTTTTGATTGAATCTTGTTTAAATTTTACAGTTGGATATGCTTCATATTTTCTCAAGTTTTGGATGAACGAACAAGAAAAAATGAAGAAGTTGACATATAAAAGAAGTTTACAGGGATGATGTTATTTGTACAGGTGATAATGTGTTTTTGTACAAACATGAAGATGCTACTGCCATACATACATTGATACATACATTGATCAGTGGTTGTACGATGCTACTGCCATACAACTATGGAGGAAATTGAAAAATGTTCCAATTCTAGAGAGCTCCTTTGTTGTTTTCCCCGATTTCTCAACCTACAGTCTTCTCAACATTGCTAGGCAGGGCAAATTAGAATCTCTACTCGACTATGAAAAGAACAAGCTTCCAATAAATCATATCATGGTTAAACTTTTTTTGGCTAACTTGAATTTGGGTCACCAAGATCAAAGAGGTAACCGAGATAATTGCATTTGGAGCTTAGTATGTGGCAAGAAGGTGTTTCTCCCAATTGATCGTATTGGTCATATTCTTGACACACCAACGGATGGGATTAATCTTCAAGAAGTTGATTGTGTAGTCCATACCCGAAATGAAGTCAGTCACCGTTTTATAAAAGATAATTCGGATGGTACAAAGTCGATTGGTCTTCGTCCCACCGCCAGATTACTTTATCGGGCAATGATGCGATCTATTCTTCAACAAACCGGCACTTTTGATCAGGTTTATCAAGAAAATTTTCGTGCTTTGTATGCTATATATGATGGTAAAGACATTAATTGGATTCAACTCATAGTAGACGAGTTACTCATCTTCAATCAAGGTGCTATGAAACGTATTTTCTATGCTGAGTACATAATGCGTTTACTTAAACATTGTGACGTCCTGGAACCAGATTCCGAAATTTCTACCGTCGGGATTCTTAATGCAAAGACTATAAAGCTCATGAAGTTGCCTCCTCCCACTCTTTGCATTATGCCCTATACAGATTGGCTTGCACGTGCACAATCAAGACAACCTCAATAACCACCAGCTACTCCTTCTCAATCTTCAAGGCCAAGCGATGTTCGCATTCCCTCTGCAACTCTCTCAACAAAAGAATCAATGGATATAGTTGCTCGGAATCAATTCCTTCTAGAAGCTCATTTGAAAAGAATGGATGTTAAGATAGATAAGAAATTCGATAAGGTAAAATCATTCTTTGTCAAATTATGGGATGCAATCTCATGCTCTTCATCAAGTCCTCATGCTACTCAAGATCCGGGAAAACGTCCTACACCTCAATTCACATGGAGCACATCAGATGAAGCTACTAGTTCTTCTCCAAGTATTAGCGGACCTCCTTCTGCACCACAGCACAAAAGCAAAGGGAAAGACATTCAAGAAGAAGAAAAGGAAGGAGACGATGAGCAAACAGATTCCGACTAATCATTCATGGTTATCTCTGTTGTTGGTTTTTTGGTATTTTTTGTTTATTATTCACTTGTATAATTAGTCTCTCTTTGACTACTGCTACTACTGCTACCTGGTTCTGTTCATATTTCATCTTTTATATGCTACCTAGTTATGCAGTGCTTCTATTTTTCCTTTTTGTCGATGACAAAGGGGGAGAGACATAGGTGGACTAACATTTTATTTGCAGGAAAACGATAGCCATTTATTCAGGAGGAATAATAAATTCAGGGGGAGTTTATATTCTTTTGCTACGACATATATATTTTCCTTATACAGGTTGTCATCAATCAAAAAGGGGGAGAATGTTGAATTATGGATTTTGATTCATGACAACGTACAATAATTAACAAGAAGAAGCAAAGAAGATATGACTACTAACCAAAGGAGATATGCTAGCACTTTGGAGATCTCAAGGTCACATTGTATAAATGTGTTAGTACATGTATATTGTGTTTGTAGAGTAGTTATTTTTGTTAAAATCTATCCTCAAAATCTCTCACAAACATCATGAAATTATCCACCTTCATCGTAATTTTAAATAAGTTGGAAAATATGCATATATATGCACAAACAGCCAGAGCAGTCGACTGGTGCATTTCAACCAGTCGACTGGTTCAGCAGTTTGCTCATATATATGCAAACATGCACATAAACGTGCACACACCTTCTTCGACCAGTTGGCTGGTATATTTTAACCAGTCGACTCTTGTATTCCAATTGTCATTTTTCCTGAAAAGACATCTCCTTTGATGAAGAGTCTCAATCCATATTTCTTCTAAATAGATGCTTCTTTTGATGAGAACTATTCGTGAATGGTTATATCTCTTAGACAACTATATAAACACGTTAGTTCTACATCAAAATCATCAATTCAATTATTGCTTTCTGATCTTACTCTCTAATATTATTTTGTTCTATAAGGCTATCATATTCTTCCTTCAATCGTTATTCACATTCACAAATTTGAGGATTAGATTATAGGAAGTTTTTGTACATCGTTGACTCATTAGTGTTATTAAGAACACAAGAAGTCAGAAACTAATTTGTATTTATTATTGATCCGTTCTGCTGCTCGGGTGAAGTAAAGACCTCTTCTATTGCTGAGGCAAAATCATGTTCCGCTGCTCAGGTCCCTGTTTGGCTGCTCAGGGGTTGTATAGACCTATTCCTCCAGGTTAAGTGAGGGTATTGTTGTTAGTTAAATTCCAGAAGGGAGTTTGGGACTGGACGTAGGACAAATGCCAGATTTTAAACGGAGCATGTAGCAAATTCGCCTAGTACAAACATGAATGGTTCTATGTGCGTTGCCCTCATGGTTTCGCGAGGAGATGGGTCAAAGGCAGTAAGTCTCTTCCCTGAGTCATCATTCGCGCTCAATCGGAGCTATGCTTTTTCTAACTCCTTGTTTCATCTTTTCAGGTATTAACCGGCGTCCTGAGGGCCGAGGATATTCTGAGGCCGTCGAAGCCATTAGAGCTCTTCCTGCCGAGGATCGGGACATCCGAACCATCATTTCAAATGAATCATTATCGCGGTTCGGTTTGTTAGCAGGAGGTCGCCGGATTAGCCTTCCGGATGGCGTTTCCATTCCCAAATCCGCTCCCGCTAAAGGGAAAAAACAAGCTGGATCATCATCACGCCATACCCCCGATGCACACGAAGGGAGAGAACACAAGGGGGATGAAGCTCCTGAGACACAAGGCGAGAATGTGGGTCCTGCTTGGAACCCGGCGGTCGTAGTGCATGATATTGAAACGTCATCTTCTCCTTCGAAGGGAAAAAAGAAATTGACGTACAAGATACGAAAGGAGAAAGTTGGCGGAGCTTCCAAAGTTACGCTCATCCCGTCAGAGAAAGAGGCTTCTTCACAGCATATGGAAAGTTCTTTAAAGGGTCTGTCGAACCTTACCATCCCCGACGATATACTCAATTATGGTTTTGACGATCCGGGAGCCCTTAAGTTTCATTCGCCCGCTAGAGGCAATGCGGGAGTTCAACCTCCAGTTCAGGGAGATAACACTCCAATCAGTAAAGATAAAGGAACCGGTCCGTCGGGGGGAACACTAGGACACACACGCACACACGCACTTCACCATACACTTCAAATTTTTCCATTACCCCGATTTTTCCTAACTCGTTGCTATTTTTATTCTTTGCAGGTGATATGGGGCGCTCCCACGGACTCGATCGCCTCCACGGTTCTTCTATATTTCACCATCCCGGATGGGACTCAGGCTCAGGTAGACATAGGGACAGAGACGATTACGAGGATCGAGACAACCGTCCTCGCGATTTGTCTTATCGAAAGAAAACATATTCCTAGTCTTCATATTCTCATGATCCTACTCCTCAAACTGAGCCAGATAGAGAGAAGCTTTCGCAGAAGGGGTCCCAACCCGATGTCTCCCGAGAACAACATTCCGACTCGTCGAGCACAAGGCAAACTCGGGAGCATCGGAAAAGAGCAGAACTTTCAAAGCCTCCTCCCCCTACTCCTGCGGCTGACCCAACTATAGCAGAGAAGATGGTCGATCTTAAGGCCAAATTCCCAAAAATCTGATTTGATGGCCTGAAATTCCTCCCAGCTATTCATCATATCCCAGGGCACGTCAAGCAGAGTGCCATCGCCTGCAACAACGACGTCTATGTTCAACATGACGCGTTTGTACACTTGGTCGAAAAGGTCTCGGAGGTATCTGTTGAGCGCCAACAGGAGATTGACCGTTTGAAGTTAGAAACTGGCTTTGACAAGGACATCATCAAGATCCAAGATGAAGAGCTTGCTTCGTACAAGTCGAAACTTGAAGCCGCAGAGCAAAGTGCAAAAGACACTGCCGAGGCCGTCACTCATCTAGAGACGACCCATAAAAAGGAACTTGATGAAGCAGTCCAGCGCAGCGGAGCCCTTGCCTTAGAAAAAGATTCTATCCAGAAAGAAAGGGACGCGCTCGCCCTGCAAGTCAGAGAGTTGAAAGAATTACTCTCTAAGGAGAAGGAGGAGAAAACAGCTGCTCAAGAAGAGTCCCAACGATACTGCGATGAAATCGTCGCTACACGGCTCTTAAAAACAAAGCTCGATGATGAACTTGCTAGGGTTGAGATAGTGAAAGACGAAGCCCGTGAGGAGGGCAAGAGGAAAGCTTCTGAGGAGATTGACTCTCGCCTCGAAGCAGCTGCAGAGGCCGGTAGGGAAGAGGTCAAGTGCATGTTTGACCCGCTGATCGCCGAGTACGGCGCCCGCATCCTTATGCACTGCGACTTGACATTCCTTGGCGAGGGCTATCTTGAATCTCTAGCTGAAGCCTGGGAGACTTTGATAAAGATCCGAAAAATTGAGTTGGGCTCGGAGGAAGTCGATGAGGATGCTATGGTGAAGGAATTTCTCAGAAGGAACGAGCCAGGGGACTTATCTGCGGCTTTAGCTCTTTATAGCAAAGGCTCTCCCTCATCAAAAGAGAAAGACGACGAAGTTGGTCCGTCTGGGGATAAGGCTGCAGTTCCTCCTTGTGCTGCTCCTCCTTCTGCTCAATCGGTTGGTCGGCCAACACTTGATCCATTTGAGCAGCATGCCAGCTAAGATCCAGAAGATCCCGGGCTTGGCGTTCATATGCTATCCCCTATTCTAGAGGGTGAAACTCCACGCGCAACTGATAGCCAGCCAGAACCCGGTATAAAACTCTTTCTTTCGGAGTTAAAAGATCTGTCATTTTCAAGTAGCGGTCATTTGTCCTAACGCCTGTTCTTTATGTTTTTTATGCAGGCTGCTCTGATCCTGAACCAACTCCGAGGAGCAACGACGCCAAGGAGGAGGCAGAGAAAACAAGCGGTGTTGCTCATGCGGGAGTAACTCCTGGCCCTGACGCTCAAGTGATCGGGGCGCTAGATGATGATAAGTTTGACACTTCATCTCCCGTCGAAGGGAGTGATGAAATCGAGATCACTGGTGCCTCCGAACATACTTCGAAGATGATCATGAAGGAGCATCTCGCAGAAGAGGAAAAAAAGAAGGTCGAGATCAAGGTCGAGCCTCAAATATTGGAACTTACCGACCCGCGGAATAGACCTTTGAAGATCATTCTCCCTGGCAAATCCAAACCGTTGAATGTTCCTTCTCCCACTCC
The DNA here is from genome assembly GCA_030737815.1 of Allium fistulosum. NCBI lineage: Eukaryota > Viridiplantae > Streptophyta > Magnoliopsida > Asparagales > Amaryllidaceae > Allium > Allium fistulosum. The sequence goes on along the minus strand of CM060905.1, from coordinate 1,227,921,328 downwards.
TGACTCTGCTTCTTTGGCAAGCAAGAAATCCAAGAAGAAGCGTGAGGGAGAGGAATCATCTGAGAAAACGAAGGAAGACAAGAAGAAAAAGCCAAAGAAATAGCCACTATTCTCGTTCAACGAGACTTTGTTTACGTCTTGTAGCTACTTTTACTTTTTCGTTTCCGTAGTCTATGTAGATAGATTTTTGACTCCAAGTTTTGGAGGAATAACTGTGTAACTCCATTTTGGACTATTAAATAAAGTTTAGTTCCTTAGTTATTTGAACGATTCTTTTGCTTCTTTAGCTTTCTGAATAACTGTGGTCAAAACTCAAGTTCGTATGAGTTGCATAATTTTCCAATCCGTTCTTACATTTTTCGAACATTCTTTGGAGTGGCATATTTCTTGTTCCACATTCTTGAGTACTTAGAATTTTTTCTAAACCCGTGCCCTAGGGTTTTAGGGTAATTTGATCCGCCTTCAAGGGATTCAGAGATTCGAATTGCCTATACTCCAGTCCGCATTCCGGGGACTTAGAGTACTCCGGTCCGCACTCAGGGGACTCGGAGATTGAAGTTGTTTATACTCTAGTCCGCGCTCTGTGGACTTAGAGTACTCCGGTCCGCACTCGGGAGACTCGGAGATTGAAGTCATTTATACTCTAGTCTGCGCTCTGTGGACTTAGAGTACTCCGGTCCACACTCAGGGGACTCAGAGATTGAATTCGTTTATACTCTAGTCTGCGCTCTGGGGACTTAGAGTACTCCGGTCCGCACTCAGGGGACTCGGAGATTGAAGTCGTTTATACTCTAGTCCGCGCTCTGGGGACTTAGAGTACTCCGGTCCGCACTCAGGGGACTCGGAGATTGAAGTCGTTTATACTCTAGCCCGCGCTCTGGGGACTTATAGTACTCCGGTCCGCACTCAGGGGACTCGGAGATTGAAGTCGTTTATATGAGTTCGTACATCATACAGAATAATGTAACTCCAGCAATACATCACCCGAATGTGAGATATTAAAACATTAGTAATTTATGGGAAGACGGCTTCAAGCCTTTATTAATGAAAACCAACCAAACTGCCTGATTACATGGTTAAAAAGAAACTAAGTGATAATGGAACGAAAACATACAGGAAATAACTGTGCCTAAAACAGGAAAGAAACATGCTAAATGTAATAATGTCGCAAATGTTCACTGTTCCACGCTCGGGGGAGTGTCACGCCATCAACGGTCGCTAGCTTGAATGTTCCCTCTCCAAGCTTCCGTTCAACAACGTATGGACCTTCCCAGTTGGGATTCATACATGATGGTACCGAGAAAACTCGTTTCAAAACGAGATCACCCACATCAAAAATCGTTGGGCAGACTCTGTTGTCATAATAACGCTTGACTCAGTGCCTATGTGCTGCCACCCTTAATTCAGCCTCTTCACGTTTTTCATCGATGCAGTCCAGTGATTCCAACAAGAGATCCTGATTCGTCTTGGGATCATACTATGTCACTTGATGTGATGGAACTTCAAGTTCCACGGGTATAGCGGCTTCCGAGCCGTATGCCAAGGCGAATGGAGTGTGGCCGGTCGCGGACTTGTGGGTAGTTCTATAAGCCCATAGTGCTGTCAGGAGTTCATCTACCCACTTGCCTCCGACTTTCTCCAACGCTTCTTCAGTATGGACTTGATTATTTTGTTTACGGCCTCGACTTGTCCGTTAGCTTTTGGATGCGCAACGATGGCGAACTTCTTCTCAACGCCATACTTTAAACGGAACTCTTTGAACTCTCTGCTTTCAAACTGCGTTCCGTTGTCCGTAATGATGGTTCGAGGGAGGCCAAAGCGGCATATAATGTTTCGTACAATGAAATTAATGACCTTCTTAGAGGTGATTGTGGCTAAAGGTTCTGCCTCGGCCCATTTTGTGAAATAATCGACTGCAACTATCGCGTATTTCGCACCACCTTTGGATATGGGCAAAGAGCCGATTATGTCGATTCCCCAGATTGCAAAGGGCCAGGGACTAATCATTTGTGTGAGTTCTGTTGGTGGAGTCCTCGGGATTTTCGCATATCTTTGACACTTGTTACATTTCCTTGCGTAGTCTGCAGCGTCCCGATTTACGGTTGGCCAATAGTATCCATAGCGGAGGATCTTTTTTGCTAGTGTCTGCCCCTCAGTATGGTCGCCACATTTTCCTTCGTGAACCTCCTTCAAGACCCGCTTTGTCTCATCATGAGAGATGCATCGTAATAAGGGGACCGAGAACCCCTTTCGATACATTAGTCCATCCTGCATCACATATCGCGCGGCCTTTCTAAGGACCTGTCGTCTTTCACTCCTTTTTTCTGGTAAAGTCTCGGTCGTCAGGTATAGTTTGAATGGGGTTATCCACGACTCCCTCTCGATTCCTGTTTCCAACACAAAATCAACTTTCATCGCGTCTATGCTTGGAGCATGCAAGGCCTCAACGGGAAACAATCCCATTTGTTGCGCATCGCCAGTGCTTGCGAATTTAGCCAATGAGTCGGCTTCTTTGTTCTGTTCACGCGGGACATGCGAAATGTCATAACGCTCAAGGTTCGACAGTAGTTCTTGAACTAGAACAAGGTACGGAGCAAGCTTCTGTCCCTTTGCTTGGTAATCTCCCCGCACTTGGTAGACCACCAACTACGAGCCACAAAAGATTTCAACTGATTTGACCTCGAGTTCTCAAATGAGTTTTAAGCCAGCAATTAGTGCTTCATATTCTGCTTCATTATTCGTGGCCGAGAAATCGAGCTTCAAAGCGTAACAAATCGATTGATTTTCCGGAGTTACAAGAACTATGCCAGCGCCGGAGCAATGGTCGTTTGATGCCCCATCGGTGTACAATTTCCATCGAACGGGGGGAATGACATTGTGATTATCTAGTTCGTCAGATACAGTAAACTCCGCGATGAAATCTGCTAATGCTTTCCCTTGTATGGCTCTCTGTGGCAAGTAGGTGATATCGAACTGGCTCAACTCGATATTCCATTTTAACAACCTCCCAGAAGTTTCTGGTCGTTGGAGTACCTGCCGTAGGGGCTGATCGGTATAGACACTGACTGAGTGTGCTTGAAAGTAGGGGCACAACTTACGTGATGCAATCACCAAGCAATAGGCCAATTTCTCAATTTTAGGGTAATTTCTTTCTGCCCCTGTTAAACACTTACAAACGTAATACACCGGCTTTTGGACTCGGTCCTCCTTGCGGACCAAAGCCGCACTTATAGCATGTGGGGATACGGCCAAGTATACGTACAATATCTCGTGGTCTACTGGTTTTGGTAGCACTGGAGGACTCTCCAGATGCCTCACCAGATCCCGAAATGCTTCCTCACAGTTAGATGTCCATTCAAAATTCCTCTTCCCTTTCTTTATTATATCAAAGAAAGGAATGCACTTGTTCGTGGCTCTGGATATGAATCGACTCAGCGTAGCCACTTTTCCATTCAAGCTTTGCACCTGTTTTATAGTTCTGGTCACTTGCACATCTCGAATAGCTTGAATCTTTTCTGGGTTAGCTTCAATTCCCCTAGCATTGACAATGAATCCCAAAAACTTCCTCGACGCAACGCCGAAGGAGCACTTCAGAGGGTTGATCTTCATCCCATAATATCTGAGTATATCAAACATCTCTGCCAAGTCTCGAATGTGGTCGTTTGACTGTCGTGACTTCACGAGCATGTCATCCACATAGACTTCCATCGTTCTACCAAGCTGGTCTTTGAACATTCGATTCACCAAACGCTGATAAGTCGCTCCTGCATTTTTCAATCCGAAGGGCATTACTACATAGCAATATAGCCCGACGTCTGTGATGAAACTGGTGTGTTCTTGGTCCGGAATATGCATCGGGATTTGATTGTAGCCCGAGTATGCATCCATGAATGATAACAGCTCGTGTCCTGCAGTGGAGTCGACCAACTGATCAATCCTAAGCAACGGGAAACTGTCCTTGGGGCATGCCTTGTTCAAATCGGAACACTCTACGCAAGTTCTCCATTTCCCATTCGCCTTTTTCACTAGCATGGGGTTCAATACCTATTCAGGGTAGAGGGCGTCGCGGACGAACCCATTGGCTTTGAGTTTGTCCACCTCCTCTCTGAGAGCAACGGACCTCTCTGGGTCCATTCCTCTCCTCTTTTGTTTAACTGGGACGTATTTCGGGTCTATGTTCAACATATGACTTGTAATGGCGGGAGAAATCCCGCACATATCAGAATGCGCCCAGGCGAAAACATCAAGATTCTCCTGGAGGAAATCACCAAGGTCTTTAGTCATTGCGGGGCCGAGTTGTGATCCGATCTTCAGTACTCGCGATGGGTCATCTCGGCTGACTGAAATGTCAACTGTTAATTCAGCCAGCGCTGCCTTTTCTTCCCTGGGTTTCTCATCGTCGTCTCTCGGATCTATGTCTCTGATGGTCCAAGAATTATACCCGAGCCAGGGCTCGGGCACTACTTGTCAATTATCAGTATTAAGGATGCGGACGGGATTGTCCGCAACTTTTCCTTTCTCCCTCCGATGGGCCTCTCGGAGCTCAGCCACATAACAGGCACGACCAGTCGCCTGGTCACCATGAACAACACCTACTCCTTTGTCAGTTGGGAACTTCAAAGTTAAGCACCACGGGGCTAATGCTGCCCTAAACTCAGCCAGGGCCGGTCGGCCCAAGAACACATTGTACGGAGAATCCACATCCAAAACTATGAAGGGTAGGATTCGCACCCTCCGACGTTCGCCTTGTCCCAGTTCAACTGGTAACTCAACATACCCCACTGCATCAGTCGCTGCGCCATTAAAGCCGTGTATACGAGCTTTAAACGGTTTCAAATCCTTCGTTTCCATCTCCATCTGGTCATAAGCCTTCTTGAAGATGATGTTGACAGAACTTCCACAATCAATCAAAATTCTTTTCACATAAGCCGGTCCGATCATCCCAGATATGACTATCGGGTCGATGGTTGGAGCCTCCACTTGGTCAGCATCTCTGTTTCTGAATACTATATCGTTTGTCATCACGCGTAGCTGCTTAGCAGGGGTCCCATCCTCTACGTTGGAACAACACTCGAAATCTGCGTGCTTTAAGGAACTAGCATACCGCTCCATCTCTTGCCAATTCTTATCCGCGGGGTGAGGCCCGCCGATGATCGTGTTAATGACTAGTCTACCCACAGTCCGGGCAGGCTCCTCGGGATGACATGGAGCTGGTGCACGACTTGGGTTTGATGTTCCCTGTCCTCCTTCCTGTGGATCCCTCACAAACTCCTGTAACTTTTTCTACCTGATCAACTTCTCTATAGCGTCGTGTAGGTGTCTGCACTCTTCCGTATTATGCCCGTAAGTCTCATGGAAGCGGCAGTATTTCCCAGTCCGCTTCTGTTCCTCGGTTGACTTCTTTGGTCGTGGCTTTCTGTACTGAAAGGTATTGCAGGTTGATAGGTAAATGTTCTCAAGAGACGCATTCAGCGGGGTATACTCGTTGTAGCTTGGAATTCTCGGCTTCCACTTCCCCGCTTCTCTCTTCTTCCCTTGACTTCTTCCTCCGGATTCCTTAGGCTGCCCGGGCTTGTTCTGGACATTGACTTGGACTTTTCCCGAGTTGTCCCCGGACTGCTTCACTGCAATGTTGCTTTTCACGGACTCCTGGACAGGTCCTGGTGCCTTATCTCGCCTTACCCACCTAGCTTCCTCTCTTCTTATGAACTGGTGTGCCTTTGAGTAAAAACCCTCTAGCGTAGTCGGAGGTTTTCCTGCCAGCCAGTCTCCAAACTCAGAATCTGGATCCACACCTCGCATCACAGCTATTAGAATTGCATGATCATTGGGATTACTGACTTCAGTTGCCGCAACATGGAATATTTGCAAATACTCTTTCAATGACTCGCCAGGAGTCTGGATTACACTTGATAGAGACATCACGTCCTTTGGACGAGTAGTGTGTATCCTGAACTGTTCTATAAACTTCTTCGCCAACTCCTCAAAATTAGATACGGACCGCGGAGGAAGTCGGGTGAACCACATAGTAGCGATCCCAGATAGCGTAATTGGAAAGCATCTACACTTGGTTGCATCATTTTCTCTAGCTGAATCCATCATCCACTCGTACCTCATGACATGCTGTCTGGGATCAGTCTTTCCTTCATAAGCCGGGATAGTTGGCATACTAAACTTTCTGGGGTACGCTGCCTATAGAACAATATCTGTGAACGGAGTACGACTTCTCGTCACTCCCCAATCGTCATTCGATAAGCCTTGATTCTCTTTCATCAATTGTCTGATCAAGACTGTCAGGTCTGGTGTTTGTATGGAAGGTGGAAGGTTGGAGTCTGTTCTACGTGACTGTCCATGCTGATGCCTCCTCTCCTGGCGATCTGCCAAACGTGCATCTTGAGGTTCGACATCGTTAGCGTTTTGATGTTCTGGGCCTCCAGCCTCCACCTACACTCCGGCTCCTAAGTTCCCGGCTCCGGCTTGGTCATAGTCTCTAGCTGTTCGAACAGCAGCACCCGCGCAGTTTCAGTCTTACGGCGTCTACGCCTGGGAGGTTCATCGGAGGAAGTTGAGCTGTCGGATGAGGAATAAGGAGCGGGATCGCCCCCAGCATCATGTTGCTGTTGTTGAGTGAGTTGTGCCATGTGGTTGGCGTTAGCTTGCATCTGCTCTTTTAGTTGTCTCCTGCTTTCCCTGAGTTCTCTCATCAAGTCGTTGAACTCTATTCTGGTGACAACCGGCATTTGGTCCTGGGCGGTAGTCCCTGCACCTGGAATCACTTGCTGATTGCTAGGTCCTACTTGTTGCACGCTAGCAGTCTCGTGGGCTTTCGCATTATGAGAAGCTGACCTGGTACGTGGTCTCACCATTGTAGAGTTATTGGTATGAACTCTGAGTAGAACCAACGGACGTTCTATCAATGAGTCGGATCTTCTTTGGGGGATTTGTTCAATCCAGTAGCTTCAAAGCAGATCCTTGAGGTCTGAGAATTCAATTCTCAGTGAAAGCACCAAAGTGTTAGCACCAAAATTGGTCACTAACCTCGTTGAGAAAGATTGTGTAGAGATGTAAGTGATGAATTTAAATTAAACAAGGAAGAATATGTTATTTTAAATGCAGAAAGTGAGAACACCGGATTTATAGTGGTTTAGCGTAATTGCCTACGTCCACTTTGAGGTTAAACTTTATTGCTTTTCTTGATGATTGATTACAGATACAATCCATAGATCAAATACTTGAATACAATTGATGAGTAAAGAAGATGAGTCTTGAAAGCGGCAGAGTCTCCCCAGTGTTCACGAAAAAAGGTCCATTTCACTGTGCCCCTGCCCCTCTATTTATTGACAAAGGTGGGTTGGACTTCTCTGGTGGGCCTGGTAGCTGAATAACTCGGTCCAGATGGACTGGTCCCTATATGCCGAACCAAATAGGCCGAACGGTCGGATGCCGAACCATCTTCCCCATGCCGAACGATGCTTGTTATGTGGGAAGAGTGGGTCGAGCAATAATTGTAGCCGGACAAGCTGGGAAGAATGCCGAACAATCTTCTTATGCCGAACAGAAGTGAGGTGCCGAGTGGGGAGTGTATGCCGAGCAATGATTGAAGTTGACTGAGGTTAGATGAATGCCGAACAATCTTTGGATGCCGGACGAACCTGGAAGCCGAACACTCCTAGATGCCGAGCGCTCCTTAGATGCCGAGCGCTTGCTAATGCCGAGCGCTCCTAGATGCCGAGTACTCTTGGATGCCGAGTATTTGCTAATGCCGAGAGCTCGTGGATGTCGAGTATTTGCTAATGCTGAGCGCTCCTGGATGCCGAGTACTTCTGGATGCCGGGTACTCCCGGGTGCCAAGTACTCCTGGATGCCGAGCGCTCCTGGATGCCTAGTACTTGCTAATGCCGAGTACTTAGTTGCCTGGTCAAATCTCCAGGAAACAGATCTCCAATTCCATATGAATTCAAGTTACTTCATTTTAGATATTGAATTCTATTTACCTTATCTCAAACCATATTCAATCAATCATTTATGAAATTAGTCTTATTACTAATTTATTTAAATTCCAATGGATTCATTTCCAACTTTAAATTATCTTTAGTCTACTACGAATTTATCTTTATCTCCAATCCCAATTTGAAATCTCTTGTCGTTAGTGAAAATTTTCAAAAATTTTCTAACTCCTAAAATTTTCGGAAAATTTTGGCAGAGTCTCCTTTGTACGGAGGAGCTTTTGCAATTTGACAAGAGATATAAATATATATACATCGGCCCACACGGTCGGAAAACAAAAAAAACAAACAACAGTTCATATTTCCTAACTTTGTATTGCGTAGGCGTACCTTTATTTAGCATTTTTAAGCAAAGCGGTTATTTATTTAGCTATTTGCGCAACCACAATCCCACTAAACGACCTCCCGGTACCTTTACTTACTCAATTAAAACTTATAAGCAACATATCTATGAAATTTATAACATTTCACTCAGTTAAGCAACTACAACACATCAATACTAAAAGTAATGCATTCTAAATAACTTCCATAAGCAATTTGTATGGTTTCAAAACTAGTTCAATTGCTTTTAACCGATTCATATACCATTTGCATTCAACTTAAGTGATTTACAACTCACTTGCTTATCTTCAATTCATTTTTTAAGTCCAAACATCTCATATTCACCTCAATTGATTCCAAAATCAATTTTATTTGCTTCTATTAATTCATGGAATTTTATACAATCTCGTTTACGACAATCGAAAATCAATTTCTATGCAATTTCGACGATATTCACTAAATAGAATATCCATTTTAACTTTTAACTACTTCCAATTGATTCCAACTTATTTTATATTTAATTCCATCTCATTTCTAATTTATTCACCAACCATACACTTGCATTTCATTTCACTTACGCCTTGGTTTCACTTAAAACCATTTCATTAAGCTTATCAACATTCCATGCTTATATTAATAATTATTTCCCAAATTAATTTAACCCAAACTTTTAGTTAATGGACTTTCATTCCTACTCGAAGCCAAGCTTTCATTAACTTTAAACTTTAAGTTAATTTACTTTCTTCAAATTATTTCAACTTCATACTTAAGTTTACCTCCATTTAATTTGATTCTCACCAAATTCAATTACCCCATTCTCTTTATCCATTTTAATTCTAATCCCATTCTCAATTTGTTAGAATAATATTCTAGACCATATTTAATTCATTCATACTCAAATTGGACTTATTTGCAATTCAAATCATCTCTATTTTAATCCAATTCCATAACAACTTTAATTCATGTTTAATTTACTTATAATTCCAAGTTGAATATTATTTATAACTCAAACTTCATTGACAAACTCTATTATTTATTCACAATTCAACTTTAAATTAACAATTTCGAGTTCCATTTCCATATTTCATTAACTAATTTATTCCAAATTTAGTTCATTTCCCACTTTTAATTCAATATTTGATTTTTATCTTCAAAAATCACTTTATTACCTTACTTGAATTCAATTCTACTTTTGCAATTCAAGTTTGGATTTCTATTTTATTCACCAAAATGTCAAACAATTCTATTTTGGCCTTTATTCTCTCAATCCAAATTTAATTTCTATATTTCCATTCCAATCACATTCAAGATTTACCAATTTATTTCTCCCAATCATCAGTTAATTTCAAAATTTAATCTTAATCCAAGTTAAATTCTCATTTTTAACTTTCACCTTTAATTTCAATTCCAAAATCCAATCCCCATATTCCTCATCGAGATCATTCACCATTTATAAGCTTATAACTTATCTCATCCAGATTTTCAATTCAAATAAGGATTCAGGATTTTTAATCACCCGACTTTTGGTTTCAAATCATTTTGAAATCATCATTATCTCCAAATCACACTTCTCAGATTTTTAAACCAATCCTGGCTTTATTCCCGACAAATTTCCTTTGAAATTTCAAAAACAAAACTAATTTTTCTGAACAAATCAATTTGGCAGCAATCCGTCACTTAGAAACTCGAAAATGAATACTGATGATGCGGCCGTCATCATCAGAATTATTTTCTAGCAACTAAAGTGAGCTCAATGCTACATCCCTTCCTAAAATTTATTTGAAACAATTTTCTTTCCGAAATACTTCCAAAATTAATAATGCTACTATTATTTGTCTTCAAAGCACTTCGAAAAACACTTCCAAAATCTCTGGGATTTTAAATTTACCAATTTGATTAAATCAAATTTTAACTATAGTTCATTTGTATAATTTATGCTTATACAAATTTCCATTGGTTATACAAATCATTCAAATTTTATAATCTTATTTTTTTAGAATATTATTATCCAAACATTCAAGTTATATAACAATTAAGAAAATATTTCTTTTATATCAAAATATCTTTGGGTAAAATTATTTCATTCACCCACCTTTAAAACAATATTGTGTCGAATTGTTCTATTCAAGTGTTTAGAAACCCCTTCGATACAGTTGTCCAGACTGTGCCGACGAAGGTTCATATGCCACTCAATAAATCAATCAACACAATATAAAACAATTTTATATCCACTAACAAATACACTCTCATATCTATTAATTCACTCAAACTCATTGTAGAGTACTACTGACTCTATCTCTAATGAGTAATCACCACCAGAGCCAAGGTTCTCACTTAACCTTTCAGCTCTAATGCCAACTGAAACGACCCGCAGTTCCATACCCCTTGAATTGACCTTAATCTCCATCAATCAACTCAAGAAGGATGGAAATACGAACCATTTGGGTTAAAGAAGAAAGAGGTAGAAGAAGGAAATAGAAAACAACATCAGAATGTAACCATTGCAGCGGAATAAAATATAATAGATAATAACTGATCTTTATAGAAAAGAAACTATATCTGTTTATACATACATCATCAGAATACCACATCAGAGTACAATACAATCAACATCACAATTCAGGACAGTTATAATAACTTGTCCCACATACATACTACACAACATACACACCACAACGGAAATATACATCATATACGAGGAATACGTCTCGCCATCCAGCTCGTCTCCTGAGCTCCACAGCATCATAACCTGTATCCTATAATACTCGGTCTTACCCGAGCATTATAATAAAATAACACCTGAGTCAGTCTAGAAAACCAGCGTGAGAAAACACACTCAATTGGATTATTAAAGTTTTCCAAACCCTTTTAAAATAAAAAGCATCTCGTAAGACCACTCCATAATAAACATGTCGGGTTTTTACCTTATGATAGCCAAAACACTTTTTATCAAATTCGTCTGATATTATAATAGTGTCTATCGAAAGTAAAATAGAATCTAGCTGAAATGCTTGCATCTCACGTTTCAGCAATAGTTGGGCACAATCAAAACCGTATAGGCACGTAGGGAGAATGGATTTCCAACGAATGACTAGGCACTAGGGTACCACTTGTCACAATACCTGGTCTAGATCAGTGTACTGAGGACCACGCCCGATCCCCTGCAACACAAGACCGGAACTACCTAAGGGTAATTCCGAGTAATATCACCCCACGGTTGGCGCGACTAACCGCCACACAGCCGAAATAAAAAGGGACATCTAGACAGGGATGATCTCACCCTAATGGGCGCTACCCACATAGCCTTGCTGCATAACCCCTGATTTTTAGTCATTCCCAGTTGATGAGGCTCAAGGCTAAGCGTTACCCTTTTAGAACATTTCACTTAGAATGCCCATCGTCCACCTGACGATGTTCCGAAAGCATTCATCCATACAAGTCCGTTCTGGGTTCGAACGGAACCGAAGGCACTATTCCTACTACATCCATTTTGGAATCACCCTCAGGATTAGTAGCGACTAGCCCTGGCACTTCACTACTCCATCTTCGATTCCAACTCGTTTTCCCCACGAAAACGTACGAACCGAATCGAAGTGGTTTTCGAGAAATTAATCCCGATCCCGGTCTCTTCGAAATGATCAGCGCATTGGCCAATATTGATAGTCGGTTATTTAACTATCAATTAACATTCACAAACATCCATCAAACACATAAATAATTTTCCAAATTATTTATTTATCTCAAATATCTTCGCAAGATATATTTCCACCTTTTAACCCTTTGAAAACAGTTTCAAACCGTCTTTCTCTCATGGAATAAATTCCCTAAATAATTTCTATTTCCAATGAAATCACCAAGTACAAACACTTTAGATTTTTAAAGTAATTTAAAACACTATATTATAAAATATACTTTAAACAAAACATTTAAATTAAAACTACTTTAATACTTTATGTAAAAACATATACTTTAAAATATTTAAAATAAACAACTTAATAAAATATAAAACTAGATTTTTACCCTTTAAAACATAATACTAAGTCATTTTTAAATAATTATTACTAGAATAAATTTGAAAAATACTTGCTTTAAAATTTAAACATTTAAGTATAATAAATTTCTAAAACATACCTTTAATCAACTTTAAAACTTTAACTTATACTTAAGGATTTGCCTTGAAATCGTACTTGGCTATCCAGGGAAATATACTTCTCTTTCACATCTTAAAAATAAATCACTATTTATTTTTAACCAAATTTATCCATTCCTTTAATAAATTCCCACCTGAATTTACACTTCCAAATATCCACTGATATATTACTTCACTTTATAAACCCAGTTTATAAATTCCATAGTCTTATCTTCCGTTTTAAAATCCCAGTTTCAAGTACCCAATCAATTCTCAAATTGACTTCCAAAATTCACTCCATTTAAAAATAAATTCTTTACTTATCCAATTTTATTTCAAAACTTATAAATTTCAGGTTTTACTTCCTTGTGATGATTTAAAAACCTTATTTAAACTGAAATATCAGTTTCATAAAAAATTCTTTTATTTCTTCCAAATTCCTTACTTATCCTTTCAAATAAATTTAAACCTTGAATTTTAGAATAAATTCTTTATTCCTTTAAATAATATCACTTAAGTTTAAAATTCATTATTTCCCTTTTATTCAAAATCCCTTTTCCATACTCGGAATTTATTTACTAGAATTTAAAAATCACTTTTATTCTTTCCAATTCATTCTTTAATTTATTCAAATTCTCTAAAATTATTTTACTTAAAAATTCTCTCTTTTATTTTCTTTTCAAGGATCCACTTCTATAGATTTAGATAACCGGTATACCGAAATATATAAAATCAAACCATAGCATCCATCATTTCCAATTACCAATGTAATCTATCACAGATCACCAAATACATCATATCACAAAATAATAAAATAATCTAAATAAATTTGAGGAATCCAGTTGGATCCCTCCAACCTGTTTCCCTGCATCCACAGATGTTAGCACAATACCAATTCCACTTCGAGGTGGAATATCGCGGTATATGGGATTAATAAAATATCATCTGCTATTTTGCGGTGCATAGGGTCTCATCCGCTATATAATGCGGGAAATCAATCACTCCAATATATATATACTACTATTATATATATAATATCGCATCCAATGAATTCAATCATTCAACCAAACATTTAAATTTAACCATTTAAATTTAAATTAAACCCAAATGAGTGAGATTAACTCACCTTTGCTTTTTAATTTGCAATCCACTTCAATCTCAATTTGGTTTTCCCGGGTTTGACCTTGTACAAAATTATGGTTTTATTAATATTTGGCTTAATCTAACAACAAATTACCATTTAATAAATTCCTCAAACATTTTAAAATCCTTACATATTTTCAAGCTCTTTTCTTTACCTTTGAAATCATATACATATACAAATATTTATAAAATATATTCAGATAAAAAAACAAAATTAATTTTTTTTCTAAAATAAACTAGTATATTAAAACATTTATTTATGTATATAAACACTCTTTTTATCTGAGTTAATACAAACTGCTCAACATTTAAAATTCCTATAATTTCCAAAACCTTATATATTTCTAAAAATATATATATGTAAGTATTTTTTTTTACATTATTATACTGGAAACAAAATAATTATCGATTTACTTGGCTGTAAAATCAAAATAGCAATACCTCACAAGAACTCCCGACCAACACCACAAAGCTCGATCGGCTTGTCAAAGACTCCATCACCTCGAGTTTGTGCCTACTGTCTACAGCCTTCACCAACGCTCGACGATGTCGTCATCTCCGAGCTTGTCTAATGCTATGAACTGCCACGTGCAAAATCGCCGCTACTATTCTCCTCCTCGCGCGTGCGGTCTCTTCCAGTCGCCTCGCGACTTGCTCACGTTCGAGTTCAAATTCGATTTGAATTCATAATGGGAAAGAGGACGAGAAAAATTTGGGAGGGTGGCTTCGAACTGGGTGGAGAGAGAATCAAATTCGAGGAAGGGTGAAAACATAGATTCGCCGACCATGATTTTTCTCTTTCTTTTTTTTTTCGAGCTTTTACTGGAAGGGAACGAAAGAAATTTTTTTTTGAGCCACTGCTTTATTTTAACAAATAAGGTCGGCATTGAAATGAAATAAAGTGGAAAAGATATCGCGTGGAGAAGATTTTTGCGTGAAGCAGATGAGCTGCAGTGATTGCAGAGGAGACAAAAGCCGCTGAGGAGAAAAAGTTTGATGGTGAAAGAATTTCAACTGAAGTTGGACTAGTCAACTATATATATATATAATATTTAAATTCAAATTTTAAATTGTCTCAAAATCGTAACTTAAAATCTTGACCTCCTATCAAGGCGTGCCGCTAGGCGTTTATAATGTTATACCCCTATTCCAAACGCGATGGAAAAGGTTTCGAGTCCTAATTTGATCGTAAGGAGAAGATAGCTTTTTGGACCCAGTTATTATATTGAATTCGATATAAATTTCAGCACGTTTATATGTCGTATGCTCACACAACAACTCCAATCACTACGAAATTTGAAATCCGATAATAATATAATATTATGGATCTAATGGAACTGGTTTCGTCGAAATCCGAGACTGTGCCCCGGAAGACTATTTTTAAATATTGATTTAAACGATATATTTTCAAAACTTAACAAATCACTTCCAAACTCAAATTTAAAACCTCTATTATCTCCAGTATCATAAATATAAATTTTCCAAGCCTTTGAAATATTTTTAACCTACTTAAAACTGAAGATTAAATATTTTACCCAACTTCTATAATTAAATTTAATAATTTAATTTCCAAATTCATAATGATATTTGAAATTCAAGTTAAACATTAACTTTTAAATATTTAATACCAATTAAATATTCTCATTTCAAATATCCAGAAATTCTGGGTCGTCACATAACAGCTATCAGGCAAGTATTGGAATAGCACCATTCAAAGCATTATATTACAGGCTATGAAATCTCCATCTTGTTGGTGGTACACTATGGATAGAATCATTCTTGGACCAGATATGATTAAAGAGGCTTCAAAGATAGCATATTTGATCCGTAGACGAATGAAGACTGCAGAAGATAAACAAAAATCATATGCTGACAAGGGATGCAGGGAGGTAAACTTCGTAATGGGTGACATGGTTTTTGTGAAAGTCCTACCACTAAGACATGTTATAAGGTTTAGTAGTCCGAAACAGTTAGCACCGAGGTTTGTAGGTCCTTTTTCATTCATGGAGAGAATTGGGAAATTAGTTTATAGAGTGGAGCTTCCTAAAAAGCTGGTGAAAGTTTAATATTTCCCATGTGCCACGCTTACAGAATTGTTTACACAATTCAGCTTCTGTATTCGAATCGGGTCAGTTAGATGAAGATGAAGTTGAGAGAGAGTCATTTATTTATCGTGCACCTACCTGTATTGTTGAGCATGAGACAAAGTGAATTTGTAATAAAGTAGTTAAATTGGTTAGAGTCTGGTGAGCAGACGATCCAACTGAGAGCACTTGAGAGCACGAGGAGAAAATCCAAGATACCCGTCTAGAGCTCTTCTCTGGTACGTTTTGTATTTAAGTTATATGATTTCTTGTGTGCATAGTATTTATCTTAGTATATTCCATAGGTAGTTGCGTAGGATGTTAGGTAAGGATGAGTACATGTCATTAGGAATGTTTTGTATGATGGTTGCTACTAGACATATTTTGTTAGTTAGTGTTGCGCATATAGGCTAATATATTAATGTTAGCTTATGACTTACATCATTTTATCTATTTTATTACATCAGCTTGTATGCATAATGGTTATCACATTTTTTGCGTATGTATTGAATGGTCGCTCATTCATATGAAATTGCAAGTATATAGGACATTGCATGCATTTCGAATACATGACATTAGCACTTGCATTTTATAAGGTCAACTAGTTCAGAAGATCGCCTAATCTTGCATTACCTATATGTTCATAAGCATTCCACACCTATAAGTACATGCTGCATTATGAATTGAAATGGAGGACAATATTTGCAACTGGTTGATGGTTGAGTAGATAGTTGTAGATATTGGTTTTCTTACAAGCAAGTTGCATTTTTTCATCCTTGAAGATTTCAAAGACGAAATCCTTTTAAGGTGGGAGAATGTAGGAAATTCTAATGATAAAGTAAAACACTAATAAGGGTAAATTGTAATTTTACATAAAAGGGCAAAATAGTGAATTTTCACAAACGTTGGAATTATTCTTCAGTGCCTATTTCGTTAGTGGAATGTTACTTATAGTTAGAAAACATATATAACTTATTGGATTTGATAAAGTAGGTTAAAATTAGTGGATATAGACCAATTGGCATTTTTGTGAATATTAATTTTGGATCTAACCTAATAACCCTAGTTTTTGGCTATAAATAAATCTCTAACCCTCACTCCTCTTTAATCTAAACCCTAGCATCTACCTCTCTAAATCTCTACGTTCTTTTCTTCTTTGTCCTTTAAACATAATTTTCTATTCTCTTTTCTAAATTTATAAATCAAAAATAAAATAAAATAAACCAAATGAAAAGAGAGAGAGAGAGGAAGAGAATCAAATCAAAAAAGGAAGAGAAATATGAACACAAACAAATCAAGGAACAAATGAGGGGAGATATCAATTCAAATAGGGTTAGAAAAAATGATTTCTTCGAACAACCCTTCAAGTGAGTGGAATTATCTATGAAATGCCTATGTTGTGGATTAGTAGTTAATTTTCATTTGTATACCTTCTTAGAACTAAGATATGATATTTAATCTTGAATCAATGCTTTTATTCCAAAATACTAATGAATTGGTAAAAATAATTATTGTAATTTAGGAGGGAAACTGTAACGACCCACAATTCTGTACATTTTAAGTTGACAATAAACCACACATGTCCAACCCAATTTGAACGAAAAAGCGGATAGTTACGGGGAAAAGAAAATAAAGATAAAAATAGAGTAGAAAACAAAATCTCACACGAATGGAATAACATATAGTATTAATCACAAAATGTTTTACACTGGAAATATTACATACGAATATCAAAGTCTAACCTATATTCAGCCTGTACAGTTATAAATCTTTGTCCTTACAATTGCTGAAAAATAACAAAACAATTCAACGGAAAATAGAATACGTCCATACGTTGATGAAGATCTCCAGCTCTCCTCTGGAAACTCCAAGCATCTTCAGCTAAACCTGAAACTACTCGGATTTGACCTGAGTATTAAAAATACCTAGATCAGGCTTGATAAACCAGCATGAGAAAACTCGAATTTTAAATGTATAGACCAGATTGATGTAAATCAAACCTTTAGACAAAATGGTTTCTCGTAAGACCACGCCGCTCAGAAACACGAATGGGGTTTTTACCTTATGATAACCAAAACAATTTTATACCGAAATGATTTGTATTATCTTTAATGATATTCCTTTGAAAAACACTTTTCAAATAACATATCAAAATAGCCGAAATTGTTACATTTGTTAAATTTGACGGTATGCTAGGTTCTACAACCGAAACCATAAAGGGTCATATTGGAATTAGATTTCCAACTAAGGAGCTAGTGACCTTTTCTTCCAATGTGAAACTCTTAGTGTAACAACTATAGTATTCAATGGCCACTCATCCAAGGACTCAAAAGTCGCTATACTATGTTGTCCACTCCGATGGATCAGCATACCCAACGGCTACTTGTCCAAAGACTCAGACGCCATTGTATCTGTCAATAAGGCAATAGATGCCTTGAGGATCCAGATTCCACTGGACTCCTTCATACTCATAAAACCGATAGTCGAAGTGTATGTCCGGCAGACCACATACTTACCTGTACTATTACCGGGATGTGAGGCTCATGAGGCTGCGCTCAATTTCTACAAAGCCACGTGTTGCTTTTCACAAAGCCACACTTTTCTTTTCTCATAACAAGTTCCACTTTGAATGCCACATTGCCATTTCTAACAACACACTATCGATTTCCCCGAACGTATAACCTCTGAGCTCGTACATCTTAGAGAAGGGTGTTAAGTATAAGAGAGTTACCTCCTGCACCACCAAATAGATGTACGTTAGTAGAGATTAATGTACGTGTTTTTAGAAATGCAACGTCAAACACTCATCCATACAAGTTGTCGAGGAACATGACAAACTGAATGTACTCTCCTATTACATCTTGTCGGAATCGCCTCTAGGATTAGTAACGAGTAGTCCTTGCATCGAAGATTTTCATAACAGAGCACTACTGCCACTATATATATATATAATATGAAATTGTGGGCTAGTGGCAAGTAGCCCTTCATCATGAAGATCTTCGTCTTTAAAATCACTATCTTCAACATGTCTTCACTTCCGAACGTATACATTGGTTCAAAGTGGTTTTTGGATAGGAATCACCCAAATCCGACTCCGGTTTCTCCGAACCAATCATCGATAAAAAGATGTCAAGTATATAGGTGATTATCAAACATCATCAGATTAACTAATCTTTCCATTCATTCAATTATCTTTCAAAGATATATTATTTCCAACTATTCCATTTATCTTCTCAAAAGTATATGGAATCATTAATCCTCATTTATCAAATTCTTTGGTTAATTAAACCCTTTTATTCTTGGAATAATTTCCAAATCATTTTACCTTGTACTTAGGTAAACATTTCCAAATTGTTTATTTAAATCTTAACAAAGATTTCTTATTTTCAAATCTTAACTCTTAATTAAGTTGAAACCATGTTATCTTAAGATGGTAAATTAGAAACCAATTAATATTGAGTAAAAAAGAATCTATAAAAATTATATCAATTTTACTCAATGTTAGTTTCCGTATTCAACCTTTACTATTAGTCGAATAATGGTGAAATCACCTTTTAATTCACACGGATAGTACGGGTTCCCTCTTGGGAATTTAATACCAAGTATAAGAAGATTATTTCTATACAATCCAAGTTACATGAAATAAAATTTGTAAATTTGAATATTTTATACTTGTCTCGTTTCCGACATATCGACCTTATCTATTCCTCGCCCAGGAAAGAGGCCAAGTGAGCCAAAGCACTAGTGCTCCTGAACATCTCCTTAGTTTAAGCACCTCACATCCAAATCTCATGAATTGAAAAATCCAGTCTACTCATCGGCTTTTAGAACCAAGATTAAATCAATTATTTATAACAGCTTTTCTTCTAATCATTTATTTTAAACTCTTTTAAAATAATTATGAAACCTCCAAATCATCTTTAAACCACTTATTTATTTATTTGAAAACATTCACAAAAGATTTGGGAAAGAATAATTAAGTTAAAATCACGATTTACAAAAGTTATTAAAACTACTGCGAAAAAGTGTTGCAAATAGTGTTTCTAAAGCTTCTTTGATCAAAACAACTTTTCTATCATCTGGAAGTCCATTTTTTTAACTCAAATCCCTTTTAAAACATTTTTATATATTTATAGAATTTATTCCATATTTTTAAAGAATTAAAAATATCCATTTTAAAGAATTTTCCTTTTTGGTTTTCGAACTACCAAACCACGACTATTTTGGAAACTTGTTTTGCTCATATTTCAAAATCTACTAAATGAAATCTCGATCGTTTTCTTTTGTTTGAAAACTATGATTGGAAGAGTTCAAAAAATTCTTATTCTAAAGAATTTCGAATCCGATTCCATTCTATAAATGGATTTAAACTTTTATGGCGCAAAATCGTGAACTACCGTTACGCGGTGCGCCTTATTTTGACTTATTTCTCATAACTTTTCAAAACTTCTTCAAACAAGCCCAAATCCCTTCCTTTCTTTTCCTTCTTATTCTTACTGCTCCCTTTCTTTTATTCGCTCAAACCAAGCCATGCACGCCTGGATACGTGCACCTGCACACCAACGTCGACCATTGAATCACGCCACCGACCATCTACGCAAGTCACCCTCGACCATCTCAATGTGACCAACCACCTAAAAACACTGCACAACCCTCTGTTCGAAATTCAAATCCTCAACTAAAACCTGGTACGAAACCAAAGCCACAAAACCGCCTCGCCCCGCCACCTCATTCCATCGTTTACCACCATACTTCGCCAACAACATCGCCATCGACCACTCTACCTATCCCCCTCTGTGCGCACTCCTCTTTCATCCTCGTCCCTACGCCATGGCCACGAAACCGATACCAAATAACAACCCACCTAAAACCCTAACGCTGCCTCGCTTGGCCCCCAAAGGTTCAAGAAAAATGTCGCGCGGTAAGCGCCGCTACCAGAGCCATCTCCACACCCAACCATTTGCCACAAAATCGACTCGATCACCTCAATTTGCCGTTACCCCCAATTCTGATCATCTCCCTATTTCTTCATGCACACAACACTAAAAATTCTCATACCAATCCTAAAAATCATATTTTTCAATCGCTAACACAACCGTATAATCTATGTATAAAATTATGTAAGTCGTATTTTGACTATAAGTGAACCACTTACAGTAAAAAAAGTTTTCTCTTTCCATACTTCATGGAATCAAATGAAACGAATTTTACAATGATCTGTTCTCAAAAAAAGATAACTCTCCTTTTGGAATCATGTCCAAAAACTAAATGGATAACGAGATATTGATTTTCAAAATTAAAAGGTTTAAACTGTTTTTTACAAAAACAAAGAACAAAGGCCAGAATTAGGAATAAGTCCATTTTTTCGATGCCCAGGTGAAACCATCTATGTATAAGCACACATATACATTTACATAACAACATAACAACCACATGTATATTGATTTCATATCAAAGCTTTGTTCATATTCATAACTATATGAAGAACCGGTTCAACAAATAAAATTTGTTTTACTCACAGTAATCAAAAGTGATGAACACTGCTTGTTTGCTATTGTTTCATACTTTTACTGTCTTGATTAATGGTAGCTCTTTGTTATATTATTTTTTTCTTT
This sequence comes from Allium fistulosum, assembly GCA_030737815.1. NCBI lineage: Eukaryota > Viridiplantae > Streptophyta > Magnoliopsida > Asparagales > Amaryllidaceae > Allium > Allium fistulosum. The sequence goes on along the minus strand of CM060905.1, from coordinate 1,227,900,030 downwards.
TGATAAATGTAAACAATGAACCAAGGCAAGCACGGCCACACACACACACACATATAAATGGCATGGTTAGAGCAAGCAAGGTAGAGACCTGCACATGTACAGGCTTTCCACGGTTTCATTTGATTTTATTTTAATTTTCTTTTATTTTTTTTCTTGATTTGATGATTTGAGCTGATGTGATTTCATATGGTGATTTGATCTTTTTATGTTTGCTTTGACTTGATTTTGATTTATGTGTACTTGAAATGAGGTTTTGCCATGATGATGTCCCCTTATGTTTTATGTATACATTTATATGTATATATATAGATATGCATACATTTACACTATTTTATCATAAACACTTATATATATATATATGTAGATTTGCATACATATACAATTACATATTTATCTTATCATATTAAGATATTTATATTTTCATATGCATATATTTTACAACATATACCAATATATATAGTCAAAAATTTGAAATTTTGCCATTATGAAGTTTATACATTCATGTATATATATATATATTTTACATATACAATTTATTTTTATAAACATACACACATATATACTTATATATTTTTAAACATCATAAAGCTTTTGTATATATATACATATATGTATATTCTATCTTAAATTTTAATGGTGGATTTTATATACATATATCTATAAAATTTATTATATCCAGAAATCTATATTTTAAAATTAAATATAGTTTTAACCAATATATAGATTAAGATATTTTAAATATCAAAAAATTTATCTATCGACTTATAAAAATTGATATTTCAATAATTAAAATTAGTTAATTATCCCAATATCAGATGGCTAAAAATCCGGGTCGTAACATTCCTCCCCCCTTAAAACTTTTCGTTCTAAAAAAGGAACGAAGCAAGAACTAGAATTTTGACGTATATTACTAAATTAACCATCTTTTAAACATTTTAAACTCCTTACTCTTTTATTATATCTCTTAAGATACATAAACTTTAAATTACATAGCATTTCCAAGCCAATTTTATATTAAAACATTTTTCCATAACTTGATGTCTTAACAAGTCCATCCTTGTTCTTACATAAATTTAGTCATACATTGATCAGGCGTTGGATTGAAGATCTCTAAGTACTTAGTAGACCTATTTCGACACCCAGTCAAAATACTTGAAAAATTTTCAAAAATGATATGGAAAGTATCACCCCCTTTCCTTCTTACCACCATGGATCACAATTAACACGATGATTGCATCGCCATCCCGGCGAAATCATAAGTAAACTATAGACATCAACACCCCTCGACTTCCGCCATAGGAACATAATAGTCTACAGCTACACAGCGGTTACGTTGCTATCACAGAAAAATCGTAAGTAGTCTGTAGGCAATCTCTGCCCCCCCCCCGAATTAGCTAAAACGAAACTAAACCACATAGATGGCAGCTACACAAAGGTTGCGTCACTATTCCAGTGAAACCAAATGTAGACTGTAGGCAATCTCTGCCTCCAAAATTACACTATGAAACTAATTAACCACATAGATCGTAATCTACCGATGTTACGTTGTTATCCCAGTGAAATCAAACGTAGACTGTAGGCAATCTCTACCTCCCGAAGTACGCTATGGAACCAAACCACATAGACCGCAATCTACCGATGTCGCTATTCCAGCGAAATCAAACGTAGACCGTAGGCAATCGCTGCCTCCCGAATTACGCTATGGAATCAAACCACATAGATCGCAATTACACAAAGGTTACATTGCTATCACAGCAAAACCATACATAACTGTAGGTACAATACCCCTCATTTTATGCTATACAAACAAATGATCACCATGAACTCATGAGTTTTGTCCGGACGTCCTCTAGGATCCCAATTCTCATTGAACCCACCCGGTGGATTCCTAGGTAGAACCACCCAGTGGATCTCCTACTCCAAGTTTCAACTTTCATGGGGTGCCTTTCCATACTTTTGGTTTCAAAACATATCATACTATATATATACAATATCTTTCAAATCATATACTTTATATGTATCACATATAAATTTTATCTATATAAATTGATATCTTCTAAACCAATAGTTTTTAAATTCGGTTTACCCAATTTCCAAAATCGACTATTCGCCCAAATAAAAAGTCTTTAAAAATCAATAGGTTCCAAAACTATTTCAATTTCATTCTCATATACAAATAAGATTATTCTTTCCAACTCAAAAATTTTTTAGGACCAATAATTTCTGAGTCTGCTTCATACTTATTGTGACGCCCCACCTCTATACTCACACTAACCAAGGACACTACTAGGTAATGCCGTCAATTAGCACTAAGAATAAGGCTGTTGAGGAGCGACCAACTATATAATTGCTTTGTGCGAGTACCGATATGCCAAATAGAAGGTCATGCATTTCATTTCATGAGGAAATTAAACATATCCAATACAAACTCAAAGCTATTGCACAATGGTTATGAGGCCTTCGAAAACAAATATAAAATAAGCATAACACAAAATCAGTCACAGATGTTCATATCACTAAGGTAGAAACAGATTTGAATAACACATAGAAGTGAACATCATAGTAGTGGTCAAACAAGATCCACTACATCACAAAAGAATAAGTACAAGTGCTAGACAAAAGAATATGTATACATCAAGGAGTCTCTATCTTGAATGTATAAAAACAAAAACTACTAAGCTAAAGTAGTTCGCCAAAAGTCAGAAGCTAGTCCCTGCTAAGAAGTCAAGTGGAAGCACCTGAAACACCTTGGTCTGACCCGAGTATTATTTAAGAAGAAAAATAATAAATGGATCAATCTAGCTATAATTATCATGTAAGATGAGGTAGGATAAGAGATATGACAAATATATACGATACCAAAAAAAATCATACAATATCTCAAATTTTCTCAAACACCAAAAAAAAGTCATATTCTTTATTTTTATTTGCCAAATCACAAATATTGATAGAGCTTATCAATGCAAATCACAAAAATTGGTGAGACACAAATTCTAGAAATCAATTATTAGAAATCCATAAAACACAAAGGGGGAGGCCTATCCCAAACGGGAGCATGCAAACTCACCAACACATGTATCACAAACGGGATGCTATCCCATGGGTCGCTATCCCAAAGAGCCGGTGCAACGACGTAGTACAACGGTACGCCCGAGGAACCTGAAACTCAAATAAGCCGGAACAACGACGTAGTACAAAGGTACGCCCGATGAACCGAACTTCATAAAACGGTTCAAAGACCATGGGTCGCTAGCCCATAAAAATGAGACGAAGCTCTACAGAACGGGGTATAGTCCCCCACGCGGACAAAGAGACATCGCATATCGCTAGTCTAAACCACAAAATGATCATCATAGATCAATAAGTGTAAATTACACTAAGCTAGTAAATAAATGAGTTTGGCTTCATGTCCCATAACCACTAGCTTAACTTAGATATTTACGAACAGATTGTAGATTTCCACTCGAAAATTGTCATGAGATTTCAATCGAACAAGTCCAAGAATTAATTGACGAAGTAAACGCAAGTGTTTCATACCACTTGTTTTGCTAAGCCGTTTAATTGGATTTCTCATACAAATGAGGTAAAGGTTTCTATATACTAATAGATTGGAAAACGGTTTTAAAAAAAAACGAGATTTGTATTAAAAATAGTGTTGAAATCGTTTTTGTGAAAGAGTTTTAGTATTAACTACTAGTATAAAAACCTTTGTGTTCTAAAGTGACAAATCACAGAAACGATTGTAAAAACAATCGATCACCAATAATACACATTTGATGACGTGAATTAAAACCATGAAAATCGACATCAAATCCATCAAATGGATATTCCAAAAATCCAGAAAATAAGTCATTAAAGTCGATAATAAATGACAACAACTAACCGGATCAACAAAAATCGATAAGAAATGGAAATCTGCATAAAAATAGGCATATATGCAAAATTTCAAAGGACCAGACGTCTAACCGGTTTAACCAGACATCTGACCCTGGGTTCTGGAAGTTTTTATATTTTTTTCTCCTTTTTCTTCGTAATCCATGAAGCCTCCCAAACTTCTGGTTGGGTTTAACCAGACGTCTGGTCCTTGGCTCTGCCATTTTATTTTTTTGCCATTTTTTTTCAAGAACCCTAACCAGACGTCTGGTTGCCTGTGCTGGGCAACAACTTGCCTAGGCCATTGATGGCCAAATCAATTTGAAAAAGATCGAACGAGCGATGGATGCTAGGGATTTATGCAAAGCGACAACCTAGCCCTATAGGCTCTTCGATACACCCCAAATAGCATGTCCAAACATCTATAGTAGGATTTTCATAAATTTTGACTTCAAAACCAAAATTGGAAAATTCACCAAACCAATTCAAATCAAAAGCAATTGAACATGAAATAGATGTTATAAATTTATACCTAACAACAATGAAAGCTATAAACATAGATGTGAGTTCAAGAACTCACCTTTAAACTCAAAAAACAATAATTGAGAAGCTCTACAACAAGGAAAGATCAACTCCACTTCAATCACAACTCTAGAAGCTCCAATCTATGATCATAGACAAATATTTCCTAAGTTAGGTTATAGGAAATTATGAAAATTGGAGAGGGATTGAGATGGAGAAGCTGAAGAGGATGCTTACCTAAGCTTCTCTTTGATTTTAGAACTAGAACTTGAATTCCTAAGAGAACTAGGGCTTAGGAATTTTAGTTTCCTCTTCCCACCATTTTTCCTATGGCTTGAGTATTAGGAATTTAGAAAATGGAACGAATGAATGAATAGGAGTGGAGTGGGGGTTATTAGGTAGAAGAGTTTGGGTCACTTATTGGGTCAATGGACTAGAACCCAACCCAAAGCCCAAATGAAAATACCAAAATCCTAATCAACTTCAAACATATCGATGTTTATACTTAAACAAGTTGTAAACGTCATTTTAAACTCAATGGAAGTGATCTCGACTCTGGATTCTATTGTTTACAAAAAGTCACATTTCGGACTTTAAAGTCAACAAACAATGCTATATTTAAACAAAACATTTAAATATATAATCGTAAAATATGCGGATTGTTACAGACTCCCCTCCTTAAAGAAATTGCGTCCTTGCAATAATTAAGAAGAAAATAAAGAGTAACAACCACTCTAAGGCATAACAACACAAAAGAAAAATTTGGAGTGAGAAGTTCACCTTAAGGAGCACGAGAGAGTAAGTCTGGATGTGTTCGCTCGATGAATTCTCTGGATTCCCAAGAACAATCCTTAGGATTTGCTAACTATTGAACTTTCACAAGTGGAACATTTTTATTACGAAGGCGTTTAACCTCCGTAGCAATGATACGAATAGGATGTTGCTCATAAGTCAAATTAGGTGAAACTTTGATTTCTTCAACAACACCGCTCAAGAATAGAATCGGAATCTCTAAGGCATTTTCATAGTTGAGAGACGTGAAATACGTCATGAATAGAAAAAAATTGAGCCGGTAATAAAAGTCGATAAGCCACAGAACCAATGCATTCGGTGATGGGAAATGGGCCAATATATCGAGGTGCTAATTTCCCGATCGACTGAAACGCACAACACCCTTCATAGGTGAAACACGAATGAATACCAAATCTCCCAAAGAAAATTCTAAATTCCTTCTTCGTTTTACGGCATAGGATTTTTGTCTACTTTGAGCTTGTTTCGTCCTATGACGAATAAGGTCAATCTTTTCTGTGGAATCACGAATAAAATCTGGACCGAAAACCAGTTTCTCACCGGCTTTAAGCCAACACGTAGGAGATCGGCATGGCCTTCCGTAGAGTGCCTCGAAAGGTGCCATACCAATACCAGATTGGAAGCTATTGTTGTAAGAAAACTCGACAAGGGAAATATGATCTTCCCAACTTCCACCAAAATAAAGAACACATGCACGAAAGAGATCTTCAAGAGTTTGATTCACATGCTCAGTTTGTCCATCGGACTGAGGATGATAAGCGGTGTTAAAATTAAGCTTCGTTCCCAAATATTTTTGAAGACATTTCCAAAATCCACTAGTAAATAATGGATCATGATCGCTAACAATAGAAGTAGGAACTCCATGCAATTTAGCAATTTCTTTAACATAAAGTTTGGCCAAAAGAGGTACGGTCCGGTTGGACCGAACGGGAAGAAAATGGGCGGATTTGGTAAGTCTATCTATAATCACCCATAAATTGTCATGACCCAAACAAGAACGGGGAAGACCGTCAATAAATTCCATGGGAATTTGATCCCACTTCCAAACGGGAATGTCTAAAGGTTGCAATAACCCACTAGGCCTTTGATGCTCGGCCTTTACGAGTTGGCAAGTTATGCAACGCTTAATAAAGTTAGCAATATCAGATTTCATTCCATCCCAATAATAAAGTCGTTTCATGTCCGCGTACATTTTACTACTACCAGGATGAATGGTAAATTTAAAACGATGAGAATCTTCTAAAATGTCCTTACGAAGATCACTAATATTTGGCACAATAAGTCTACCAAATTTTCGAATGCCTCCACGAGCATCGATTTCAAAGTCTTTCAAACCATCAATATTTCTATCCCTACAACTTTGGCTAAGATGAGCCAATTCGAGAACATGCTTTTGAGCTTCAAGAATGCGGTCTAAAAGAGATGGATGAGCCTCAAGGCTACATAAAACAAGAGATGAACATGAATTGGATTCACGATCTCGAATCTCACAAGTGGACAAAGTCTCGAGATCATTCCATTCGGATATCATCATGCAAATAACTGCTTGTTGCTTATGACTGAGGGCATCGACAACACGATTTCCCTTTCCGGGAGTATAAAGAATATCAAAATCATAAGATGCAAGGAATTCGAGCCAACGTTGTTGACGCAAATTAAATTCCTTTTAAGAAAACAAATACTTCAAAGATTTATGATTGGTGTAGAGAATAAATTTCTCTCCCAAAAGATAATGACGCCAAATTCGAAGGGCGAAAACGATGGCCGCGAGCTCTAAATCATGAGTGACATATCTAGTCTCGGCAGGCTTTAACTGCCTAGAAGCATAAGCGATAACACGTTCCCTTTGCATGAGAATGGCTCCCAAACCAACATGACTAGCATCGGTATAAACAATCAAGTCTTGGCTCCCTTCGGGAATCACAAGAATAGGAGCATCGGAAAGGAGTTCTTTTAATTTCTTAAATGCAGCTTCACATTTGTCTGAACAAATGTACTTAACTCCCTTCTTTGTCAGACTAGTAAGAGGTACGGAAATTTTAGAAAAGTGTTTTTGGAAACGACGGTAATAGCCCGCCAATCCTAGAAAACTATGGATTTCCGTCACACTCTCCGGTCTCTTCCAATTTTGAATCGCTTCAATCTTTGAAGGATCCACGGAAATTCCGGATTCATAAATAATATGTCCTAAAAATTTCATACGGGATTGCCAAAAGTGGCACTTAGAAAATTTTGCTTTCAATTGATTGCTCTTAAGGGTTTCCAACACAATTCGAAGATGTTTTTCATGCTCTTCCTCAGTTTTAGAATAAACAAGAATATCATCAATAAAGATGAGAACAAATCAGTCAAGGAAGTCTTTGAAAATATGGTTCATAAGGTCAACGAAATAAGCTGGAGCATTCGTTAAACCAAATGGCATAACAAGCCATTCTTAAGATCCATAACGAGTACGGAACGATGTCAAAGGAATGATATCCTCTGCAATACGAAGCTGATGAAAACCGGTTGCTAAATCAAACTGTGAAAAGACTCTAGCACCGCTTGATTGATCGAATAGATCATTAATCCGAGGCAAGGGATATTTATTCTTGATGGTGAGATCATTAAGCTTGCGGTAGTCAACGCAAAGCCTAAGTGTACCATCGGATTTCTTCACAAAGATAGCTGAAGCTCCCCAAGGAGAGGAACTAGAAAGAATAAACTGTTTCGCTTCCAATTCGGATAATTGTTTACGCATCTCCTCATTTTCCTTATTGGACATACGATAAGGAGGACGAGTGATAGGTAGAGCTCCAGGGATTAGATTAATTCTGAACTCAATTTCTCACTTAGGTGGTAATCCTAAAACGGGCTCAAATATATCAGGAAATTCACGAACAACGTGAATGAGGGAAATGACATCTTCCTCATCATCATTATCGTCATCATGTGGATTTAGAGAATATAGGGATGCCACTGAATTGGAATCTGAATCTTTAAGAACAATATAAATCCGCTTAACAGATTGGGGATGTTGAAGATGGATAGTCCTCTTGGGACATAGGATGTGAGCTTCATAATGATTAAGCCAATCCATTCCCAAAATCATTCCGAAACCTAAGTAACGCATAACATGCAAGTTGGCACGGAAAGAATAATCACATAGAATAATTTCAACATCCTTACAAAATAAACTGAGTGTTGCGAATCCACCAACCGAATTCACAATTCTTAATGAAGTCATCAAGCCCATAACATTTAAAGAAAAAGTGTCAATAAGTTCTTTTGATATAAAAGAGTGAGATGCACCCGTATCAAAAAGAACTCTAAAAGGATGATCGCGAAACATAATAATGCCATCAAAGACAGATTGAGAAATACCTTGACCAAGAGAAGTGTTACAAGGGGTTTGCACAACATTCAGCTTTCCCTCTTTCTTGCTTTGAAGTTTGGGACATGAAGATACAAGATGACCCGAACTTTTGCAATAGAGACAATAAAGGGGTTTCGGACACCTATTTGCATAATGGTCCTTAGAACCACAATTGTAGCATTCTCCACGACTAGAGGTAGGAGTCTTTGCTACCGAAGTTGCTTGCTTCCCTTTCTTGTTAGGATTAGGTTTGAACTTATTATCGGGATGCCTATTCTTGTTGTGATTGAAGTTCTTCTTGGCACCCACAACTTCAACATCACTTTCTTTATCGTCCTCTTCAAGTCAAAGAGTGATACCTACAAGTTGATCGAAAGGAACTTCTAGTTTTAAAAGTAAAGCCTTTTTGAGATTCTTACTCAATCCATAGATAAACCTATGATTTTTCTTTAATGGGTTATTAATATACTTGACCCCATATTTAGAGAGGGATTCAAAAGATGCGACATAATTTGTCACAGAAGATTCACCTTGAATAATGTCAATAAAGCGTTGATCTAAAGTTACTTTTTCAGCTTTCGGCACAAACTTCAACTCGAACCTTTCCCGGAATTGCTCCCAAGTAAGATCCGCTTCAATAATATTTGAAACCAAAAGCTCATACCAATTTAATGCTCTCTCCTGGAGCATGCTAAAAGCCACTTGGAATCGATATAGATCCACAAGATTCATGCGAGAAAAGATGCGATCACATGTTCTAAGCCAAGCTTGGACTTATATAACGCTTTCAGAATCCTTGAATGGCCTTCCACCTAAATTGGTATAATCACTGCACAAGCGTGCAAACCCGGATTTAGGATGAGTAGGCTCAGGAATTGGTCTGGCAGCTTGGGCATTCTTTAAAAGATCCAAAAGCTGTTGGGCAAACATGAATACGCCATCCTGAGGAGTAGCACTGGATTGACCGGCGCTAGGACGACCAGGTTTAATCATTTCTCTTCTTTAAGAATGAAAGAAAGAAGAGGAAAAAAGTTATTCTGAGAATGAATATCAAACAAACTTGATTGATAAAACAAGGCATCATAAAAGAAAATTGGATAGAACGGGTCCTAAGACTCGAATTAAATCCTAAGGCACGATTTCTAAGAGAGACTTAGGACAATGATCCTTGCCATAATATCCTATATTGTTACGAAGTTTGGCTTGATACCAAGCTGTGATGCCCCACCTCTATACTCACACAAACCAAGGACACTACTGGATAATGCCATCAATTAGCACGAAGAATAAGGCTGTTGAGGAGCGACCAACTATATAATTGCTTTGTGCATGTACCGATATGTCAGATAGAAGGTCATGCATTTCATTTCAAGAGGAAATCTGACATATCCAATACAAACTCAAAGCTACTACACAGTGGCTATGAGGCCTTTGGAAATAAATATAAAATAAGCATAACACAAAATCAGTCACAGATATTCATATCACTAAGACGGAAACATATATGAATAACACATAGAAGTGAACATCATAGTAGTGGTCTAACAAGATCCTCTACATCACAAAAGAATAGGTACAAGTGCTAGACAAAATAATATGTATACATCAAGGAGTCTCTATCTCGAATGTATAAAAACAAAAACTACTAAGCTAAAGTAGTTAGCCAAAAGTCAAAAGCTAGTTCCTGCTAAGAAGTCAAGTGGAAGCACCTGAAACACCTCGGTCTGACCCGAGTATTATTTAAGAAGAAAAATAATAAACGGTTTAGTCTAGCTATAATTATCATGTAAGATGAGATATGATAAGAGATATGACAAATATATATGATAACAACAAAAATCATACAATATATCAAATTTTCTCAAACACCAAAAAGAATGTCATATTTATTTTTATTCGCCAAATCACAAATATTGATAGAGCTTATCAATGAAAATCACAAAAATTGGTGAGACACAAATTCTAGGAATCAATAATTAGAAATCCATAAAACACAAAGGGGGAGGCCTATCCCAAACGGAAGCATGCAAACTCACCAACACATGTATCACAAACGGGATTCTATCCCATGGGTCGCTATCCCAAAGAGCCGGTGCAACGACGTAGTACAACGGTACGCCCGAGGAACCTGAAACTCAAATAAGTCGGAACAACGACGTAGTACAAAGGTACGTCCGATGAACCGAACTCCATAAAACGGTTCAAAGACCATGGGTCGCTAGACCATAAAAATGAGACGAAGCTCTACAGAATGGGGTATAGTCCCCCACGCGGACAAAGAGACATCGCATATCGCTAGTCTAAACCACAAAATGATCATCATAGATCAATAAGTGTAAATTACACTAAGCTAGTAAATAAATGAGATTAGCTTCATGTCCCATAACCACTAGCTTAACTTAGATATTTACGAACAGATTGTAGATTTCCACTCGAAAATTTTCACGAGATTTCAATCGAACAAGTCCAAGAATTAATCGACGAAGTAAACGCAAGCGTTTCATACCACTTGTTTTTCTAAGTCGTTTAATTGGATTTCTCATACGAATGAGGTAAAGGTTTGTATATACTAATAGATTGGAAAACTGTTTTTAAAAAAACAATATTTGTATTAAAAGTAGTGTTGAAATCGTTTTTGTGAAAGAGGTTTAGTATTTACTACTAGTATAAAAACCTTTGTATTCTAAAGTGACAAATCACAGAAACGATTGTAAAAACAATTGATCACCAAAAATCCACATTCGACGACGTGAATTAAAACCATGAAAATCGACATCGAATCCATCAAATGGATATTCCAAAAAATCGAGAAAAGAAGTCATTAAAGTATATAATAAATGACAGCAACTAACCGGATCAACGAAAATCGATAAGAAATGCAAATCTACATAAAATAGGCATCTAGGCAAAATTTCAAAGGACCAGACGTTTGACCGGTTTAACCAGATGTTTGACCTTGGTTTATGGAAGTTTTTATATATTTTTTTCTCCTTTTTCTTCGTATTCCATGAAGCCTCCTAGACGTCTGGTTGGGTTTAACCAGACGTCTGGTCCTTGGCTCTGCCATTTTATTTTTTTGCCATTTTTTTCTCAGGAACCCTAACCAGACGTCTAGATTTTTCAACCAGACGTCTGGTTGCCTATGCTGGGCAACAATTTGCCTAGGCCATTGATGGCCAAATCAATTCGAAAGCGATCGAACGAGCGATGGATGCTAGGGATTTATGCCAAGCGACAACCCAGCCCTATAGGCTCTTCGATACACCCCAAATAACATGTCCAAACATCCATAATAGGATTTTCATAAATTTTGACTTCAAAACCAAAATTGGAAAATTCACCAAACCAATTCAAATCAAAAGCAAATGAACATGAAATAGATGTTAGAAATTTATACCTAACAACAATGAAATCTATAAATATAAATGTGAGTTCAAGAACTCACCTTTAAACTCAAAAAACAACAATTGAGAAGCTCTAAAACAAGGAAAGATCAACTCCACTTCAATCACAACTCTAGAAGCTCCAATCTATGATCATAGACAAATATTTCCTAAGTTAGGTTATAGGAAATTATGAAAATTGGAGAGGGATTGAGATGGAGAAGATGAAGAGGATGCTTACCTAAGCTTCTCTTTGATTTTAGAACTAGAACTTGAATTCCTAAGAGAACTAGGGCTTAGGAATTTTAGTTTCCTCTTCCCACCATTTTTCCTATGGCTTGAGTGTAAGGAATTTAGAAAATGGAACGAATGAATGAAGAGGAGTGGAGTGGGGGTTATTAGGTAGAAGAGTTTGGGTCTGTTATTGGGTCAATGGATTAGAACCCAACCCAAAGCCCAGTTGAAAATACCGAAATCCTAATCAACTCCATACATATCGATGTTTATACTTAAACAAGTTGTAAACGTCGTTTTAAACTCAATGGAAGTGGTCTCGAGTCTGGATTCGACTGTTTACAAAAAGTCACATTTCGTACTTTAAATTCAACAAATGATGCTATATTTAAATAAAACATTTAAATATATAATCGTAAAATATGCGGGTTGTTACCCTTATATAAACTCCATTTAGTATTTCAAATATCTTTCAAAGACCATTTCCTTCTAGTTATAAATTCAACAAGGGGAGTTTGAAGATATAACTAACATATATAATCTCATTAATGCCAATCAAAAATTTCCAAGTTCAATTACTTTACAAAGTTATCCGTAATATTTCTTACCTCTTATAAAGTAAATTTCAGTTATAGTACCTATTCAATCTTCATTTTAAAATCATCATATTTACTCAAAATATACTATTTCACTTCAAAATCATTTTTTGCCTTAATATCTCGATTTCGATTCCAATTCAAAATTGCTTCGAATTTTCTTTCGGGCTATAACTTCATTTTAACCCAATTTGTATTTAAATCCATGATCTAAATATAAACAATTTCCACTCTGACCAGTTTGAATTTAGAAAATAGCTTGAATAGTTTTAATATAGTTAAATAGTTAATATAAGATAGTTTGAGTTTTAAAAATGGTTTGTATAGTAAAATAGCTTGGAAAATCAAAATAATTTGAATATTTAAGAAGATAGATTTTAAACAGTTTATATTAAAATAATTTATTTGAAAATAGTTTCAAAGTCAAACTAATTCAATTCCCAATCTTCCAATTCAAATCAATTTCAATTTCCATTTCCATTTAATTTGCAATTCCGATTTCAATTCGAATTAAATTGGATTCCAATTTTAATTCAAATCAATTTCGATTTTGATTCCAAATTAATTCAATTCCAATTTGAATTAATTTCAATTTAATTCTCAATTTTAAACCATTTCAATTTATATAAATTCGAGTTCGATTTTCAAAATATCGACTTAGATCACTTCAATCAAATTAACCTTCAATATTCAACTTAAAAATCCAAATCTTTTAAAATAATTCAATTCCGAGCCCAAATTTCAAAATATCCATTTAAATTACCTTTACTTGGACTTATTTCAAGGTTCGAGTAAGAGTTCAAATCATTTTAAAACAAATTAATTTTCGGAATTCAAGTGATTTCTCAGTTATAACTTCAAAATTTCAAACCCGATTCTTTAAACAATTCCGGTTGACAAGTTCATTTTTAACATTTCAAACTCGAGTTCAAAAAATGATTCCATTTCCATAAATTCGATTTTATTTCTTAAAATCAAAATCTTTTAAATAATTTCAAATCAAGTGAATCCATTATTTCAATTTAATTTCAAGGATGGATATATATCATTTAAAACCAAAATAAATGTCATAGGTATATATCATTTCAACCTATTTCTTAATTTATTCGAAATAATTCAATTTACAGTTTTATATGCTGTAAATAATATACAGGATGATAGCAGGATATATCAAAATAAATAATCATACAAATCATCTAAAACATCAATCAATAGCATCCATCACAATTTTTCAGAATTCGAAACCCGTTTTATTTCAAAAATCGTTTTGAAATCATTCATACATACATAACTTCCTTAGCACCTCTTATCAAATCTATACCTTTACTTCCACAATTTAATTTATTTAACTTCTATAAGTTCAATTTTAATTTCACCTTGAAATTTCCAATTTCAGGTTATAAGTTTAAAACTTATTTAACTTGGCCTGAGTTAATTTCCAATTCGTTATACCCCTTTAAACTTACTCAATTTAAATTTTTACCTTCCAAATTTAAATTTCCACACTTCTTTTCTTATTAACATCATTTTCCACTTATAAGTTCAAAAACTTATTTTCCTTTGGTTACACTTCTCATTTCAATGGGAATCCCAGAATTCAAACACCCGGTATTTATTTCAAATCAACTTTGAAATCATATATATATATATATATACATACATATATATCCCATTTATATACAAAATCACACTTTTAAATTTAAACAAACCTTGGTTTTTATCCAAACAAATCCCTTTGGAATTTCCAAAACAACTCTTGTTTTCAAACAAAAAATTTCATATCAAATATATTCTAAATAATATTATTTATTATTTCCTCAAACACTTTGAAACACGTTTCAAAATTTTCGGGACTTAGATTCAAAACTTCACAATTTTAAATTCATTTTAATTTATAAGTCGCATTTGTAAATTATGCTTATACAATTTCACTTCCTTAAAACATTTCACCATGTTTTATCATTGTTTATTTTGTAATAAACATCCTTTATTAAGACCCAACAACTAATTTATGACAATAATCAGTATTATCATACCTAGAAACCAAACACGCCATATATTCCACAATAATATTGAAAAATTATTATTTTTTAAATATAATCAGGGTACAATTATTTCTCTTCAAAACACTTCCGAAATTTCTGGGATTTTATATTCTGGTTTGAATCTATTTTTAGCTTAACCCATTTGTATAATTCATTCTTACCTAAATTTCTATTTGGTTATATATATAACCACTTAAATTCTATAATCTTTATTTGATTATAATAACAACAACCAATCACCTTAATATACTATAATAATTCAGGAAAATTATTTCTTTTTATATCGAATTATAATCTTATATAAAAATTATTTTAAACCATTTTTTTTAAAAATCATTATATAAGAAAATAACAAGTACACCCTCATATATAATACACTCAACTCATTCTAGGGTACTATTGACCCTATCTCTAGTGAGTAGTCCTCACCAGAGCTAAGGTTCTCGCTTAACCTTCGGCTCTGATACCACGTGTAATGACCGGGATATTTTTGACCACGAAAATCGATACTAATACGTTCACTATATAGAGTGCCGAGCCATCGAGTGCCGGAAATACCAGGTTCTTAGGGTTTAAGGAGAAAAGAGATAGAAGAAGAAACAAAAATAACAACATAGAATCTCACAACCGCAGCGGAACAAAATATAATATACAATAACAGATTTTTATACAAAAGAAAAACTGAAACTGTTAATATACATACAAATTATCAGAGTACAATCATCAACATATAAATCTAGACAGTTATAATAACTTTTCCTCAAAATGCTGAATATACAGCCTACAATACACAACAAAATATAATCAAATACATGCAATACGTCTCTGCCATCCAGCTCGTCTTCTGAGCTCCAAAGCATCCTAACCTGAATCTATAATATTCGGTCTGACCCGATTATTACAATAAAGTAACACTCGAGTCAGGCTGGAAACCAGCGTGAGTAAACACACTTAAATTGAACTACTAAAGTTATCAAAATCGTTCAAAATACAATGGGTAAACCGTAAGGCCACATCACACATAAACACGACGGGTTTTTATCTTACGATAACCAAAACACTTTTCCAGAAAATCTGGTGACATTATAGTAGTGCCTAAGTACGGTACTTATTAAATAGTTGAATTTGTTAAATTAGTTAAATTCCAGCATCCTGTGTTTTAAAATCAAACCCGTAAAGGTTTCTAGTGGTTATTCGAGTCGAAGTGGTTTCAGATAATGCTGATATCCGATTCCGGTCTCTCTAACGGTCAACGAATTTGGCCAGGTTAGATAGTCGGTTATTTAACCATAATTTTACACACATAAACACTCACTAGTCCCCTTCTATAATTCCTTCGAAAACATTTATTTCCAAAATACCTTTATAAGATATATATATATACATAAATCTCTTAAATGTTCAATAGTTGAAACAATTTCAAATTCCTTATATCCATAACGGGATATTTCTATCTCTTAGAAATATTCCCAATCTCCATTTTGTAATCCATTACTTAGAAACATTTCCACACTAACATTTCATAGTTAGACTATTTCCAAAACCATTAAGTTTTATCCAATTAAATTTTCTTTTAAATATATTCACTTATAATATACTACTAATATATATATATATATATATTAGAATTTCCAATTTTAGTCGAAGTACAGATTATTAACTCAGTCAGCGATAAATGATCAATATTGCATCAGAACTGAACTGGTCTCCAATAAATGAGTCGAGTTATACAATTTTAAATCCATATTTATTTTGTTAACGAAGGCAATTAAATAAATATTTCATTCTTAATTAATTCAAGAATTATTAGTTTATTACATAATTAATTTATCAATTAAAATATAATTAATCGAATAAAATATTACTCGTCTATTCACTTGAACCGTTTAAATCATAAATTTTCATATTGTAGGAAACTCGACAATATTGGTTCATGTGGAAGTACTTGACGATAGGAACTTGACTCAAAAACTTGCTCGACGATTTGCTTAAAATGAAGGAGGAATATTGGTTTAAAGTTTCAATGATTATTTAATAAAAATTAATTTAATTTTTCCAAACAAACCTAACCCACTACAACCGGCCCATACAACCAAACAAGCCCAAACCCCTTCCTTTCTTTTCCTTCTTCTTATTGCTCCCTTTCTTTTATTCGCTCAAACCAAGCCGTGCACGCCTAGATGCGTGCACCTGCACACCAACGTCAACCATCGAATCATGCCGCCGACCATCTACGCAAGTCACCCTCGACCATTTCAACATGACCAACCACCTAAAAACGCTGCACAACCCTCCGTTCGAAATTCAACTCCTCAACTCGAACCTGGTATGAAACCAAAGCCACAAAACCGCCTCGCCCCCACCTCATTCCATCGTTTACCACCAGACTTCGCTAACAACATCGCCATCGACCACTCTACCTATCCCCCTCTGAGCCCACTCCTCTTTCATCCTTGTCCCTACACAATGGCCACGAAACCGATACCAGATAACAACCCACTTAAAACCCTAACGCCGCCTCGCCTGGCCCCCACAGGTTCAAGAAAAATGCAGTGCCATTTTTCTCATAAGCGCCGCTACTAGATCCATCTCCATATCCAACCATTTAAACTATATCTAATAAAAGGCGAGACTATATCTAATAAGAGCCGCTACCAGAGCCAAAAATGGGTCAGACTTTATCTAATAAGAGGTGAGATACTAATATCATAACTTTGTGACTTAAAATAATATACCATATAAAATATGCTGAACAAATAATCATAATAAGGCATATTAATTAAATTCACTACTTTATAGATCCATAAATGACTTAACTCCAAAATAAGTCATCTCAAAATATGCCTAAAACCCAAAAATCCATAAAAGGCATATCAAACCAATAAATATAGATCTCACTATTTTGACTTAATAATAATCGAATAAGTCATAAATAAAATATGCCCAAAAAAATACTCAATAAGGCATATCTAACAAATCACCATTTCATAATTACATATCATGTCTCAATAGACCATCATCTCAAAATACGGTGATAACCAATTCAAAATTTCTTAGAGCTATAAAGGATACAGAATATTCATACTAAAATCTCTGAAGAAATAATCATCAGTAATGAAATAATAATGGTAGTCAACTATCAGTATGATACAGTGTGACACGGGGCCTAACTAAAATAAATAAACCCCGCCAGATAGCGCAATAGTCTAACAAAAAGAAATAGACTATCGGGTAAAAACCCCGACTCCTAACGATAAGAAATAGGTAGTCGTGTTTATGACAAAGCTATGTGAATTTACCTAACGAATATAAATATGTAATCATCGTCCAACTATGAAATAAACTGATAGGGTTGCAATATAACATCTGTCTAAACAACAAAAAGGACAACTATATTATACCAGAACAAACATAACTGAAATGACCCACTTTAAATTTTTTTTTTTATAAATATTCAGTGGTCATTTAATCAAGAAAATGTTTGATTCCAATTTTCTTCTATCCAGGACCTTTCTGCCAATAAAAATATTGGTTTACTCATTTTATCTTGAACTTATATATGTGAGGATATATAAGTCACTTTCTACTTAAATCAGAGTATAGAAATTTTGAAAGTAGAAATCTGTTTGAGTATTACTTAAAGGAAATACTCTCTACATAGCAACTGTATTTCTCAAAACTAGATTTTTCCAAATAACTTGGGATAGTGCTTGACTATTGGTCTTATGTCTCAAGACTTATCATTTTACATAAATTCCCCTAATTTTATTATTGAACAAACTGTGCTTTTACTTGTGCATGTGGGTGTGCATGTTTCTGTGCATGTGTCAGTGGGCAACTCAGGTGCCTTATCTTTCTTGTTAACATACTTGTCTGAGTTTGTCCTATACTTTCGGTTATGAAACAGATCTGAAAATTTAATTTAAACCCTTGGTTGCTGGCTTAACCCAGGCTCAAGAAAAATGGCTATGTTAGCCCTATTCTGGTTTGCACTATTTTGTTACAGAATACATGCTAATTTATTTTCTTTTCAAAGCAACTCAAACCCTTTCTATCAGATTTTATTTTTGACTTAAACATGGATTTTCTTATGTCAGTTCTTTAGATATACATACAAAATCACAAATTCTTTCAATCTCAGATTTTCTACCATTATAGCCTAACTGTTCTTGAAGCTTAAAATTCATTTTTCCTTAGCAAAGCATTTGGCAAAACAAAGCACATAGTTCAGCTGAAACATATATGTTCAACAACTACAAAACAGCAATTAACAATACATTGGTTTCTCAAAGTAACTTTAAACAATAGGTCTTAATCTAGTTCATCATGAAGGTTTGGTTTACTTCAGCAAAGTCTTTTAAAACATAGCATCCAAATCTTAAGCAGTTAAACATCCAAAGCCTGATCAAAGCAATTCCTATTTTCCTGCAAAATCACCATGAGCTGCCCCATATGAATATGAGACACCCAATGGTGCATAAACACAAAAGGGTCAGACTATTTGTCTGGTATGAATAATCCAACTGAAAACATGATCTTATTCAATTCTCTTTATATTCTAATACTTTGCATGAATAAGAAACTCAGTATCTTCCTTGTGCTTGTTTTTGTGAAGCATGTGCCTTCATCTCAATGTTAAACAGATTATTTATATATAATCACAATGACTTGATTCATAGAAAACAATCATAAGATTCATCAATAAAAGCATCAAAACCAACCAAATACAAACATCAATTCAGTTATCATGCCCTTTTCAACTTTACTGGCCATCAGGGATTTTTGCCCAGGCCTCTCCTGAATCCATTCCTAGAATTCATTATCAAATATAATAGGGTCTTTAGCTACTTTCTCCTTTTTAAACACACACTGCCTGGGACATCTCTCTGTTAACCCAGCACACTCAGGCCCCTGGGTATAAACATACCATGTGTGAACTTGCAATATTCCCCTTGCCAAGCTATACTTTGGTAGCCCTAAGATCCCAAGTCCTTAGTTAAATTACTAAGTGTTATTATTATTTTTCATAGCAGTGCTAATCCCTTCTGCATCTCACTTCTTAATCAGAGAAATATAAATAATGCAAGCAACATGTATTCATCCAGAGTTTGGTAAGTTATATTCTCAGAAGCAAACATTTAATCATGAAAAAGGGATATGACTTCTTAACACATTATTTTGCCTATGGGTTTCACTGGATCAAGATGTAAGCATATGGTCCTGAGTAATTTACTAGATATATATTTTTCTTTCTTACCTCTGGTTCAATCAAATTCATGATCTGGCTAAACCACAAGTATAATTTGCTTTGGGTAGTTCATAAAACATAGAAGCTCAGCACATGTACAACATTGCACCTCTACATTCTCTTTTGTTTTAATTAATATGAGACATAAGCAACAACACAATGTTACAGCCACATATTTCTTTCTATCTTCAGACCATATATCTACCACATGAATCCGGGGATTTTTATAAACAACTATATAAAGAAAACTTATAAAAGAAATCACTCCACCTCAAAGTTAACCCATATCACAGACAAACATTTTAATCCATGAATCCATGACTCTTACTTTTC
Organism: Allium fistulosum; assembly: GCA_030737815.1. Taxonomy (NCBI): domain Eukaryota; kingdom Viridiplantae; phylum Streptophyta; class Magnoliopsida; order Asparagales; family Amaryllidaceae; genus Allium; species Allium fistulosum. The sequence continues at coordinate 1,227,879,631 of CM060905.1, read as the reverse complement.
TGGGTAAATCAGAGAGAGAGGTTTTACACTTAAACAAATCATTGACAAACCAAAGTCATCCAATCATAAAACATAACTTGTAAAAGAAAGTGAATGATTAGTTCAAATAGGCTGCCTCAATACTCAGGACTTAATGCCAAAGTTTTCAGTGAGGTTACTCACCTTAATCCTTCTTCTTCCTATGCCTTATGAACCCCCTTTTAGTCTTATGCCTTCTCCTATTTTTTTTTCCTCTGGTTTATGTCTTGTATATTTTTTTTCTAGGTTAATGAAGAACAAAAATGTGTATGGTCTAACTATACTAGGCCTTTTATATAAACCTTGGCTGTTACTAGGGTTTATGGATTTACCCAATGTCAGTTCTACCCCATACCAACATAGCCTGCCTCTGGTTTGATTCAAGAAAATAAAGGGGTATGTGGTCCTTGTCTTCCTTTTCAGAAATCAGCTTCATCCTTTTAATTTTCCCCGGTCATGTCATATGCATGACTTCTTATTTTTTTTTAATTAAACAAAATTACTGGAAACAGATAAAGTGCTTGTTTAGGGACTCATGCCATTTTCATGCAACTTCTGTTTTCTTCCAGAAATTGGTTGACTGTATACACGTATAACCTATGTATACCTAAGTCTTTTATTTTTCTTTCTTTCTTTAAATAATTTTAAGTTTATTTTAGCCTAGCTCTTATTTTCTTTGTACTATATTTTATTTAAAGAAAAAATTCTATCTTTTTGCATATGTATTTCTAAATCAGTTATTTTACTTTATCTATTAATTTCTGCCAAATTTTGTTACACAGAAATCTGTGTGCATGTGTACACTATCTTGTGCACATGTACATGTTTTACACTTTATATCTGCAAATCAATTTCCTTTTTCTATTTTTCCAATGCAATTTCAAACCAATACAAACTAAATTAAATCATGAAATTACTCACAAAATCAGGGTTATCACATATACCCCTCCTTTTAGGAATTGTGTCCCACAATTCTTTCATACTTAACTTAAGTATCATCTCTTCAGGGAAAAAAAATTGAATTTTCGGATTTCAAAACCATTCTCAAACCAACCTCCTATTAAGTACTATGCATATCAATACAAGATAAAAATCACAATGCATATTCAACCAACACATTCATTAGTATTTATATATATATAAATTTACCTTTTCTTCAATCAAACAGCTGTGGATAATCATTTCTGATTTTATCCTCCACTTCCCATGTGCAATCATTTGGGTCTAGACTCCATTGTACTTTTACTAATTTAATTTCTTTGTTTCTCAATTTCTTGGTTGCTCTAGAAACTATGCCCACTGGTTCCTTTTCATAGATCATTCTAGGGTCAATCTGCACATCCTTAGAGGATTCTAGTATTGCTTCCTTATCATGAACCCATCTTCTTAGTTGAGACACATGAAAGACATCATGCATTGCTCTCATTTCTTCTGGCAATTCTAATTTATAGGCTACTGTCCCTATTCTTTCTAGAATTTTATATGGTCCTATATATCTAGGAATCAACTTTCCTTGTTTCCCAAACCTTAGAACCTTTTTCATGGGTGATATCTTGATGAATACATAATCCCCAACATCATATTGTACTGCCTTCCTTCTTTGATCTGCATATTTCTTTTGCCTATCTTGGGCAGAGGCAATTCTTTTTCTGATCAAGGCTATCTTTTCAGAAGTCTCCTTCACATTTTCTGGTCCTAAGACCACTTTTTCTCCAGATTCATGCCAACTTGAAGGTGATAAACATGGCCTTCCATAGAGAGCTTCAAAGGGGGCCATGCCTATGCTACTGTGTTGGGTGTTATTGTATGCAAATTCAGCTAGATATATATAATCTTCCCAGCTTCCTCCCCAATCCAATACACATGCTCTCAACATGTCTTCAAGCAATTTGTTCACAGTTTCTGTTTGGCCATCAGATTGAGGATGGTATGCTGTACTCAAGCATAACTCAGTCCCCATTGCCTTGTGAAAACTCTGCCAAAACTTTGAAGTGAAGATGGTATCTCTATCACTTACTATAGTCTTTGGTATACCATGCAGTCTGACTACTTCTTTAATAAACAACTGGGCTAGGGTATTAGCATTTCTTTCTGATTTCACTGGTATAAAGTGGGCTGACTTGGTTAACCTATCAACCACTACCCAAATACTATCATTTCCCCTCCTAGTTCTAGGAAAACCATCAATAAAATCCATTGATATGTCTTCCCATTTCCAATGTGGTATTTATAAAGGTTGAAGCATCCCTGAGGGTTTTTGATACTCAGCCTTCACCTGCTGGCAAACCATACATTTTGATACATAGGTTGCCACTGCACTCTTCATACCACTCCACCAATAATCTCTCTTGAGGTTGTGATACATTCTTGTGCTTCCTGGGTGTATAGTATATTTGCTTTTGTGGTAAGCATCCAAAATTTCTTGCTTCAACTCATCAACTGCTGGAACACATATTCTTTCTCCTTTCTTCAGATGGCCTTGATCATCCAACTAAAAACCTTCCACTGTCTCACCATTTAATATTTGAGTCTTCTTTCCAAATAACAATGGATCTTGGTTTTGTAGCATTACAACTTTATTCCTCAATTCTGATCCCAGAGTAATAAAACTTAATTTTCCCATTTCTACATTCTCACTGCATAAGCTCATGTTTTCTATGTTATCACTTTCTATCTCTGAATCAATTAATAATGATAAAGTGTTAAACTCTTCTATCATTAATCTAGCCACTTTAGCATGTTGTCTACTTAGGGCATCTGCTACTTTATTAGCCTTACCTGGTGTGTATAATATTTCAAAATCATATGAGGCTAAGAGTTCAATCCATCTTTGCTGCCTCATATTTAATTCTTTTTGTGAAAACAAATATTTAAGTGATTTATGGTCTGTATATACTTCAAATTTTGCTCCTAACAAGTAGTGTCTCCATAGCTTAAGGGCATACACTATAGCAGCCAATTCAAGGTCATGAGTAGCATACCTTACTTCACTTGATTTCAACTGCCTAGAAGCATAAGCTATTACCTGATGTTGTTGCATCAACACTGCTCCAAGCCCTTGTCCACTTGCATCAGTATACACCACCAAGTTTTCATTTCCCTCAGGTACTTTAAGAATTGGAGCTTGTACCAGTGCTTCTTTTAATTTTCCAAAGGCTTTTTCACACTCCTCAGTCCAAGTGAACACTTGATTTTTCCTAGTCAATCTGGTTAATGGAATTGAGATTTTTGCAAAATCTTTTATAAATCTCCTATAGTAACCAGCCATTCCCATAAAAGATCTGACTTCAGTGACATTGGTAGGCCTTTTCCAAGCTTGCACTGCAATGACTTTATTGGAATCTACGGCTATTCCTTTCTCTGATATAATGTGGCCTAGAAAATTCACTTCATTTTGCCAAAAAGTGCATTTTGAAAACTTTGCTTTCAAGTCTTCCTGTCTCAATTTCTCAAATACCATATGCAAATGGTTTTCATGCTCTCTAACTGACTTAGAATAAATTAGTATATCATCAATAAATATTAATACAAACTTATCCAAGTATTCTCTAAAAATCCTATTCATCAAATCAACAAAATAGGAAGGAGCATTTGTTAAGCCAAATGGCATCACTAAAAATTCATAAAGTCCATATCTGGTGTTAAAGGCTGTATACTTAATGCTTTCCTCTTCTACTTTCATCTGATGAAAGCCTGAAGCTAAATCAAGCCTGGAGAATATCTTTGCACCATTCAATTGATCAAAGAGATCATCAATTCTTGGTAAGGGGTATTTATTTTTAACTGTGACTTTGTTTAATTCCCTATAGTCAATACATAACCTAAGGGATCCATCTTGTTTCTTAACAAAGACTACTGGTGCTCCCCATGATGAGCTACTGGGTCTAATAAAACCTTTTTCTTCTAGTTCAACTAATTGCTTTTTCAACTCCATCAATTCCTTAGGCCCCATTCTAGTTGGTCTTTTAACCACTGGGTTAGCTCCTGAAATTATCTTGATTGAAAACTCAACTGGTCTGTGGTTTGGAACTCCTCTCACTTCACCAAACACATCAACATATTGATTAACTATGGGGATCTCTTCTAATGCAGGCATGGGTTTTTCATTTGACAATGTAGAAAGGTTGGCTATACTTCTATTTTTGTTTGCCTCACAAAGAACAATTATTCTTTGTCCATCAGAAACCTTCAATGATATGGTGGATGTCTCCATATTTATGATAGCCTTATATCTACTCAACCAATCAACTCCTAAAATAATTCCTATGTCTGGATATTGCAACACATATAGGTTTGACTCAAACACATGTCCTCCTATATTTAATCCCAGTTGCATGCACATCATACCCATAACACATGAACTACCTATAGGGCTTCTAATTAACAGTGGTTTATCAACAATCATACAATTCAATTTTAATTATTGTGCAATATCATGAGAGATCAATGAGTGTGTAGCCCCAGTATCATATACTACTGTTAAAGGTATTGAGTGAATAAGCAAAGTACCTTCAACTTGACCATGCTTTTCAAAACTTGATCCCTCAGCTGCCTTGCCTTTCCCTTCCAAAGCCCCTAATTTTCCTTGCTTAAAATCTAGGCAGTTCCTCTTTATGTGACCTTCCTTCCCACAATGGTGACAATTGAAGGATGCTGGTCTAGGATTGGTGCACCTATTTTTCATGTGCCCCTCTTGACCACAGTTGTAACAAGTGATCCTCTTCTTAACTTCAGCAGTTCTGGCTTCTTCTGGTTTCTTGGTGGAAGCTATGTCTGTTTTCTTTTTATCATAAGGGTGAAATTTACCCTTTCCCTTCTTGTTTTGGTTATTCTTGAATGCCCTGAAACTCTCTCTAGCTTTATCATGCTGTTCAAGGCTCAGAGTCAAATCCAAAACTTGATCAAATGTCTTGTCCTTATACGGCAACATAGCTCTACTAAGGCTGGCATTCAGTCCTTGAATGTATCTGCCATTCTTAGCTGCTTGAGTGGTGATAAGCACTGCACCATACTTGGCTAGTGATTCAAACTTCTGTGTATACTAAGTAACACTCATAGCCCCTTGCCTTAATTTGATAAATTCTTCTAGCATAGATTCCTTGGCTGATGCAGGGACAAATCTACCCTCCAACATTGCTTTAAATTGATCCCATGTCACTTCTCCTTCAGGTCTTCCAGCTATAATAACCTCCCACCAATCCAAAGCTGCTCCTCTCAATTGCCTGGATGCAATTTGCCTCTTCCTTTGGTCTCCAACTTGCATATCTGTAAAAATTCTATCCAAGATTCTGAGGCAATTTTGAACTCCCATGATCCCTTCTGTTCCATCAAAAGTTTTGCCTCCAAGATTGGTAAAGGTCTTGAGTAGTTTGGAAAGCTCCTCATGTGGATTTTCCTGCCTGTTGCCTACTCCATCCCTTATGGCTCTCATGAATTCTTGCACATTCACCATGGGTGGTTCACTTGTTCCTACATTTTGATGTCTGGGTCCTACCATGGCTCTATGGACATAGTACTTAGGTTAGTCTGTTTTGCCTAATATTCTATAAATTAATTCATTTTAATCTATCACTCATTCTGTCATAATAGATATCAATAGTGTAAGCATTAACAAACAAAACATCCAAAACAGTCAACACTTCCATACATCCAATGCAAACAAGTTCATACAAAATTTTGCTATGTTATTTAACAACATAGCTCTGATACCAAATGAAATGACCCACTTTAAATTTTTTTTTTATAAATATTCAGTGGTCATTTAATCAAGAAAATGTTTGATTCCAATTTTCTTCTATCCAGGACCTTTCTGCCAATAAAAATATTGGTTTACTCATTTTATCTTGAACTTATATATGTGAGGATATATAAGTCACTTTCTACTTAAATCAGAGTATAGAAATTTTGAAAGTAGAAATCTGTTTGAGTATTACTTAAAGGAAATACTCTCTACATAGCAACTGTATTTCTCAAAACTAGATTTTTCCAAATAACTTGGGATAGTGCTTGACTATTGGTCTTATGTCTCAAGACTTATCATTTTACATAAATTCCCCTAATTTTATTATTGAACAAACTGTGCTTTTACTTGTGCATGTGGGTGTGCATGTTTCTGTGCATGTGTCAGTGGGCAACTCAGGTGCCTTATCTTTCTTGTTAACATACTTGTCTGAGTTTGTCCTATACTTTGGGTTATGAAACAGATCTGAAAATTTAATTTAAACCCTTGGTTGCTGGCTTAACCCAGGCTCAAGAAAAATGGCTATGTTAGCCCTATTCTGGTTTGCACTATTTTGTTACAGAATACATGCTAATTTATTTTCTTTTCAAAGCAACTCAAACCCTTTCTATCAGATTTTATTTTTGACTTAAACATGGATTTTCTTATGTCAGTTCTTTAGATATACATACAAAATCACAAATTCTTTCAATCTCAGATTTTCTACCATTATAGCCTAACTGTTCTTGAAGCTTAAAATTCATTTTTCCTTAGCAAAGCATTTGGCAAAACAAAGCACATAGTTCAGCTGAAACATATATGTTCAACAACTACAAAATAGCAATTAACAATACATTGGTTTCTCAAAGTAACTTTAAACAATAGGTCTTAATCTAGTTCATCATGAAGGTTTGGTTTACTTCAGCAAAGTCTTTTAAAACATAGCATCCAAATCTTAAGCAGTTAAACATCCAAATCCTGATCAAAGCAATTCCTATTTTCCTGCAAAATCACCATGAGCTGCCCCATATGAATATGAGACACCCAATGGTGCATAAACACAAAAGGGTCAGACTATTTGTCTGGTATGAATAATCCAACTGAAAACATGATCTTATTCAATTCTCTTTATATTCTAATACTTTGCATGAATAAGAAACTCAGTATCTTCCTTGTGCTTGTTTTTGTGAAGCATGTGCCTTCATCTCAGTGTTAAACAGATTATTTATATATAATCACAATGACTTGATTCATAGAAAACAATCATAAGATTGATCAATAAAAGCATCAAAACCAACCAAATACAAACATAAATTCAGTTATCATGCCCTTTTCAACTTTACTGGCCATCAGGGATTTTTGCCCAGGCCTCTCCTGAATCTATTCCTAGAATTCATTATCAAATATAATAGGGTCTTTAGCTACTTTCTCCTTTTTAAACACACACTGCCTGGGACATCTCTCTGTTAACCCAGCACACTCAGGCCCTTGGGTATAAACATACCATGTGTGAACTTGCAATATTCCCCTTGCCAAGCTATACTTTGGTAGCCCTAAGATCCCAAGTCCTTAGTTAAATTACTAAGTGTTATTATTATTTTTCATAGCAGTGCTAATCCCTTCTGCATCTCACTTCTTAATCAGAGAAATATAAATAATGCAAGCAACATGTATTCATCCAGAGTTTGGTAAGTTATATTCTCAGAAGCAAACATTTAATCATGAAAAAGGGATGTGACTTCTTAGCACATTATTTTGCCTATGGGTTTCACTGGATCAAGATGTAAGCATATGGTCCTGAGTAATTTACTAGATATATATTTTTCTTTCTTACCTCTGGTTCAATCAGATTCATGATCTGGCTAAACCACAAGTATAATTTGCTTTGGGTAGTTCATAAAACATAGAAGCTCAGCACATGTACAACATTGCACCTCTACATTCTCTTTTGTTTTAATTAATATGAGACATAAGCAACAACACAATGTTACAGCCCCATATTTCTTTCTATCTTCAGACCATATATCTACCACATGAATCCGGGGATTTTTATAAACAACTATATAAAGAAAACTTATAAAAGAAATCACTCCACCTCAAAAGTTAACCCATATCACAGACAAACATTTTAATCCATGAATCCATGACTCTTACTTTTCTGGGTAAATCAGAGAGAGAGGTTTTACACTTAAACAAATCATTGACAAACCAAAGTCATCCAATCATAAAACATAACTTGTAAAAGAAAGTGAATGATTAGTTCAAATAGGCTGCCTCAATACTCAGGACTTAATGCCAAAGTTTTCAGTGAGGTTACTCACCTTAATCCTTCTTCTTCCTATGCCTTATGAACCCCCTTTTAGTCTTCTGCCTTCTCCTATTTTTTTTTCCTCTGGTTTATGTCTTGTATTTTTTTTTTCTAGGTTAATGAAGAACAAAAATGTGTATGGTCTTACTATACTAGGCCTTTTATATAAACCTTGGCTGTTACTAGGGTTTATGGATTTACCTAATGTCAGTTCTACCCCATACCAACATAGCCTGCCTCTGGTTTGATTCAAGAAAATAAAGGGGTATGTGGTCCTTGTCTTCCTTTTCAGAAATCAGCTTCACCCTTTTAATTTTCCCCGGTCATGTCATATGCATGACTTCTTATTTTTTTTAATTAAACAAAATTACTGGAAACAGATAAAGTGCTTGTTTAGGGACTCATGCCATTTTCATGCAACTTCTGTTTTCTTCCAGAAATTGGTTGACTGTATACACGTATAACCTATGTATACCTAAGTCTTTTATTTTTCTTTCTTTCTTTAAATAATTTTAAGTTTATTTCAGCCTAGCTCTTATTTTCTTTGTACTATATTTTATTTAAAGACAAAATTCTATCTTTTTGCATATGTATTTCTAAATCAGTTATTTTACTTTATCTATTAATTTCTGCCAAATTTTGTTACACAGAAATCTGTGTGCATGTGTACACTATCTTGTGCACATGTACATGTTTTACACTTTATATCTGCAAATCAATTTCCTTTTTCTATTTTTCCAATGCAATTTCAAACCAATACAAACTAAATTAAATCATGAAATTACTCACAAAATCAGGGTTATCACAATAACCCCAAGAAATAAGTCTGCATACCCAAATCTAAAAATGAATCGACTCTCAGGTCGATGGAAAATGAGTCATAGTCTCTCGGGGATCAATCAATCTCAAATAAAATCCGAATACATAATACAACTCTAAGTGTTAATTACTGTCACTCCAGTAATCACAAGAATTTAACTAACTGTCCCATACCAGAAAGTAAATTCAAGTATTTACTAAAAGCTAGTAATTCCCACTCAAACTCTATTTAGCAAATTATAATTGTAATCGAAAGAATTGTACAAAGTGTCTTATACCATCTGACAATTAATCATTTATTAAAATTCTTTGTTTCATAGAAAAACATGAAATTCATCAGAAATCCAATTCAAACTTGCATAAAAATAGCCAAAAGCTAAATACAATAAAATCCAACAATAGTTTGTAGGTTGAAAGTAATTAATATAATTTTTTCATATAGAAAATGATTTCTAAAATAAATTATCTATAATTCACTTTTAAACTTCTCACCTTTGTTAATCCATAATAAAGAGTTTTAAATTAGTTTTCATATATACCAAGATATAATTTTTTTTCCAAAATCACTTTTAAAATCCAATAACTCGTGTGTGTGCATATATATATATATATATATATATAGAGTTAGGCTACACAGTAAAATATGTACAAAGCAATGTAAGCCAAGCTAGGTAAAATTCGAAACTTAGATGTACAGGCAACATATTTTTATTTTGTAAAGTTGGCTACAAATTAAAAGTAGCTACAAGGTGATGTCAAGTCAAGGCTAATAAACATGTACTGTCTTTCTCAAATTAAAGCATCAAGTTGAAAGTCAAAGTAAGAATGCTTTGTGATTAAAATATGTATAGGAATCAACAGCGAAAGGATTGTAAAAATAAATCAAAGCATGTACAGGCAATAAAATATAATCAAAGCAAAGGTGTTTAAAAAGCAAGTTGTACATTGCTTTGAAAAGTGTATAAGCATATAAAAGATATCAAAGCAAGAAAATAAAATAAAATATAAAAAGGACAAGGCGAAAATCAAACATGATCAACTTAAACAATGCATACATATTTCAATGCCATATTACAAGTTGGATACCACAAGTATGCAAGGCAGCCCATAATTATGCAAGGCAAAGACGAAAATTAAACAAAGAATAGAATTGGTAAGTGATTTTCATTAAAACAAAAGGATAGTTCAAAAGATGAACTGACAGGGGGGAAATGAATATCAAAGCCAAATGCTTTGGTGACATGTGCGTGCCCATATATCATGTAATAGGACAAGTTAAAATATATTTCCATGCAAAAGACAATTAAATGTACTCAATTTAACAATGTACAGAGATGAAGGACGCATGCAGTTAATGCCAAAGCAAAGTTAAGTGATCATATCTTCAAGCACCAGGGAACATGCATGACTAATTCCCTACACTAGCTAGTTACAGTCATGGGTGCGTATAGCTCTGGGTAGCAGGAATTTTAAAATACGAATCAAGCTAAGGCACATGGAAAATGCCTTAATTTTCTAAAACCAAGTTCCTGTTTAACTGATCAGTTCATCTGTACTCAAACATGAATTTATAATGATCTGTTTTCTAAAAGTTTGATTTTTTCCAGATTATTGTTTAACCAACCATCCATTTATTCAAACGTTAATCTAACTAATAATCAATTCAGGCATTCAAGCTAATAGATATAGTTGTGTGAGATTTAAAAATCTCACCTTAATCATTCGCTACCTAAAACTCGCCCAAAAGTTCAGGTCATGCTCATCTATGCTACCAACAAGGATTCACGCCTCCATGCCTTGTATTGCCTCCACCATGAATGCACCACCACTTGCCATGTTCCTCTGAACCCACCCAGGTCGCCTCCAACCTGAGCCACGACGCGCCTCATCCAACCCAGCCTTCATCCCTCACCTAGGAGCACACGCATTGTCTCTCCCCCTTGCACGCAACGGCCTTGTCACGATTTATTTTTCGCTTGGCTATTTTATTTTTTGTAACGTGGATGGAAATTTAGGGATTTAGGGTAATACGAATTTTACAACAATGGATAGGGGAATGATCATTTTCATAGAGAGGCTTTTGGTTTTGAAATGGGCTTGGGTATAATATTGGATATGGTTAAAGAATAAAAAAAATGAATGGTTTAGATGGGTTGGGCCCTAATAATTTAGAGAATATGTTTTCATTTCTTTTTTTTCTTCATTTCCTTTTTGAGTTACTCCATCTAATTTATTTAAGTACATTCAAATTTTAAACTTTAAACTAATTTACATTTCCATTATAATTAAACTTTTAATAATTATAATATTTGGTAATCTAGTACAATTGATTTACACTTCATTTACGAACTATATGTATTTCAACAACTACTCAGTTCCATGCAATCCAATATCATTTAATTATATTTAATTACCTATTAACTTGAAATAAATAAATTTATTCATCTTCGTCGATTTATTAATTCAACTAAATATCAATTGAAACTTCATTCCATATATTTCAATTATATATATAATTATTCATACTTTGAAATATTTTGTATTTGTTAAAACATTTCATTTAGACTTTAATATATTATCTAAAATGAAGTTTATTAACTAATACAAATTTTACTATAATAAAAATTCTTTATTAAATAGACTTTAATTGAATAATAATTTGATTCCAAAATAATAATTATCCAAACCGAATTCGAATAATATTATTATGATTAAATTTATAGAATAGTACGGCTTCGAAAACATTGTTGTTACTTGCCAAGTAGGGTGAATCGGGGAAACTTGTGCCCACTTCCTTTTCTTTCGAAGGTTCAAGTAACTGAATGGAGTCGTGCAACAACCTGGAAAGGTATCACACTTGGTGACGTCCTAGGCTCTCACTCCATGATGTTGTTAAACGTGACACTCAACGCGACAAGCGGTTATATCGCAATTAGAATCTCTTATCAATCATAGCCAAGATCCAGTCACCTATTGGTGAAAGCGAAAAAGAGTAGGTAGAGAAATCTGTCATAGTTGGATATGTTAATTCTACAGAAGAGTTGGATCGGTTAGTACTCTATTTGTTGCTACTTGTGTAATAGTATAGAGCATAGGACACGAGCATTAATGTGGAGATTACTCAATGCTTCACTGATAAGTTATTATTGGGATTGTTAACCCAAAAGATTATATCGGGATTGTTAATTCAAATGCGTAGGCTTAGCATTGTGATGTATACTCGGTTAGGTGAAACCCAAATGATTATTAATGAGATCATTAACTCAATGTATAACAAGTTGTTACCATTGAGAGCATTAACTCGATGTAGAGATAGGTAGTCTATCATTGAGACCATATACTACAGATATTTTTATTACTATATAATTCAGGATGTTTTACTATTGAGTGGAAATCTTCATAATCATAATTAGATTTAGCCACATTAAGAATAGTCAAGCTATATTATGAAAGTAATTAATCCCTAACATAGGACATGCATGTTAAAGAACATCCTTAGGTGTAGGTTATTACCAAACTATAATTACTTATCAAAACCATACCATTAGTGATATAATTCACTCACCAGACTTTGTCCGATCTCCTTCGTTTCTCTCCTTTTATCTCTATTTTAGGAGGTTGGAGTAGTAGGTGAAGGGGGCAAGACAAGGTGCGCAGCAGGCGACTTGGCACATTAGAGATTTTTTGTACTTATAGTTACTCCTCTATGTACTTTATATTATATTTATCAGTCGGACTCTTATGTATTTTCATTTGGAGACATTATTGTAAGGATCATGTTTATGTTGAGATTATTATCTGATTTGGTTCTTTTTAGTACTTATATTTTATTTTCTTTTGATATGAGATCTGAAAATGAAGAATGTTCTAAATTTTCTCTGTATTATGTAAAATATAAAAGCCCAACTATCTGTGTTTCTTGGCACGATGCGAGTTCAAATGCCATTTTTGGACTTTGGACCGGTATGTGTAGAGGTGCGGGTTAAAGTAAAATGATCCATCCAGTGGTACAACAATAGAAATAGTTTATACTGTCCTTTCTATGCATAAAAAGATGGAAAGAGCGGGTCATTCTCAAATATAGTATATTTTAAGCAAGCTCAAAGAAGAAAAATATTTTGAATGGCATCGTATTACCTTCGATGGAGTTATGTAATAACTGACATATTTTGGGCTCATCCTACGAGTATATATTTGTTAAGAACATTTCCACATCTTCTTATCATGGATTGTACTTCCAAAAACGATCAAATAGAGATTGCTATTGTTGAACATCGGTGTCACGTCAACAAATCAAACTTTTGTATTGCTATTGCATATCTTGTATCCAAACGTAAAAGTTACTAACTTTGGCCTTTGAAACGTCTTCAATTGATATGACTATGATGTCGAAATGCCAAGTGTTATTATCACGGATAGAGAGATGCTTTCATTATGCTATTAACATTATTTTTTCCCAAGCGGCTCTTGTTTTATGCAACTGGCATATTAAGAAAAACATTCTTGCATTTGTTCAAAGAACAATTACGGGTGTGAAAAATAAAGCAAAAGGACATTTCTTTCAAGATTGTGCCAATTTATAACAAAATTTACAAGATTTGCATCTCAAGTATGAGGAGTACCCAAAGTTAATTCATGAAAATTGAGTTGATACATGGAAAGATCGATTGTGTATACTTGGATTGACAATTTTATGCATTTTGGAAACTACACATCAAATAGGTAATACATTTACTTTTGTATTTATCTGATTACTTTAAATTTTTTTAACAATAACATATCTATTTGTTTTTTAGGACCAAGTCTGCACATGCTAAGTTGAAAAAACATTTAACAACAAGTCCATGCAACTTAAAAAAAGCATGGGAAAATATGCATTTATTGCTAGAGCTATCTTTAACGGAACTAAAAGCTTCATTTGAAACAAGTTTATTAAAAATGGCTCATGTTTATCATAAAAATGAATTAAATTTTTTACATGGTGTTGTTTCTCTTCCGGTATTGAAGCTTATTCATTCCAAACTCCTTAAATTAAAATTTATGGAATCATAGATGATGACTTATGTGGATGTGTTATTCGTAAGACACGTGGACTTTCATGCTTTTATGAATTAGCAAAACTTGATTGAAGAGTAGAAATACCTTAGAATTTGGTTCATGTTCACTAGACTGGGTTGTATATTATTAAAACGGGGGAGAAAAGAGATTTAAATTAGAAGAAATTTTTTAAAGAATTGTTGAATGAATTTTTAAAATTAGAATTACCACATCAAATGCAAGCCTATAATAAAATAAAATAAATTATCCATAAAAGTCGACTCTAGCATCTTCGGTTAGTAAAGTAAAAACTCGTGGAAGATTGAGTAACAAAATTGACACTTCAAGAAAACAGTCACCTTCTTCACTTGAGATAGGTGAATGTGCTTCAACCAACCTAGCGTAGCTAAAAAGCAAAAAGTTTTTCATGAAAAAACAAAATTTTTGTGTTCAAAGACCTATAAAGGTAAATTTTGGTGTGTATAAAATTGTATACCAAGGGATTGGAAGTTATATACCAAAGAAATTGCAGATGTTGATATGGACAATAATTGCGGATTTAGATGTGGTGCTTTTTTTTGGAATCGTGAGAAGCCCGTTGGTGGCAGGTTTGTAAAGAACTAATGGGAGAACTTGAAGAACATCAAGAGATTTACAAAAAAATATTTTGTGAAAAATGTATAAGTAATTTTTTGGTAAATTTGCTTAACCATGAATACGGCAACGCCGAACCAAGTAAATGGATGGTTATGTCGGAGATTGGATACATAATAACAACTAAATATAATGTTGTTGTTTTTAGTATTGGCGAGAGTTTGAGTTTAACAAACCATCCCAATAGCTCTGACATTGATTTAGAGCCACCCATGCTACGGTTTAACTTGATTGATTTAAATCAACGCCATTATTCACATTAGCTCCAATCATTTTCATCGAACAACTTTAAAAAATGAAACCCTAATCACTAACTGAAATTGGAGAAGATGATAGCGATTCACCTTATAGCTGCTTGAATTTTTTCTCCCCTCATTTGCCGATCTCCATTATAGGGTTTTGTAATTCTTTTTAAGAGAAGTAGAAGAAGCAATAAAAAAGAAAGAGAAAGAAAGTTAGGTATAAAGGGGGTGGGGGTTATTTTGGAATAAATGAGGGGACTAAAGAAAAAGCGGGTTGAAATTTTTTTTATACGTAACGAGGTGGGGAAAACAAATATAAGGGTGCTAATAGATGCACCCAAACTGGAGGTTTTTTCTCAAGAAAATGCTTTTGATTATCACTAAAATTTTAGTGTGGTGCTAAAAATATCATGAAATGTGCTTTCTATCACCACAACTAAAAATAATGATCTCGATTTATTTAACGCTCTTTCAAATACTATATTATAATTCTTCACTCAACTTTTAATCACCGAACAATCTCTTCCCACCCATTTCCTTCATGCAGGCATAGAATTCGTGATAATCGACCGCGACCTTTGGTTGGAAAATTACAACAAAATCAAAGTCTTTTCTTTACTTGACATTTTGCATTCTTTATTAATGGGAAAACGTTTCTATTTATTAAATGCTTATTTATTACGATTGATGAGCTCGAGAGAGACAAAAAAAATAGTATGTTTAATTTTATTCTCTCCTTTCTTTTTTGAGAAAGAATATAGAGATTACAGTAAAGACAATTCATCTTCATTATCTCTTTCTCTCCGCTATTTCCTATGAAAAAATTAGTCTTCCAAATATACTCAAAACCCCTGGGTAGTGACATCTATAATATCCAAATCCTTCAACCTTAATGCACAAGTTTGAAGAGTCGCTGTGTTAACCTTAGGGAGCGGACACTAATTATCGATTGTACCATAGTCGTATCGAATTTTGCTTTCAAGGCAGTGACTTCATCTACGACACAACTCCTATCACTTGTTTTTCCATTGTTCCTACCATCAACCCCAATAATTTGAAAGCGTAAATAAATTCATGTTTGGAAAGGATTAGGTATTTGGGTTTTAAGTTAAAGATTGGACAATTATGAAGATTAGTGCACTTGGATGAGAAAAGCAGTGATTTGGAGCAAATTTAAATCAGATTTGAGATACTTAAAATATTGAGAAGTTAATAAATTTAATGAGGTAAAGCCAAGGTATGTTCCATTGTTGCCTTCTACCTATCACTTATTATTTGAATTTGAGATTTTGGAAATAACTCATTTATTTGACAGTGGTTTAAAGAAACTAAATTAAGTTAATGATATATATGTCATTAGTAGTAACATGAATTTTGAATATTCTATAATGCTAATTTTTTTGATTAAAATGTAAGTTTGTTATAATATGATTATTAAGTTCAAAAATTGATGTAAAAGTTAAGTATTATATATGGGTATGTATGTACCAAGTAAGGCATTATAATTGTTTGGATTGTAATCAAAATTGGTACATTATATTATGGAACATAATAAAGAATAAGACATAGTGTAGCATAAATTCCATTTGGTTTATTTTGTTACTAAAACGGCATGAGTCATATATAATGACCATTAGGTCTGGACTAGTTAAAGAAAAGAAAGAATTATAATATAATTGACTAGAGATAAAAGTAAATATATATTTTACAAACTTTTATTAATCAATATTAAAGGCTTTTCAATTTACTAATGTTGAATATGTTAAATAGTAAAGTTATATAATTTCAAATGTAGGACATCGGTTGAAATGTAAGCATTTAGTTGAAACTAATAGCATAAGGCCTTTCTACTTATGAATTGATGAAATTATTGTTATGAAATATAAATTTATGTCTATATGGCTAACTTAAATTCTATGACTTTACTATACAAAAAAGTTTCTGTTATCCGGGTTTTTAACCCATCAAGATCCAATAGAAGCTAGAGCAGCTTTACGCCATCAGAATGGCTCAGAAGTTGACCAAGAAGGAAAAACAATAGGTTAAAGAAAACCAAGCCATATTACCAAAACAATGACCGAGTTCGACTAAAGCAAGAGACCAACATCCGTTCAGCCTAATCAACAGTTAAAGCACAACCCGCTAGTAGATTGTCATCGAAATGGAGCAACGTGCAATAAGACTACATGAGCAACGTCAATACAAAGCCATAAGGGGATTCCAAACTTGGAACTCCAAAAACAGTCAAAGTGCTTGGATCGCTAACGATCCATACTCTACGGATCGCCAACGATACATGCAAACATGATGGTTCGCTGAGGGAAGCAGGGGCTAAGGAGCCCAGAAGACAAAATTGTAGAAAATACCAAGTGTATGGATCGCTAGCGATCAATACACGATGGATCACTAGCGATCGATACAGAGCCTCATTACTTGTGATCTAGTATGATGAAGTGATGGAGAGAGAGAAGCTAAGTCATTAGCGAGCGAGCGAGCGAGCGAGCGAGCGAGCCAAATCTTTGGATCGCTAGCGATCCATGGTTTTGGCTCAGGTCGCGAGCTAAACTCCCCTAGGTCGTCCTATGTCCATCTATGATCAATTGGCAAAGTGGCCTGGCTCAGAAGCTTTCCGATCTCTATAAATACCGTCCTACCTACAATATAAATAGAATCTTCTCCGGACTGGTTGCTGAAGCTCTGCTGGAAACCTTCTTCACTCTCTACCTCCCTCACAACAATCTTCAAAGGGATTCACTGTGATTCTCAAGTGGGTTCCAACTCCGGGGATTCAATCTAGCTAAAAATTATCAAAGGCTTTGTAATCAAACACTACTTGTAACAGCAATCGGTCATAATAAAACTATAAAGTGGACGTAGGCTTCGTTAACAGCCAAACCACTATAAAAATTCCTTGTCTTCTTTCTTTTACTGTCTTTTTCTATACCTATTATCTGTTATATTGCTCTGTTAGAATAGGGCTGGTGCTTTCAAACTCGAACCAGGGTGTTGATCCATTTTTTGGGTTAACATTTTGGTACTTTCACTATGAAATCAACTCAGGATCCATATTTAGCTATCTACTTTAGATTCCATAGGTCCAGAAGTTAGATCCCCAATCTTTGCCTGATGAATCTACCACTTGAAATCAATGGCTCCTGG
Organism: Allium fistulosum; assembly: GCA_030737815.1. Taxonomy (NCBI): domain Eukaryota; kingdom Viridiplantae; phylum Streptophyta; class Magnoliopsida; order Asparagales; family Amaryllidaceae; genus Allium; species Allium fistulosum. Next base: position 1,227,861,675 of record CM060905.1, on the reverse strand, counting down.
AAGAAGAAGAACCGCCTCTGGAAGATCCATATGGCAGTAATAGCTGGAGAAGATGTTAATGCCCAACAAACTGAAGTAAATGGTGCTAACTAGGGAAATCAGGCGCCAACATCCTCCAGCCAACACGAAGTTGTCACCAGGGATGAGTTGAATAAGATGGTTAATTAGATCAACTAGAAAATGGAAAATAGTCAAAAGTCTCTAATGGATAAACTTAACGCCCTCTTAACCCTACAGTCAAACCCTGCTCCAAGGACTATGCCTGAACCTGCAACTGCTATAGAATAGGAAAATTCCTCTGTTTTGGGTCTACATAGAAGAAACAGAAAACAACCACAAAAAGAGTGACAACAGGACATAATGCGGAAGAGAATGTGAATACTCCAAGCCACAAAAAAGGGTGACAACATGATATAATGCGGAAGAGAATGTGAATACTCCACCCGCCACAAGGCAACCAATCCTAAACTTGAATCAGGGGGCCAAGACCCCGTAGAAGATATAACTATGGATCTCTCCGATTCAGAAGATGGAGAGCAAGACAATCAAATAGAAGAAAACGCCAACATGTTTGATGATGCTAGAAACGTACAACCTGCCCCAATCAGGTTAACTACGAGCCAACGGGGTCCTGTGGGAGTGGCTCTCCCAATGACAGGAGAGCCTAGGCTTCAACCCACGCGCCAAGACTGTTTGCAAAGCTAAACACTTGGTGTAGTGACTGATTGCCATCCCCAGAACTACCGCACATCAAAGGCATACATAGCAGACATGGTCAAACGGTTGATGGACGAGAGTAAAAACCGAAGAGATGATGAATGGGGATCTGCCCTAAGTCAGACTCCCTTTACCGATGAAATCTTGAATGAAAGGTATCCAAACAAATTCACTATGCCAGCTATCCCCTCGTACGATGGGATGAAGGACCCAAAACCCCATTTGTACAAGTAGAGCTGGTATATGGACGAAGCCAATGGTCCAGAGGCTGTTCGCTATCAATGTTTCCCTATCATTTTAGAAGGAGTTGCGTCTATGTGGTTCACCAGACTTCCCCTATGATCTATTTCTACCTTTGAAAAACTTGCAACAAAATTCCTTGACCAGTTCAGGCTCCATACCGCGCAACCAAAAGATGCCATGTCCTTATCTGGATTATTCCAGGGACGCAACGAGTCACTGAAATCTTTCATGAACCGGTTCAATACCGTGGTCACGGAAGTAATCAACCCCAATGAGGACATGATTTTTATGGCATTAGTCCGTGCCATTCACCCGGAGACTGAAATCGGGAAATGGATTAAAATGAAGCAACTTACCACTAGGAATGACTTCAATCGTAAAGCAAGCCGGTACTTAAGATTGGAGGAAGCATAGGAGCTGGAAAGAAAGTCTACTAGTGTGCAACAGATGAACATCGGACAAAGCGATGTCGCGACGAATCAAAACATGCGCGATTCTAGAACCGCTCAAGGAATCGTGGTAAAAGATGGGAATCAAAAGAGGAGAAATTAGAACTCTGATAAAATAAATAACAGTGGCAGCAACAAAAGATTTAAAGAGTTTATACAGGAAGATTATACCCCTTTAAATGACACTCGAAAAAATATTTATCTTGCAACACAAGAAACTGAAGAATATAAGAAACCACCTAGAAGAGAGGCAACTGAGCAGCAAAAGCGCTCAGGGAAATTCTGGGGCTTCCACGAGACACATGGCCACAATACAAATGAATGCCGCCACCTAAAGGATCTCATTGAAGGGTTGATCCGAGACAATAAGCTTCAATAGTACGTGAAAAGGCCACAAGAACCCAATCAAACTACGGTCTCTCAGTCTCCTAGAGAACAAAGAAATCAAGATGGAACTAGTGACGAAGGCTCGAAACGAACCGACTAGAGGCTTATTATTGGAACGATATCTGAGGGACCACACCCTGCGAAAAGAAGTTATGGAGAAATGGAACGGTATGCGAGTTCGTTGAAACATGCTCCGAAAGGCTCGTGTCTCACAATAGATGATGATGATGAAACACCGGTCATGCTGCAAAAGGTTCTGAGTGACGATATAGTGTTCCGAAATCGGGACACCGAAGGAATCAAAGCTCCAACACTCGATCTGATGGTGGTGACAGTAGGAATCGGACCCACCGTAGTCCAACAAGTGTTGTTCGATAGTGGAAGTTCTGTTAATATACTTTTCAAGCGTACTTTTGACCAGATGAAAATCGGCATGAAAAGCGTGTCTGCATGCCAAACAAAGATCTAAGGGTTCACCGGCGAGCCCAAGCAACCTATGGGAACGATTGACCTGCAAGTGGAGCTCGAAGAGGGCGATCAAAGAGTCACCCTCATTCAGACTTTTGTAATTGTGGATGAAATGTCAGCATATAATGCCTTCTTGGGGCGGCCTGCTCTAGCAGATTTCAAAATAGCTCTGGCCCAATGGTTTCTGACCATGAAGTTGCCTACTGCAAATGGAATCGGAGTAGTGAAAGGAGATCAGTGTGCTGCCAAAGAATGTTACATTGCAGAATTACGTGAATCCAGAAGAAAGGAAAAAGGGAAGGACGTGAGGAGAACCCTCCACCTCCATGAACCCTCCGAATAGCAACTACAAAGCCGCTCCTGGCTTGGGGACCATAGCCGATTTGACAAGGCTTTGGACCCTAGGAAGAAGAGCTCAGGGGAAGAACGGGCGGTGCCAACAGAATTGACGATGTCCGTCCCAGTCGACATGGACGACCCAACTAAAGTTTTGAAAATTGGATCGCATCTTGGAAACAAGATGCGTATGGAGCTAAAAATTTCTCCGCGCCAACTTGGATGTGTTCGCTTGGACGCATTCCGATATGTGTGGGGTGTCTCCAGAAATCACATGTCACACACTCAACATAGACCCCAAGTTCACACCAGTAAACCAAAAAAGGTGTAGCTTAGGTCCCGAATGATCCAAGGCGTTAAGAGAAGAAGTGGACAAGTTAATGGCCAACGGTTTTATCCGTGATGCAACCTATCCAGAGTGGGTATCTAATCCGGTCTTAGTCAAAAAGTCTAACGGGAGGTGGCAAACCTGTATCACTACTCAGATCTAAACAAGGCTTGACCAAAAGACAGCTTCCCTCTCCCTAGAATAGATCAACTTGTGGATGGAACGACAGGACACGAGCTGCTATCATTCATGGACGCATACTCAGGGTATAACTAAATCCTGATGCACGAACCCGATCAAGAAAATACCAGCTTCATCATCGACCTGGGCCTATACTGCTACAAAGTAATCCATTTGGTTTGAAGAACGCAGGGGCAACTTATCAAAGGTTGGTAAACACCATGTTCAAGCAGTAGATCAGGAAAAAGATGGAGGTTTATGTAGACGACATGTTAGTCAAATCGCGAGCAGTTGTTAACCACCTGGACAACCTCGCTGAAATGTTCGAAATACTCCGAAAGTATGGGATGAAACTCAATCCACTCAAGTGTCATTTTGAAGTGGCCTCCGGGAAGTTCCTACGATTCATCGTAAGTACCAGGGGCATCGAAGCAAATCCTTAACAAATCATGACACTACGGGAAGTCCAAGCTCCAAAGAATAAGAAGAAACTGCAAAGTTTAAATGGAAAAAGTTGCAGCGTTAAGTCGATTTATCTCGAAAGCTACTGACAAGTATATACCATTCTTCGATGCATTGAAGAAAGGAAAGAAGAACTTCGAATGGAGTGAGGCTTGTCAAACAGCATTCGAAGAACTGCTGCGGCATATGGAGGCACCACCAATCCTATCAAAGCCCATGGATGGAGAAGACTTGTTCATTTACTTAGAAATATCACCCCAGCATTGAGTGTCACTCTGGTGCGTGAAGAAGCAAAAATCCAGCGACCTATGTATTACATTAGCAAGAGGTTCACTGGAGCAGAGAAAAACTATCTGAAACTGTAAAAGCTAGCGTATTGCCTCTTGATCGCATCTAGGAAGTTACGGCCATACTTTCAGGCTCATCCAATTAAAGTGTTGACTGACCAACCCCTAAAGAAAGTGTTATACCGACCAGAAACTTCTGGACGACTACTCAAGTGGAATATAGAGTCGAGTCAATATGATATCACATACCACCCAAGGAAAGCCATCAATGGGCAAGCGTTAGTCGACTTCATCGTCGAATTTACTATACGGGATGACGAGGAAGAAGTTCAGTTAGAAGTAGACACGCAATGGAAGCTCTTCATCGACGACGCATCTAAAAACCTCTGTTCGGGAGCAGGAGTAGTGCTTGAAACCCCCAAAGGGTGAGCCTTTAGCTACGCTTTGCGCTTGGAATTCCCTGCTACAAATAACGAAGCGGAATACGAAGCACTGATTGCTGGACTGAAAGTTGTGAAAGAACTCAAAATTAAATCTATTCACATATACAGCGACTCCCAGCTAGTCATCTGTCAAGTAAAAGGGGAGTACCAGGCACGTGGGGAGAACCTTGGCCCATACCTATCCAAAGTACAAGAATTGCCAAGCGGCATCGAACACTACACTATAACTCACATTCCCCGGGAGCAAAACACCAAGGCAGATTATTTGGCTAAACTGGCAAGTTCCGGAGAAGCTTAGTCATTGGGACTAGTCCCAGTTGAAACACAAACCAACCCAAGCATAGACGAAATGGATGTCGACTGGATCCTCGAAATCACTATTGAACCAGATACGTGGATGACACCGATAAAGGAGTATCTACTTACAGGGGCTCTTCTAACTGACTAGAATCAATGGAAAAAGATTCTCCAAAAGGCACCGCGATTCATGATACAAGACAGAGTACTCTATCGAAGGGGATTCTCGACCACCCTCCTAAGGTGCGTGTCCGATGACGAAGCTCGATGAATCCTAAAAGAAGTGCATGAAGGCGAATGTGGAGACCACACGGGGGCAAACCCTAGCAAAGAAAGTCCTCCGATACGGATACTTCTGGCCAATAATAAATCATGATGCTGCAGATCACGCCAGGAGATGCGATCGCTGCCAAAGATTTAGCAAGATTAAAAGAACTCCTTCGACAGAGCTAACGTAGATGGTCAGCCCGTGGCTATTCGCAATATGGGGAATAGACTTGATTGACATCCTACCGATAGCAAAAGGAGGAGCCAAATATGCTATAGTTGCCGTAGATTGTTTCGCAAAATGAGCCGAAGTGGAAACGCTGGCCACTATAACCACAAAGAAAGTCATTAACTTTGTTACTAAAAACATTATTTGCTGGTTTGGTGTGCTACAGAAAATTATCACCGACAACGGAATCTAATTCGAAAGCGCCGAGTTCAAAGACTTCTGCAAACACTTCTGGATTGAGAAAAGCTTCTCAGCAGTAACTCATCCGCAAGCAAACGGGCAAGTGGAAGCAATAAACAAGACCATCAAATCCACCATCAAAAAGCGACTAACTAAAGCCAAGGGAAACTAGGTTGATGAACTTCCACTCGCACTATGGGCTTACCGAACCACCCACAAAGCGACAACTGGCCACACTCCATTCGCCCTGGCTTATGGCTTAGAGGCAATGATCCCTGTTGAATTGGAAGTCCCCTCGCACCGAAGGTAAAATTTCAATTAAAAGCGAAATGTGCAGCTACTACTCGAATTGCTAGATATGATCGATGAAAGAAGGGAAGGAGCCGAGTTGAGAACCGCCACCCACCAAAAAGTGGGAGATCTTGTGCTCAAGTGAGTCTACCCCATTCCGGGGGCCTTCAGACTAAATTGGGAAGAACCGTACGTCATCAATCAAAAGCTAAGAAACACTTTCAAGCTAACAACCGTCGATGGAATCCAAATTCCTAGGGCCTGGAATAGTGAATCACTCCGCCGTTACTTCGTTTGAAAACCACTTTATTTACTCTCTATTTTTCAACAAATAAGCCATCCCGGAATGTCGGGGGCACTGTAAATAGGCAAAAAATATGCCCAGCTTTCCTTAATAAAATTTGATTCGCTCTTTGGAATTAAAAAAACTGTGTTCATGATAAATACCCTCTGGGTCGACGGAAGCAAATCGACTCAAACCGCTAGACCGACGGAACCCGATCCTGGCCCTCTAAAAACCGGTGTTGCTCCGGCAACATCGGGAAGGCCCAAAACATACGCTTCTCGCATTTACCCGAAGATTGGAAACGCCGAGGAGCACCAAAAGCCGTGCATTCCATAAGCTACGCCAAAACATATGCTCTTCGCGTTGCCCGAAGATAAGCAACGCCGAGGAGCACCAAAAGCTGCACATTCCATAAGCTGCGCCAAAACTTACGCTCCTCGCGTTGCCCGAAGATAGGCAACGCCGAGGGGCACCAAAAACCGCACATTCCGTAAGCCGCGCCAAAACTTACGCTCCTCACGTTTCCCGGAGATAGGAAACACCGAGGAGCACCAAGAGCCGTGCATTCCATAAGCCGTGCCAAAACTTACGCTCCTCGTGTTGCCCGGAGATAGGCAATGCCGAGGAGCACCAAGAGCTGCGCATTCCATAAGCTATGCCAAAACTTACGCTCCTCGCGTTTCCCGGAGATTGGCAATGCCGAGGAGCACCAAGAGCCGCGCATTCCATAAGCCACGCCAAAACCTATGCTCCTCGCGTTGCCCGGAGATAGGCAACGTCCAAGAGCACCAAAAGCCGCGCATTCCATAAGCCGTGCCAAAACTTACGTTCCTCGCATTGCCCGGAGATAGGCAATGCTGAGGAGCACCAAAAGCCATGCATTCCATAAGCCGCGCCAAAACATACACTCCTTGCGTTGCCCGAAGATAGACAACGCCGAGGAGCTCCAAAGGCTGCGTATTTCGTAGGTCGCGCACTGACTCTTAAAAAAAACTTAAGTTCCCCACGTTGCCCGAAGATAGGCAACATCGAGGAACATCGCCGAAAAATCATGCTTCTAAATCATAAACTCCTCACGTTGCCTGAAGATAGGCAACACCGAGGAGCATCAGAACCGAACTGACGGGCCATATCGATTCCGAACACCGTGCATCTCATAACTAGCGTGCCGACCACTTCTATGATTGGGAATAATAGGCACAACTCCAACAAAATTGAAGTGCTATAAACCAACGGGAAAGTTTCAACCGACGACACTTAATGATTAAATCTGCCCTCAGTTAACCCATGCGATGTGCTCCTCAAAAACACGCATATATTGCATACCTACACGAATATCACAAGAAACTTAGATTACATGCCAGAGTTGCAAAACTTCTGGAAAAAGGAAAATCAAGCTGTGACTTAGCCAAATTTCGATTTTAATATGAAAGTTATCTAAACTATAAGTTACCAGTTATTTGAAGTAACAACCATATGAACTATGGGGCATACACCGGTACTCAAATAAAAACAACTGAAAATAATAAGTTCACAAGTTCTGCTACTCCAAACAGAGAATTGTTGCTCACAACTGAAAACAATAAGCTCACAAGTTATGCTACTCCAAACAGAGAATTGTTGCTCCAAATAAATTTTTTTGGCGGTAATTAAAAATTGGATAAGCAAAAACAAAACAAGCACAAGTACACAGAACACATATTTTGAAGCTTCAAGTAATCCGCTCTAACGGTGGCCTTCTCAACTTCAACAGCGGACTTGTCAGCGCTGAGCTGTGCGACCTGAGCTTGTAACCTGGCAATTGTCTCAACTTGGTCGGAAATAGTCTTGTTGTGCCCCTCAACGATGAGGTCGTGATCAACAATGGTTTTTCTTTGAGCCTCAATGGTCATGTTGCAGGCAGCCACTTCTTCTTTTAATTATGCCTCTTCAGCGTTAGCCTTTTTATCTCGTCTCTATAGACGATCTCAATCCTGGCGTGCGCCTCTTTCACTTCTTGGTCTCTTGCCCTCTTGCAGTGCCGCTGCTTTCTCCTCCACCAACAGTTTAATCTTGGCATCACGGTCTTCTAATGACCTCTTAAAGTTTTCCTTCTCTAACTCAAAAGAGAGGATTTCTTGGTAGTTATTGCGATTGGTGTCCACCAGCTGCTTACACAATTTTTCCCACACTTCAGCTTGGTCTAAATTATGCTAAATAGCTTGAAGGTGTGGCATGTACGAATCTTTGTGAACCGGGTGTAGATCGCGGTCAAACTTAACTCCCTTCAAGAACCAACCCGGGAGCGCTACCTCAAGCTTAGGGGGGCCCGAAGGAAGAATTTAGGCAAGTCTCCGGTAAGGACATAAAGCACTGGGGACAGTAACGATGGAAGATGGCGGTATGTAAGTTGAAGGTGGAGTATAAGCAGAAGTGACGGGGATTTGTTGACCCTTTGAGGAGCGCATCGAAGCGGAAACCTGTTGTTTCGAAGGATGCGAACGGTGATCGAACTTGATCTCTTCAATGGCTCCTCCCTCTCAACAAAAGATCTCCGTTTCTCGTACCCACCATTGTATGATCGGCCCCGATCTCTTTCTTCTTGGTGATGGGTCTCGGCTTCCAAATCCTTTCTTCTCCTATACTCTTCCTCCGTCTCTCGAGGCTGATGACGGCCAGAAGAAGCCTAGACTAGCGCTGGGAGTCAGTGAATTCCTTGAAGTCATCATAGAGGCCGTGTCCACTCGTCATACCTAGCGCAAAGCATAAATAAAAGATTTTAGAAGCAGAAATAAAAGAGTGTAAGAAAGTGAGTGTAATCCTAATGAGATGTGTAGTGTGTTTCGGGGAAAGGTCTAAAGTGTTGTTACGAACCGGATCGGACAGCCGTCGTGGGAAAAATCGGACTAACTTCGGGCGCAGTACTGCCCGAACGCGGGGGAGGGGGGATGCACCTCTTCAAATTTAAAATCTTCCCTCATAAGTGCATCAAAATCAACGTAGATGTCGCTCAAATCTCTGAACTCTGCGCCAACATCTTTACCCGGGGAATCCTGACGCTCTCAGTTTTCTAAGGCATTGTCTTTATCGCTCGCATCTAGAGGAGGAGAGCTCGGAAGGACGGGAATCATGCTTGGAGTCTCATCGCACGATTCTGGTTCCTTATCATTGGATTCTGTGTAGAAGTAGTCATTGGAAGTAGACTCGTTGCTACTACTCTCGAGTTCCCCCTCCTCTTTATCTAAGCCCACTGCGGCCTTGCCTTCCCTTCCCTTTTTTGGAACTCTTCTTCTTCCTCTTCCGGGATCGGAGGCATTCTGACCAAGCCACTAACTCCAGTCACAGTAGCGTCTCTTCCTTCATGAGCCTCTTCGGCTGATTCTCCGAACGCGCCCTCTCTCTCATTAGTAGTTCCTTCTACTGAACTATGAGAAGAAGAAGTAGATCGTGTGCGAACCCTGGACCGAGCAGGGGAGGGGACTTCAACTTGAACAGCGGATCTCCCCGGATGCAACAGTCCGTATTGGAGTAAGTTTTCATCAGTCAGCAAGACTTTGATGGACCTTTCTTCAGCATTAATAGCCTTTAAGGTCCGAAAAACTTCATCAAGAGACATGTCCCTATTTGGCCTTGAGATAACTGCAAGAAGTATACAGCTTGTTAGAAGCTCCATAACAACATGTCAGAACTCGATAGGTATGACAGGGAACTTACCCCCCGTCGTCCAAAGATGATTAAACCCATCGGAGCATCTAACGAAGAAATATTGCTTCTTGAACTGGGACAAGTTGCTCTATAGATGCAAAACTATTTTCCAGTTCCTTTGAGCTTCAATTACGATCAAGGATGGACATTCATACCTCCTTTTGAATGATAGAAAGTACCGTAACTCGTCAAAGTTTGGAGCACGGTTGAACGTCCGCATAAAGAGAATATACAAGCAAGTCAAGATAGCATGGCCATTAGGATGAATCTGAAATGGGGCAATGCCTAAGTTGGAAAGAGTCTCGCACAGAAAGTTATTAAAAGGAGTCACGACTCCATTCAGGCACATGTAACGATGGCAAGTGGTATATCCTGGGGGAGGCATATGAGCAAACTCGTCCTTTTCCAGTAGACGTACGTCCTCTTCTAGTATACCATGTTGCACGTAGATATCGTGTAGAACTTTAACGAAGACCACCGACGAAGCTCTCTATGGCGGGTTGAGTAGAACTCTAAAGTTGGTAGCATTCGTTCCACGACCGGCTCAACCGGGACCAACTGACCGTATTCTACCTGTGAAGTGGTAGGAGAAAGAGCGACGAATGACGATTCAGCTGTTTAAAGTGCCAGACTTCCTCCACTTGATTTATGGCGCAAAGATGGGTGCTTCATTCTAAAACAACAAAACTCACATTCAAAATGGTCAGGTGAATTTATTCTAATTTAATAATTTCCCTTACAACACTTGAATTCCAGAGAGATATCGATTCGCGACTTTGCAACGAACTTTAAGTGTGTACCGAGGCAAGTGCATCATGTTGTCTATAGGGGGTGAGCTCGATATCTGAAGCACTACAAACACTCTATCACGTGTAGATAGTTCGCTCACAGTGGAAAAGGAAAAGAATTTCCCGCATCATTCCCATTTGTTTTTATTTCTTGTACACTTACCTATTATCGATCAATGATCGATAACGGATCCGCTGTCCGAAGCGACGTGGAAAACTCTTCTCACTACAGGGATACCGAGCATGCAAAAAGCAAGCAAGGAATCCAAATCCTCTAGAAGAATCGGGTCCGATTAACGATGTGTTGTATAGTATTAGCTATGGAACTTGGCACAAGTCAATTCTGGCCTAATGGATGGAGATAACAAAACACGTCAAGCACTGGGCCAAGGCCCGAATGTCGTTCCGGGAGAAACTCAAGACTCGATTTACTATCTTCCTCCATTAGGCCGTAATCCACTCAGACTTCTCACGATCAACATCGCAAAAACAAACTCGCCGTCAAATCGTCAAACAAACACTATGATAACATACCCACCTTGGATTAAACTCTACACATGAAATTGGAAGAAGGCTTAAATCAGTAAACCAAAGACAAACTGGTGTCAAGCTAAGGGATCAGGTCAGTAGCGATCTAATGATGGGTCGGAGGCGATTCAAGGCATTAGCTAGCTAGGGTTTCGGTGATCCATGAATTACTAGGAAGAGTCACGACAAGTCGATGCAGAGGAAATCACGGCTAAGTGGAAGGATCGGATCACTGGAAGCACTAAGGTTTGGATCGCACGGATGCTCAGGTCGCGTAAAGTGATTGAATTAGATCGGCTCGAATGGGTGAATAGGTCGACCGGAGCAACATATATAGGCAGATAAAAAACCAAGCAAAAATTTCACGAAGTCGTTGGGTCGCCAGCGATCCGTCACTTATGGATCGCTAGCTATCCATTCTTTCGAAGGAAAATTTCTCTTCCAAGTGGTCAGGTCGCTAGCGATCCATCATACATGGATTGCTACCGACCCATAAGGTTGGAGGTAGATGTTTCTCAAACTCGTGCTCCGATATCTACCCATCATTTTGAATCATATCGGGAAGCTATAAAGAGAAATTTGATCCATTGTGACAAGCGATAGCAGTCGAGACCGAGACCAGGTGATCAGCGGCGTAACCTGCTATGTATTCGCATAACTCTAATACGATTACTTGGAATTCGACGAGCAGATATTAAAAGCGATAACTTCCAGAGCACGCCTTGTTTCCAATGAAGACGTACTCTGGGGGAAATTGTTATCCAGGTTTTTAACCCATCAGGATCCAATAGAAGCTAGAGCAGCTTTACGACATCAGAATGGCTTAGAAGTTGACCAAGAAGGAAAAAGCAATAGGTTAAAGAAAACCAAGCCATATTTCCAAAGCAACGACTGAGTTCGACTAAAGAAAGAGACCAGCATCCGTTCAACCCGATCAGCAGTAAAAGGACAACCCGCTAGTAGATCGTCATCGAAACGGAGCAACGTGCAATAAGACTACACGAACAATGTCAATACAAAGCCATATGGGGATTCCAAACTTGGAACTCCAAAAACAATCGAAGTGCTTGGATCACTAATGATCCATACTCTATGGGTAGCCAGCGATCCATGCAAACATGATGGTTCATTGAGAGAAGCAGAGGCTAAGGAGCCTAGAAGACAGAAATGTAGAAAATACTAAGTGTATGGATCGTTAGCGATCCATATGGAGCCACGTTACTTGCGGCCTAGTATGATGAAGTGATGGGGAGAGAGAGCAGTTAAGTCATTAGCGAGCGAGCGATCCATGGTTTTGGCTCAGGTCGCAAGCTAAACTCCCCTAGGTCGTCCTATGCCCATCTATGATCAATTGACAAAGTGGCCTGGCTCAAAAGCTCTCCGATCTCTATATATACCGTCCTGCCTACAACATAAATAGGATCTTCTTCGGACTGGTTGCTGAAGCTCTGCTGGAAACCTTCTTCACTCTCTACCTCCCTCACAACAATCTTCAAAGGGATTCACTGTGATTCTCAAGTGGATTCCAGCTTCGGGGATTCAATCTAGCTAAAAATAATCAAAGGCTTTGTAATCAAACACTACTTGTAATAGCAATCGGTCATAATAAAACTATAAAGTGGACGTAGGCTTCGTTAACAGCCGAACCACTATAAAAATTCCTTATCTTCTTTCTTTTACTGTCTTTTTCTATACCTATTATCTATGATATTGCTCTGGTAGAATAAGGCTGGTGCTTTCAAACTCGAACCATGGCGTTGATCCATTTTTTGGGCTAACATTTTGGTGCTTTCACTAAGAAATCCAACTCAGGATCCATATTTAGCTATCTAAAGGGATTGGTTGCTGAAGCTCTGCTGGAAACCTTCTTCACTCTCTACCTCCCTCATAACAATCTCCAAAGGGATTCACTGTGATTCTCTAGTGGATTCCAACTTTGGGGATTCAATCTAGCTAAGGATAATCAAAGGCTTTGTAATCAAACACTACTTGTAACAACAATTAGTCATAATAAAACTATAAAGTGGACGTAGGCTTCGTTAACAGCCGAACCACTATAAAAATTCCCCGTCTTCTTTCTTTTACAGTCTTTTTCTATACCTATCATCTGTGATATTGCTCTATCGGAACAGGGCTGGTGCTTTCAAACTCAAACCATGGTGTTGATCCATTTTTTGAGTTAACAATTTCCAAATTTCTTTTGACCATTCGACAAATAAGTGGAAAGGATAGATGATGAAAAAAGTTAATGTTTCATGTAGTAAGTGTACAAGTTACAAGTATTAATTAACATAGAAATTTAACCATTTGTGGACTTTATCATGCATATAAATATTTCTATTTAGAATTGTTTGATTAACTTATTTTAAAAGCCTTTAGTATTTCGAATAAATGACTCGGTCATCGATTGTACCAATATAATATAACCAAAAAATGAAACTGGTGTAATGAATAGCCCTTATTTCATTGTTATGTTATGTAAAAGGACGATACTATAAATAAACATTGTACCTTCTTGACTTTCATAATCAAACTATTAGATTATGTAGTTATATGATTTTGTTAGTTAAGGTTGATTATATTTTATCCTTTCAATCCTAGAAGGAGTTTGAACATCATTTATGAATCACAAGTGCATGCGAATGTAAAGTCGTCAGTTTAAAAATTGACGTTCTTCTTGATAAAGCATCTATTATTGGTTTCTCATAATTAAATTTAAATATCCAAAAGGATGGATTTTTATATGAATATGTATGATGTATATGAATATGCATGAAGTATTTTTAATACATTCAGATGTTATCATATATAATGATAACAATTTATTTGTTAAATGAAGTTATCATATTAGTTTGGCAATAAATGATAATTTTAAAGTGAGTAAATAACATATAAGCATATAACCATTAATGAATTAATTATCAAAGATCCGATTGAAGTTATAGTTGATAGAAATATTGATTTTCTTTAATTTTATTTAGTAATAAAAAATATGAGCAACCAACACATTGTATTTGAACATTTAATCATATAACCGATTTATAATTTGTGGAAGCAATTATGAGCATTCAATGATTATTTAATGTATGAATGGAGTGTTAATTTAAACGTCAAATCATGATAAATCAACTTTAAAACCGAGTAACAAGACTTTATATAGAGTTCGATTTTTTTTACACTATGAAAAGAACATAAATCTTTTGAATTTTGAATATAAAGACTACAAGTTTATAAAATATCGAAGTTATCATAATTCTATGTTAAAAATGGTCGTTACGGATTTTATAGTTAAATTTAAGAATTATCTATATATAATTTTTTATAGTCGCAAACATACGCTAAACATATTAAGATTCTGCTTTAGTAAAGTGGAAATTAGGGACACGTCCCTCTTTCTAAAACTTATTTGTTTTACATTCCTCCCATTTGAAAACTATTTTATACATCTCTCGTTTTATAATTCTTACTCTTTTACAGCTTTCATTTCTAAATTTAGGAGTGTCTGCTAAGGAATGTATTTTATGCGGTTATGAGTTATGGAATATGATAACATAAGCACATATTAAGGTTAATAAAATTACTCAAATACCCCATTGAACCATGCCAATTTTTCTGATAGGGATGTATTTTATAAAAGGAAATTAGGAGGGACCTAAAACTTTGCTTTTATAAGTATAAGGATGTATGCCAAAATTTCCCTTAGTTAATTATGAGAATGGAGAAACTATGAATATTTAAAACATATATTAATTATGAGAAATTTTGTCCAAAAGAAGAAAGTTATCATCTTAAAGTCCCTACTATATTGTGATAAGTATCAAAGGTTGTATTGGATATATGTAGAGAAGAGAAGATATATGTGTTGTAGACTAATATGGTTTTCCCCTCTATATGAACTAGGTTATGAAACCCTATGTTTGACATGCCATACTATATAAATGCATGCTTTATGAGTTTATGTATGCAGATAAAAGACTAATATGAGTTGAATAAAGTATTGAAGTAATCGATGTTTCTTTAGTTTGATCATTGTTTTTACATGTGTGGTGTTGATTTTAGTTTTTATGTATGAACATACAAAACATGTTAGAATAATATTGAATATAACTAATGACATATAATTGAGTATACTGATCTTTGCAAGTTAGATTGTATGTAGGTGAAACTAACTGATTAGTTTGTTTCATACCCAACATGGTTCTTCATAAAAAACTAGAAAGAACTATTTTTGGATTATGAAAATGTGTTCCTCTAAACTAGAGTTTTTTGAAGTATGGGGGTGAGACAATCAGCGCCTACGGGAACACCGATTCAAAGCCTAAAATGACTTTTGAACTCGCGTATTCCAAGAAGTACGAGTCATTGGGGTTTTAAATTATTTCATGATACCGAAGCTTATATAAATTTAAAGCATTCTACACTTTTAGATCTCACGGTGGAAGAAAATAACATATAAACATTGAAAATAATCTTGATTGGATAATAGTCTCAGAAGTACGTAGTCCATACAACAATATCTCCAACAGTAGTACATGGAGTCTGATAAATAGAGATAACATAATATGAAATAGAGTACATGGAGATTAATAATATATAGATGTAATTCTAGACACCTAGTATCCTCCTCCATGTACTATATTTGGGCCAAATCACCTACTGACATGTCCTCCTATAATAGGTATAAAAAGGGAAGAAAATGAGTGGATTAGACAAAGTCGGGTGAATGAATTATATTACTGGTGTATGGTATTCACAAGCAATTAACTTCATTTATAACCTACATAACATAGGGTGTCCATTTATGTTTAATTATTACATACGAAGGATTGTTATTTTAGAAATCAAGGGTATAATTCTAATTATACCTACAACCATAAGCAACTTATAAATGTTTCAAATGAAGGGTTGGACGACCAACATTTAACAATTCTATGTCAATTCGTAGTATATGAATCTTGATGATTAACTTTCTAACCAACAGTGGGTTAATGTTCCCAAATAATAAATTACATATATTAAACTTATACACTGAGAAAACATCGCAATGCCTGGGATCGCGCCAAGTATATTACCTCGACGATTTATGGTCTACCCAAGCATTCATGTCAACATCTTGGTGGTAAACGTGTCTTATGCCCTTTATCATCAACCCGAGGTATTCAAAAAATCACTATAGTGATTTTCAAGTAAGTCTAGCTGTTGCCAAGCCGTGTAGCCCTACTTTTGTGGATGCCTCTGCCTCCTTTCTCGTTTCCTACAAGTTTAACATATGACCAGGGCACCTTAGTAATAATAAGAGCTTCTAATTGTGCTCTAACACCCACCCTATTGAATACCATGCTATACCCGCCATAAAGTGATACTACTTCTTGCGCCTGCTACATGAAGCTAAGCGAACTCCTAACAGTCGATACCGTGGGATTCAAGTCCCTCTATTCGCCCTACTTGGCCTGTATCAAGTCTAGGTTCAATCTAGGCTCGCTGAAGCTATTCAGACACCTGAATTTCTACTTCAGACGTCTGACTGCCTAATGCTCTTAAAAAAATCATCTTTTGGTGTTCAGACATCTAAATTCCTTTTTTAGACGTCTGATTTAACTTTTAGACATTTGAAAAAGGGTTTGATGTCTGAAATAAGTCGAATTTGAACTACAAACTCTCATATTGGAATTTCCTAAAATCCAGATGTCTAAATTTAATTTTCAGACGTGTTACTAAATTTTCAGACGTCTAGTCGTGTTTTCCAAATTTTTGTACTTTGTTTATTTTTGTTGTTTGCGTTCGTCTTCTTCATCATTTCGAATATAGGTTTATGGATTTGTTTTCATGTAAATTTTTGTGTATAATTCATACCTTAGTTTACAAAAGTCTAACTTGTTAATTTTTCATGATTATATATGTATATTTGCACCATTTACCATGTGCTTTCAACTAAAATCCTACGTATATTTCAATTTCAAAATCAATTCAAGCTAAGGTAGAAGGATATTTGATTTCTTCATTTCCAAACATTAGAGGTAAAGATTCATCTTCATAGAATTAGATATGAATTTCACTAATATAATCTTTTCCCTTTTTCAATAATTATTCAATTAAATTAGCAAATAGGGTTTTTCATCATCACCATTTAACTTAGTTTATAACTAAAATAGGAATTCCAAAATAGATTCAAGTTGGAATTATTCAATTTCAAAAACTTTATTTCTAAATCATATAGAATTCTAAAGGAATTCAATTACTTATAATCATCACGAAGGTAGTAATCAACTCACACACATTTTTGAAGCTCTCTTTGCTTAACCCTTTGTTTGAATCTTTCTATGAGATTTCAAAACTTGAATGATTCACTCTTCCCTTTATGATTTCCTCCTTTGAATTGATATGCTTTATTTTGATTTCTACTTTCTTCTTGTTTTGGTTTAGAAAATTTTCTAGTGGAGAAAGGAGTTTTGTTTAGATTGAGAAGTTTTTGAGAAGTGAAAGAAGTAATATACGTATAGAGCATCGGTTGAAGTTTTGAGTAAGAGGAGATGAGAGTTAAGATCTTATTTATAGTTGAAATCTATGATTTGCTGAGTTAGGCCCGAAATCCATATTTATCAAAATGCCACTAGTCATATTTTCCGTTAATTTCGACCCGTTTTATCAAATTGAACAAGTTATATATGTTTCTCAACTGTAAACGACATTTAGAACGTATTGGAATAGGTATCGTGGCTAAATTCCAACATTTATAAAATTTATATTTTTACTCTTTAATGCAAAATTACATGTCTGCCCTTATTATTATTTTAATTAATTTATCAAAATTTCGGAGTGTTACAAGGGGTATCTAGCTAAAGTGGGTTTACCATAATTTAGAATGGAAATTAGGTATTTGATTATAGGTTCCTTCTTGTCCTTCTGATATGAACATCAGATTAAGAAGAGGTTAATTTGAGTAAATTGAAAATATTTTTTTAAAGTTGATCTTACAACATTGAGAAAATCATGAAAAGGTTTGATTGTCTTGATGTGGCACCTATGTTATCTCTCATATTTCTTACATATATAAGAATAAATAACATAATTAGCCAGACGATGAATGTGTTAAAATTGAGCCATATCTTGAATTATTAACATGCTAATATTTATGATGTGAGGAGATACATTTATACCCTTATTAATGAACACTAGAATTTCTCTAAGAGTGTAGTGGAAAGAGATGACACATCTATTTCGAAACTAAAGCAATTGAGAAATTGGTGAAAGAAGTGATCTCTTAAAAATGAATAAGATCAAGGAGAACTTCAAGGATCCACTTTCTAAACGATTTTCAAATGAAATTAGTCCTTGAATTAATAGGAATGGGCCTCGAGCCTAAAGTAGAGAAAACTTTGATATGAGTTTGAGCTTCTATGTTTTATATAATGCATAACCAGTTTTTGGTGTTGCTTTTGAGATGCATTTGATGGATTATATTATTTGATATGATTTTAAGTTTCTTTATATTTATATAATCCATAACCAATTTTTTATGCTTTTAAGATGCAGTTGATGGTCCATAACTAATTTTTGTATGGTACATTTGAGACGCACTTCATGGATTTTACTATTTGATATGAGTTTGAGCTTCTTTGCTTTTATCCATCACCCTTTTTGGTGGTGCTATTGAGGCACAGTTGATGGATTATACTATTTGATATGGGTTTGGGTTTCTTCATTTTTATATAGTTCATAACCAGTTTTTGGTGGTACCATTGAGACGCGATTGATGAATTCTACTTTTTGGTATGAGTTTGCTCTTTATTCTTTTATATAATTCATAACCAATTTTTGTTTGTGCTTTTGAGACACACTTGATGGATTTTTCTATTTTATAGAATTTGAGCTTTTTTGTTTTTATATAATCCATAACTAGTTTTTGGTGGTGCTTTTGAGATACATTTGATGGATTCTACTGTTCGTTATGAGCTTGAGCTTCTTTGCTTTCGTACATTCCGTAACTAGCTTTTTGTGGTGCTTTTGAGATACACTTAATGGATATATTAATTTATCTTGGTTTGAGCCAATTTGCTCTTTTCAAATTCATAACCAACATTGGTGGTGCTTCTGAGACGCACTTGATGGATTTCATTGATTTATTTGAGGCTTTGCCTTATTACTTATATATTATTCATGGCTAGTACCGATGGTGCTTTTGAAATGCACTTGATGAATTATGTTTATTTATTTTTTAAGGTTGAGCCTTTTACTCTTAATAATTCCATAGCCATAAGTAGTAGTGCTAGAGTGGAGCACTTGATGAACTCACCTACTTGGATGTGAAGGTGGACCGCCTTCTATGAGTGACTTAAGCTCTTTGGAGCACTTATGAGTTCCCAAGGTAGCGCATGACCATTAAAAGCACATATTCATCGCAAAATTTATAGAAACAAAAAGTATAGTACGTGTTGTGAAATCCAACCAATATTTTTGTGGTTAAAGAAGAAATTAACTACATAAATTAAGTTGTAAACTCACTTATTTATGTATTAATTCAATCAAAAGACAATGGCACTTACGTTGTTGACCTTTTGCATTCTTTATTAATGAGAAAATGTTTATTTTAATGAAATGCTTACTTATTCTGATTGGTGAGCTCAAGAGAGAGGCAAAAAATAGTACATTTCTTTTTGTTCTTTCTCCTTTCTCTCTTATTTGAGAAAGAATACAAATATTACAGTAAATAAAATTCGTCTTCTTATCTCTTTATCTCCATAATTTTCTATGAAAAATCAATCTTCCAAATATACTCAAAACCGCTATGTAATTCTTCAAATTCTTCAACCTTAAGTGCATAAGTTTGAAGAGTCATTGTGTTAACCTTAGAAAAAGGATGACAATTATTACCTGTATCATAGTCGTATCGAATTTCACTTTCAAGGCAATGGCCTCATCTACAACACAACTCATATCACTTACTTTTTTCATTACTCCTACCCATTAAGTCCAACACCTTCCATTGTTGAACTCCAACTCTAGGCCCTTCTCATCTTCTTCTTTCATCTCAAAAGCCTGTTTTTCAAAAAAATCACAATTCAAAAGAGAAATAATTAATTAATGGAGAACAATATTTGTATAGAGGAAAACTAAGAGAAATTTCAAATCATTCAATGGTTGATCTCTACATCATGGAGGAAAATGAGGTATTTTTATTTAGTCTTAAATCTTCTACCATTGCTATATTGTTTGTATTTAAATTTCGAATAAATATATTTTTCTAGGGTTTACTGAACGAATTTATGAGCAATTCTATGGTTGAAGATGTCAAAACTGATGATGTTATTGACACGCTATGTACATTTTTAGGCATTCTAAAGAGGCCTATCAATGCAACTCTAGCACGCACTCTCCAAGATTTGCAAGCTATTCCTATCGAAGAGTGGGAAATGAGATATCTTTGACGGATGAAAGGATGCGGCACTTCAACCTTCTAGATAATGATCGTAGTTTAGGCCTCGTATCAAATGTTCGTGGAAACGCTCAGCTCGCTAAAGAGACTGAGGAGAACCCACATTACAAAGAAAAGAGCATATTATAACGTCTTTTTACAATATTTTTAAAACATGAAAGAAAACCTCTTTACAACATTTTTGACGAAAACATTGAAAAAATCTTTTTTTACAACATTTTCATAGCAAACTTTGTAAAAACCTTCTTTTTATGACTTTTTTACGTAAAAGTTGTAATAATACCCATTTAACAACTTTTATTGTAAGAACTTGTTAAAACGTTGCATTTTATAACTTTTCCCTAAACATTTTAAATATTAATTTACTATAATAAAAGTTGTTTTACTCATAGGATGAAAAAACCTTTGAGGAAACGTTCACTATAGGAAAAGACTGAATTAACATTACTTTTTTAATATATTTACTATTGCTTTGAATATTATAATAATTAAAAATTAGTAATTTATAATTAATAGAAAATAACTAATACTTACTTAATAATTTATAAATGGTAATTTATAATTAATAATTATAAATGGCAGATTACAAAGGTCATTATTTATAATTTATTATAATTAATGATTATTAACAAATAATTTATAATGACTGATTATTATCTATAATTGATAATTATTTTTTACATTTAGTAATTTATTATAGTTAATTATTAATAACTAGCAAATTACATTTTAACAATTAATAATTAATATTAAATAATTAATAATTAATATTAAATAATTAATAATTTATATTAAATAATTAATAATTTATATTAAATAATTAATAATTTATATTAAATAATTAATAATTAATATTAAACAATTACCATTAAATAATTAATAATTAACTTTTAATGCTCCTCCTAAAGCCAAGATTCATATGTGGTTAATCATGCATGAGAAACTAAATACTATTGAATTTAAAAAAAAAGAATATGCAAATTGATAATAAATGTACTTTTTGTAAATTGTATTTTGAAGATATTAAGCATGTGTAGTATGATTGTATGGATACTTGCTACATTCTTAATAATACTCTCAAAAATTTTAACTTTATTCTTACAACTAAAATTACTAATTGTGATTATTATTGGAATAATTTAAGATTCAAGTTTAAAAAGTAAAATATATTTTTACTAGATAATTATTTATTATAATATATTGGTATATTTGGTTTGAGAGAAACCAGAGACTTTTTAATAATAATAATAGTCATATTAATAGACTGATATTTATAATATCTTCATTTTGTTTTAATTGGATCTTAAATCCTAAATATAGATTAGCTAAAAATAATCAATTCAAAGAATATCTTAATAAGGTTAGTAATAGCATTAAGCTATTTAAACAAAAATAACAATATTTTTAACATTAATAATAATAGCATTAACATTTCCTCAAATTTAAATGATGATTTTACTGATTATCATAATGTTCTTTTGATTAAAGGAGCATAAGGATAATTTTTTAGTTTTTATAGTTTATAGGTTTTTAAATTCATATTTTGTTAATTGTTTACCTTTTTGACTTCGAAATCTCTATTTCACATTTTTAGAGTTGGTTATAATGTTATAATGAGCCGGATTCTTTTTTAGTCTATCTCTTATTTTAGTTTTATTACTTTTACTTCATTAATACATATATATGTATATAAATTTCATTTATATACATATATGTGTGTTATTCTTATATTTTTGTTTAGTACCATCTTCAGATACAGTTTTAGGTCAATATGGTTCTAGATTGCTATTTGCAGGTTTTCAGGATTCCTGTCGTCAGGATGCAGCGAGGCGTTCATTCTAGATCTTCAAGGTTGGCAGTGTAACGACCCGTAAATTTTAAATAATTTTATTTGTTCTATTTATATATTTAATTGAAATTTGTGAAATTTTAAACAATAAAATTTTGAAATTTAGAATTTGATATTTGGAATGCGTCTACTTAAACATAGCAAATGGTAAATTTTCACCATATAATATGGAAGTTTATTTTCTTGTGTAATTTTATTTCAATTCAAATCAGTTATTATTTGATGATAATAAAATGTTTTCCAAACCTGAATATTTTTAGACAATGAATTTGTAAATCATCTTCTGAGTAAGACGTCATATTGTGTTTCGTCAAATTTAGACTTCTATTGCTCCATTTATCTTATTTTCAGTAAATTAGCAGCATTTTCGGTACCAGATATCGACTTTTGATTGGAAGGTCATATCATTGATATCTGTATACCATTTTGATTTTCTAGTTGTGCTGATCTTTGCGGTATATTTAATTCTGTGTTTTGAAGTCCGGTACACAGCGGAATCCGTGAAACGGATAACCGTATCGGTACATCTCTAAAGACTTTTGCCTGTTCGTTATCCACCGTAAATTCCAATCGTCATTAACTTTATTTTTTTTCCTTGAATTCATCTGTGGCTTTCGCGATTCCTCTTGACTAACATTTATTTTGAGATGATTTATCTATTATATTTTTTTGATTCATGCCTTTTCATTCTACTTCTCAATGTCGCATGTTCTTCTCCCCTCACCTCCTCTTTTCACTGAATACTCCAAGCCTCCTCTACCAAGACTTGCCGTTTTACTTTAAAAAAAGTTTCGTATAGAATTGGATCTAATTCCTCTCTGGCCTTCACCTCCACTTCGGCTACCCCTCTTCTCAAGTTGCCGATTCCCACCTCACGACCATGGCCTTCCTCCAACGCCAGCCACCAGGCTACGCCCTTTAAAAAAAGCATCATCGGCCTTCTCCTCCATCTCACCACCCTCGCGCCTAGGCCGACAGCCGCCTCACCCAACACTCCATCCTGGCGCGCAAGCACAGCCGCTAGTTCGCCACGGCCACCCAAGCACTGCTAGCCTCGCCTATTTCCAGTTCTCCACTTCATCAACGTCGTCGGCCTTGTGCCTCCTCCTTGATCGGCCACCATCTTCAGCCTTCTCTTTTATAGGTATTATATCTATTTATATATATATATCAGGTTAGATTGTATATATGTGTTGATAAAATCTAGTTATACGGTATATCTTATTAAGTATATAAAGTTTTAAAGGTTTATATAAATTCTTATTTGATTTCAAAAGTATTTGTATATGATTATTTACAGGCTACGATATGTATATTTGTTATATATATGTTTTGTATATATAAAGTATATGCAAACAATTTATTTTCTTAGCTGTAGTGTAATTTATTGTTTACCAACTTAAGCTTATAAGAAGTTAGATAAGGTTATATATAATGTTGTTATGTATATATTATGTGAGTATATGTTTTAGTACACGACATAGAAGAAAATATAAGTTTAATCGTATAAGATTTATGTTGTTTACATATATAAAAGTATAATTTTTTTATATAGCTCATTTATATATATACAAGTGTATACCTGAGTTGGTTTTGAAAGTATGTATATACTCGATCTGCTGTATATTGTTATTTATATATATTGTTTATATATATATATATATTTATAAAGTAAATCTATAATATAGCATAGTACCCATAGTTATATTGTTGTAGCCTCCTTGTTGCCTTATAAATATATAGTAGTGTTGTATAATATTTTGTAATATATTAAAGGGTATAACATATAGTATGTTTTAAAGCTCTGTTATGTTGACATGTTCCATAAGTATATAGATTATACCTATATGTTGGTGCGTATGTATTATATATGTATTTCATATGTTGGCAATATAGAGTTTGAACGTAACGCATATATGTATGTTGTATAGACATGTTTACATATGTATTATATATATGACTATATAAATTTATATATAAACTATTAGTTTATAATGTTTGATTTTATATATATTACACATAAGTATACTTGAGTTTGATTTTAAGTTATATTATATATGTGTTTAATTTAAATAATGATTTTGAAATATATATATATATATAATTTAATATATGTTTGAATTTAGCATATGATTATATATATATAGTTATATATGGTTATATAAGTTTGCTTATACCATTATCTTCATCAATCCAGTTCTGATTTGAATCCATCTCTTCCTATTTATCAGCTTTGACCGTCGAATTCGTGCCAATCCAGCTTTGCTTTGGAAGTTGTGCTTACATTTCGTAACTCAATTTCATGGTCTACTCCCTAGCCTCGAAAGGTGAGCAATCACTCACGATTAACGTTCTTATATTTATTAAATTTGATTTCAATTAAAACGACAATTGAAATAAGCTGCTGTTATTTATTTACATTGTTATATATGCTATTATCTGTATCTATTCACATGTGACATCTGACACCATTATTTGTTATTTATATTGATGATATATGTCTGTTATATTATTATCATATCTGTTATCACTCTACAAGTTCCCTGTTAGTATAGAATTCACTATGGGTTGAAATGATACATACCCGAGCGATCTGTAGAATAGGGGAAAATCGTTATGGGTTGAAATGATAGACCCATGCAATTTTTCATTGAATTGAATTTGGGATTACGGGTTGAAAAGATATATACCCGTATATATTTAAATTGCGGATTGAAATGATAAATATCCGTATCACTTGACCATAGGATAGAAAATTATATACAAACACCGTTGGTCTATATATGAATATTTTGAAAAATGATTTCTATGGTTTTGGAAAGAAATATATGGTTTAATAAATATTGATTTCAAGAATTATATAAATGTATTTTATAAAGTTTAAATCCTTTATTTTAAATCTTATGTTTTGAAATTTCAAAATTATAAGTTAGTTTTGGAATTATAAATTTTAAGAATTTACTTATAAATTTTACTATTTTAAAATATGTATAAATTATTCTATTATAAAATAAGTTTGATAAAAGATTTAATTTGATAAAGTTTGATTTAATTTATATATAATATGTTTAGGTATTTATATGAAATTATATTTCAAATATAGAGTTTATATTAATTTTATAAACTAATATTGGGAAGATAAATTTGAATTTATTTGAAATTGTATTTAATTGAGAATTTTATTTAATTAAATCGATTTGAAAATTATTGAATTCGAGATTTTAAAGGATATGATTTTATAACTTGACTTTTGGTTTAAGGTGATTAAATGAATATTTCAAGTTTAAATAAATTGAAGGAAATATTTAATTTATTTGTAAATTGAGGTTTTATTTAAATGATGTTGGATTTATTAAGTGAATATTTCAAAACTAAATAATAATGAAGTTAAATTAAGATATATAATTAGCAAAATTAGTTTTGAAATATTGAATAAATAAAGCTTTGTAATATATTGAAATCGAAATGGTTTATTTTATGGTTCAAATCTGTATTTGAAATCAATATAATTTGAAATGGTTTATTTAGAAACTGAATTGAATTGAGATTGAATTGAATTTGAATTTTTGAATTCGAGTTGATTTGAATCGATTTGTGAAATTTGAGGAAACTATTTTATTATATAAAGTATTTTTAAATTATATTTAAAACTATTTTATATTTTACTTTATAAATTATTTTATATAAACTATTTTAATATAAATCATTTTTAATATAAACTATTTTAATATGCTAATTATTTTAATATAAACAATTTTAACTTAAAACTATTTTATATTTTACTTAAAACTATTTTATATAAACTATTTTATTTTATTATATATATACTATTATTAATATCTAAACTGTTAAAGGAAAGTGTTATGATTTTCAAAGTAATGAATTTCAAGGTATTATGATTTCCAAAGTATTATTATTTCAAATTGTTTTGGTTTCGAAAGTATTATATCTTTGAAAGTATTATGATTTTTAGAAATGGATATATTTGAAGTGAAAATGATATCGTATTGATTTGGTTTTTGAAATGAAAATAATATTTTGGTTTTGAAGTATAAACTATTTTGAAATGAACGCGGTGTTATAATAACGTTTGGTTGTTAAAGAGACCGGGATCAGATATGGGCATACTCTCTGTCGATACTGAAAACCACTTTAACAACTGTGTACACGGTGGAGATTCCAGAATGAAGTAGGATGGTGGCGACGATTCTGTATGAGGTATATACGTGGACCCGACTCCCGTGAGTTGGCATAAGGTGGCTAAAACAGGAGCAATTGACGAGCTAATGAGGTAGCTCCTTTGATTGGACACACTCCATCGTATGCCATTCTATTACTTTGTGATTGATTTGGTGCGCACCTTCGGATTTCGGGAGTGTGGCTCGAGGTCGGCGATTGCTGCGGCTCTGCGTTACCACCGGCCCGGAAGTGTAATTTGTATATCTACCCTGGCATTGCCTAGTTGCGCCATGTCACCAACCCTAGCGTGCTTTACTATGAGTTTGATTTGTGTCGTACCTATGGAGTATCCTCTGGTAGCTCCAGTTTATGGGGTATTACGGTACTGTATAGACTAGTGGCACTATAAAATGTGTTAAGGGGGATATGAGTAACGCCTTAACGCTATTTTAATAGTTTACTTTACTATAGACATTATTATAACAGTGTATATTACTACATAGTAGATAGTTTAACGGATCCTTAGAGGATGGTTATCCCAAACATCCTTTGAGTTACTTGTATTTCAGTTGATATTTCACTTGAGTTGGATTTATTGATATAAGAATGTTAATCCTGACTCGAGTGTTTTATGTTTTGCTTTACGCTCAGGTCAGACTGAGTTGTACCAGTATTCGAGACTCACCTTTGGAGTTGGAGCTTCGTTTGGAGATCCATCTATCTATTCAGCTTGCAGTTATTCAGTTGATTCCAGTGATGTATTCTGATCTTGTATTTGACTATTATATTGAGACTTCTATGTATTCCAGACTTCTGTTGTATCTTGTTAACTCTGTTATATATATATAGTAGCTTCATGAACTACTATTATTTTGTTTCCGCTGCATTATTGTTATATTACTCTGTGTCTGTGATTCTGTGATTATTTATTTACTGTATATGCTGAGATTTGCCAAATCTAAATTAACAATTTGATATTTTGAGCAATTCAAGTCCGACATGTATGGATGCGAATGGTTGAAAATTTCAGGATGTTACAAGTGTTATCAGAGCTCTAGTTTTAGACAAACTCAGCATATGTAGTAAACTTAATTACGGAATCACTTTCGTCCGAGCTTGAATCTCTTCCTCTTTTATTCGGTTTCCTTTGAATCTTGGAACATTCCCCTCGGTTCCAAAATCCATCCTTGTCTCCCCTACATGCTTCTTGATTCTGGAGTATCCCATAACTCCACTTCGAATGATCTCTATAATAAATCGGCGGTCTCGCCAATCTTTGAATGATCTGTAAAGGGGTGAAACTCCTTTACAATCGGTATTGATTCACCGGAGATTTCTGTATCCTCGATTTACGATGCTGCTATCTGTTGCTATACCGAATTCTATCTCTGGCAATCGAATGTCGATTTTCTCTAGAATTCTACCTCGATCTTATTTTGAAGTCACTGTTGACCCGGTTAAGGCTGCCCGTGATTTATATAAGTCTATCCATTTTCCTAGTTCGAAATTCAATTATCTTATCTTCCTTTCAAGCCTATCTTCTATTCGAAATTCTTTTGATTTGGGTCCCCCTAATTTGAATCCATATCCTTACTTTGAAATTCATGCTGGTATTATCAAGTGAGGGAGTGTATTTGTATTTATATTAAAAATGTTTTATATATTGTGTTGTTTGAGTTGTTATGTTGATTTTGGTTTTCGATCGATTCGTCTGATCAACGCTATCGATAGGAATTCCAAAACACTTGAACAAAGCAAACTAACATAATTTTATTTTTAAATTTGGTAAATGAAATAAATTGTATGATTATATTATAAATATATAAGTAAAATTTCTAGAACTTAATAAATGTTGTTTGAAATGATAATATTTGATTATCATTTATTGTTCTGTAAATGAATTTATAACATGGTTTATAAATTGATTTGGAATTTAAATCTGGAATTTGAGAATTTAATTTCCGATGATTTCAAACTTTGGTTTTTAAAGTTTAAAGTGTATATTATTTAAATTAATTTCAAATTGAAATCGTTTCAAAGAATTTTAATGGTTTTAAATCAATACTCTTCTCTTTGTCGTTGGAAAATAATTTCAGTGATGACTGCAGCATCATCGATATTCATTTTCGAGTTTCGAAGACGAGAGGCCACTCTGTAGCATTGCTACGCTTTTGTTTTGGAATTTGAATTTGATTTGAATTTCTGGGGTAAGATTTGATTTATAATTTATATATAAGTATATGTTTATAAATTTGATTTGAAAATATAATATATTTGTCTCTAAATGGTTTGAAGTTAATCGGAAATTTAATACTTAAATTTTTGTTAAAAGATGATTATAGTTATAAATAAATTCAAAAAAAAATTGAATAAATATTTAACTTGAAATAATTGAATTGGGAAAATTTCACTTGTATAATACCCAATTACATTCTAATATAACTTACCTTAACCATTCAGAAGTTGGATATGTGATTGGATAATATACAATATAATATGATTTTATAAATAAAATGTGATTGATCATAATAAATGTTATACACTTAATTTTTAGTTATAAATGTTAATAGAGATAAATAGAATAATAAGTTAATTGAATAATAAATAAGATAAATGAAATAAATTTTTGTTGAGAGAATTAATAAATTGAAATTAAATGAACTTAATGAAATACCTTGAATTTAAAACCAATTATTGAGTAATTAATTTATTTAAATTGAAATTTATATGGGTTGAATTAATTTTTTATTTTGTTTTCAGTCTATTTTCTTTCTAGTTGTTTCTATTCTCCTACCTCGTTCTATTTCGGGGACTCAAAGTATTGAGTCGGGGAGAGTGTAACGACCCGTAAATTTTTGTTCTATTTATATATTTATTTGAAATTTGTGAAATTTTAAACAATAAAATTTTGAAATTTAAAATTTGATATTTGGAATGAGTCTACTTAAACATAGCAAATGGTAAATTTTCACCATATAATATGGAAGTTTAGTTTCTTGTGTAATTTTATTTCAATTCAAATCAGTTAATATTTGATGATAATAAAATGTTTTCCAAACCTGAATATTTTTAGACAATAAATTTGTAAATCATCTTCTGAGCGAGACGTCATATTTCATTTAATCAAATTTGGACTTCTACTGCTCCAATTATCTTATTTTCGGCAAATTAGCAGCATTTTCGGTACCGGATATCGACTTTTGATTGGAAGGTCGTATCATTGATATCTGTATACTGTTTTGATCGTCTAGTTGTGCTGATCTCTACGGTATATTCAATTCTATGTTTTGAAGTCCGGTACACAGCGGAATCCGTGAAACGGATAACCGTATCGGTACGTCTCTAAAGACTTTTGCCTATTCGTTATCCACCGTAAATTCCAATCGTCATTAACTTTATTTTGTTTCCTTGAATTCATCTGTGTCTTTCCCGATCCCTCTTGACTAACATTTATTTTGAGATGATTTATCTATTATATTTTTTTGGTTCATGCCTTTTCATTCTACTTCTCAATGTCGCCTGTTCTTCTCCCCTCACCTCCTCTTTTCACCGAATACTCCAAGTCTCCTCTACCAAGACTTGCCGTTTTACTTTAAAAAAAATTTCGTATAGAATTGGATCTATTTCCTCTCTGGCCTTCACCTCCACTTCGGCTACCCCTCTTCTCAAGTTGCTGATTCCCACCTCGCGACCATGGCCTTCCTCCAACGCCAGCCACCAGGCTACGCCCTTAAAAAAAGCATCATCGGCCTTCTCCTCCATCTCACCACCCTCGCGCCTAGGCCGACAGCCGCCTCACCCAACACTCCATCCTGGCACGCAAGCACAGCCGCTAGTTCGCCACGGCCACCCAAGCACTGCTAGCCTCGCCTATTTCCAGTTCTCCACTTCATCAACGTCGCCGGCCTTGTGGTTCCTCCCTGATCGGCCACCATCTTCAGCCTTCTCTTTTATAGGTATTATATCTATTTATATATATATCAGGTTAGATTGTATATATGTGTTGATAAAATCTAGTTATATAGTTATAAAGTTTTAAAGGTTTATATAAATTCTTATTTGATTTCAAAAGTATTTGTATATGATTATTTACAGGCTGTGATATGTATATTTGTTATATATATGTTTTGTATATATAAAGTTTATGCAAATAGTTTATTTTCTTAGCTGCAGTGTAATTTATAGTTTACCAACTTAGCTTATAAGAAGTATAGATAAGGTTATATATAATGTTGTTATGTATATAATATGTGAGTATATGTTTTAGTACACGACATAGAAGAAAATATAAGTTTAATCATATAAGATTTATGTTGTTTACATATATAAAAGTATAATATTTTTTTATATAGCTCATTTATATATATACAAGTGTATACCTGAGTTGGTTTTGAAAGTATATATATATTCGATCTGCTGTATATTGTTATTTATATATATTTTTTTTGTATATATATATATATATATCTATTTATAAGTAATTCTATAATATAGCACAGTACCCATAGTTATATTGATGTAGCCTCCTTGTTGCCTTATATATATATATAGCAGTGTTGTATAATATTTTGTAATATATTAAAGGGTATAACATATAATATGTTTTAAAGCTCTGTTATATTGACATGTTCCATAAGTATATAGATTATACCTATATGTTGGTGCGTATATATTATATAGGTATTTCATACGTTGGCAGTATAGAGTTTGAACGTAACACATATATGTATGTTGTATAGATATGTTTACATATGTTTACATATATATATAATATATATATATATATATATGACTATATAAATTTATATATAAACTGTTAGTTTATAATGTTTGATTTTATATATATTACACATAAGTATTTAAATAAATTAAAGGAAATATTTAATTTATTTGTAAATTGAGGTTTTATTTAAATGATGTTGGATTTATTAAGTGAATATTTCAAAACTAAATAATAATGAAGTTAAATTAAGATATATATGAAATTAGAAAAATTAGTTCTGAAATATTGAATATATAAAGCTTTGTAATATATTGAAATCGAAATAGTTTATTTTATGGTTCAAATCTGTATCTGAAATCAATATAATTTGAAATGGTTTATTTAGAAACTGAATTGAATTGAAATTATTGAATTGAGATTGAATTGAATTTGAATTTTTGAATTCAAGTTGATTTGAATCGATTTGTAAAATTTGAGTAAACTATTTTATTATATAAAGTATTTTTAAATTATATTTAAAACTATTTTATATTTTACTTTATAAATTATTTTATATAAACTATTTTAATATAAATCATTTTTAATATAAACTATTTTAATATAAACTATTTTAACTTAAAACTATTTTATATTTTACTTAAAACTATTTTATGTAAACTATTTTATTTTATTATATATATACTATTATTAATATCTAAACTATTAAAGGAAAGTGTTATGATTTCAAAGTGTTATGATTTCCAAAGTTATGAATTTCAAGGTATTATGATTTCCAAAGTATTATTATTTCAAATTGTTTTGGTTCGAAAGTATTATATCTTTGAAAGTATTATGATTTTTAGAAATGGATATATTTGAAGTGAAAATGATATCGTATTGATTTGGTTTTTAAAATGAAAATGATATTTTGGTTTTAAAGTATAAACTATTTTGAAATGACCGTGGTGTTATAATAACGTTTGGTTATTAAAGAGACCGGGATCGGATATGGGCATACTCTCTGTCGATACCGAAAACCACTTTAACAATCGTGTACGTAGTGGAGATTCCAGAATGAAGTAGGATGGTGGCGACGATTCTATATGAGATATATACATGGACTCGACTCCCGTGAGTTGGCATAAGGTGGCTAAAACAGGAGCAATTGACGGGCTAATGAGGTAGCTCCTCTGATTGGACACACTCCATCGTATGCCATTCTATTACTTTGCGATTGATTTGGTGTGCACCTTCGGATTTCGGGAGTGTGGCTCGAGGTGGGCGATTAATGCGGCTCTACGTTACCACCGACCCGGAAGTGTAATTTGTATATCTACCCTGGCATTGCCTAGTTGTGCCGTGTCACCTACCCTAGCGTGCTTTACTATGAGTTTGATTTGTGTCGTACCTATAGAGTATCCTCTGGTAGCTCCAGTTTACGGGGGTATTATGGTACTGTATAGACTACTGGCACTATAAAATGTGTTAAGGGGGATATGGGTAACGCCTTAACGCTATTTTAAAAGGTTACTTTACTATAGACATTATTATAATAGCGTATATTATTACATAGTAGATAGTTTAACGGATCCTTAGAGGATGGTTATCCCAAACATCCTTTGAGTTACTTGTATTTCAGTTGATATTTCACTTGAGTTGGATTTATTGATATAAGAATGTTAATCCTGACTCGAGTGCTTTGTGTTTTACTTTACGCTCAGGTCAGACTGAGTTGTACCAGTATTCGAGACTCACCTTTGGAGTTGGAGCTTCGTTTGGAGATCCATCTATCTATTCAGCTTGCAGTTATTCAGTTGATTCCAGTGATGTATTCTGATCTTGTATTTGACTATTGTATTGAGACTTCTATGTATTCCAGACTTCTGTTGTATCTTGTTAACTCTGTTATATATATAGTAGCTTCATGAATTACTATTCTTTTGTTTCCGCTGCATTATTGTTATATTACTCTGTGTCTGTCATTCTCTGATTATTTATTTACTTTATATGCTGAGAATTGCCAAATTTAAATTAACAATATGATATTTTGAGCAATTCAAGTCCGACATGTATAGATGCGAATGGTTGAAAATTTCAGGATGTTACAGGCAGTGTGGCATTCTTTTTGGATCATCCGCGTTTGTAGTGAGGCGTTCTTTCTCTGGTGGAGCTGCTTGTAGATGCACTTTGTCACACCATGGATAATCCGAGTTTATAAAGAGACGTTCATACTGGATCATCCGCATATTTAGTGGGGCCTTTTTTCTGATTCATCCACGTTTGCAGTGAGGCGTCCTTTCTTTGGTAGAGCTGTTTATAGATCTCTTTTGCTGATCTCATTTGGGTTCTTCTAATACCTCATTATCGGGTGGTGGCCTTACCGGAGTTCGATATTGAGGTGTAATGGGCGGTGGCTTTATTGGAGCTCATTCAAGAAGTTCCTTGAGTTTTTTTTATTTGTTCATGTATTATGATTTGTCACTTGCAAGGTATGTTGACAGCTCCTTTGTTATTGATGTTATATATATATACACACACACATGTGTGCTCTCCTCTATATTAGAGGATCACACATTTCTCTCAAAAAAATATTTAATAATTACTGTTTAATGTTTAATTAATTTACTATTTTAATAATTAATATCTAATTAATAATTTATTGTATTTTAATAAATAATAATTAATATTTATTAATAATAATTAATTTATTATTTAATATAATATATTTAATATTTAATAACTAATAATTATAATTAATAATATATACATAATAATTAGTATTTAATAATTAATATTCAATTATAATTAAGATGTAATGAGTAACAATTGATAATTAATAATAAATAAATAAGATGTAATATTTAATAATTAATTTTTAATAATTAATAATTACTATTAAATAATTTCTATCAAATAATTAATACTAATATTAATAACTAATAATTGATAAGTAATTAATATTTAATAATTAAGTAGTAATATTTATTAATTAGTATCGATATTTAATAATTGTGATTAATATCACATTTAATATTTAATATTTCAAAAAAAATTAAAATTATAAAAATTTTCTGAAATAAATTTAAAAATATTCGTAAAATTTAGAAATTTTACAAAAATAAAATTTTATAATAATGTTTTTTTATTCCTCTCATTCTAGTCATCCTTAAGGGTGTGTTTGTTTGCGATATGAAAAGGCATACAAAAGGGGCATAGGAAATGGACACGAAAGGAGAATGGTCCGCGAAAACGGAACGTGTTCTTATGTTCGAAAAGGGCATTCTAAAAGGGGCATTTTAATTGTTTGTTATAAATAATTATTTTTATTATTATTTTAATTTTTTTAATTAATACATTTAAATGAATTTATATTGTTTATAAATTATGAAATGCAAAAAATATAATAAGCATTAAAAATTTTTATTTTTACTATATATTACTAGTTCGAAATATGAATATAATACTAGTTTGCATATGTTATTTATAAATATATTATTTATAAATCAGTTTTAGGTCACACAACTTTAGTTTGTATGCATATATACCACAATTAATTGCCACTAAGAAGGGTATTTCAGGGGTGGCAACCCCCAGGTAGGGTTGCGAGGGCAACGACCCCACTTATGGCGGTCAACCTGGCTGGTCAGGTCAAGGGGTCCAAAGGGCAGCGTTCTGTTTGAAAAATGATATATCTCGTTCATGTTTGATTTTGGAATTTGAGATGAATTAAAATATTAAATATACACTAAAAAAAGCATAAATGTGATTAATTAATGTTGAAATAATTGTGATTAATTACCGTTGGTGATTAATCGTGAACGCACCCTAAAATTAATAGTTAGCACAATAGTTTCCGTTGTTCCCCACCCTTATTTCCTGCTAATTTTCATTTCCCGCTTTCCCCTCTTTTCCTTAACCCTAAATTCCAAGTCCGCAAAAACAATTCTAAAACAAGATCAAGTTTCCCTTTCTCCACTTTCTCTACTACAATCCCTAGTCTCCCACACAAATTCGCCTTCATAACCTTTTGTATGACTCTAAACTCTGAGCTTCTTCAAGGTCAAATTGAGTTACTGGAGGTGATCGAAGCACTAAAGCAGAGCAGTTGGGCGAATCTGATTGAGCTATTAATGGATGTTCTAATGAGGATCGAGGAGAGTGAAACCATGTGGCCATATTAACTCACTGCCCAAAAACGCAATGGTACGAATGTTATAACAGATCTGAGGTTGCAGTCCAATAGTTAAACTTGGAGCCTGACCAACGTGGGAGCACGTACATGATTTCAGCGACCTACAACAAATTTACGTCAATTGGATGCAACACCATTGCATTCATCGTTTAAGGTTTAAATAGCAACTCTCATCGTCCGCTCTCGCATTGTAGGCGATACTAAACATCCCACATTGACGAATTTACGTTAATTGGATGTTATTTTCTTGTAAGCATTGAAGGTAAACAATCTTTAAATTTTGATATAGGTAAACATATAATATTTTGAAGAGTTCACAAAGGGATGGAAATCATATAACATCTTAGAAGTGTCCAAACTGATAATAGTGACAGACAATTTAATCTATTTTCTCAACCCACTTTAAATCGAAAATTTCGAATGGCTCTTTTTAACATAAACATTTTAGTTGTTACGATAATGTAAAACCTTTATTTACTTGTAAAGGACTATTTTAGTTAGTTATGATAGTGTAAAATATACTTTAGTAATGGATTTTTTTTATTTTAAAAATAATGATATATTAGATTAAGTAGCAATTTGATGGGTTTCGAGCTATTTATTTCAAATTATTTTTATTTTATTTTACGTTTAGAGAAATTTTATATTTTTGTATTGACATCTTCATTTTTAATACTTCTTATATTTCAGACGATCCCTTATTTGCTACTAGATGAACCGTAAGTTGAAAATCAAAGCCACTAACATAAAAATAAGTTACGTATACAATTAATAGCTAGCATACGACATATATAAATGGTGTGTATTTCAATGTTTGCACTAGCAAAAAATAGCGTTATGACTTGAGCATTTTCCGCACTGCTTGAAATTTATTCAATCTCTTTGGCATAAAGTGCCAAGTTTTATGTTCTTACAAAATTTGTTTTTTAGCTTTGCACTATGTTCTTACTTTTTACCAGTCAAGCACTAATTTTGATCTATTTTCAAGCATCAATCTAACACCAATTTTGCTTCAGCTATGCATTTACACACCTTTTTTCTCCAATTTTACGCTAATTTTCTACATCATTTTTTCCACATTTGTTCTTTTCCAGTTTTGGAATGTGTTGATCTTTCTTTGCATGCTTTTCTCAGTGCATGTCTTCTATCTTGTTTGGTTATGCACTTCTATGTTTCATGTAGATGTTGTACCTGTGCACATTGATAATTCTTTACTTGTCTTCAACATTGGTTGACTAATCTTGACTTCAACACTTTACAACTGTTTTGGCTACGCTTTTTTTCACTGCAGCCACTCAGCAATTTCGGCTTTCAATTGGCTTTCATGTCTAGCTTTTGCTCACGCATTGTAGATATAATATAAGTGCATTCATTAGTTCAGGCATTCAGGGATCATTAAAAAAGGCAACAGAATTCTGCTTCCTTCATCCCCTCTAGTGAAGGGCACATACGTGAAGCCGTGCAGCACCACCGTAAGGACTTTCTAGACATTGCCAACCCAAATTTCTTCTCGAGAAGACCTTGCGGAACTACGCTTGCTTGAATGTTGATGGTAGCATAGTGATATACTACAATAATAGGAGTTATCATATCAATGTATTAGAGAATAGGCCTCGTGTCTATGTAAGGTTCTTTTATTACTGGTGGATATGATATAATGTGAGCGTTGTGGCATCATTGTTTGAATATTATATGTAAAGTGAATGTTATGTTGTATGTAAGTGTTATTGTTTGAATCGATGGATTTTATGTATTTCAATTTCCGAAATTTTAATTTTATAGTAGCATTTAGGATAGTATATTCAAATTTTCGAAAAAGATGTATATATTTCGCAACATTTAAAAAAGTTGTGAAAAATATTCTACAACATTAATAAAGTTGTAAAATACATTTTGCAACATCTAAAAACAGTTTTAGTTGTAACTATTATAACGTTTTTTTCAACCTCAAAAACTGTTGTAAAAGATGTTGACTCTATTGCAACTTGGATTAATACTACGTTTGCAAAAGCATCGTGAAACCCATATTACAATGTTTTTTAATGTTGTAAATAGCGTATATTTGTTGTAGTGACAAACATTCCCCCATTCAAGATCCTCAGGTTAATATAGACGAGAATGTGGAGGGAGACGGGTAACATCGCCGAAGGAAGAGATGACAACGACGACGATGATAATGAAGGTAAGGGTGATGGTGAGGAGGTAAACCCCGTTATGAGTCTATTGGCGAGATGGGTGGTGACGATCAAGTGCCACTCATTCCTCGTCGGTCGAAGTTAAAGATTATCGCATCCCGTCTAGTTCCATAGCCACATCTGGCTCCAATAGAAGAATAAACACCAGTTTTTCCATTTGGTGACATATATGGCTCATTTGGGAGCATACCAGATAAGATACCTTCTTATGGCTGGACAACATCAGCCTCATGATATTGGTCTCCAATTCGTCTGACTACTGATTTGCCTGCTACTGCTGTAGGGAAGATAACTTTCATTAGCAAACTTCAAGAGCACGATCTGTGGGCTCACTAGGACACATTAACACTTCACAACACTTTGAGCCATCACACATTTACACTGCAATGTTTTCTTTTGACTTCCGGGTTTTAACTTGACTGTGTTTCCTTTTAAAGTTCTATGGATCGTCAACATCCCTTCGATGACCTTCAAAGCTATGGCGATGACTATCATAGGCCTGGCTCATCGCGTTAACACCATGACTCATCTCATGTATCTGACTCAAGAGAAGAGAGTAGGAGAGGAAAGACAGAGTACAAACATCACGATGACCGTCATGGAGGGTCTGGTATAACTTCTCCTACTCAATATAGGGTTCGTTCTCCTTTGCCTATAAGTTTGGATCGATACTTGGCGAGCCCTGATCTTGTCCCTTTAATCAAAATTCCTACCATGCCCACTTCGGTGCCACCTACTACACAACTAATGATATCTACTCAAAAATGCAGGATGCCACTTCAACCATCAATGTCTACATCTTTCGATCCTTCTAGATGAAAGCACAACAAAAACCAAACTAACATTCCTATATCTACCACTGTGATAGAGTTTGTTTCAAACCCACAATTCGCTGTAATGCAAAGAGCGTTCCCAAGCTTAGGTTTTGATGGAATCAAATTTGTCTACAATCTAAATGATATTTCCCGTACTACTGGCCCAGAGGTCAAGACATGTGTGTGTGAAGTCTATGATCAATATTACATGTGGAGGAGACCGACGGAAGCTCTCTCTGATGTTAATAGGGAAAAATGGTTGCTCTCCAAGAGAAGGACCGATGGAGAAAGATAACAAGTGCATCATTGACAATTTGGATAAAGAAGTAGAGGATCTTAGGACATCTCTATCAGTTGCAGAGAAGAAATGAGAAAAAGAGAAAAAAGTATTTTGATGAGAAATCTAAGATTCAGCAAAATCAGGTTGAAGCCGCACACCATAAGAGTCATACTCTTACTCTAGAAAATGAGAAGCTTTGAAATACTATTGATGATCAAGCTTCTGAAATCAAAACTATAAAGGCCGCATGAAAGATTGAAAAGAAGAGAAAGATGATGCCCTCATCCAGGCCCAAGACTATGTTGAGCAACTAGTGGATGCTCACGAGCTCAAAAGGAAGCAGAGCACCAAGTGAAGACTATCGAGGATTGAATTAAGTCCCAGATAGAGCCTATCCTAGTTCATTTATATGCAAATGTCATCAAGTCTTGGGAATTGAAGTGGCTCGGTAAGGGATACCCTAGGGCCTTAGCTATGGCCTGGGCAGAAATAATTGAGTAAGAATGAGAACACTCAGAAGGTGTTAAGGTTGTTGAAAAAGCTGAAATAGGACTTATTGGATGAGGAAGATTTGGATGCCCTTGCTATGGGTCTACTTATGTTAGAAACTTAGGTTGTTGCTTCTATTGACGTGCCAATTGGGACCCTTCTTGAATCTAGCTCTAAATATTTGGGAGAAAGTTCTACTCCCGCTTCTCAGGGATTCCTAACGGAGATGCCAATTGTAACGGCGACCACTTCCAGTGCTGTCACTTCTTATACATTAGGGCCTCTCGCTACTGAGTCATCCATTCCTTCCTCTAGCATTATGATGATTCCAACCACCATGGTGACTTCAGGAATATCAACCTCTTTGACATCTTTAGTCAAAATACAATACAATCTCGAGGAGTCCAGCTATACAAAGTCAAATTCTATTCCAAAAATGCCCATCTTATCTCCTATTATGATGGTAAATTCTATGGGAACTCCTTTACAAGTGACATGCGCTTCTCCAAGTGGTATATCATTAACGTTTTATATGTTCCAAAAGGCTCAAATGACACCAGTCGATGTCTCTAATCTCTATTTGTCACTTTTTCAAGTTTATATCCACTCAACTCTTACCCCTTACTAGAAGGGAACTTGTCTTTAGGCACTCAAGCTATAGTGACAAGATTATGCTACAATGACGAAATCGATTATCCTGTCTGCTCCCACTCAAATTCCAACATTTTCAACAGGTCCAATCCCCGGTATTGACGCCGAAATGATACGTGCTCTTAGTGAGGAAGCTAAGAATGATCCTAAGTAACGTAGGGGGATGAAGACATAATTATTACATGGGCCACTGAGCATACGTTTGGGACATCAATGCGGGAAGAAAAGACCATATAAGTTAATAATGTTAGGGAGATTGAGAAGGAAAAGATTGATGATATCCCTCCCTCTCTTTCAGTTTCGTTGCTTATACCACTAGCTGTCATTCCCACTTCTATCCTTATAACGGTAGCATTCAAGCTGATGGCACCAAGTCTCCAAAGAGTGATTATGACTGGAAAACTGATCCTAAGGGCTACCTATTTCGGGGAAGGAGTGGTAGATCTAGCAAAAGGCATGTCATAGTGTCTCCTAAGAGAAAAAGGAAAAGAAGAAAAATAAGAAGAGGAACACTTGATGATTATTTTATTATGTTGTCACTTGTTCACTTTAGTTTTTGTCGGTGTATATAAGCTGTTGTATGCGGGCATAACCCCCGCTTTTTCTTATGAAGTCTTTCGGTTGTTAATAAAATGATTTTTCTTTAGATTTCCATCTTGCTCTCGCCAATATACTTAGTTTAATTTTATTCATCTTGATTATATATAAGTCAAAACAATGTTATTATTCATCATAACTATGTATGTATGAATAACCTTTTGCCCTTGCTTAGTGTTTCTCATTACTTGGTTATGTTCATTGCTAGAAAAATATTTCTCTGTTGGCAAACAAAATCATGATTGCTTGGCTGACTCCGCAGCCTACTTAGCATTTCTTTGTTAGGTTCCATTTGACTAAAGTGAAGGTTGGATCTTCCATATTGCTTCCTACCTCTGGGAAGTGATGATTTGTACATCCATCTCTAGACATCCATACTTGATCTTGCCTATCTTTAGGCACTCATCATTAATGTTCATATGATGTGGCATTTCAGATGTCCATCTTTGGACATCTGTATTCGATCTCGCCTATCTCTAGGCGTTGATCGTATTTGGAAAAGGAGGTTCAATCTTCTGTTGGG
Organism: Allium fistulosum; assembly: GCA_030737815.1. Classification (NCBI taxonomy): domain Eukaryota; kingdom Viridiplantae; phylum Streptophyta; class Magnoliopsida; order Asparagales; family Amaryllidaceae; genus Allium; species Allium fistulosum. The sequence continues at coordinate 1,227,820,920 of CM060905.1, read as the reverse complement.
TCCTACCTCTGGGACCTAATGATTAAGATGCCTATCTCTAGGCAGTGTAATTAGATCTTTCCTATATTTGAGCTACGGTCTTAGTCCTTTCCTATCTCCGAGCAATGGTCACAGATTAGAGGTATAGCGCGAATCGTCACGATTGACCCTAACATGATTATACTCTTGCGATCCGGTCCTGGATTGAAGGAGTCCGTTAATACCTATCTCTAGGTACCTAGAAATTTGCATTTTCAAAACATCGAACATTCAATTCTGTTTTTGTTCATATAGCATAAATTTAGGCTATTGATAATACAATTCCATCTATCCCAAAGCTAATTCCTTTAATAAACATAAGAAAGGCAAACTCTGCCTTACTACATCAGAGCCAAGTCAGATATCTACATAGATAATTTAAGTGAAATAGCGTCTCAAGTGTTCAATATTCCATGCCCTTGGAAGTTATATTCTGTCTATGGTTACTAGTTTGAATATTCCATCTCTAAGCTTGTGTTCAATGGCACATGGACCTTCTCGATTCAAGCCTAGAGCCGGTAGATCGGGGAAGATTCATTTTAGAATGAGATCACCAATTTTAAAGGTCTGATACCTAACATTTGTATTGGAATGCCGTGTTACTATTTTCTGGTGAGTAGCAACCCTTAATCATATTCTTCATGCCTCTCATCTATCATATCTAGGGACTCGAGCAAGAATTCCTCATTCATCTTAGGATCTTAGTGAATATTCTGATGAGAAGGCACTTCTAATCCAATTAGAATCATGGCCTATGATCCGTAGGCAAGAGCGAATGGAGTATGGCGTGTCGCGGACTTGTGAGTCATTCGATAAGCCCATAATGCTAGGGATAATTCATCGATCCACTTGCCTTTGGCATTTGTTAGTCATTTCTTTAAGATGAACTTTATGATCTTGTTCATCACCTCCACCTATCAATTAACTTATAAGTGTGATATAGCCGCAAATCTATATTCATCTAGTACTTGTTGCAGAAGTCCTTGAATTCGGCATTGTCAAATTGGGTTCCATCAAAAGATTGTTTGTGAAATCCTAAATCAACAGATAATGTTCTTTACTATGAAGTTGATCACCTTCTTCATTGTGGCTGTGGAAAGTGGTTCCGCTTCATCCCATTTCATAAAATAGTCAACTGCAACAATGGCATATTTTGCTCCTCCTTCCTACATCAATAGCACACCGATAATATAGATTCCCCAAACTACAAATAGCCATGGGATTTCCATTTGTGTGATCTCTGTGTATGGGGCTCTAGGGATATTCGTGAACCTTTGGCACCTATCACATTTCCTGGTGCAATCAGCCACATCCTGATTGATCAATGGCCAAAAGTATCCGTAGTGAAGAATTTTCCTTGCCAAAGTTTGTCCCTCGGTATGATCACCACAAGCTCCTTTATGCACATCTGTAAGGATCTATTTAGCTTCATTATTGGCAACACAATATAGCAGGGGGTAGAGAATCCTCTCTTATATAGCACTCCTTCCTAAATAAAAAAGCGACGTACTTTGCATAGGAGTTTTCTTCATTTAATTTTTTTCATTCAGGAGAGTTCTCTTTAGAAAGCACTCCTTGATTGGAGTCATTTGAAACTCTTTTTCCACTTCGACATCCAAGATCCAATCGACATCCATCTGATCAATGCTCAAAGCCAACAATACCTCCATCGAAACCAATCCCATAAGTTATGCATACCCAGAGCTAACCAACTTAGCCATCGAATCGGTCTTTATGTTCTCCTCTTTGGGTATGTGCTTTATCATATAGTATTCAATATCATTTAGCAACTTTAGAAACTTCACCATGTAAATGGCTAGCCTTACACCCTTAGACTGAAATTCATTTTTCACCTGACAGGCCACTAATTGAGAGTCGATGTATGTATGCAAAGTTTTGACCCATAATTCTTTCATTGTGTTGAGCAGCACGATCAGTGCTTCATACTCAACTTCATTGTTCATTGTGGAAAATTCAAGCTTCAAGGTATAACAGATTGTCTATTCCTTTGGGGTTACAAAGATCACTCCTCTCCCAAAGCTACATTAATTGGATGCTCCATCCATGTACAATTTCCACCGAGTAAGTTTCTCCATATTTTCCTCCACCTCCCTATCTCGAGTGGTAAACTAGGCAATGAAATCAACCAATGCATGTCCTCATATCACCCTCCTAGGATGGTAGGCTATATCATACTGGCTTAACTCGATGTTCCATTTCAGTAGCCTTCCCTAAGTTTTGGGTTGGTGCAACACTTATCTCAAAGGTCGGTTCGTCAATAATTTTATCAGATGAGCCTATAAGTAGGGTCGTAACTTTCTTAAGGCAATCAACAAGCAGCAAGCTAGCTTTTCTAACTTTGGATAGTTCTTCTTTACTCTAGTGAAGCGCTTGCTGATGTAATACACAAGCTATTGGATTTTGGATTCTTCATGTAGTAAGGCCTGGAAAGCTTTTTGACACTCCTTTATCCAAACAAAATTCCCATTATCCCTTTTGAGGGCATCAAAGAATGACACACTTATCTATCAACTTTGAGATGAATAAACTCAACGGAGTGACTTTTCTATTCAAGCTTTGCATTCCCCTCCTTGTTCTTCGGGTTTCGACATCTATCAATGCCTTAATGTACTCCAGATTAGCTTCAATGCCCCTTGAGTTGGTTACGAAACCCCAAAAATTTACCTGATGCGATTTCGAAGGAACATTTCAATGGATTGAGCTTCAACCCATATTTCTAAAGTACTTCAAACATCTTCGAGAGGTCTCTCATATGGTTTGCCAATTATTATGCCTGCATATCATTCACATAGATCTCCATTGTACGTCTGATTTGCACTCTGAACATTTAATTTACCAATCTCTGGTAGGTGGCTCCTGATTCTTCAGATCGAACAGCATGACATGGTAAAATATAACTATAACAACCCAACTCTATACCCATGTTATCCAAGAGTATTACAGAGTGATACTATCAGATATTACGATATATTTGTGCCTCTAGGATAGAACAATAATATGATAACATATACAGTATTGACACAAAGCAATAAATATGTGTGCCTCTAGGATAGAACAATACAAAATATATAGTAAACATTAGAGTTCATTTAGTCAATTGCAGCAATAACATATAATATATATATATATATATAATGTCTAGTACATATCACAAGAATATTCACACTAGAGACTATACATTACAAAATTAGAATCCACGATACTATATATTTCTAATCTCCTCTAAGCCTAGAAAATACAGGCTGGTATCGTCGTCCCTGAACTTGTAATGTCTTGGACTGACCCGAGTATTATAAAATAACACACAAGTCAGACTATGTCTAATCAAGGGTATATAATAATGGTAACACCATATAAACATGGAATAATAATATGTTAACATTAACATCGATAATCAAATCATAAGACGACATGTAAAAGGATGCCCATAAAGATAGTAATGCATGCCTAAAATATATGTGCAGTAAATAATCATCAAGGCATCACACAACCAAAAAACACTCAAATCCATATGAAATGGTCAATACTGATATCAAAAGATGTCATCATCTATATAGGAACACATCCAATAAAGAATCATTGAATCAACACAAATGAGTGAATCATACATTCAGAAATCAACATTCAAATCTTAAAAACATCCATAATATCAATATAAGTAGACATCTAGAATCAAAACATAGTAATGGCAACACATGCCAGAGGAAGATGCAATTGACGACACATGCCTATAAAAATATAGTTGGAGCCAATAATGTATAATCGACGACACACGTCTAGGAAAGATAATTGGCAATACATGCCAATGAATAGTAGTTGGCAACATACGCCAATGAGATATAAAAGCAACACATGAAAATAAATAATAGTTGGTGGGACATGCAAAAGAAGAATAATAGGCGACACAGGCCTAAGAAGGATTCAGAGATTGATCATACACAGGATAGAGTCTCTAGTATAATCACAACTTATCATCTCCAGTTGGAGAATAAGTATTTATCTAAATCACAACACAGCAGAACCAGATAGGAGACTAACGGACACATTTGCTTTAAAAGACTACACACATAAGTGGAGAACATGACACACATGCCAAACCAACACAGCTGCTATGGTCTTGGTTACCTCGAAGGACATCATGATTCTTATCCACTGCATGTCATAAACATGTTGTAGGACTACACTGCACATTGGCCGTGACCCTACATGTGCCCCTAAATAGTTACATAATGTTGGCCTAGGTGACACAAGGAGCTATATGTTGCCGACACACGGCTCTATAATTGTCGACACACAGCTATAAATATTGCCGACACATAGCCAGAATGATGCCGACGCATGACACTGGGGGTCAGATCTGGGGCGCAACCACTCCAATGAGGTCGCTAGGATATATACTAGCCAATTTGGTTCACTCTCGAAACATAAAGGGAGTTGGGCAGTGATGGACAAATACTGTAAATATACATATAATAGCCGACACATAGCTATATACACATTCCAACATATGGCATTTTACATATGCTGACACACAACTAAATACATATGTCAACACATGGCTTTGTATATTGTCGACACACGGCTCGATATAATCGTCGACATATGGCTCCACCTAAGTCAACAAATGACTATAATATATTCACCATAGTGAATATCTCACTCGCTCCTCCAGTATTCTATATAATGAGTCTAAAGAATAACCAAAAAAGTATGGTCGAATCCTCATCCCAAACGGTATTACTAATCCGTTTATTAAGATTTCTCGCTACAGAGAATTAAATACCACAAAATCAAACAGAAAAATATCATCACCCTATCATATCAAATTTCCAATTAAATCTATATTAACGTTGAATCATTCACAATATCAAAATCTGTATAGGAAAATGAGAAATTAGAAGAAGTAGAAATTATACATAAAATCCCAATTTGATTCAGAAATGAAATAATAACAAATTACAGCAAAAATTTTCTTTAAACATTTAAATCAAATGCTCAAGCACTTAAATTTGAAAATTTCAAAATCCTTTAACGTATTAAATATAAATTATAGAAATTACTATATAATTTTGTATAGTAAATTCTATTTCAAAATAATATATAACTTCCAAAATAATTCAATTTTATTTTCAGGTTATAATAAAAACCTTTAAATCACTTATATATATAGACACACATACATTTCCAAAACATCAAAACTCACTTTACAAATCAAAACTAATTATATAAACTATTCTAAAATTTTCTATAACTAAATAATCCTTTAAAATAAATGTATAAATCTCAAAATAATTCTTTTCATTTCAAATTATAATTTATAATTCAAAACTTTCACTATATTTTCTAATAGTTAGAATAAGTTATTTTCAAAACAACTTTTATATCCAATATAATTTCCAAGAAATCATTTCATTTTCCAATCAATTATTATTTATTTCAAAATATACTTCAATTTAATTTTAAAATACTAAAATAATTTATCAAAGCTTTGAATAATATTTTAAAACCATAAAATCAATCGAACGTCAAAAAAATATGAATTATGGAGCACAATTCTCCAAAATCATCAACAACTCATCAATATAAATTGTTATCGTGCGGCCGAGTCGAATTCCCTTGAATTTTGGCCATCGATATACCATACACACAATACAAATAAATTACACAAATTTAAAATGCAATGGACATAATTTCCTTTTCATTTTGGATATAAAATAACCCAAGATCTCACTATCAAACTCAAATGAAAACCAGTATCACAACAACCACTCGAATGTCCCGATCAATGATTCATCTAAGAAACAGTCAACATTCACAAGCAATTCAACCAAGTAATTTTTTGATGATTGGGATAATAATATATATAAACTACGAGTGGAATTAAATATAGTTGTGAGTAAGAAATACTTATTGAACAAATGCTTGAACGACCAAATCAATAATCCCCCCTTGCTCAAACCCGAACCAGCATTACCTCAATCATCACCTGCGCTGTCCAAATGCCTTCAACATCGCCTCCTTCAGCCCCGCCTGTGCGTGCACATGATGCTTCCATTAATCACCACTCCAAGTCTCCATTGCCTCTGACCATGTGATGATGTACTTGCCACCACCCATCACGACACCAAGTCGCAGCTTCCACTTCGCTCATATCAGGTCTTCGCTCCATCACTTGAGGCTATCGCTTGTCGCATCTCCTCTAGCCGCCATCATTACGGCCATCGACACAACTACGAGAAAGGACTCCCACTATGTTTACACAAAAGCACCTGTGCGTGATTTTAATTTATATATATATATACATATAAGTGGACGCAATTTTAAAATTAGAATTAGAGCTTTCAGCATGGGTCAAGAGTAAACGAAGAAAAAGGAGATTCGGGCTTGCACTCGAAAGGAAGGGAGAATTCTAGAAAGTAAGATGGGCTTGGGCTTTGTAAATTAATTTCTAAATTAATCAATCCATTCTTATTTTACAAATAATTCTTGTATTTATTTGTAAATAAATTTCCATCCAATATAATTTGACCAACACTTTATTTTACAACTTATATATCGATAATCAGGCAATTTCATTCCATTTTCAAATATTATCCAAAAAGAAGTTATTAATTTATTTGAATTTATTAAATAAAAATATTATATTAAATAGAATTTAATTAATTAAAATTCATTTTCAAATTATAAATTATCAAATATCATATTCAAACAATTTTATTTTAATTAAATCTATGCGATTATACGGCGCAGAAAGCAGGGTTGTCACAGACTTCCCCCTACAAAAATTGTGCCCTCACATTTCTTGCATAGGGATGTCAAACTGCTCACACCCTAACTTTCTTCGTATTCAACGCTCGGCTATCAAATTCAACTGCCTAATCCTCAATGTGATTCTTACACTCCAACTCATTTTATAGTATGCTACATTTCAAAAGACTCAATTCATTGACTTTCTATTTTTACATACGACAAAAATATTGTAAAAATTTTGTAAGTGTCGGATTTTTCAAATTTTTTTGGTAGGGTCTCCTTTGTATGGAAAGTATTCTGGTAAATCAAAACACAATATAATTACTTGATATACTTCTCTGAAGAGGTATCCCAACATTAGACATCTTGAAAGACAGAGAAATAAGATAATATCACCATATATCGATAAACCATAAAAACATGCCTTTAACTAGCATTTTAAGCAATTTACTTTGCTATTTAGCAAGCAACAACGAGTTATTGTCACAATATAGTCCATGTATGCTAATAATGTACCTATCTCGACTTGAAATCAAATATTAGCAACATGGGATGAGATATAATAGGTATGTATTCACTTATTTTCAAAGCAACTTAAAGTTCAAAGTTTTAGCCACATTTCGACAAACTTTTTAACAATCAAAAACACGAAATTAGACAACAACGTGAAAAAGTATATATAAAAGGAAGTAGACAAATCAATTCAACATCGCCTTTTAAATAGACTCCCCCTTATTAAATATCATATTCAAACAATTTTATTTTAATTAAATCAAGAAATATTTATTATATTTCTTGTTATCTGCCACGTCATGTGCATCTGGCAAACACTTTCTGATTCTCTCACTAATACCAACCCAAGCAGTTCCTATTGCAGGGACTACTCGATGGTGGACTTACTTTCTAATTTAACCAGAAAGAGTAGCCAATCAATGATTCAATCATGGGAATATACTTGCCAACTGGTAACCCGACTATGCGAACGCCTTGGGGCTTGGGCAGAGATCTCTCTCCCGTTGCCTTTGGGACCTTGAAATAGAATCTCTCTTTCCAAGATTCCACCTAATGTATTAATTTGCGGGATAATCAGAGGTCGCTTACTCTATGCCCTGTTCCATCTGTTGAATCTACCCCTGCTTTAATTATACGGCGCAGACCCTAGGCCAGGAATGAAATTGGAGTGCTCTTGGTCAAAAACGTGCATTGGTATCTGGTTGTAGTCGGAATAAGCTTCCAGAAAGGATAGCAACTCATGTCCAGTGGTTGAGTCCACTAGCTGGTCAATCTTTGGCAGTAAGGAAGCTATCTTTTGGGTATGCATTATTCAAATTTGAATAGTCAATGCATGTCCGCCATTTTCCATTAGGCTTCTTGACCAACACTATATTTATACCCATTCGGGGTATAAAGCATCACAGACGAAGTCATTGGCCTTTAGCTTATCCACTTCTTCTTTCAGTGCAGAGGATTACTTCGGATCTAGGCTATGCTGTTTCTGCTTTACAGGAGGAATGAGGGTCATATTCAATGTATGTCACTCTATCTACGGTGATATTCCACACATATTGGAATGCATCTAGGTAAATACATCCAGTTTTGCTCGAAGAAACCCTACTAACCCATCTCCATCTTTACTTTAAACTGAGATTCGCCCTTTAGTACCCAAATAGGGCCATCCTAATCAACAGGGATATTAATCATTAGCTTAGTTGGGGTGGACCTCACATTCTCTGGATCCTTCCTTAGATCCATAGATTTGTAGAATTTACTATGCCGTTCGAGCCAGGGCTTAGGTAGTGGTTGCTATGGATTAATCAATTTGATGTAGAGAGTCTTCTCTACATCTTTTTCTTTCTCACATCGCTTCGCCTCTCTTAGTTTTACGACGTATCATTCATGTACCATACTCTGATCTTCTTGGATGTATCCTCGGTTAGGAATTTCAACATCAAGCACCAAGGGGCTAGGGCCACACTAAAACCGACAAGGGCCGATCAGCCTAAGAAAGTGTTATAAGTAGAGTACGTCTCTATCACAATGAAGGTCTCAACCCACACTCTTGTAGTCACCTTCACCAAGTACCACCGGTAAATCAACACACCCAATAGGATCGTAGCCTCTTTGGTATATCCTTAATTGCGAGAATCACAAGGCTTTAGATCCCGCCCATCCATCCTCATCTAGTCCAAAGTCTTCTTAAACAAAATATTGACTATGCTCCCATAAGCAATGGGAACTCGTTCCACAGTCACCGGCCTAATCATGGCCATAATCACCAAAGGGTTAAGCGTTGGCATTTTTATACCATCTATATTGCGATTTCTAAATATGATATCATTAGTCATCAATCTTAGCTACTTTGCTGGTGTTAACACCTCTTTTTCAACGACTTATGACTTAACAACCTAAGAAACTAAGCGACTCAGTAGTCCAGAAACCCAACGACCTAACGAGATAAGAAGGCTGCGACCTAACTCCAGAAAGTGACATAGCGACCTAACTCTAGAAAGCGACCTAGCGATCTAACTCCAGAAAGCGACCTAGCGACCTAACGAGTTAGCGACCTAGCGACCTAACGAGTTAGCGACTTAGCGACCTAGCGAGTTAGCGACCTAGCGACCTAGCGACATAGCAACTCAGGAAAAGGGAATGACTAGACATGCTCCAAAGTAAAGCCATACGACCTATGTCTTCTGTTAGGTCGCTCACGACCTAATCTGACCGAGATAACTTCTGTATTTACAACCTTAGGTCGCTCATACCCAGTATCTCACCCAAAATGGCTCCACTAAGTCGCCGACGACTTAAGCTAACTTGGGACGACCTACGACCTATCTTCAGATTTTCCCTATAAATACCCTGCCTACTCCATATGCAAGGGGGACTTTTTCTAGACTTTGAAGCGCCAAAACTCTACTGCATTCATGACTTCGACAACACTTCTACTACCAAAAACATTCCAAACTACCTAAAGAAAGATCAACTACATTCAAGATGGATTCCAGAATCTCTTTTGCATTGTAGTGCTAATCACTTGCATCGATTGTTGAGTAATCGAAGGAATTCTTGTAAAGCTTGTAATTGAACTTGTAATAAAGAAGATAAAGTGGACGTAGGCTTAATTTGGAGCTGAACCACTATAAAACTGCTGTCTCTTTACTTTTCTGCTATTCTCTCCTTATTTCCAGTTCCCGTACCAACAGGTGGTGCTTTCACTTTACTAATACTCACACCGGGGTGTTAGCGTTCGATTTTTACGTTAACATTTTTGGTGCTTTCATTGAGAGTTGAACTCAGGGGTGTTCTCACCATTGCTTTGCAAAGATTTGTTGAAAGAATTTCCTCGAAAACCAGAAGTCTATCCGAAATCATGGATCCTGGAAGAAAGAGTAGATCCACTAGATCCGGAGATGCTTATGACAGGGCTGCCTCTTCTCCAGCGCCAAATCAGGCGACTCCTACTGTTGGAGTCACAAGGGCCGAACTTGTTGATGTTGTGTCTGGGTTATACCAACAAATGGAAACTCAAAATGCTCTAATAATGGATAGGTTAAACGCTTTGCTTGGGATGAACCGACAACCAGAAAATAATCAACCAACCTTTGCTGAAAATGCTCATGATTCCCAAGACAAAAGTATTCCTCAAAGGGAAGCTGGCACCGCCGAAGGGGCACCTACCCAAGTTGGAGGTTCAAGGCCGCAGCCACCTCTTCGCGAACGCTTGTTCAGGAAAAGTTCCGAAAAAGTGGCTGACGTCTGCCCGGCAAGGCCTCTGAACGATGAGGAATACGTATCAGGAATGGTTCGTCAGATTATGAAAGAAAGTATGCAAAGGGATGAAGATGAAAATGACTGGGGGTTTGCTCCAAGCAAGACTCTGTTTACCGAAAGAATTCTAAAAGCTGAATTTCCAAAGAAGTTTGTTCCCCTACTATCCCAGCCTATCGGGGAACAAGTGACCCTAATCAGTTCTTGTACAAATATGACTGGCATATGACAGGTGCCAGGGCAACAGATGAGATTAAATGCAGATATTTTCCTGTCTATTTGGAGGGGGTGGCTCTACTTTGGTTTACAAAGCTACCAGTCCGATCTGTGGATCAATTCTCTGACTTAACTCGTAAATTCGAGGATCAATTCAGATTGTATGCTTCAAAAGCTAAGGACATAATGTCATTGTCCAGCCTTGAACAAGCTCCTGGGGAATCTATCAAATCTTTCTTGAACCGCTTCAATATAGCTTTGGCTGAAGTGGATAATGCTGAACCTCGAATGATTCTAACTTACTTGATGCGAGCCATCGATAAAACAAGTGAGTTTGGAAAATGGTTGAAGATGAAGGAACCAAATTCACTTGAGAAATTTTATAAGAAGGCTGACGAATTTATGCGTCTAGAGAATCTTCCTGCACCAGCAAAGGTGGTTGTGGTTGAAATTCAAAACAACAATGTGGCTGAAGCTTCTAATAAGAAAGAATCTGGTGGTCAGAAGAAGGAAAATAACTGTAGGAAAGGACAGAAAGATGTGAAGAAACCTCGTTACTTTAAGCCTTCAGACTTTACTCCTCTAACTGATACTCCAGAAAACATCTTCTTCGCAACCAAGAATGCCGTCGAGTTCCCTGAGCCACCTAAGATTAAGCTCGGGAAAAATTTTGTGCCTAATGGAAGGTTCTGTCGATTCCACAACCAACCTGGCCATGACACCAATGAATGTCGCCATCTAAAGAACTTAATTGAAGAACTATTGAGAGAGAATAAACTGCAACAGTATGTCAAGAGAAACAGAGGTGATCCGGCCTCATCCACTCAGGGGCAGCAGCTTCCTGCTCGTCAATCTGGCTCAGGTGAAAAGGCTGTGGTGCAAGAATCTGAAAGGCCTGTTATTAATGTAATCACAGGGGGTCCTCACCCAGCAGGCAGAAGTTGGGGAGAAATGGAGAGGTATGCTCATGCTCTAAGACATGCCCCGAAAGAAGAAACTGTTTTTGCCTTGGGAGATGCTGTGCCTTCAAAACAACAAAGAACTTTTCATGATGACATCGTATTCAGAGTTAGAGATTCTGTGGGAATTGAGGCTCCTACCATTGATCCTTTGGTAATAACCGCCGGTATCAGACCAGCTATTGTGAGAAGAGTGCTTGTTGATTGTGGCGCTTCTTGTAATATCCTCTTCAAAAAGACCTTTAATCAAATGAAAATTCTGATGGCTGATGTTCAAGCTTCTTCGCAAAAAATTGTTGGGTTCACTGGGGAACCAAAACAACCCATCGGAACTGTCGACTTATTTGTAGAACTTGGTGAAGGGGAAAGAAAAGTGGTCCGTAAGCAAACTTTTGTTATTGTTGATGAATTTTCTGCTTATAACGCCTTCTTGGGACGACCAACTCTTGCTGCATTCAAAGCTATTCTCGCCCTGTGGTGCCTAACTATGAAGTTCCCTACTGATAACGGCGTTGGTGTTTTGAAAGGGGACCAGAATGCTGGGCGGGAATGTTATCTCACAGAGTTGCGAGAGGCGAAATAGAGAGAGATGGGAAAGGGTGCGGCAGCTCCGCTCCGCATCAAAGAATCCACCTTGTAGCAAGTACAGGGTGGACCCTGCACTGGTGAACATAGTGGTGCGCGAAAAGAAATCGATCCCAGAAAGACTAGTGTAGGGGAGAATAGAGTGGTGCCAGTAGAAGTAACGGTGCCAATACCTGTTGACCAGAAAGATCCAAATAAGGTGTTAAATGTGGGTTCACAACTCAGTGTGACAGTTCAGAATATGCTAATATCATTCTTGAAAGCAAACCTGGATGTATTCACTTGGAGTCATGCTGACATGTGCGGAATATCTCCAGAAATCACAGTACATGCCTTAAATATTGATCCAAAATTCACACCCGTAAAGTAGAAAAGAAGAACCCAGGGTCCTGAAAGGTCAACGACATTGAAAGAAGAAGTAGATCGGCTCATGGAGAATGGCTTCATCAGAGAATCCACTTATCCAAATTGGGTTTCTAATCCGGTGTTGGTTAAAAAAGCAAATGGAAAGTGGAGAGTATGCATCGACTTTTCAGACTTGAACAAAGCATGTCCCAAAGACCGTTTCCCGTTGCCCAGAATCGATCAATTGGTAGATGGAACAGCCGGGCACGAATTATTGTCTTTTATGGATGCTTACTCATGATACAATCAAATCATGATGCATGAGCCAGATCAAGAGGACACGAGCTTCATCACTGATGTTGGTCTTTACTGCTATAAAGTCATGCCCTTCGGACTAAAGAACGCGGGGGCAACTTATCAGAGACTCGTTAATGCCATGTTCAAGCCTCAAATTGGCAAGACTATGGAAGTGTACGTTGATGATATGTTAGTGAAATCAAAGAAAGCAGTAGACAACATGGATCATCTGGCAGAAATGTTCACAATCCTCCGAAAGTATGGGATGAAGCTGAATCCTCTGAAATGTTCATTCGGGGTTTAGTCCGGAAAATTCTTAGGTTTCATTGTGAGTGCTAGGGGCATTGAAGCTAATCCTGCTCAGATCACTGCCTTAAGGGAAGTCAAACCCCCTAGAACAAAGAAGGAACTGCAAAGCCTCAATGGGAAAGTTGCTGCTTTGAGTTGATTTATTTCCAAAGCCACAGATAAATGCATTCCCTTCTTTGATGCTCTGAAGAAAGGAAAGAAGAATTTCGAATGGACTCCTGAGTGTCAAAAAGCTTTTGATGACCTGATTCATCATATGGAAACGCCTCCAGTACTTTCTAAGCCCAACAATGGTGAAGATCTATTCATATACTTAGCAGTTTCATCTCATGCTCTCAGTGCAGCGTTGGTACGAGAAGACGCAAAAGTTCAACGTCCAGTCTATTACATCAGTAAAAGGTTCACTGGGGCAGAGATGAATTATTCAAAGTTAGAAAAGCTCGCCTATTGTCTATTGATTGCATCCAGAAAGTTGAGGCCATACTTCCAGGCTCATCCTATTAAAGTCCTCACTGATCAACCTCTAAAGCAAGTCCTATTCCGCCCTGAAACTTCGGGTCGTCTTCTAAAGTGGAATATTGAACTCAGTCAATACGATATCACCTATCATCCCCGAAGGTCAATCAATGGACAAGCTTTAGCAGATTTCATTGCAGAATGCACAGATAAAGGTCGCAGTGAGGAAGAGGTAACTGAAGACATTCTGATCCGATGGAAATTATATGTTGATGGTGCAAGAAATGACTACTGTTCCGGAGCTGGGGTTGTGCTTGAAACCCCCGAAGGGCGGTCATTGTATTATGCATTGAGATTAGAATTTCCTTCGACAAATAATGAAGCCGAATACGAAGCTCTTATTGCCGGTCTGAGGATTGCTAAAGAACTGAGCATCAAAGTATTGCAGATCTTCAGTGATTCCCAACTAATTGTATGCCAAGTCAAGAAAGAGTTTCAAACTAAAGGAGGAAATCTGCCTGCTTACTTATCAAAATCCTGTGAGCTTCTTGATGATTTTGATCATTATACAATAAACCATATCCCCCGGGAAGAGAACATGAAGGCAGATTCTCTCGCGAAATACTCAAGCTCTGGCGAAGCTCAATTATTGGGATCGGTCCCTGTAGAAGTCTTGACAGCTCCGAGTATTGATGAGATGGATATTGACTGGATCATGGCTGTATCTCAAGAACATAAGTCATGGATAACCCCTATCAAGGAATATCTACTCAACGGCTCCTTACCAGAGAACTCAAAAGAACGCCAAAAGCTGTTAAGAAAAGCCCCGAGATATGTAATTCAAGGCGACCATTTGTACAGACAAGGATTCTCGATGCCATTACTCCGGTGTGTAACCAAAGAAGAGGCTAAGACAATTTTAGCTGAGGTGCACGGAGGAGAGTGTGGGGATCATTCAGGTGGTCAAACTCTTGCAAAGAAAATTCGGGTATTTTTGGCCAGACATTAATCGAGATGCTGCTAGCTACTCCCGAAAGTGTGACAGATGCCAGAGATTTGCAAAAATCCCAAGAGCACCTTCCACCGTGCTAACACAGATGGTCAGTCCATGGCCATTCGCCATTTGGGGTATAGATCTCATTGGGCCTATGCCGATTGCCAGATCTGGAATCAAATATGCCATTGTTGCTGTTGATTATTTCACTAAATGGGCTGAAGCTGAACCATTGGCTACTATTACCTCTAAAAAGATGATAAATTTTGTGACTAAAAATATCATTTGCAGGTATGGTGTGCATCAGAAGATAATAACAGACAATGGTACCCAATTCGAAAGCGAAGAATTCCAGGAATTTTGTAGGCGATTCAAGATCCAAAAAAGCTTCTCAGCAGTGGCTCATCCGCAGGAAAATGGGCAAGTGGAAGCAGTGAACAAAATCATCAAATCAACCATCAAAAAGCAACTGGAAAAAGCAAAAGGTGGTTGGGTTGATAAGCTGCCACTAGCACTATGGGCATATAGGACTACCCACAAAACTGCGACTGGGCACACTCCATTCTCATTGGCATATGGATCAGAAGAAATGATTCCAGTGGAAATAGAGGTCCCCTCACACAGGAGAATTCATTTCAACCAAGCTGAAAATGAAAAGCTGCAACTTGAAGCACTTGACTTGCTTGATGAAAGAAGGAAAGAGGCTGAACTCAGAGTTGCAGCTCAACAGCAAAGGATAGCCAGGCACTTCAATTCTAAAGTTCGTCAACGCAGCTTTGAAATTGGGGATCTAGTCTTGAAAAGGATCATGACAGCAACAGGAGTGTTTGGGCCAAACTGGGAAGGGCATATGTCATAGGCAAAAAACTTCTTGATGGCACTTTCAAACTCACAACTGTCGAAGGGGATCCAATCCCAAGAGCCTGGAACAACAACCACTTGCGTCCATATTTTACTTAAAAGCTATGCTTAAATTTGTAAAATAATTCTGGATGTATCATTCTTGTATAGTAAGCCATTGTAAAATCAGTGCGACTCAGCAATAAGAACTATAAAGTGGATGTAGGCCCAATTCTTGGCCGAACCACTATAAATCTTGTGTCTTTTACTGCTTTAAAATGCCTGTATCATTTCGATCTGCAAATATCTTAAATATGTTGCTAAAATGTCGATTTAATAATGCAGGAAATCAAAGCAAAAGCTTACCTATTCAACACATCACAAACCCAAGCGATTCCCATAAATCACTCAATAAACAAATGTCAAGCTACAAAAATTCCAGATTCAATTCCTACATAAAAAGTACTTCTCACAAACGGCTGGTGATTCCACCGAAGGGACACCTTCCAAAAGTGAAGGTTCCAGGTCCTTGCTAACTGATCGAGAATGTTTGTGCAAACAAACATCCGATTAAGTAGTTTGCGTCTGCCCCGTGGATTCACTTAACAAAGAAGTGCACTTCTATGGAAAAATCAAACAACCTGCAAAAGGAAGGAACATGTATTCAAAAGTGATAACAAGGGATCGCTGAGGAACAGATGATGAAAAGATATTGGAAAGCAGACAAAAAACAGCCAAAATGGAATCTTGTTTCTCAACCAAAAAGGTTGGTGGAACCACCGAAGGGGCACCTTCCCAAAGTGAAGGCACCGGGCCCTTGTTGCTTAATTGTGATCGTTTGTGCAAACAAACATCCGATTAGGTGGCTTGCGTCCTCCCCGTGGAACCACTTAACTGTGAGACGCAACCTTCCTGGCAAACAACTCAAAGCCCTCTCCGGAGGCACAATTTAAAGCCCTCCAACGAGGCACGCTGTAAAATGAAATGTTTTTCTTAACCAATAAGGTTAATGGAACCACCGGAGGGGCACCTTCCCAAAGGAAGGCACCGGGCCCTTGCTAGTTAATTGCGATCGTTTGTGCACGAACATCCAATTAAATAGCTTGCGTCCGCCCTGTGGATCCATTTGACTATGAGAAATAACTTTCAGGCAAACAAATAAAGCCCTCTTCAGAGGCACTCTTCTACTCTCATGGGAACGATCTTCCCCAAAAAAGTTGAAGTGCAAAATAAAGCCCTCCAACGAGGCACGCTGTAAAATGAAATGTTTTTCTCAACCAATAAGGTTAATGGAACCACCAGAGGGGCACCTTCCCAAGTGAAGGCACCGGGCCCTTGCTGCTTAAGTATGATTGTTTGTGCAAAAAAACATCCAATTAAGCGGCTTGCGTCCGCCTCATGGATCCATTTAATTGTGAGAAATAACTTTCAGGCAAAACCAAAAGCCCTCTAACGAGGCACAAGCCCTCTTCGGAGGCACAACTCTTCGGAGGAGTCCTCTTCGGAGGCGAAAGACCTCTAACGAGGCAAAAGCCCTCTAACGAGGCACAAGCCCTCTTCGGAGGCACAACTCTTCGGAGGAGTCCTCTTCGGAGGCGAAAGACCTCTAACGAGGCAAAAGCCCTCTAACGAGGCACAAGCCCTCTTCGGAGGCACAACTCTTCGGAGGAGCCCTCTTTGGAGGCACAAGCCCTCTCCCGAGGCACAACAAAAAGCCCTCTTCGGAGGCACAAGCCCTCTTCAGAGGCACACTCCTACCCTCAACGGTGAAATGCTAAACAAAGCCCTCTAAAGAGGCATGTCCAAAAAAAAATAAAAGTTTTCTTCAGAAGCCCGCTTCACTACAAAGAGTAATCCACTTCTCAGAAAATAAAAGTGGTCATCTCTGAAAGTTGAAGTGTGTTAACTCTTTCTAAAAAGGAAAGAAAAAGAAGAAAACTTCTCGAATATAAGGCACACTCCGATAAAGCAGAATAATATTTCCTAAAAATGGAAGAATTATTCTCCAAGTCGAGAATACAAGCCTTTTCAAAATGGAGAAGAATTGCAATAAGCTGTGGTATGAGGGCAATATAATACAGCTACATTAATGAAAATAACGCTCAAGCAATGTACCACGAGCTCATTGCAATATCATACAAAGAAAGTAAAGAAATTTGTGCAAAAACAAGGAATAAATGCATTCACAAATACTGACAAGAGATTGTACCAGTAAAAAGAGTCATTTTCATTCCATATTATCAAATTTTTCATAACATATGCAGGTTTCAAAAAAGCGGGGGCCGGTACCCGCACAATCCCCGGTCGATACAAGTCTCTAGACAAAGACAAAATAACAAAACAAGAAAGATAGAACCAAACTCATTTCTTCTTCTTCCCGCCGCCTTTGGAGCCTTCACCTGGTTTAATGACTAACTTCGCAGGCTGGCTTGGACGAGTCGCGGAAGAAGGAGAAAGAGGTGCAACTGGGTCTTCTTCTGCTTTCTCATCATCAGCAGGAGTGTCTTTCTTTTTCTTTGAAATGTCGCGCTTCCCCTTCTTTTTTGAAGAAGATTCGCTACCCGGAGTAATAAGTTCAGATAACTTTATGTCGTCAACATAAGATTTCTCCGGGGACCTCTCGCCCTCCTCAAGATCTTCTGCCTTCTGCTCTTGCGAAGCGGTCAGATCATCCAAGTCTTGGAGAGCTTCTATTTTTTCTTCTTGCGACCCCAGTTGAGAAGCAGAAGGAGTAACTTGAAGAGGTAGAGGAGCAGCAGCTGGGGGAGGCGAAGCTGGTACAGCACTTGTTGTTTTTGCTACAGAAGAAGAAAAGTTAAAAACATCAGTATTTCCCACAAAGAGAGGAGATGGTGGCACATCATGGCTTAAGTAATAGGAAAAAATTTCATCAAGCTCATGTGAAGCAAACGAGCAGTCCACTTGAGCCAGATCGGAACTGAAGTTACCTGGAGAGCTTGGTTTGATCACTTCGATTTCATAATCCTGGGCTTCAGTACTTTCTTGGGCCTCTTCTTCAGTGTGAGCAGTTTTAGTTTGGATTTCGGCTTTTGCAGGAGGTGGAGAATGAGAGCTAGAGCCAATGGTATCAGGGTCGACCAAAGCCGAAGGACGAGTGGGGTCGGCTAAAGGCGCCTTCTCCAGATGCTCTCCTCCTGCTGCTTCGGCTCGCTCCCTGGCAAGCTGTTCTTTCCCTCTAGCAAGGGCAGCACGACCCTCGTCGTCCAAATAACAAGCCTCCAGATCCCCCTCCACATAGCCAGCATCTTTATACATTTCAATTACTGCCTCCCACACTTCAGCCAATGTGATCTCATACTTCGGGCCCAAGAAAGAGAGACTGCCTTTCCCTAAGACACTGAGAACATAAAACTCAAAAAGAGTGGAGCTGATGGTGGCCTTGGTGGTTTCATGCGCTTCTTCAGCAACCACTTTTCCGGCAATGGCCTCATCACGCTCCTTTTCTGCTTTTGAAAGTTGAGCTTTAACATGGTAATCTCCAAGTCTTGGGAGCTGAATTTTTCCCGCAGCTGGACGGTATCATTGCGGTATTTTTCAACAACATGTTGTTCCGCTTCAAGTTTGGCTTTAACATCTCGTTGAGCAGCGTGAGCATCTCGAACTTGCTTCTGAAGCACCTCTTCCTTTTGTGTATAGGAAGTGGAAGAGGTGGCGAGCTCATCTTTGAGTTTCTTAACTTCAGACTCAAGTCACTTGTTATCATCGGCAATGCTCTTCATTTCTGCATCATGTTGCGCAAGAACTTTCATTTCAGCAGAACCGGAGCATTTTACCAATGAAGCTTCTGTAACTAGTTCTTTCAACGCAAGTTCTTGTGCGGGAGCTGGGGCATCAGATGTTTCCGGTTGAGAAGCAGGGGCATCGCGAAGTTGAAGGGATTGGGAAGAATGTAAAAGGCCAAATTTGTAACATCCCGAAAATTTTCGACTTTCGAAAATTCAACATCGATACTCCTTTATCGACTGCTGAGCCATCGAATGCCGGAAACCCGAAAAGTTATGGTTTTACGAAAGAAGAAAAAGGTAGAAGAAGAAGATAGAAGAAAAAGAAAGAAAAAAAAACAACAACAGAACAAGAGCAGAAACAGAAAACGATATCAGAATCTCACATATCGCAGCGGAACAATATATAATAGATAAATGAATATCATTTAAAACAAAAGAATTATATCTGTTATTACATTACATCACATCATATCATCAGAGTCAATAAACAACAATGGACAGTTATATAAACTTGTCCTCATACAGAATACACAGCGGAAAAAAAATATATCAGATACAAATACTACGTCTCGTCATCCAGCTCATCTCCAAAGCTCCAGAATATCCAGAATATCCTGATAATATAACTCTAGGCTGCCCGTGTGGAAATTGGTGGGCACCCAGAGTTTAGAAGGGAAACAATAAACTCCGAGTCAGTCATGGTGACTGGTGTGAGATCGTAAAACAGTTTATTTTTAAAATAAACAACAGGATAATTTTAAAGTCAATTCGAAATGCTTTTGGAAAATGAAACTACCATAAGACCTCCCACCACACACACAATGCAAATGCAGAATTGGAGGAGATTTCTTCTTATGATAGTCAAAGATGCTTACTACGCAAAAATCAAATTCTTTTTGATATTATTATTAGTGCATAGTGTAGAAAACATTTCGAAAGTACAATATAAATCTTAGCCAGCATAGGTACCATTATAGTATGCTTGCTATAGCTGCCATATTAGATGGCAGGTTCTACAACTAAAACCGTACAAGGCTCGTATTGTTTCTTTGGATTTCCAACAAATGGTCAGGCTAAGGAACTTCCTATCCACGATGGGTACGTCCCTGGAATAGACGACCCGAGAACCTAACCGGATCTCTGCCAACACAAGGCCGGGTTACCTCTGCAAAAATAGGTAACTACTGACACGCGTATGCCATCCCCCGATCGTAACCGATCTTCCCGAGGATCCCCGATTCGCAACAAACCACATAGATAATAATAATGCAGTAACCACAGAGGTTAAGTATCTGGGCTCCATACCATGATACCACCTTTATCCAGAAGGAATGACATACACTAAGGGGCGCTACTCCCTAGAACCTTGCTGCATCCTTCCTGTTTCGACCATTTCCGGGGTGTGAGGCTCGACGAAGTCTCGTCCACAAAGCTACGCTTTCTCAAAAAGCCCTGCTTCGGGTCAAACAAAAATGATCAACCTATGATCACAAAGATATAAGATCAAACAAATGATCATATCACAAATGATCAAACACTGATCATTTCACAGCAACACTCAGTATGCCACGTTACCAAATTGGGATATATCGCTGATAAATTTCAACTACATAACCTCTGAGCTCATACGTCTCAGAGAAGGGTGTTAAGCTAAGAGAATAAATTCTCCGCCACCAACAGAAATGTATTTGAAAGAAATCAGCTTTATATCTCAAAGTGTAACGTCAGACACACAATCCATACAAGTCTGTTCCGGGATCGAACAGAACCGAAGGCACTTCTCACGAAGCCCTTGCATTTCCGGATAAATTTCTAATCACGTCCGGACTTCCCGTCACTAAGGGTGATAAAAGCTCTAAATCGGAGATCAGCCGACGTAGAGTAACTCGACGGTAATCCTTTCGTTTTCAAAAATATCCGGTCTTCAACACCGGTCTTCAAATGCAATTCATAACGACGTATCACATATTCGGAATGGGTTATACGACCCCATGGTCCTTTCCCGGCTAACCCGAATAGTGAGCGATTATTCAAAAATAAGTGTGGCATTCAAATTCATCCAATTCACAACAAATACCTATCTAAAGGTAATTATTGATAGTCGGTTATTTAACTATCCATAAAGATGCGCAACATCATCAGATTCCAAATAATTTTCCCAAATTATTTCATCTTCAAAAATATCTTTACTAGATATATAATTTCCACACTTAATCATTTGAAAACAATTTCAAATCAATTTCCACATTTCTTTTTATCTTTAAAGATAAAATCTCAAAACAGTTCATTTCATATTGGAAAAGCACTTCCATACTTATTTAAAAATAAGTATTTCACAAATCATTTATTTTCAACATTTGAAAATATTCGATATACTTAAATCAATATTAAGTATATATTCATTCTTTAAGGAAATCATTCTCTTTAAACACATTTATTTGAGTCAAAACGAATGTTACGTAAAACATCGTTACGACGACTCAAAATCACTAGTATAGGGATTCAAAATTAGATAGATATATAAATCCCAATACTACATAAAAACATTTCCATTCGGAAATCATTTACTATAACAACAGTGTTATAGTCCATCATTTCCTTATTTTTCGAAAACGTCTATTTCAACAATAAATGTTGAAATCTATGATTTCGGTAATTCACACGTTTTAAAACATCTTTTAAAACAATCACTTCATTTCAAATATCGCTTTCCCAAAACATATCCATTTTATTTAATAATATATTCACTGTCCAAAATCGTGAATATACTTCAATAATTACATTTCAATCTTTTCTACACGTTTTATTCCAAGGATTATCCACTATCCAAAATCGTGGATAAAATTCCCTTAATAACTTCTATATTACATTCATCAAATTTGATTGATTTCAAATTCATAAAACAACGTTTATAAATTCACCTTTATATTTTCTAACAACTTCGATTTACAAAATTCTCCTTTTATTAACTTCTAAAATTACTTATCAAAATAAGTGATTTCAGATTTATAAACAACGTTTATAAATCACATTTATACTTCATAACAATTTCAACTTATGAAATCATTTCATTTAGCAATTTCTATTTATATCCCAATTAAGTGCAAAAATCTAATTTATAAGTAAATTACTTATAAATTGTTTATTCTACAACATCTATTCACTTTATAACTTCACGTTATAAATCTATTAATTTCATTCACTTATGAAATCCTTTTATACTTCTTTTTAACACTTATAAAAATTCGTTTTATAAGTCCAATATTTTGATTTACAACATATCAATTTTATAAATCTTTCTATACAAATCGTTTATAGTTATTCAAAATCCCAACTTAAACCATTTTATAAATAAATCGACTTTTATTTCAAAAACGACACTTCGGTTATATTTCACTAAAAATTATAACTTTTATAACTTTAAAATTTTACGTTTATAAATCGATTCAAAAATTCCATAAAACGTATATTTTCAAAAATCACTTTAAAAACCTTTTAAAGTAAAAGTCGTTATTTTTACATTTCAAAACTGAATCCGATGATGCAACAACACCAATCAGTCCATCACAACAGTCAAATATCATATATCATCATATGATAACAGAATATATCAAAATATCTGTAAATAATCAATACGGTGAGGAATCCAGTCGGATCCCTCCAACCTGTTTCCCTGCATCCACAGATGTTAGCACAATACCAATTCCGCTCCAGTACGGAATTATCGCGGTATATAGGTTTTTATAAAAATCCGCTTACTAACGGCGCAATAGGGTCTCATCCGCTATACGAGGCGGGAAATCAATCAATCCAATATATACATATGCCAATATGTATATATTGCTATATATAGATATATATCCTACCATATCTAATATCACATCCAATAGCAATCAAATCAATCAATAAATAACTGAAAATTCCACTTTCATTTGAGTGAGAAGATCTCACCTTGATTTTCCAATAGAAGTTTGTAGCGTTTATTTCGAATGAAACTAAACAGACGTTTAATTTCACTCAAAATTTTCACTGACCCCGATCGCTTCCAATTCAGTTGCATCGCGAAGTATTCGACGATACGATTCCAACGCTTTTCGTTTCGTAATTTTCCGACCTTGTATGGAAAAGATATACAATTTTAAAGTTTATACACATTATTACATAATTAATTTCAACTTTAATTATTATTTTCAAACCCAATCAGATCCAGACCGTTCGTTTTGATTGGAGAGATCACGGCCACGCTTTTCATCTTCCCTCCCTCACGCTCGTTCCAGTGAAAACGCAACCCATAGCCGCCACTTAGGGTTTCAATTATAATCCTCCACCACATCGCCGGAAGTCGATCAGATGATGCCAGAAGACACTCCCAGCTCCCCTTGACCTTCGCCTGAACCCATGGCGAGCTCGGTCGAGCATCCCTTCCCAGAAACGCGTGCGAACGTTGGCTATTTGTAGTCAATTTGCCGACGATCTACTCAACTTCAGACGATCTTGGCCGTTGAAATCGTAGAGCTCGCGAAGCTCTACGAGTTTGCAGTTGAAGATTTCTCGTTTCGATTTGTGGATTTGAAGAAAAAGGAGGGAGAAGAACGGCAACCTTCGGCCATTGATATAGTGGGAGGCGGCGGCTCCTGAAACTCAAACCCTAGGGTTGTTTTAAATTTGCAAAATGGAATTATGAAGGTCTTTTATAGAAAATTCAACGAATTACTATTCATCCGGAATTTCCAAACTCCGATTCGAGCGTGCCGGCTGACGTTCGTAAGGTTTACCCCACGTTCCAAACGCAATGGAATAGGTTTCGGAAGCTAATTCGATCGTCTGTGTGAGATATGGATTTAAACGACCAATTTAAATTAAACCGATTTAAATCGATTTCGAGGCGTTTTAATTTGTACCGGACAAATGGTAAATCCAAAAATTACGAAATTTGAAATCTTACAATAATATCACATTACGGATCCGATGAAACTGGTTTCGTCGAAATCCGAGACTTTTTGAAAAATGACTATTTTAACTCGACGATTTAAAATTAAAACGATATCGATGCGTTTCGAGCTGCCACGGTCAAACGACAACTCCGATGAATACGAAAATTGAAATCCGATAATAACTAACTATTATGGAACCAATGGAACTGGTCTCGTTCAATTCTGAGACGGTTCGAAAATTGGCTATTTTTACAGTCGATAATTAAATATTAAAATATTCAATTTTCACATATTACTCCAAATTCAATTTTAAAAGTTCTATAACCTTTCTATAACTCCAGTATGATTTAATATAACTTTACAAATCATTTTCAATCATATTTAATCCAGATTTAAATTATTTCTGGAATTTCACTATTAAATTATTGATTTAACTATCCAATTAAACTCAATATTCGAATTTTAAATTATCCGACTTATTAATTCCACTTATTAATATTTAAAATCAATTAAATATTCGAATTTTAATTATCAAAAATTCTGGGTCGTTACAGACTTCCCCCTTAAAAGAATTTCGTCCTCGAAATTACAAGTTAGGAAGAAAGGTCCTTAACTCGTCTACTATTTTTCACAATTCAATAGTTTTCTCAAATTTTCAAAACAAATCTTTCTAATAAAGATTCGTTATCATTCAACTAGCTTTCTAACTTCAATTATAAGTTTCAAATAGCATTGTTTACTTCAAAATTCGAATTTAAGTTCAAATTCAAATTTTAACTTTCAAAATTTTCTCAAAAATTTTCTAACACTCGAAATTTTCGAAAAATTTCGCCAGCGTCTCCTTTGCGCGGCTAATACGGCACGACTACAAAACGTCCCTACGGACTCTCAGATTTCAAAAAGAAAAAGAAAAAGCCAAGCGGCTAGAGAGAAATCATCAAATCTCATATTCGAATTCAAATACTTACCTTTTGTCGAGCCATTCAAATTTATCTGTGAAATAAATTTTCCAATTCCTTTATACACCTGTATATCCTATTAGCCATTATATCTAGTTACAGCATTCAATCCATTTGCAAATTCTATTACCAAAATTTTTTAATATAAACTGCTTATACATTTTCTTTAAATTCGCTATTGAAGTTACATATTCAATTTCGTTCAATTTTTCATTTCAATCTCATTTGAATTCAATTCACAATTCCAATTTAATTTGAATTCTATTTAACTTTTGAATATTGAATTTTATCAATTATCTTTCATTCACAACTGTATCATTTTAAATTAGTTTCATTTACTAATTTATCACAAATTGTAATTCACTTTATTCAAATTTGTTTTCAACATTCAGTTTCAATTCCAGTTTTATTCTTTCATTCATTCCCAAAATTTATTTTCAATTTGCCATTTTGGTTTATAACCACTTATATTAAACTGGATTTTCAAATTCCATATGGATTTAATTCCTTCCAAACCATATTAATTTGTCATTTCTTCAATTAGTTTCCGTTACTAATTTTATTTCAATACTTTACTTTACAAATTTGAAATGAATTTTTTCAACATTCAATTTACTTTCATTAAATTGATTCACTTGTATTTATTTTAACTTAACTTCATCCTTTAAGTTAAATTTATTCTATCAAAATTTAATCTGTATTAGTTATCAACTTATTAATATTTCACAAATATGGTATCCCAGAGTCTTACCAACATTTCCAAAAACCATTTTTGAAAACAGTTCAAACTATTCTTTGAATTTTCTAAAACAAAATCCAAATTTTCAAAACAACCTCCATTTAAAATCATTTGGCAGCAATTCCTCTTTTGGAAACCCGAAAATGAACACCAACGATGCCGCGGTCATCATCGAAGTTATTTCCTAGCGACCTAAAAGAGTTTAGAGCTTTTATCTTTCCAAAATACTTTTCAAAACCTTTGAAATTCATTTTCAAATTCAAAAAGATTTAAACTTTCCAAATCTCCAAAATTTTCAAATTCTTTTCAAAACATTTCCAAAAACTTTTCTGGAATTCCGTTTTAAATTACAATTCACATTTATAATTTACATTCTCAAATTTCATTTGTATGTGAATTTATTTCTTAACTTTGGAGTTACGATTTCAATTTCTTATTCAATGATAATAATTTACTATTATTACTTCCTAACATCCATGCAACCATATACTATAGTACTTTATAGAAAAACATTTATTTTCTATACAAAAATAGTTTTGGGCAAAATTATCTCATTTACCCTATTTAAAACAATACTGTGCCGAATTGTTCTATATAAGTGTTTAGAGATCCCTATCGATAGAGTTGTACGGACAATACCGACCAGAATCCATATACCACTCAACAAACCAATCATCACAATACAAAACAATTTTATATTCACTAACAAATACGCACTCGTATCTATTATTACACTCAACTCATTCTAGAGTACTACTGACTCTATCTCTAATGAGTAACACCCAACAGAGCAGGGTTGTCGCTTAACCATATGCTCTGATACCAAAATGTAACATCCCGAAATTTTTCGACTTTCGAAAATTCAACATCGATACTCCTTTATCGACTGCTGAGCCATCGAATGCCGGAAACCCGAAAAGTTATGGTTTTACGAAAGAAGAAAAAGGTAGAAGAAGAAGATAGAAGAAAAAGAAAGAAAAAAAAACAACAATAGAACAAGAGCAGAAACAGAAAACGATATCAGAATCTCACATATCGCAGCGGAACAATATATAATAGATAAATGAATATCATTTAAAACAAAAGAATTATATCTGTTATTACATTACATCACATCATATCATCAGAGTCAATAAACAACAATGGACAGTTATATAAACTTGTCCTCATACAGAATACACAGCGGAAAAAAAAAATTATCAGATACAAATACTACGTCTCGTCATCCAGCTCATCTCCAAAGCTCCAGAATATCCAGAATATCCTGATAATATAACTCTAGGCTGCCCGTGTGGAAATTGGTGGGCACCCAGAGTTTAGAAGGGAAACAATAAACTCTGAGTCAGTCATGGTGACTGGTGTGAGATCGTAAAACAGTTTATTTTTAAAATAAACAACAGGATAATTTTAAAGTCAATTCGAAATGCTTTTGGAAAATGAAACTACCATAAGACCTCCCACCACACACACAATGCAAACGCAGAATTGGAGGAGATTTCTTCTTATGATAGTCAAAGATGCTTACTACGCAAAAATCAAATTCTTTTTGATATTATTATTAGTGCATAGTGTAGAAAACATTTCGAAAGTACAATATAAATCTTAGCCAGCATAGGTACCATTATAGTATGCTTGCTATAGCTGCCATATTAGATGGCAGGTTCTACAACTAAAACCGTACAAGGCTCGTATTGTTTCTTTGGATTTCCAACAAATGGTCAGGCTAAGGAACTTCCTATCCACGATGGGTACGTCCCTGGAATAGACGACCCGAGAACCTAACCGGATCTCTGCCAACACAAGGCCGGGTTACCTCTGCAAAAATAGGTAACTACTGACACGCGTATGCCATCCCCTGATCGTAACCGATCTTCCCGAGGATCCCCGATTCGCAACAAACCACATAGATAATAATAATGCAGTAACCACAAAGGTTAAGTATCTGGGCTCCATACCATGATACCACCTTTATCCAGAAGGAATGACATACACTAAGGGGCGCTACTCCCTAGAACCTTGCTGCATCCTTCCTGTTTCGACCATTTCCGGGGTGTGAGGCTCGACGAAGTCTCGTCCACAAAGCTACGCTTTCTCAAAAAGCCCTGCTTCGGGTCAAACAAAAATGATCAACCTATGATCACAAAGATATAAGATCAAACAAATGATCATATCACAAATGATCAAACACTGATCATTTCACAGCAACACTCAGTATGCCACGTTACCAAATTGGGATATATCGCTGATAAATTTCAACTACATAACCTCTGAGCTCGTACGTCTCAGAGAAGGGTGTTAAGCTAAGAGAATAAATTCTCCGCCACCAACAGAAATGTATTTGAAAGAAATCAGCTTTATGTCTCAAAGTGTAACGTCAGACACACAATCCATACAAGTCTGTTCCGGGATCGAACAGAACCGAAGGCACTTCTCACGAAGCCCTTGCATTTCCGGATAAATTTCTAATCACGTCCGGACTTCCCGTCACTAAGGGTGATAAAAGCTCTAAATCGGAGATCAGCCGATGTAGAGTAACTCAACGGTAATCCTTCCGTTTTCAAAAATATCCGGTCTTCAACACCGGTCTTCAAATGCAATTCATAACGACGTATCACATATTCGGAATGGGTTATACGACCCCATGGTCCTTTCCCGGCTAACCCGAATAGTGAGCGATTATTCAAAAATAAGTGTGGCATTCAAATTCATCCAATTCACAACAAATACCTATCTAAAGGTAATTATTGATAGTCGGTTATTTAACTATCCATAAAGATGCGCAACATCATCAGATTCCAAATAATTTTCCCAAATTATTTCATCTTCAAAAATATCTTTACTAGATATATAATTTTCACACTTAATCATTTGAAAACAATTTCAAATCAATTTCCACATTTCTTTTTATCTTTAAAGATAAAATCTCAAAACAGTTCATTTCATATTGGAAAAGCACTTCCATACTTATTTAAAAATAAGTATTTCACAAATCATTTATTTTCAACATTTGAAAATATTCGATATACTTAAATCAATATTAAGTATATATTCATTCTTTAAGGAAATCATTCTCTTTAAACACATTTATTTGAGTCAAAACGAATGTTACGTAAAACATCGTTACGACGACTCAAAATCACTAGTATAGGGATTCGAAATTAGATAGATATATAAATCCCAATACTACATAAAAACATTTCCATTCGGAAATCATTTACTATAACAACAGTGTTATAGTCCATCATTTCCTTATTTTTCGAAAACGTCTATTTCAACAATAAATGTTGAAATCTATGATTTCGGTAATTCACACGTTTTAAAACATCTTTTAAAACAATCACTTCATTTCAAATATCGCTTTCCCGAAACATATCCATTTTATTTAATAATATATTCACTGTCCAAAATCGTGAATATACTTCAATAATTACATTTCAATCTTTTCTACACGTTTTATTCCAAGGATTATCCACTATCCAAAATCGTGGATAAAATTCCCTTAATAACTTCTATATTACATTCATCAAATTTGATTGATTTCAAATTCATAAAACAACGTTTATAAATTCACCTTTATATTTTCTAACAACTTCGATTTACAAAATTCTCCTTTTATTAACTTCTAAAATTACTTATCAAAATAAGTGATTTCAGATTTATAAACAACGTTTATAAATCACATTTATACTTCATAACAATTTCAACTTATGAAATCATTTCATTTAGCAATTTCAATTTATATCCCAATTAAGTGCAAAAATCTAATTTATAAGTAAATTACTTATAAATTGTTTATTCTACAACATCTATTCACTTTATAACTTCACGTTATAAATCTATTAATTTCATTCACTTATGAAATCCTTTTATACTTCTTTTTAACACTTATAAAAATTCGTTTTATAAGTCCAATATTTTGATTTACAACATATCAATTTTATAAATCTTTCTATACAAATCGTTTATAGTTATTCAAAATCCCAACTTAAACCATTTTATAAATAAATCGACTTTTATTTCAAAAACGACACTTCGGTTATATTTCACTAAAAATTATAACTTTTATAACTTTAAAATTTTACGTTTATAAATCGATTCAAAAATTCCATAAAACGTATATTTTCAAAAATCACTTTAAAAACCTTTTAAAGTAAAAGTCGTTATTTTTACATTTCAAAACTGAATCCGATGATGCAACAACACCAATCAGTCCATCACAACAGTCAAATATCATATATCATCATATGATAACAGAATATATCAAAATATCTGTAAATAATCAATACGGTGAGGAATCCAATCGGATCCCTCCAACCTGTTTCCCTGCATCCACAGATGTTAGCACAATACCAATTCTGCTCCAGTACGGAATTATCGCGGTATATAGGTTTTTATAAAAATCCGCTTACTAACGGCGCAATAGGGTCTCATCCGCTATACGAGGCGGGAAATCAATCAATCCAATATATACATATGCCAATATGTATATATTGCTATATATAAATATATATCCTACCATATCTAATATCACATCCAATAGCAATCAAATCAATCAATAAATAACTGAAAATTCCACTTTCATTTGAGTGAGAAGATCTCACCTTGATTTTCCAATAGAAGTTTGTAGCGTTTATTTCGAATGAAACTAAACGGACGTTTAATTTCACTCAAAATTTTCACTGACCCCGATCGCTTCCAATTCAGTTGCATCGCGAAGTATTCGACGATACGATTCCAACGCTTTTCGTTTCGTAATTTTCCGACCTTGTATGGAAAAGATATACAATTTTAAAGTTTATACACATTATTACATAATTAATTTCAACTTTAATTATTATTTTCAAACCCAATCAGATCCAGACCGTTCGTTTTGATTGGAGAGATCACGGCCACGCTTTTCATCTTCCCTCCCTCACGCTCGTTCCAGTGAAAACGCAACCCATAGCCGCCACTTAGGGTTTCAATTATACTCCTCCACCACATCGCCGGAAGTCGATCAGATGATGCCAGAAGACACGCCCAGCTCCCCTTGACCTTCGCCTGAACCCATGGCGAGCTCGGTCGAGCATCCCTTCCTAGAAACGCGTGCGAACGTTGGCTATTTGTAGTCAATTTGCCGACGATCTACTCAACTTCAGACGATCTTGGCCATTGAAATCGTAGAGCTCGCGAAGCTCTACGAGTTTGCAGTTGAAGATTTCTCGTTTCGATTTGTGGATTTGAAGAAAAAGGAGGGAGAAGAACGGCAACCTTCGGCCATTGATATAGTGGGAGGCGGCGGCTCCTGAAACTCAAACCCTAGGGTTGTTTTAAATTTGCAAAATGGAATTATGAAGGTCTTTTATAGAAAATTCAACGAATTACTATTCATCCGGAATTTCCAAACTCCGATTCGAGCGTGCCGGCTGACGTTCGTAAGGTTTACCCCACGTTCCGAACGCAATGGAACAGGTTTCGGAAGCTAATTCGATCGTCTGTGTGAGATATGGATTTAAACGACCAATTTAAATTAAACCGATTTAAATCGATTTCGAGGCGTTTTAATTTGTACCGGACAAATGGTAAATCCAAAAATTACGAAATTTGAAATCTTACAATAATATCACATTACAGATCCGATGAAACTGGTTTCGTCGAAATCCGAGACTTTTTGAAAAATGACTATTTTAACTCGACGATTTAAAATTAAAACGATATCGATGCGTTTCGAGCTGCCACGGTCAAACGACAACTCCGATGGATACGAAAATTGAAATCCGATAATAACTAACTATTACGGATCCAATGGAACTGGTCTCGTTCAATTCTGAGACGGTTCGAAAATTGGCTATTTTTACAGTCGATAATTAAATATTAAAATATTCAATTTTCACAGATTACTCCAAATTCAATTTTAAAAGTTCTATAACCTTTCTATAACTCCAGTATGATTTAATATAACTTTACAAATCATTTTCAATCATATTTAATCCAGATTTAAATTATTTCTGGAATTTCACTATTAAATTATTGATTTAACTATCCAATTAAACTCAATATTCGAATTTTAAATTATCCGACTTATTAATTCCACTTATTAATATTTAAAATCAATTAAATATTCGAATTTTAATTATCAAAAATTCTGGGTCGTTACAAAATTGGTGTAAAAATTCATCTTTCAAAAGATATTTGATACTCCTCTCTTCGGCGGCAACAGCACTTAGCCTTTCAAAAGTTGGCTTGTGGCTAGAGTCCTTAGAAAGAAGAGGAAGTGCTGTAAAAGTAAAGAATGAAGTTAGCACTTAACAACTCAGATTTTGAAAATTTAAGGAACGGAAAGAACAGAGATAGACAAGCTTACTTCCTACTCTCCAAATGGCGTAGAATCCCGGGGGACAGCGGACAAAGAAAAATTGATTCAAAAACCCGTGGGCGCTTTCAGGAAGATCAGCAATTAGTTTACGGTTTCTGGCGCTCCTCACAAGTACAATAGAAGGATGATCTTTATTCTTCACAAATGTGCACAAATAGCAAATCTCTTCAAAGCTAGGAAGACGGTCAAGTGTCTTACTAAACAATACACACAGTCCCATCAAGATGGCGTAGCCATTGGGATGCAACTGGAAAGGAGAGATAGTTAATCGGAGAAAGAGATGTCGAAGAAAATCGTTAAAGGGAGGAATAGCTCCACTTGAGCACATCTGACGATTAACTGTGATAAAACCAAGAGGTGGCCTGTCAGCAGTATCGTTTACCCCAGAAAGCAAAGCGTCCGCTTCAGCAATACCAAACTGAACACATAATTGACTGAACACCCGTTGATTCAAAGTGGTTGAAGTTCTTTCCAGGGGATCATCCAAGGGATTAGCTATTGGGAAGTCCTCTCCAGCTTGCCCTACTATCTCTTCTTGTTGAGAAGTCATTCTACACAAGGAACTGGACATTCAAGGTGCATGTTTCCTAAAAGCGTGTGAAGTGTTGTGCCAAGCTAATAAAATAACAAGTAAATAAAAATAATAATACTGGTTGGCATACGTCAATTCAGAAAAATTCAAGACTTGTTATTAAATTAAAACTGAGAGTAGTGTCAATGCAGATAACATTCGATAGTAAGCAGTTCTAACTGTGAGAATTTTGCGTTGACACTTCATTCAAGTTAGTCAATTCGTAGCATTTCACACTCGATTGAGTTCATTTTATTTTACTTAAGTAGAATATTGTCTCTCGATCTAATCCATCGTTCGATGTGGGCAGTCAACGATGAGTATATTCGTCCCAGTTTTCTGCAAATGTTGTATTTAATAGGTTATTAGCAATCAAGTCAATACAATTTGTGAAAAAGTACAAGTTCAAACAGTTCAAATTTGCAGTTCAGTCAAGTTCTGTGAAAATTTTGCAAGTGTTCAAGTCCTTAAGTCGCAGAAACGACTTAAGACTAGCTCAGGATTACTTAGGTCGTCTAGATCAAGTTCAAACGGCCTAGCATAGATCGAGCTCCCCTAAGTCGTTTTGCTCAAATTTTAGAGTTTATCAATTGTATTCCTACAAGTTAAAACTATGCTGCAAGATAAGTTGGGTCGCTAGTTCTTAAGTCGTTCAGATTCTTTTAAGTCGCAAGTTCTTAAGTCATTCAGATTCTTTTAAGTCGCAAGTTCTTAAGTCTTTCAGATTCTTTTAAGTCGCAAGTTCTTAAGTCTTTCAGATTCTTTTAAGTCGCAAGTTCTTAAGTCATTCAGATTCTTTTAAGTCACAAGTTCTTAAGTCGTTCAGATTCTTTTAAGTCGCAAGGCTCTTAAGTCGTTCGATGCTTTAGGTCGCTCTAAGAGTAACTCGGAAATGCCGAATTTTCTTCCATCAAAAAACCCTAAGTCCTGCTCTCCACTCGCATGTTGCCGCGTGTCACACTACACCAAAACAGGTGATTCCCAACGAGTATAACTGTCGCAAATAGTTTCAGCAACGCTTATTAGCGTCGCTGTAGGGGCGTCGCAATTTTTTGCCAACGCTTAAAAACGTTGGGGAGTTTAGTTTCCCAACGCTTATAAGCGTTGGAAGGTTGTATTCGCCAACGCTTATAAACGTTGGTGTATATTATTTAGCAACGCTTATAAACGTTGGCAAATTAACCATCCAACATTGTTTAATTTTCTATGCTGACGCTTATAAGCATTGGTAAATTTTAATTGCCAACGCTTATAACGCTGAAATATTTTCATTCTCAATATAGTCAATTATTTTAACATTAATAAACAATTAATAACTAACATAATATGCATTATTATACTACATTCAATAGGAACCCAAAATTTACAATATTCATGATAAAATAACAACATAAATTTCATAGTCAACTACTTCATAACAATGTCAACTACTTCATAACAAGTATAATACATAATTAAGTTTGCTTAACTTCTATAGTATATATGCAAGACTCCCTCACAATCATTCCATAGTACAATGTAAACCACTTACATTTGCTTAACTTCTATAGTATATATGCAAGACTCCCTCACAATCATTCCATAGTAGTAAAATAACCTATTTCTCTTACACCAGAAGAAACAGACACGGTTTGAAATTTTCATCTTTAAAAGCAGTGGTTGTCCAGTTTCATCATTTAATTCACAGGTTTCAGACCATGTTTCAGTGCTGCAGCCCATACAACATCTATTCGATCAACATCGATTGCACCAACTTCATGATGACCCCATATAATGTATTTTTTTTAATTCTTCCTCGCTGACTAGCTTTCCTTTTATTCTTGATTAACTCCTAGTTAGATCGTTGTGGCAATGATGTGGAACGAACTGACTTGCTACACCTTCCGATCACAGCTGCACAACGTCAATACATGTTATATTAGATCATTTTTTAGCTCAACATGCATGCAAATATTTGGTTCAATCAACCAATTAGAACATTCTAATTAAAGAAAACATTTTATTCTGTAATTAGATAAGACAAAAGGCATGCATGAAGTATCGATCATTTAATAATATAACCGAAAATTTAATGGCTATATAGCCATTACAAAGTAGAAAAAAGAAATGGTGTTTGCCTCATTCTGCACTTGATATGAATAAAATAACATGCACAAGAGAGACAATATCATTTTTAATTTAAAGCATTGCTTTACAGGGGGTTATGTATGAACTGTGTTCTTCAACTTGGCCACTGTAGTTATTTATAGAATATTTTTTTATACAAAAGGCAGAGTTGGCATCAGCCCATAAGAAAACAACTGGTGCAGGGTTTTATAACAAGCACCATCTTTTCTTTTCATATACTGCATGCAAAAACGAGGCTAGTTATATGATGCACATGCAAAAACTTACGACCCAATATACTATTACTGTAACCAATTATAATTGTCCATAAAAAGAGATGGATCAAAGCAAACGTACAAGAAGAAGAAAAGGACCAGTGAGCGAGATTATACAAGAGCTTAGCTAATAGCTTCCATTGTACATTAAATATTACATATGCATGGTTGACATGATACGAGACACCAATTTGCTAATTTATCCAACATGGAGATAAATTTATGATCTGGCTAACAAATGGAATTGGCTTGTGAAATAGTAATTCCATTGTGGATGCTCTAAGCACAAAAGATGATTAATGCTTAATAGTATTAATTGATTAAAAAACGCGTAGCGCAATAAGTATTTAATGTCATTAAACACTCATCTAATAACAATTACCAACTGCAATAAGTAGTTGATATCATTACACATTTTTTTGATGGAATACAAACAACCCTAAGTTTAGAACTCAATATTGTTTTGAAATTTGGTTAATGGATCGAATCCAGGACCTACAGCAATTTATGCTAGGTGTTTCATCACTGACTAATGGTCACTAGCAGTTTTATAACTCAATACCGTGCATAAACTAACACACACACACACACACGGTGTATTAGTAGAGAGAGTGTGTGTGTAACGTGCATAAACTCAATAACGTGCATGACCCTTGCCAGATTATTGATATAAATTCTCTGGAGTAACTAGAAGACTGTTGATTATATTCTCAATTCAAAAAGAAGTGCCATAAACAACTTGGTATAAAATGCAATTTGTAGACAATGGAGTACATAGCAAATGGTGAGGTTATACCTCGCACATTCCAAGTCTTTGAACATCTT
This sequence comes from Allium fistulosum, assembly GCA_030737815.1. Lineage (NCBI taxonomy): Eukaryota > Viridiplantae > Streptophyta > Magnoliopsida > Asparagales > Amaryllidaceae > Allium > Allium fistulosum. The sequence continues at coordinate 1,227,784,852 of CM060905.1, read as the reverse complement.
CAGGCAGTTTCATTGCAGCCAACTCTCCATATGTGCAGTCTCTTCTGAAACCAAAGATTTGAGGGACAACAAACTGATGGAAGTGAGTTCCAGGTGGGGCCCACCTCTGTTCTCTAGGTGTTATCCATTTGCCAACAATCCATGTCTAATATAAGGGAAACATGTTATGAGAAAGGATATATATTCACATGCTGTAAGAAAAATGTAACTGTAACCTCAACCATATTGATTGTGTTATAACACAAGTACTTATTAACCTACAATGCATAAAACACCTCTTTGTTCATGACTCAATCTAAATTTCAAAAAGAATTAACCTACAACTACAAGTTTCAGGCAGTTTCATAAATTTCCCATAATGCGTTTTTAAGCAACGCAAGTATCTTTTTTTTCCTTTTGAAAAGAATTGTCCCAACCTAGGTTATGAATGTGCCACTTCAAAAAAGATTGACGAATTTTTGCAGTGCATTTTTAAGGTAAGCCAAAAAAAATTTATTGATCAGGTAGCAAATAGCTTTGTGTTTATAATATCTTTTGAACCCGATTTAAATTTGTTTTACATTTTTTACAGTGGGTTGAATTCAAAAAAATCCAATAAGCTGAACTAAATATAACAACACAAGGCAATCTTGTAGCCCTTCAGAATATGAAATGGGAAAGTGTATATGAAAAGATTTTTGGTGGAGTTGTATGTAATAGAAGTGAAAAAGTGTGTAAATGCAGTTGCAAATGAACTGCAAAATTATAACTTCAACCAACAAAAAGAATATATGACAGACAGATAACATGATTAGCAAGCATTACTATTGTTGTTTTATCCACAGGTACTTATGCTACCTGTGATAATCTTTTAACTATAAAAACCAAAGATAGCTTCAAACTTTCAATCTGAGAAGGCCTATGACTTATGAATGGAAAAACAACAGAAGGTATTATTAGTGTATAAAAACAATTCGTAAAATATTACTTTCACTACCTTATGATGAAAATTTTCCAACTAAAAACTGAAGTTAACATCGAAACTTTCAGAACAACAGAAGGTAGATGAAAGAAAGTTAAGAACACTGGAAAAAAAAACATTGATAAAAGTGGCATGCACATGAATATATAGCCATTAAAATGTACAGGAGCCATCATCATCACGAGGAAGAGAAAGAGAAAGAGCAAGAGAAGAAGAATAAGTACCAACCAACTGATCAAAAGAAGTCACTTTCCTACACTTATCGCCTTTTGATCTCCTCTTCTTACTGCTAGGAGCTGTACACTTATTACTGGTACTAGATTTAGGCACAGGAATGTAATGGGAATATGGTAAAGCGAAATTAGTCCTTGCTTTCGCCCCCTCAACCTTCTTGCAGCGCTGTCGTAGGTTTTGGCGGCGTCTTCGGCGGAGTCGAAGGTGCCAAACCAGTGGCGGCATTTTCCGACGCGGTCGCGGATTTCGGCCGACCATCTTCCCCATGGCCTTTTTCTTACTCCCCTGTAGCTTTTTATCACTTTGCTTTTTGCACCCTCGTCCTCATTTTCTTTTTTCGCGATAGCTTGATAGGGTTTGAAATTGTTGAAGGATTGAAATCATCAAAACGGTCAGTGAATGGGGAAGGGCATTACTTGCCAGGAGTGAACAATGAATGAGGCATAAATTTGGGTCATCGATCTCAAATTGGGGAAGGATTTGAGAAAAGGAGTTGCTTGGTGTAGACGGAGAGTTAGATTTAGGGTTAAGTTGTAGACGGAGAGTGGAAACGATTTGGGGAAAATGCGGCCAGGATAAGCGTGGGTAGGGTTAAACGTGATATGCTATTCAATTACAATTTTGCCCTAGTATATTTCAATTAACTCCAATTAAACCAAGGCTTACAACGAAAATAAGTGTCGCCGTATTTAAAAGTGTAAATTTTTATTTTCAGTAACACTTATATTGGATAGCGACACTTATTAGCGAGACTAAATTGCAACCCATATAAGTGTCGCCAAATGAAAAAAAAAGTGTTGCCAAATGATTGTTTTGGTGTAGTGGTCCACCCCCCTTACCTCACCAGAAACACTGCAACATAACCCGCTATCCACTAACCCGTTAACCTAATATCTCCTCATCTCCCCCAAACACCTAAAGCTTCATCGCCTTCTCCAAATTTCCAAAACTAACATTCGCCAAATAATCTAGTGAGATCCTGAGCCGATTCATTTTTTAAAAAGCAACTACCAATGATTCGACGATGATCAGAGGGCGAAATGGAGTACAATTTTACAACATGGTAACAGAAATTGCATAGAACTGATGATAGGAGAATCGATGAAAGACGCAATAGATGGATGATCAGCGTTACCTAAATTCGCTGTTGGAAATAATGATCGAAATAACGATGGAATTTTGCTTTGAAGTTCCGGAGCTCAAAAATTCGTCAATGGAAGTTTCAAAGGTTAGAGCAAGTAAAGAGAAGGAAGAAGAAGCCGAGCAACTTATAGGCGGGAAAACTGGAATTCGAATCGGCTCAGAACGACATAACGATTCAAGTGACCCATGACCTAACAACTCCAGCGACTCACGACTTAGCAACTCAGATGGCATGAGTTAAAAGGTGTCGAAGCACACGACCTAGTCCCTAGGCGTATACTTCGAGGGACAAGTGTTAACACCTCTTTTTCAATGACTTATGACTTAACAACCTAAGAAACTAAGCGACTCAGTGGTCCAGAAACCCAGCGACCTAACGAGATAAGAAGGCTGCGACCTAACTCCAGAAAGTGACCTAGCGACCTAACTCCAGAAAGCGACCTAGCGATCTAACTCCAGAAAGCGACCTAGCGACCTAACGAGTTAGCGACCTAGCGACCTAACGAGTTAGCGACTTAGCGACTTAGCGAGTTAGCGACCTAGCGACATAGAAACTCAGGAAAAGGGAACGACTCAACATGCTCCAAAATAAAGCCACACGACCTATGTCTTCTGTTAGGTCGCTCACGACCTAATCCGACCGAGATAACTTCTGTATTTACAACCTTAGGTCGCTCATACCCAGTATCTCTCCCAGAATGGCTCCACTAAGTCGCCAACGACTTAAGCTAACTTGGGACGACCTACGACCTACGACCTATCTTCAGATTTTCCCTATAAATACCCTGCCTACACCATATGCAAGGGGGACTTTTTCTAGACTTTGAAGCGCCGAAACTCTGCTGCATTCACGACTTCTACAACACTTCTACAACACTTCTACTACCAAAAACATTCCAAACTACCTAAAGAAAGATCAACTACATTCAAGATGGATTCCAGAATCTCTTTTGCATTGTAGTGCTAATCACTTGCATCGATTGTTGAGTAATCGAAGGAATTCTTGTAAAGCTTGTAATTGAACTTGTAATAAAGAAGATAAAGTGGACGTAGGCTTAATTTGGAGCCAAACCACTATAAAACTGCTGTCTCTTTACTTTTCTGCTATTCTCTGCTTATTTCCAGTTCCCGTACCAACGGGTGGTGCTTTCACTTTACTAATACTCACACCGGGGTGTTAGCGTTCGATTTTTACGTTAACAACCGGAGCTCCATCTTCTACAGTAAAGTAGCTCCTATACACAATATGCTTCTATGAACCCCCATAGATTTCCATCCCATTCTAACTTTTCTTGGTTAGATATGGTCCTCCAGTTATGGTGTTAATCACAAGTCTTTGTTTAACCTTCCTAGGTCCATCCTCGCTAGGTCCAGCCTACCCCCGTTGAGCCATCTGTCCTTAGGGTTGATTATTCACTTGCCCGCCATATTGCGTGTCTTTCATGTACTACTGAAGCCTTTTCTTCCTGATCAGGTCCTCGATCACATCCCGCAAGTATCGACACTTGTTCGTATTATGCTTATGGGTTTCGTTGAAGCAAAAATATTTCCTAAACATCTTATCTCTTTCATTTGATTCCCTCCGAGATGGTTCTTATAGTTCTCCGTTCCCTGCATGGTAGGGTAAATATTCTCCACGGTGTTGTTTAGAAGTATGCAATCTTCATATTTCAGGGACCTTGGATGCTTCTTAAAGTCCGTTTCCCTACCTCTGGCACCCTGATTTCCTCTTTTCTGGTTGTTGTTTTTATTCCCAACATTAATAACAACATTCCCGATAATCTCACCAGTTTGCTTCATAGCGACGTTACTCTATGCTACCTTGGCAGATGGCTTTCCACCAACTTTTCCGACATCCAGATCTGCCTCTACCAAGCGTAGATACTTTGTTGCTTTTCGTTAAAGCCTCTCCATGGTTGAAGGTGGCTTAACCTTCAGCCACTTACCAAAATCATTTTTTGGATGGATTCCTCTAATCGTTGTCATCAACACAATATCCTCTTTGGTATTGCTCACCTCAGTCGCAAGCTAATTGTATTGAATCTACTTAAGAAATTTTCCAAAGACTCTTTGAGACTTTGAAGAATATTGGATAAGGACATCACATCCTTAGGATGAGCACTTGAACCGCTCCACAAACTTTCTAGCCAACTAGTCAAATGAAGATATGGACCTCAATGAGAGTCAAATAAACCACATCATGGCCACTCCTTCAAGTAATATCGAGAAACATCCACATCTCACGACATTTGTTACCCTAGCACCATCCATTTGCCACTCGTACTTCAGGAGATGTCCTAGATCAGTTGTTCCATTGTAAATTGACATCGTGGGAATCAAAAATATCCTAGGTTACTCTTTCCATAAAATTTCATCGATGAACGGGTTTCTACTAGGCAAAGAACCCCAATAACTGATATTTTTATGCTCGTGCTCATTCACCAGCTTCCTCACTATATCAACCGAGGTTTCTGGTTCAACTTAATCGATCAAACCACGATCATTAAGGCCTGCCCCGAGTGTTTGGCTCCATAAACGGTCTTGGTTAGTTCCATGATATATGGGTTCTACTGTCTATGGGAGAACCCTCTGCCCAGTCATTTAACTTCATGCTTTCTATGTGATGGCTCACCAGTAGTTGTTTGAACTCCACCACTCTGGCCACCAACTACATGACCAACATCAACATCAACGTCATCTTGCAACTCAACATTTATGTCATAATCAAGACTCGGGACCTAGGATCGGTACCGACCTGTAAATTTGGATCGACACCAAGTTGACCTTGTCGACCCAAACTTTTCCAATTCCAAATTTTTAAGTACCAACTTCCCCTCTCCCCATCTTCTATTTTCCATCTTTAAAGTTCTATCCAATAAGGAAGAATTTTCTTCTTTTGAATCAGAAGATGTCAATTTTTTTCTACTTCTCCTATGCCTCTAGGATAGCAAGGTTAACCATTCCATGTTCTCTGTTTTTTTATCATAACATTTTGGCTCTCTGTTAACTTTTTGTTCATTTCCATCATCATCATGTCCAAATCTACCTTAGTTACCATTTTATATGCATTTTGAATTTCAACAACAATAGGTTGATTAGTCTTTTCTCCATGTTGAGAGCCTTCATTCTCAGCATCAATGGTAGGTCTAGAAATAGTTGACTTCTCTTTAGGATTTCTAAATTACATATAATGATAGATCTTAAGGAAATCTATGTAATCAAGGAACCTCCAACAACATTTTTTAGATCTAACTCATGGATTATAATAATCTCATGGTTCAAGATAGACCCAAATAGCGAGAATATTGAGTTTTCTCAATAAAAGCACCAAAATGTTCGTGTAAAAAGTTAGACAAACACTTGATTAGATTGTAAGAAGAGATTAATGAAGAAATTAAAAAAAGAATGAAGTAAACAGCACATAAGAATTCATAGTGGTTTGGCAAATACTCTGGCCTACGTAACTTTGTTAATGATTTCTGAAGTTATTTACAACTATGATTTTATAACTCGGTCGCTTATAAGTCGGTAAAGGTGCGACAGAGCCTTGAGATAAAATCAGAAAATCTAGAAAGTAAAGAAAGGATCACGTTTTTGTTCTCCTCTCCTCCTATTTATTAACGTAGATCAGTGAAATAAGCTCTCATATTTGCTACCTACATTCAGAAGGAGGTTTAGGAGGGAGAGCGTGGCCATGTTATTAACTCGATAGTAACTTGGTACTGAGTTTGGCCTCATGACTATGAGTTGTGGATTCCCATATTTCTCAAGTATTTGGCTTTGGTCCTTCACTTTCTTGGACGGAGTGCTCGGTCCCATCTCTCATGGCCTTAAACTTTTTTCGTGTGTAATTCAATCTTCAATTTCATTGAAACAGCTGTACTAAGTTGATTTCATGACTTGATACCCAGTTGAGGCGTTCAACTGGGTACTGAGTTGACACTTAGGTTCATATTTGGCAATTTTGGCTTTCATCACTTAGCTCATCTAGAGATTGGCAAGGTGTCTTCAAGTGGAAAGCAAGGTTCTTCATCAACCTTTTGGCCTTCGATTGGATTTTGGTCTCCAAAGTTAGGATTTAGGATTTTCGGTTTACTTCCCGATCATTCAATGGTTCTGATTCATGCAGATATGGATTAGTTCAAAAGCTTGATAACATGGACTAAACTATATAAACCTGAATTTTTTACTTTTTGAACTACTTGAATTGGCATATCATCTAAACTCCATTCCTACAACTTTCTCCAATATGAAATGCATTTCAGCGATCCTCCCTCCTATGATTTTCAAATTCACAAATTTTTGTAAAACGATAAAAATTGTTGTATAATATGTATTTTAATATAATTGTCAAACCTCATGCTTATTTCAAATAGCATATGCAATATGTGTTTTAAAATTTTTGAGTAGAGATTCACTGGTATGATAGGAAGAACTACCTATACTGGAAGTAGTATGAATAGTCATTGGCAACTTAATAGGTATTTCTGCTTCTTCGTTGTCGGACTCATCTTCATTAGTAGACTATTATTATTTGAACCGTCACTATTTGCACCATCATCATTTGACCCATATCAGTTGAAGCGTTATAATTTGATTAATCTTCAGCACTAACTTCCTGTAATTTTTCCAATTTTTGTACTACAACCATTTTCTTTGCATTTTCGAGTTCCCTAGCTCGTTTCCATTATAAGGATGCAGTCATCAATTGTTTGTCCTTTCTTAAAAACAATTTCAACATATAAATAAATATAAAAAATTAGAAGAAAAAAATTCACCGAGAAGAAATTTAATTATGATCAAGTGGATAGGTTAAAGCCATATATATATATATATTCTTTTTTAGTAACTGTAGACATACATCCATAACGATGCTTGTGATGGTTCAATCCTCTATCATATACCAAGGTATCCAAAACAATAGGATGGATAGTAGCTAAATTGGATGTTATAATATGTTACGAGTAACGTGTAGACAATACATAGCGAGAGTGTGCGGATTACATTTTTTTCCTTTGGGAATTTCGGAGACGAAATTCTTTTTAAGGAGAGAAGAATGCAATAGCCTGGTATTTTTAATATTTAATAACATTGGATTTAATTGATAATTTAATTAATTTGAATATTGGAGGGGAAAAATAGTCATTTTTCCAACTTTGGAATTTGACGATGGGGCATGCGCCACTGCATTTGGCTTGTTTTCTGATTTACACCGTATATTTATTTGTTTGATTCAGATCATATGGTGGAGATAATTGCGAAATAAGTTTCAGGTCTTAGGTGGGATTTGGGCAGAAATTTGAATTTTGAGCTGTATGGACATTTCCCAGACATATAAAAGCCTATAAAACTATACGTTACTTCATAAAATCATTTCCTTCTTGTTTTTCTCTTTTCCCTCTTCATTGTCAAACTTCAAAACCTTGTAACTTTCTCGTTTGTCAATGAAATTCAACAAAACCAATGGAAAATCGAAGGGGACGATGATGGATACGATTTGGAAAAGGAATTAGGATGCATTTCGGAAGTTGGTGTGTGTGCAGTAGTCCTGATAGCGAGTAGTTTTGGGATTTGGAGCATTGTTTTGGTGAGTGGATTATTTTTACTGGTGTATAATGAAATGGGAGTGTTAAAATCATTGTTAGGTTTCTGATTAGGATTGAATAACGAAATTAACAGTGATTAACTGATAACTAACTTGATAAAAATTGGTTGCTTGAAGTTACAGTAAGTATAATCTAACAAATTTGAAGATAACTTAATCCATATAGAAATTATTAAACATGAATCAATAAATAGTGTTAGGACTTTAGATAATGAAGTAATAAATATGTCTAAACTAATTATAATAAGTAAAATTAAAAATATATTAAAGTGTAAATGAATGGAACGAACTAAGAATAAAATGAATTCTAGAAATTTAGAAAAAACGCGACGATCGTGATGGCTGTGAATTCTTGAGAGATTGAACCTAGACCATTTAAGGCCGGTATGAATTGGAGACACTCTTCGGGATCAGGACTTCATGTAGTGCTTCAGACTACTTCATAGTAAGCTATGCGATACGATGGTGATGTTGCGGAATGTATAAACGTTGTCAAATATACGTGAATGTAATGACCGTGAAATTAGATAATTAACTAGTTTAGTGATGTTTTGATATTGTATTGAATATGTATGATTGGATATTGGAAGTTGTTCACACTTGATGTGTCATTTATTGTTGTGTGGTAAGATATTAGATATTCGATATTAAATATGTGTATGAGGTATACATGGTCCAAGGAATAGTTGTCTTGGGGAAATTGTTGTTCCCTCAGCATTCGAAAAGAAAATATTTGTTTTGAGGAAATGGTTGTTCCCTCAGTATAGTGGTTATTAGCTTAGGAAATAAATGTTTCGGGGAAATGGTTGTTCCCTTAGTGATAGTATATATTTTTGTTTAGAAATGGGTGTTCCTCGGAGATGTGAATTTGGTATACGCCATTAGTTGAGTATATATAGTTGTATATAACATAAGATGAAACTGAATATGATCTTAATTATGTAGTCAACCCAGGTTTAGTGTTAACATTACTCCATAGGTGCAAGTAGGCAGGTTAAGGTATGTGCATGGATTAGTTAGAGCATGTGTATAGGTGACACTAATGATGTTTTACCAGTCTTTTTGTAGTATATATGAGCTAGATTTGTTTCACTCACCAAAATTTTGTCCGGCCCACTCCTATTTTCCTTTTTATTTATATTACTGGGTTAATGAACCCTAGTGGCATGGTGAATGATTGTACCAAAATTGGGCACAACACTCTTCAGAAGTCTTTGAAGAGATAAAGTGAAGAAATTAAATGAAAAAAGAGGAATTATCTAACAAAAACTCCAAATTTCAGGAATGAGAATAATTAAAGTGCAAGGAGACACAAGAATTTAGAGTGGTTCGGCGTATAGCCTACGTCCACTATGAAGTAGTTTGCTTTATTAATCTTTCTTTTGCATTTACAAGTGAATTCAATGATTTACAGTAGTTAATTGTGATTTGCAGCAGTGAATTTCATTTGTGGCAGGAGCAATTGAGTTCAGATCTGGATCTGGCGGAGTCCGGGCGTTGGAGATCTCAAAGAGGAAGAAGAACCCCTTTTTTGTTGGCTTTGGGGTCTATTTATAGGTGTAGGAGGCTGGTATTTCGCTCAGATCTCGGGAGACCCTCTCTGGCACGTGACCAGGCCCGCACGCCCAAGCCCGTGAAGTTTCGGTCCGATCCGTGATCGACACGAACATATTTCGACTCGATCAAGATTTCATCCAATGGATTCAAAATTTGGCGTGGACATTCCTTAGCATGCACGTAGTCTTCTATGAAAATTTCATAGCATTTGGACTTGTAGATTAGGAGATATGATCGATACGAAATGGAGTTTCCGGTAGGTTGTTTCCTTCGACTCGCTCCTGTTTCGACTCGCTTCCTTTCGACTCGATGACGTGGCACTTGATTCTTACTCTGTCCTGGATGTTGCTTCGAGTGAGTCGAACTGTTCACTGATTGAGCGAGTCGTAGTGTGCCCAAATCGAGCGAGTCGAAGTAAGCACTTGGTCGAGCGAGTCGAAGCAAGCATTGGTCGAGCGAGTCGAAATGGGGCGTCCTGGGAGGTTTGAGCAGTGGAGTCGAAGTTGACGGAGTCGAACAGTTGTTTGAGCGGAGCGAGTCAAAGTGTGCACTTTCAATGGTTTCAAACTAGAGCGAGTCGAAGAGAGCAGCCCTGAGGGACGTGAAGCGAGTCGAAGTTGGCTTCTCCTGAGTGTTGCGAAGTGAGTCGAAGGAGCGAGTCGACTGGCAATTGATTTTCATCCAATCTTGTATCGCTCATAACTTGAGCATACGAACTCGGATTGACTTGAGATTTGAAACGTTGGCTCTCATGGCTTAGCTTGTCATGTCCTACCAATTTTGGCTCGATCCGGACTCGGACAAAATTGATCGATATCCGTAGTGAGCCCGTATATAACTGATCTCTGGGACGGGCCATCACTGGTTACTAGTCAATTCCTTGGTGTTACGGCATTGCCAAAAGGCGGGATAACATTTGCCCCCCAAAGTACGTCTTGTGGAAACATGATGTGCTTTGAAATACTGCCATCTTTACTCTGAATAGTTATCGTCTTCTTGATGAAAGCTGTAACCTTTGACCGTTCTTCTTAATAATGTAAACTGTTGACTGTCGACTGCTGTACCATGTATTGTTTCAACTGATTGTTGTATGCTAGTGGTTACCCGTTTGCGGTTGTAATCATTAATGGATGAGTTTCTGATTCCTGAAAATCCAGAATGTTGAATACTAGTCCATCATTCATGCATATATGTTAACCTGACTCTTGTTGACATTCGTAGGTCCGCGAGTCGTTGTCAGTTTATTTTACTTTTGAATTACGTATCGATCCTCTCCTGAACCGATGTGAAATTTGCTGCAACAACACTCGATGGTTGCTTTTGCATGCTCCTTCGTAATGATCCTCTCCTGAATCGATGTGAAGGGTTGAAACATCGAAGATGATTTTTATTGGATTTATGGATGCGAAGTAAGTATGTCAAGTTGACGGAGTTGGCCTCTGGAAGCCATGATTTGATGGATTCGAATTGTTCGTATCGATGCTCTAGTGAAGGAGTTGGAAACTATGGACATGAACATGAATTTTGCATCGATAGACGTAGGGTTCGGTGGATACGACGTGCTTGTTCGACTCGATGATGGACACGAACTGAACGAGTCGAATTGGAACGAGTCGGAGTAAACTTCCTTGATGGCTGTGAGCTGAGCGAGTCGAAACGAAGCGAGTCAAAATAAACTTCCCTGATGGCTGTGAGCTGAGCGAGTCGAAACGAAGCGAGTCGAAATAAACTTCCCTGATGGATTCGAATTGTTCGTTTGACTGCACTGGAGACAGAGTCGAAGTCAAGTGATATGAAGGGGAGCTTCGCATCGATGTAATGAAAACGGAGTCGAAACGTGCGCTCGAACCCATTGGATACGAAACGTTTCTTCCTTTTGCTTTCAATTCCATATAAATACTTCATACTTAGCCATTTTTTCACTTTTTACTTTTCGTTTTCCTGCCTCTCCTTCGTATCGCTCTGAGACTAGAGAAAGCAAAGAAGAAAAAAACACTCTCGTCCTCGAACTGATTTACATCTCCAATTACTCGAACCAATTAACAAATTTAGGTAATCCAATAAGCGAATCTACACGTAAACGAGGAGACTCGATTCTTAACACCAAACCCATCAGTGTCGCGATTGATCGAAAAGCCCTTGGCCTTAGCTTCGCGTCGATCTGGAGCAGGGGTTTCGAGATGATGAGGAGGAGTCCTTCGTATCGATCGATGGTGGAGCTTCGCATTGAGTCGAACGCTTGGCATATGTGGATCGATACGAAGGGGCTGTGTCTGATGGACTCAATACAATGGCCCTGGATCGAGTCGAAAAGTACGCCTTTTGATCAAGTCGAAATTGTGGCCTTGGAACGATTCGAAGTGGTGTGCCTTGGGATCGAGTCGAACTGCGTAGTTTTCTATCGAGTCGAAACAGGGGTTTTGGATCGAGTCGAAGCAGAGGCTTCGAAGCGAGTCGAAGCGCGTGGCTTTGGACCGAGTCGAAGCAGAGGCTTCGAAGCGAGTCGAAACGCGGGGCTTTGAACCGAGTCGAACTGCGCACCCTAAACAATCGATTCGAACTCGCGGCTTAGTGAACATTTCGAACTTGAACCAGAACGATTTTCTTGAACTTGAACTTTTGATGATTGACCACTGATTTAATTTCGACGATATCGAAAATTCTAGTGTCTTTGACCACTCAACTCCGACGAGCTTCAGATTTGCTTAACTGGACTTAATTGTTTCACCGCACACCTGATTGCCTATTGAAGTTCATCGATGAAACTGGAACTTACTAAAATAATAACACATTATAACTCAGACTACTAGCTAATTACTGGATGGCATGGTTGTGACGGTCAGCAATGACGGTCCTTCCGACTGAATTCCGAAGTCTCATCGTTTACACGTTTTCCTTAATCCGGTTGATCTTCCCAAATAATATATAGTACTACACTGCACAACAAGCTCACACACTTTACACTGGGGGATGCACGAGTGTTATTTGTCAGTTTAACAATGATTTTTTATAAGCTAGCTAGTTATGGATCCTTCAAGTTCTCAGCAGCCGGAACTCCCAAGTTCTATTCCTCCAACCATAGAGATACCGGTTATCGAAGCCGAAGTCATAGAGCCAGCTCCGGATGAGCGTCCGGGTGCTCGGTTTATTCTCAATCCAACAGATTCCGTGCCGTCGGGTATCTCCGAAGATATGTTAGGACAGATTTTCTTAAGGCATGGTTTGTCGCTAGACGACGTGCTACTTCCTGGGCCAACTGACAGGCCACACAATCCCCCGGGGGGGTTTACTGCTTTCAACCGTCACGCTTGCACAACGGGGACACTTCCTCCCTTCAATGAATATATAAGGGAGATGTTATCGTTTCTTGGCATAGCTCCATCTCAGCTACATCCCAACGGGTATGCCTTATTGAACAACATCTTTGTTCTCTTTATGGAGATCCTCTTTCGGCCGCCGAAGCCGATCGAGATCCGATATTTATTCAATGTCAAGAGCCATGGAGACAGCCCCTCTTTCACCTTCCTGGAAGCGGTCAGGAGGTGACACATTGTACAGGGCTCCTGGTGAAGGCTAAGTTATTATAAAATCGAATGGTTCTACGTTCGGTGCCCCCCTGGATTTGCTGGGCGGTGGTTGGATAGACGTAAGTGTCGCCACTTCTCTCTTGAATCATTGAGATACTAGTAACTGACTTCAAAAACTGACATACTTCTCCTTTCCTATAGCCGCAATCTCTCTTCCTGATGGCGCATACTTCAGAGAGCTTGTTCGGATTCTTCAAGCATTTCCGAGCGAAGAGAGGCACATAGACTTAGTCCTGACCGATAGGAATTTGAGGGCTGTCGGGCTGATAGAATGAAGACAGGGCATACATCTGAAAGTGATACATAGAGTGTCCCCGAAGAAACGCGTGAAGCGCAAAGCGCCCGTAGTCGTGATCACCGAAGAAGTTGATCCAGAAAGAACGCCCACCGATACTGAGCTCCCGGACGGGCCTCCTTCCGATGTTCAGGATTCCGGAGGAAAAAGACAAGGCAAGGCTGCTACTCACAAGCGCTCTAAATCCGGGAGATTTAAATCCGTGGTCGTGTCTTTGCCCGTCCCAGGGATTAGAATTGTGGAGGCTTCTCCCCCGCTGGTTGGGAATCTTTTTGAGGGACTTGCCGATGTTCCGATTCCGGACTTTGTGTCGTCTCAACACGATGCCGGGATGGAGGAGCTCGATAGTGTTCATGAACCGAGCGGGTCGCTTGCTACGAGTACGGCCGACATTTCCAGTTGGTCGGGGGATTGCACATGCATACACTTCACTACACTACATGATTCACAACTGTACTTCGTCCGACTTAGGAAGTTACTAACTCTTTCTTCATTTATCATTTTCAGGTACAATGTTTGAAAGGGGATCGATGCTTGGGAATCTCCGTTCAGCCCGAAAAGCTTCTGGTTACTATGATTCCCGCAAGAGGGATTCAGATAGAGATCGTGATCGCGAATACTCTAACCAGGATAGGTACGGGCGTGACAGGGAGTATAGACACCGATCCAGATCACGCTCTCCTCCTCCTAGACTTCCGTCTCCTCCTCCTGTTCAAACTTCAAATCCAGCAGAGCCTCCTCGTCACAGGCTATCTTCTCACGCTTCTAGGTCCGAAACTCATCTTCAGAGAGTCGAGACCACGGCCTCTATGATTACTGAGCAGGTCCCTACTGAACCCACATGGGAAGGAGCTCTTAAGTTGGCTCAGATGAGGAAGGACTTTCCAAACATCTGTTTCGATGGTTACGTCTTCCCACCACACTTAACAAGAATCCCATCAGGGGTGGAAAACACGGTGCACGACTTCGTTCACGACATATACACCCAGTACCGGGAGTGGGCAAAGGCTGCCAAGAAAGCTTCTAAAGTGGCCTTTGAGTGGGCCAAAGCGCTCGAGAAGATGGAGACCGATCTCGCAAAAAGGGATCGGATTATTCAAGCACTCTCCGCTGAGTCCGAGTCTTCTCGGAAATCTGAGATTGAGGCCGTTAAAAGGGCTGACGAGGCGAAGGCGGAGATGGAGAGGTTGGGACAGACTCACGTTGCCCTAGTGGAGGAGATGGGCCACCAAAACACTAAAGTCATTGCTGAGCGGGACGCGACGGTCAAGGAGCTTAATGAACTCAAGGCCAAATTTGCTGATTTGGCCAAGGAGAAAGACGACGCGAACAACGCAGCCCAAGAGGCATGCGAACAAGCTGTTCTGCTCAGGGATGAACGGGATGCGGCGGTGGCTAAAGTCCAGAAGGTGGAGATTGAGGTCGAGGAGAGGGTGAAGCTGGCCGAGTCCAGGCTAGAGGCTGACATCGAAGACCTCCTTGTTGTTTACAATGCTAATATTCTGAGGCATAGGGGCCTAGCCTGGCTCGATGACTTTTCGACTCATCTCCACAATTCTTGGAGCCGACTGGTTGAGGAAGAGAAAGAGGCGCATCAGGGCGAATCCGTAGATGAATTCGAACTCGAGAACCGCATTCTGACTGATGATGAAAAGAAGGTTCTCCACGAGTCGATGATTCTGCGTGAGAAGGAAAAACTTGGCGCCCAGCATTTTGAAGTGGGAGAGGGTTCTGGAGTTGACCATCATGAAGCAAGTCTCGAAGTTCTCGTATCAATCCAACCCGAATCCTCGTCTGCGGTCGATCCCCAGGCTATTCCTGCTTACAATCCGGATCAGCCGTAGATGTCTCCGGCTGCTGCGCAAGTTACTGATGCCGCCCTGCCGCCTACAAGTCGAACTAATGAAGGTATTCTGAACATTCCACCTCTCTTAAATCAGAATCTTTGATCGAGTTAAGTCCTAACAGTCCTTTTATTCTTTGTCCAGTGATCGATGCTGCACCGGCCATGCCTCCTGCCACCCAAGAACCATATCAAATGCAGGAGGCTATCGTGACCGAGGCAACCACCATGAGTACAGCTGCCCCGCTTGACGATCTGCAGGGAGGCACGATCACGTTCGAAGAGCAGCTGATGGATGAACTCTTTCGTCGCCACGGCGATCCTCGTGCTGACTTGTCATCTGTTATGAGCGGAACTGATCTTGCTACAAGCTCTTTAATGCTGACTGCTGATGCCCCCAGCGGGGCTCGAGTAGTAACCGAAGATGAGAGGTTTGCTCAGATTGACGCTGAACTGGCAGCAGCGGCTTATGGCGGCAGCTTTGGAGGTGGGATGGCAGCATCGAGACCTACCCCGCTCGGAATGATGTCCCCTGGTGGTACTGTCTTTCTCACCAGCCTGCCCATTCCACCTTCTATAATTGATCCCGTTCCTCCGACTCCACCCATAGGGAGCATTCTTATTCACACGAGTTCGAAGGAGGACGTCGACATAATGCCCTCGCCTGAAGACCAACCGCCGAAAAGCAAAGGCTCGAAGAGGAAGACTGGTTATTGGTCCAACGGGTCCACACCGAGGAGGAAGCTAAGGAAAAAGAAAGATTAGGAATGCTCTCCCGGTGTATTTTGATTTGCATTTTGTTAGCCGTGTATAGATGCGGGTTCGGCCCCAGCTAGTAGGAATTTTTTGGAAACTTGTACACGAACTTCTTCTATAATCAATAGAAATGAAACTATTCTTTTTTGACTTCTTTTTTGTCATTGTGTATTTGTCTAAGTGTTTCAGTGTCTGGACTACACTTGTGAATTTTCAGTTTCCGAATGAAGTTTGTTTCTGTTCGCCAAGTTCGGGTATTGTGGACATGGTTTGCGACCGGGAAACGAGTCGAATTTTGACGTCGCATTGCTTTAGTCGATGGTTGATGCTTAAGTCTTGCCCCCCAGTCTTGGTGGCATGTTGTAAAACATCAGTCAGTGATTGCCCTTTTCTTCTAGCATGCCGAGTCTAGTGCCGTTGGATGGGCGTTTAAGCCAAACGGGGATTGAGCTGTTTATTCGCACTTGTCCGATCGTTGACGATCATATCCGCACTCCGAGGATCCTTATTTGTTTACTGGCGATTGGTCACGCTGGCTTGAATTTCAATCATCTGCCCGCTGTCTGGGGATTTGGAATTGGCATTTTTACTCCGACTCACGCTCCGGGAGTTTGGAGTTGATAATTATATTTCGATCCATGCTTCGGGAACTTGAAGTTGGTGTTCGGGCTCCGTTCTGCATTCTGGGAATCCGGAGTCGACGTCTATGCTCCGACTTACACTCTGGAAATTCAGAGCTGATGTTTATACTCCGGCTCGCGCTCCGGGAGTTCGGAGTTGATGTTTATACTCCGGCTCATGCTCCAGGAGTTTGGAGTTGATGTTTATACTCCGCTTCGCACTCTGGGAATACGGAGTTGGATGTTTATACTCCAACTCGCACTCTGGGAGTTCGGAATTGAATGTTTATACACCGCTTCGCACTCTGGGTATACAGAGTTGAATGTTTATACTCCGCTTTGCACTTTGGGAATACGGAGTAGAATGTTTATACTCCGCTTCACACTCTTGGAATATGGAGTTGAATGTTTATACTCCGACTTGCGCTCTGGGAGTTCGGAGTTGAATGTTTATACTCCACTTCGCACTCTGGGTATACGGAGTTGAATGTTTATACTCCGCTTCGCACTCTGGGAATACGGAGTTTGATGTTTATACTCCGACTCGCGCTTTGGGAGTTCGGAGTTGAATGTTTATACTCCGCTTTGCACTTTGGGTATACGGAGTTGAATGTTTATACTCCGCTTCGCACTCTGGGTATACGGAGTTGAATGTTTATACTCCGCTTCGCACTCTTGGAATACGGAGTTGGATGTTTATACTCCGCTTCGCACTCTGGGAATACGGAGTTGAATGTTTATACTCCGACTCGCACTCTGGGAGTTCGGAGTTGATGAAGGATTGTCGTGTATCAATCCCTTTTTTGACTTTGATGTGATGGCTTGCCCCCGAGCTCGGGGTTCACTTAGGGAGTGATTGGTTGCATCACAGCCACTCTCTATTTGAATAAATCCCACCGTATGATGAGACTTAGCTCTACGTGCATAGTGATGGTCATATGAAGTATTTCAAGTAAATCACAGCTCTAGCTCGAAGAGGTTGCATTTTATTGCTGAAATAAGAAAGTATGGCAAAGTCAGTTGCCTTATTACAAGTTCTAATTTTGAAATGCATAAACAAATTGCAGAAAAGGAAAGTAAACTAAATGGATAAAGATAGCCTATCAGGTGTAATAGCGGCGAAGGCTCTCGCTATTCCAAGCTCTTGGCAGGGTAAGACCGTTGACGGTCGATAACTTGAATGTGCCATCTCCGAGCCTTTGCTCAATAACATACGGTCCTTCCCATGTCGGCTTCATATGTGAAGGAACCGAATAGATTCTTTTTAAGATGAGATTGCCTAGTTTGAAGGTTCGCGGACGGACCTTGGCGTTGTACAATCGGGCGACTCGACTTCAATGCGCAGCTGCCCTCAAATCAGCCTCTTCACGCTTCTCATCCAGTAGATCAAGAGATTTAGCAAGTAATATAGCATTTGTCTTTGGATCATAGTATGTCACACGATGAGAAGGTACTTCTAGCTCGACTGGAATAACGGCCTCTGAACCGTAAGAAAGAGAGAACGGAGTGTGGCTGGTCGCGGTCTTGTGGGTTGTTCGGTAAGCCCATAGAGCCATAGGAAGTTTATCGACCCACTTGCCCCCGACCTTTTCTAGTCGTTTCTTCAGGATGGACTTTATGACTTTATTAACTGGTTCGACCTGTCCGTTTGCTTGAGGGTGTGCAACTGCGGAGAATTTCTTTTGGATGTGAAATCGTTTGCAGAAATCTTTGAATTCAGCATTGTCGAATTGGGTTCCGTTGTCCGTAATAATGGTGTGTAGGAGACCGAATCGACAGATGATGTTACGAACCACAAAGTTGATTACTTTCTTCGTTGTAATGGTAGCGAGAGCTTCGGCTTCAGCCCACTCCGTAAAGTAATCAACCACGACGATGGTGTACTTCGTACCACCTTTTGCCAGAGGTAGAGCACCGATGATGTCGATGCCCCACATTGCGAACGGCCATGGGCTGACCATTTGCGTTATCTCAGTAGGAGGAGCCCTAGGAATTCGGGCATATTTCTGGCACCTATCACATTTCTTTGCATAGTCCAACGCATCGCGATTCACGGTAGGCCAGTAATATCCATAGCGAAGTATTTTCTTGGCAAGTGCTTGCCCCCCGGTGTGATCGCCACATTCTCCCTCATGCACATCGCGTAACACTTGTTTAATTTCATCGTGAGCGATACATCGGAGTAGGGGAACTGAGTACCCCCTTCTGTACATGAGTCCATTCTGGATTGTAAATCTGAGGCCTTTCGAAGGATCCGTCTTTTTTCACTCCTGTGCTCCGGCAGGGTTCCGTGCTCAATGTAATTTCTGAGTGGAGTCATCCATGAATCCTTTTCGGGGGCGATTTTTCATACCCGGTTTATTTCCACCCGGTCGATACTTGGGGAAGATAGCGTTTCTACGGGAACGAGTCCCATTTGTTGAGCTTCACCTGTGCAGGCTAGCTTCGCCAACGAATCGGCCTTTTGGTTGCGTTCTCGAGGTATACTGTAGATGGCGTAGTAATCGAAATGGTCTAGTACTTCCTTAACTCGAGCTATGTAAGAAGCCAACCTTCGATCTCTTGCTTGATACTCTCCTCATACCTGACACACAAATAATTGTGAATCACAATAAATTTCCACTACGATAATTCTCAAAACTCTAGCAAGTTTCAAGCCAGCTAGGAGGGCTTCATATTCAGCTTCATTATTAGTCGCATGGAAATTAAACTTTAAGGCATAACATATGGATCGACCCTCGGGAGTTTCAAGCACAATACCAGCGCCTGAATACCGGTCGTTTGATGCTCCGTCGGTATAAAGTTTCCAAACGTATTCGGGGGATCCATTGGCTTCAGGCAAGTCCTCTAGGATGGTAAATTCAGCTATGAACTCGGCTAGGACTTGTCCTTGTATGGCCCGTCTTGGAGCGTAAGTAAGGTCAAACTAGCTTAGTTCGATGTTCCACTTAAGTAACCTACCAGACGTCTCAGGCCGCGAAAGGACCTGTCGTAACGGCTGGTCGGTGTAAACAATAATGGAATGTGCCTAGAAGTATGGCCGGAGTTTTCTTGATGCAATGACAAGGCAGTAAGCTAACTTTTCCAGCTTTGAATAATTTCTTTCAGCCCCAGTCAATCGTTTGCTGACGTAGTACACTAGCTTCTGTATACCGTCTTCTTCTCGAACCAAGGCAGTGCTAATTGCATTTTCTGATATCGCCAAGTACGCATACAACTTCTCATGATCAATAGGCTTTGACAGTATCGGCGGTGTGGACAGATGTTGGACTAGTGCTTGGAAAGTGTCCTCGCACTCTGTGGTCCACTCAAAGTTTCGTTTCCCTTTTCGAATCAGATCGAAGAAGGGAATGCATTTGTCAGTGGACTTTGAAATGAACTTGCTCAATACTGCTATCTTTCCATTGAGACTCTGGACTTGCTTTATAGTTTTGGGAGTTTCAAGATTTCTGATTGCCCAAATCTTTTCGGGATTGGCTTCGATTCCCTGGGCGTTAACGATGAACCCAAGGAACTTTCCGGATGCAACTCCAAAGTGGCATTTCAGTGGGTTGAGCTTCATCTTGTACTCCCGAAGTATGTTGAACATAGTTTCCAGGTCTTTTACATGGTCGATGGAGAGTCATGACTTCACAAGCATGTCGTCTACATATACTTCCATTGTCTTCCCGATTTGATTAGCGAACATCTGATTGACCAACCGTTGGTAAGTAGCCCCGGCGTTCTTGAGTCCGAACGGAATAACCTTGTAACAGTAAAGTCCCAGATTTGTTACGAAGCTGGTATGTTCTTGATCGGGTAAATGCATCGGTATCTGATTGTAGCCTGAATATGGGTCCATGAAGGACAAGAGTTTATGTCCAACCGTCGAATCCACTAGCTGATCAATTCTAGGAAGCGAGAAACTATCTTTGGGACACGCTTTATTCAGATCGGAATAGTCGACACATGTTCTCCACTTCCCGTTTGGCTTTCGGAAGAGCACGGGATTTGACACCCATTCATGATATAGCGCATCTCGAATGAATCTGTTCGCTTCAAGCTTTTCTACTTCCTCTTTAAGGGCAGCAGATCTCTCTGGATCCATACCGTGCCTTTTTTGTTTGACCGGGACTTGCCGCGGGTCAATGTTCAGAGTGTGGCTCGCGATGTCCGGCAAGATCCCACACATATCAGAAAGTTTCTAGGCAAATACGTCAAGATTTGCCCGCAGAAATTCAACCAATTCCTCTTGAGTTTGTTGGCTTAGCTGAGATCCAATCTTTATTATTTTTGAATCATCGTTATTGTCAATTGGACATCAATCGTCAGTTCGGCCGGGGATGCTTGACTTTCTTTAGATTCTCCTTCATCTTCAGTTTCTCTCGGGTCAAGGTCCTTGAGGAATTAGCTGGGGTGCCCGGGCCTGGGCCCGGGCATTAATTGTCAATTATCGGCAAAACGGACGTAGAGAAATTCCTTTACGCCCTTTCCCTTCTCCTTTCGCTGCGCCTCCCGCAGCTCAACAACATAACAGGCTCTGGCAGTGGCCTGATCTCCCTGAACGATTCCTATTCCATGATCAGTGGGAAATTTTAAGGTCAAACACCATGGGGCAATGGTTATTCTGAATTCAACGAGGTTCGGTCGGACCAAGAAAGCATTGTAAGGGGAGTCTATATCCAAAACGATGAACTGCAACATCCGTACTCTCCGACGTTCTCCAACTCCCAACTCTACTGGCAGTTCCACCATCCTAGTGGGGATTGTGGCACTTCCGTTGAAACCATGGACTCGAGATTGACAAGGCTTCAAGTCTGTGGCTTCCATCTTCATTTGATCATAAGCTCGCTTGAACAAAATATTCACAGAGCTTCCACTGTCAACTAAGATCCTTTTTATCCAAGCGGGACCTACTTGTGCTGAGATGACCAGTGGATCGATAGTGGGAGCTTCGATTTTATCTGCGTCTCTGCTCCTGAACACGATGTCATCCGTCCTCGTTTTCTATTGCTTGGCCGGAGCCCCCTCATCAAAACTACTGCAACACTTGAAGTCTGCATGCCTGATAGAACTGGCATACGACTCCATTTCCTTCCAGCTTCGATTTGCTGGGTGAGGACCACCACTTATTGTATTGATGACCAACCTCCCGTCCACACGAGCGGGTTCTTCCTGTCTTTCCTGGTTCGGTGCACGATTCTGATTTGATGGGCCTGCACCACCGGATTGCGGCGCCCGTACATACTGATCCAACTTCCGCTCACGTATTAGTTTTTCAATGAGGTCTTGTAAGTGATGACACTCATTGGTGTTGTGGCCATAACTCTCATGGAATCTACAGAACTTTCCTGTTTGGATTTGTCTTTCAGTTGGTGGTTTCGGGGCAGGCTTCTTATACTGCATGGTATTGCAGGTTTGCAAATACACATTTTCCAATGATGTGTTCAATGGAGTGTAATTATCGTACATGGAAGCTCTGCGCCGTGGTCCACGATACTGATCGTGTTTTTTGTTCTGGTTTCTATCGTCCCTCTGCTGATTCTGCTTATTTTGGACGTTCAACTAAATTTTTCCAGAACTATCCCTGGACTGTTTAACAGCGACGTTACTCTGGATACCTTCGATGTTGGGCCCTGCGTCATCCTGCTTCCTAGACTGTTTCGCATCCTCCCTTCTCAGGAATTGGGCTGCCTTGGAATAGAAATGGTCCAGTGACGCAGGTGGTTTCCCAGCTAACCAACTTCCAAACTCAGAATCAGCATCAACCCCCTTAGTCAGAGCCACCAGGATAGAGCTATCGTTGGGATTGCTTATTTCTGCACACGCAGCATGGAATCGCTCCAAGTAATGTCTAAGTGTTTCTCCGAGAGCTTGCGTAACACTAGACAAAGTGTTAACGTCCTTTTGCCTCGCCACATGCATACGAAATTGTTCGACAAACTTGGTGGCCATCTGGTCAAAGTTAGAGATGGAACGCAGTGGAAAACGAGTGAACCACATGGTAGCGATGCCCCTGGGGAAATGGGGAAACTACGGCACTTTACTGCGTCATCAGCTCTAGCAGCATTCATCAGCCATTCGTATTTCAGGACGTGTTGATTGGGATCAGAACTCCCTTCGTAAACTGGCAAAGCTGGCATCCTGAAGTGCTGAGGTGTTTCAGCATATAAGACGTCATCGGTGAAAGGGGTATGACTTCGGGAGATTCCCCAGTCGTCATTAGAGAGACCCTGACTTTCACGGATCATTTGGCGGATCATCGCTAGTATATCTGGCGTTCGGACACTTGGAGCATGTTGTGCCAAGGTGTGGTCGGGTTCCACAGCGAGAGTCGGTACCGGACGCGGTCGATGGTCCGTGGCTCGCCTCCTTGGTTCAACATCCTCAGGGACATAAGGTTCGGGAGTTTGCTCTCGTTGGCTATGTTGAGGATCAGCTTGGTTTCTAGCATCACCTCCCCGTCCGGCAGTGGTTTCTAGCATCACCTCCCCGTCCGGCAGTGGTGGTAGTAGCAATGTTGCCGGTAACATGATAAGGAGCCGCTCCTCCCCGAGTTGGAGGTTCTGTGCGGAGGCTAGCGGATGGTCCAGCTCTAGGTTGCCCAAGGTTCGAAGCAGGTTGGTGTCCCGTGGCCTAGGTATAGCTTCCACCTAACCATGGACGTGTGGATCTAGTTTGGCCATCAGAGGAGGCTGAACTTTCTATGGAAGAGTGAGAACCTTGGTCTCTTCTGGATCTTCTTCGCCTTTGGCGATTTAGCTGGTTAGTCAACTCCGTGTTGGCGCGTAGTTGTTCTGCTAGCTACTGTCGACTTTGGGTCAACTCTTGAAGCAATGTCTGGAATTCTTGTCTAGTGATTGGACCTGATGGATCTGAAGGTCCTGCAGCATTTTGGCTGGATGGAGGTGATTGCACGGGATTTTGTCGGTCCCGTACTCCTTGATCAGCAGTTGTAGAGGTGGTATGTGTGCTCACCATAATGAATTGATGAAGTCCTTTCCTAGATCTGATTGCAAATCTGAATAGAATGGAAGGGCTTCAAAGTTCTAGATCTGAATCTTCTTCTTAGATTTATGCAATCCAATATAGATAGGAGATCCAAAGAGTAGGAGAAAAATTAGGTTTTTCTCAATGAAAGCACCAAAGTGTTAGTACCAAAATTGAGCACAACACTCTTAGGAAGTATTTGAAGAGATAAAGTGAAGAAATTAAATGAAAAAAGAGGAATTATCTAACAAAAACTCCAAATTTCAAGAATGAGAATAATTAAAGTGCAAGGAGACACAAGAATTTAGAGTGGTTCGGCGTATAGCCTACATCCACTATGAAGTAGTTTGCTTTATTAATCTTTCTTTTGCGTTTACAAGTGAATTCAATGATTTACAGCAGTCAATTGTGATTTGCAGTAGTGAATTTCGTTTGTGGCAGCAGCAATTGAGTTCAGATCTGGATCTGGCGGAGTCCGGGCATTGGAGATCTCAAAGAGGAAAAAGAACCCCTTTTTTGTTGGCTTTGGGGGTCTATTTATAGGTGTAGGAGGTAGGTATTTCGCTCAGATCTCGGGAGACCATCTCTGGCACGTGACCAGGCCTGCACGCCTATGCCCGTGAAGTTTCGGTCCGATCCGTGATCGACACGAATAGATTTCGACTCGATCAAGATTTCATCCAATGGAGTCAAAATTTGGCGTGGACATTCTTTAGCATGCACGTTGTCTTCTGTGAAAATTTCATAGCATTTGGACTTGTAGATTGGGAGATATGATCGATACGAAATGGAGTTTCTGGTAGGCTGTTTCCTTCGACTTGCTCCTGTTTCGACTCGCTTCCGTTCGACTCGATGACGTGGCACTTGATTCTTACTCTGTCTTGGATGTTGCTTCGAGCGAGTCGAACTGTTCACTGATTGAGCGAGTCGAAGTGTGCCCAGATCGAGCGAGTCGAAGTAAGCACTTGGTCGAGTGAGTCGAAGCAAGCATTGGTCGAGCGAGTCGAAATGGGGCGTCCTGGGAGGTTTGAGCAGTGGAGTCGAAGTTTATGGAGTCAAACAGTTGTTTGAGCGGAGCGAGTCGAAGTGTGCACTTTCGATGGTTTCAAACTGGAGCGAGTCAAAGAGAGCAGCCCTGAGGGACGTGGGGCGAGTCGAAGTTGGCTTCTCCTGAGTGTTGCGAAGCAAGTCGAAGGAGCGAGTCGACCGGCAATTGATTTTTATCCAATCTTGTATCGCTCATAACTTGAGCATACAAACTCGGATTAACTTGAGATTTGAAATGTTGGCTCTCATGGCTTAGCTTGTCATGTCCTACCAATTTTGGCTCGATCCAGACTCGGACAAAATTCATCGATATCCGTAGTGAGCCCGTATATAACTGATCTCTGGGACGGGCCGTCACTGGTTACTAGTCAATTCCTTGGTGTTACGGCATTGCCAAAAGGCGGGATAACAGTGAACATGATGGCGAAGACTTTATATTGTAAATTTTCCATAAATTGTAAATATAAATTATAATAGTATATTTCTATGTATCATGGATCAAAGTATGATTTAGTGTATAGATCTAATTATGTAATAGGATCTATGATTTATGTATAAGATGTTTTATATTATATGTTATTCCTTCCACTACAAGTTCAGAAAGTTAGTAGTTAGCGTCTATTTTTTTACTTGTTATCATATCATAACGATTTGTTGTTTTCGGTCTTCGAGATGTTAACGTCAGTTTGGGGTCGAAAAGACGGGTTATTACAATTGGCAAAGAAAAACTTTTCTTAAATTATGGACTAGGAACATACCAAGAGAGAATATTTGTATTTTTATAAATATGATTTTATATAATAATATAATATGTACGCCGGGTATAAGTATATGCCTTATTTACCGTTCCAGTTTCATTTCCTATATATTGGGGAGTTGCTAATGAATCTCAAATTCAGGTAGGAAAATACGAGTACCTCGATGGAAATTGGCAAAACAAAGTTGGTAGGGTCGATGCTAGAACTGGAAATAGCACAAGAGCGGATGCTATGGATATTCCCGATGTAAACATTCCCGCTTGGTTCCACCGATATACGTAAGTGATCAATCAAACCAGTGCAAACCACATAGAACATGCAGCTACAACCCAAGTGGTTTAGGTCTAGACACCACCTAATGTGATTTCCCAAAGTTATGTAGGGACTTCTCTAGTTTAGGTGGTAGACATTTTGTCGGAACTGAACTGTATGCAGCGATGCGGGCTTGACTTGGCACGTGTGAGAAAGTATTTAATCTTTTGGGTTTAAGTGAGACTAGAAGGAGACGGCTGGGTTCTTAGCACCTCCAGGAAAACCAGCAAATTGGTGGGAGATTGTAACTATTGCAAAATGATGAGGAGAATATTACATGGGTTGATTTTAAGAGAAAGCTTGAAACTAAATTTTTCTCCATCCAAAGCGGAGAAAAGATTTTTTTAGAGAGATTCATTTACCTAAAGTAGGGTGATATGCCTATTGGTGAATAAGTTAATCGGTTTAATGAGTTAGCTAGACTCGAGTTTGAATTAGTTAATACCCCAAACAAGAAGGCAATGAAATTTGCAAAAGGATAATACTCACCAATAAAGGAGTTAGAATTAAACCAGATTCCATTTGGAGCCACATTTGAAGGGTCGGTTGAGGTAGCACTACTGAATTTGGTTAATGAAGAATTATGAAAGGATGAGCTTGAGAAAGAGGTGAATCTACAATAAGGAAAACATAAGAGTGAGAATAGTCATGGAAAGCCAGAAATAAGAAGGTGTAATCGATGTAGGAAGAAATGACATGTAGCAAAAGATTGTAGAGTTGACCTTACTCGGATTAAGTGTTATAACTGCAATCAGTGGGACACATGAAAAGAGAATGCCCGTGTTTACCGAAGGAAAATAATATTATTAGGGCTTACGCCCTGGAAACGGTCCAAAATGCTAGTGTATCACCATCACCCCAGAGAAAGGAAAGCAAATCGTGATTGAAGGTAAGTTGTTAATTTTTGAATTATGAAGTGTTATTATTGATAGTTATCCTTTAAATCTCACACGGTGCATAAGTCAATTAGTAGTATTATGCTTTGAAATAAGTATATATGTTGCAAAGTCCTATAGTGACACTTATGTATTGACATTTTTAGGGAATGGGTCAATTGAAATAGGACTGGATAACTCTTTATAAGATGATAATAGTGTTATGACTTGAATGAGGAGTGAAGGACTAGGCACAATTTTTATTATATATCGTGATTCTGATAGTTTTATGATAATGAGTTGATATATATATATATATATATATTTGTGTGTGTGTGTATCTTTGATGAAGGAGTCCCGTATACCTTCGTTGGAGATTTTAACCTCGCTCCCCAAATAGGTTAAACTTAGTAGGCCCATTGGCATGTCCTTTTGACATATGTTTATAGAGTGGTGACTGAAACTTTTATAGGAAGTTTCCTAGTTAACAAAGGAAAGAGATAAATTTTTGGATCAAGTTAACATAATTTAAATTGTTTTCATTAAAATGTCACATAGTGGATACGTTAGCATAATAAAAAATGTTTGAGTTAAGATATACGAAGAAGATTGAACCAAAGATATGTGTGCTTGGTATTGAAAGATTTTAAAATATATTTGAAGTAGAGTTGACTCAAATAATTTAGTAGTAAAAGAGAATCAGTGATATTGGAGTTTCAACTGATTGGATCGTATTAATCAATTGACTAAAAATATTTTGAGATGTGGATGAAAATTTTGTTTGAAGGGCTTAGTGTTTATTTACGATAAGGTCTCGATGACCCAATGATGCTATAATGTGATTTGACTAGGTGTTCGGTCCATATTGCAAAAAGTTGAAATAATTGACATTCGCATTCTTTTTTTATGTCATTGCGGTAATGCTCGGGTATGAAAGTGAATGATATTTGGAATGCTTTGTTGTTTGATATCATTGTAAAGGTAGTTTTGCTGAGTTGGTCTGTGGATGGGTGTCGTTGACCTGATAATGCAGGTAATGTTACACCGTTTATGTTATTTGGTTTGGATGGATTTTGTTCTCCAAGCAAGTTATTATTGTTATATGGTTTGGATGGATGTTGTGCTCTAAGCAAGTGATTATGATTATATGCATGGATGGATATTGTTCTCCATGCAATTGATTGTCGTCTTGTTGTATCTGTTTTGGGGTAATAGTTATAGATTATCAATACTTGAGCGGTGGTTGAAGCTGCAAGTATATGATTTGGTTTGTATATGACATAAGTTTGATGACATGTTCTCTATGATAGGACATTATCCCTTTTTCTGATGTCCCTATATGTGTTGTGGCGTAAGATGGTACTAAGATTAATTATATCGTGTTGATTTGATTTATATGGCGAGATGCCATCCATGGTGAATTTTCTCGTCCATAGTTTGGAGGAATAGTAAGTCGGCGAAATGATATATGAGGAACTGATACCATTGGTTGGTTTATATTAGAAAGTGAATTGGGGCATGGATTTTTGGTTGTGAAGGGGATCGAGTTTGAATTTTTGATTGTAAAGGATATCCTGGATTAGATTTTTTATGAGACTATATGAGGATGAATGTTTTGGTATGTTGCATGAGTACGTAGGAATACTTGGATATGGATGGGTATTTAGACCATATGAGTTTGTGTTATCTATGAACGAAATGAATTTCTTGGAGTTACATGGGTACGATTTGGCAAGAATAAAGAACTTATTGGAGATGTGACCTTTATTTGTAAAGGACATTCCAACTAAGATTGGTAATGAGAATATTATGAGGAATACTTCTGTTTGATTTGGATAAAGGATTTCAAGCTATCGAGATAAGCTTGATTTGAAGAATTGAAGAAAAGCTATACTGGATTGAATGGATACTAAAATAAAATAAGGAAGTGTACCAGCGAGTGGTCTGAGTTCAGGTATTCCTTAATAACTGAAGAAGTTCATTGGAAAGATTGAGAAAAAAAAGGTATAAAGTTGAATGCATAAGGGATGCAAAGGCGATTTTGTAGAAAATGGAATTTAGAAGTTCAGATATGACTTCGAGTGTGGAGTAGATATAATCTTTTCAATCATCCCTTGGATTGAAAAGAGACTGTCTATTCAAAGAAACTCTATTTAGGAATATCGACTTAAAAATATAAAGTTTACCTAGAATATTAGGTGCATATTTGTGACGACCCACCTTTCTGACCCCCGAGAACGACACTTAATACATCCATGGTATTCATGTGATGTTGCCCAAGTATCTGAAAGACGAGTTGTCATGGGGTAAAATATAAGAACAGAACAATAATCTTCACAATGGAACGGTTAAATATATAACATAAAATAAGACAATACATAAGGTTACTCCTAACATGAAGTTATCAGAGTTACAACAAAAGTAATACTATCAGTCTAGGTAGTTAAAACAACCTGCTTTTAAATATACATACATAGAGCTAGCATCTCATAACAGCAGAAATAAATAACTAGATAGATAAGGAGCCTCCTGCTCGTCCACCATCTTCAAAAGAGCCTAAAGAAACCTATCATTTTCGAACTACTCAAATATAAATGAGTACCCGAGGGTATAGGGAAAATAAAAAATTCGGGTGAGACAATAAGTCCGGTATGAGTAAACTCCAAATAAAAAAAATAGAACACACAAAATAACCTGTGAGACTATGTCGCAAAAATGCAGAACGGGTTTCCCCTCACAAGGAAAACATCCAAGCATAAAAGAATTGACACAAATAATTAAACACCGCGAAGAGCGCAAGACGCTTCCCAATGCAATTAAGAAAGAATCAATCCAAAGATTTGAATCAAAAATAAGGAAAAGGAATTTTTCCAACAATGACTAGGATGGTGCGCCCCCCCTTATCGAAAGTATACCTCTAGAAAATATACTTGAGAACTACGATGTCTCTCGGAAACCTCCAAGCCGGACCCCGCCAACCTTACCGAGTATCTGAGTATCTCCGTGCGTAAAGAACCGAAACCAATCTAGAGTAGACGTGAAAATACCCTAATGGGAGCAACCCCACATATCTTGGCTCCCACTCGCTCTTTATTTAGTCATTTTCGATAAAGGATATCAATGCTCAAAATGTGCAACAAATCGTCTTAGATTGACGAAACAAAAACAAAGGGAAGAAGGGTATCGAAATTGATAGTCAAGATATCAACTATCGGGGATAACAAAACGGTCGTATATGGAAATTAAATCTTATACTTTTTCACTGCTTGGAAAATATCCATATACTTACCTCATCGGTATAAGTATATTCGCAAAACATTTGGGAGGATTTCATATTTCAAAAGCATACTTAGATGGGTCAAAAACAATTGTCTATAAGAAATGCGAATGTTTTCCATTATAATTATAAATATCATTTATAGAAATCTAATCTCCTACACTTGTCACGTTTCCGATATTCTCGACTTACTCTACCCCTTGCCCAAAAACAAAGCCAGGTAAGTCAGGGCACTGGTTGCTCCTAGCCTTGCCTAGACATTCCGGTTCCAAATCTCACAGATAGAGGATCAATCTACTCATCGGCTTTTAGTGCCAAGTATAGGACTACTTAATTTCTATAAATAACCTATTTAAATCATTATATAAATTTCAAAGCTCCTTTAAAATACTTTAAACCAAGATTTAAAACTTGCATTCAAATCATAACTTAAACCCATCATCTTTAAAGGAGAATACGACCAAGAGGGGTGAAGCTCCCACTTAATCAAATGAGATAGCTAAAAGGGGTGTTATTTCCTTTTAACCAAAAAGTCACTAAATGTCAATCCTAAGTTAAAAGGTGGTGTAAGTTCCCTTTAACTAACCATCAAAGTTATTGCTCATAAACTGGCCGAGCACAAATCAAACAAACAAACAAGAATAATAATAAGAATAATAACATACTCATTATTATTAACAATTTACAATCAATGGTTAACACAACATTTATTAAAATGTGAATGAGTAAAAGGAACGAGATTAAGATTACACTCACTGTAAAATAATTAAATAATACTCACAGAATAAGTTAGACCCACTAAACTATGAAAACAAGAAATATACTCACTGAATAAGTTACACCCACTAAACTATGAAAACAAGGAATATACTCACAGAATAAGTTATACCCACCAAACTATGAAAACAAGGAATATACTCACAGAATAAGTTATACCCACCAAACTATGAAAACAAGGAATATACTCACAGAATAAGTTATACCCACAAAACTATGAAAACAAGGAATATACTCACAGAATAAGTTATACCTACTAAACTATGAAAACAAGGAATATACTCACATCCTATTTGCTTTGATGGAGACTTGGAATACTTCACCTTTTATAATGTTAGTTCTTTTCTTTAGTTTGTGAATGAATTAAAATGAGATATGGACTTGGCTATTTATAGGTGAAGAGAATGGTACTTTAGTCATTTCCTATAACCTTACCAGATTCGACCAGATTTTGGTCCAATAGAAACTAGCCTTATGACCTAATTTGATTCGACCACATTTTGGTCTAATAGAAAACATCTTGATGGCTTAATTTGATTCGACCACATTTTGGTCCAATAGAAAACATCTTGATGGCTTAATTTGATTCGACCACATTTTGGTCCAATAGGAATCCTCCTTATCAACTATGGCATAACATGATTTGACCAGATTTTGGTCCAATGGCAACCATCCGCATGGCATAACCTGATTCGACCAGATTTTGGTCCAATGAAAACCATCCGTATGGAATATAATAATCATTATGCTACTTTGTTTTATTAGGAAAGTAATTATATTATTCTGTTTTATTAGGCAGGGTTAATAATTCTTTCTTGTTTTATTAGGAAAACTTATTCTTAAATAAATTGATATCCCTAACCGCCTTATAACTCAACCATCTTTAAACTAACATTTTGCATCAGTTTAAAAAAGTCCATTCGACACGTTTTATCCAAATTTGTATTCTAGATATAAAATCCATTATTTAATCATTTAAAAACATATTAACTATTCAAGTTCAAAGTTATTAAATTATGGGTCGTTACATCCTCCCCTCCTTAAAGGAAATTTCGTCCTCAAAATTAATCAAATAAACTCTAAATATCAAAGAAACCCAAATGATATCATATATACCACACAAAGATACAAGTAAAGTGACATCAACACCACTGGTGAGTACACTAAAAAGAAAGAACAAAATACAAACAACAACTACATCAACTCAGGATAAGAATCCCTAATATAGTCCTCAGTTTCCCAAGTACAATCTCTACATCTCCACTCCACTGAACCTTAACAAGATTCACAACCTTCTTCCTTAATCGCTTTATATCTCAAGCGACAATACGAATAGGCCGCCTAAGAATGGTTAGGTTAGGCTGAACCTCCAAATCAACTTGTTGTCCCGGTTCTACTATCATCGAGGGGTCGTGTACATACTTACGTAAATGAGATACGTGAAATACATTGTGCACATATGATAGTCGATGTGGTAACTCCACTTTATATGCAAGTTTACCAATCCGGTCCAGTATGGGAAAAGAGCCAATATATCGAGGGGCTAACTTCCCTGTCTTCCCAAACCTCACGACACTTCTCAGAGGAGAGACTTTTACAAATACCAAGTCCCCGACTAAGAACTCTAGATCCCTACGCCTTTGATCTGCATAACACTATTGCCGATCTTGCGCTTCCTTCATCTTTCTTCTAATATTAGCTACCTTCTCATTGGCTTCTAAGATTATGTCGGGTCCAAGAACAAGTCTGTTTCCAGATTCAACCTAACACGAAGGAGAATGACATGGACGACCATAAAGAGCTTCGAAAGGGGCCATACCAATGCTTGCTTGATAGCTGTTGTTATAAGTGAATTCGACTAAGGGTAAATGATCTTCCCAAGAACCCCCGAAGTCTAGAATGCATGCTTGCGATAAATCTTTCAAGGTCTGATTCACTTTCTCTGTCTGCCCTGTTTGGGGATGGTAAGCTGTACTTAGACTTAGCTCAGTCCCTAAAGTAGTCTGCAGTCCCTCCCAGAACCTACTAGTGAATATCGGGTCTCGGTCACTTACAATACTACAAGGAATCCCATGGAGTCTCACAATCTCCTTCACATACAAACTCGCCAGACTCGTAGTAGTCCTAGTCAGCTTAACCTGAATGAAATGGGCACTCTTGGTTAGTCGGTCGACCCAAATGCCATCGTTACCTCTTCTTGACCTAGGAAGCCCATCAATAAAGTCCATAGAGATCTGCTTCCACTTCCACTTTGGGATCTCAAGTGGCTGAAGCAATCCAGCTGTCTTCTGCTGGTCACTCTTATTCTGCTGGAAATTTGCAGAACGACTCACAAAGATTGAAATATCTCGCTTCATCCCCTTCCACCAGAATACCCTCTTCATATCTTTGAACATCTTGGTCACTCCTAGATGAAAAGATAATTTTGAACAGTGGAATTCGACTAACACTTCTTGCCCAAGTCCATCAAAGTTTGGAAAACAAATACGCCCATTCATTTTCAATATGCCCCGAAGATCAATCTCAAAGCTAGAAACAACACATTCTTTAACATCCTTCTTAAGTCGAGCTAAAATAGGATCTGCCTCTTGACTGGATGCAATTCTTTCTAACAATACTGGCTTAACTTCTAAATTTGCAACCATTGCAACATTCCTACTCAATGCATCAGCATCAACATTTGCTTTTCCAGGGGTATAAAGAACCTTTAGGTTATAAGAGGCGAGAAACTCCATCCATCTCTGCTTCCTCAAATTCAAATCTTTCTGGGTAAAAGGGTATTTTAAGGATTTTGTGTCCGTGTATAACTCGAACCTTTCACCCAAAAGATAATGCCTCCACATCTTTTGTGCGAAGACAACAGCTAAAAGCTCCAAATCGTGTGTAGCATAATTTTTCTCATGCGGCTTTAGCTGTCGACTCGCATAGGTAATAACTTTCCATGCTGCATCAGAACTGCCCCCAATCCGGTTCCACAAGCATCTGTATACACGGTTAAACCTTCGCTCCCATTTGGAATGGTTAATACAGGAGCGCTAGTCAGCTTCTCTTTCAATTCGTTGAATGCTTGATCACACTTAGAAGTCCAAACGAACTTAACATCTTTCTTTGTTAACTTCGTCAGATGAGAAGCAATCTTCGAGAAGTCCTTGATAAACCTACGGTAAAAACCAGCCAATCCCAAGAAACTTATAACTTCTGTCGCACTTTCGGGCTTCTTCTAGTCTTGAACCGCCACAACTTTAGCTGGGTCCACTGATTTGCCTTCTCCCGAAATAACATGCCCTAGAAACCTAACTTCAGATTTCCAAAAATGGCACATGGAAAAATTAGCCTTCAACACATGGCTTCTTAAGGTATCGAGTACGACACAGAAATGATATTTGTGTTCCTCCTCTGTCTTGGAATAGATAAGAATGTCATCAATAAAGACGAGAACAAATTTATTAAGAATATCTCGAAATTCTCGATTCATTAAGTCCACAAAATAAGCGGGTGTGTTAGTCAATCCAAACGGCATAACTAACCACTCGTAGATTTTTAGGAGTTCAAAAAGCTGTTAAGGGAACACTCTTCTCTGCCACTCTTAATTGGTGGAAACCGGTGGCAAGATCTAATTGAGAAAATATCCGAGCACCGTGGAGTTGGTCAAACATATCATCGATCCTTGGCAAAGGTTATTTATTCTTGATAGTCCTTTTGTTCAACTCCCGATAGTCTACGCATAACCTTAGAGAACCGTCCGCCTTTGTAACAAAGACGACTGGCGATCCCTAACTCGAGGTACTACGTCGGATCAAGCCCTTCTGCAACAAATCATTAGTCTGCCTTTCTAACTCCCTCTTCTCTTTTGGAGCCATCCTTCGTAAGGGTTGTACAATAGGTCTAGTTCTCGGAACCAAATCAATACGAAACTCAACTTCATGGTGAGGAGGTAAACCTTGCACCTCGTCAAAAATATCTATGAAATCTCGAACAACCAGCACATCTCCTAGCTCCAATTTAGCCACTACGAGTGAATAGAGAAAACTGGTCATTAAATGCTTAGGCTCTTCACAAATAATATCAACACCAGCATCTCCTGCATCACTAACTTTAACGAGCTTCAACCACAATCCAAGATAGCTTTAAACTTAGATAACCAATTCATTCCCAGCAACACTCCAAAACCTATAAACCCAAGAATAAACAAGTCAAAAGGAAAGAGATGATTTCGATAAGAAACAGGTACATTTAGACACACAGTGTCAAGATTTGTCGGACCTCCAATTGGGTTTGACACACAAAGAGGATTACTTATGATAACATATTTAAGGTTTAGTTTGTCCATTAGATCATAAGAAATAAAACTATGGGAAGCTCCTGTATCAAATAGCACCCTTATAGGAATATCATAGATGGATAATGTACCTTGTAACACTTGCTTCCCTTTTTGATATGAAGAAGTGGATGGTATCTCTTCAATGTTAAAAATCTGTCCTTGAGATCCCTTTTTAGGAAAAGGGCACTCATTCTTCATATGTCCTGGCTGGCCGGAATTAAAACATGTGGCAATTGGGCAATGATTTGCAAAGTGTCCCATCTTATTGCACTTGAAACAAAGAATGTTGGCCAAGTTGGTCTGCTTCTTCTGTGCTGGAGCGCCATCTTCGGGTTTCTTCCCTGCACCCTGCTTCTTTCCCTTAAACTTACGCTTGAAGTTTGGCTTTCCTTCAATTGGTATAACTGATAAAGGCTTGGCACTTATTGCTGGTATTACACCCTTCTAGACTCCTTCCTTAATATCAAGAGCCTCAAACCTCAAAGCCATGCTAATAATGTTGGTGAATGTACCCATAAGATGATTGTTCATTTCACGATGGAACTCTGGTTGCGTTCCATTCACAAACATTTCATTTTTCTTAAGCGGTGTGTCTATCAATCCAAGTCCAAAACGGGACAAAGCATTGAACTTATGCTCATACTGTGACACAGTCATGTCACCCTGCTTTAAGTCAATGAAACTTCTAAACAACTGAGTTTTTCCGGCTTCTGGAATAAACTGTGCTTCAAAAACTTCCTTGAACTGGGCCCAAGAAAGCTCCCCCTCTGGAGTACTAGCTATTTCTGAATCCCACCAATCCATCGCCGACTTTTGAAGTTGTCGCGATGCCAACAGTCGTTTCTCTACATCCTCCAACCGAAGATCCCTAAATATTCTTTCACAAGTTCGAAGCCACATCTGCACTCCAAGTATATCTTTAGTCCCATAAAATGGTTTCCCGCCCAAAGTGGTAAAATTCTTACATGAAGCTGCAAAGTTCATAGGGGTCTGAACTTGCGGTAACATTTCCTCTACCGGATCTACAGCTGACATAGTAGCATTTCTAGGTACCCTGCCATTGGTAGCCATGCTAGTTCCAGATCCTCTCCTTCCTTCTCTTCTTGTATTCATTTTCTATTATCTGAACAAATAACAGGTATCTTTAGAATACAAAAATAGAATTAAAATGGTTTAAGGAAATAACACCAAAGGATCTAAAACTAAACTTTAGAGGATAAAAATTACAAATACGCTCTCTCAAGATTAACTCATTCTAGGGCATCACTTACCCTTTCTCTAATGAGTTGTACCCCAACCAGGCTAAGGTGTTCGCTCAACCAAAGCTCTGATACCAAACGTGACGACCCACCTTTTTGACCCCCGAGAACGACACTTAATACATCCATGGTATTCATGTGTCGTTGCCCAAGTATCTGAAAGACGAGTTGTCATGGGGTAAAATATAAGAACAGAACAATAATCTTCACAACGGAACGGTTAAATATATAACATAAAATAAGACAATACATAAGGTTATTCCCAACATGGAGTTATCAAAGTTACAACAAAAGTAATACTATCAGTCTAGGTAGTTAAAACAACCTGCCTTTAAATATACATCCATAGAGCTAACATCTCATAACATCGAAAATAAATAACTAGATAGATAAGGAGCCTCCTGCTCGTCCACCATCTTCAAAAGAGCCTAAAGAAACCTGTCATTTTCGGACTACTCAAATATAAATGAGTACCCGAGGGTTTAGGAAAAATAAACAATTCGGGTCAGACAATAAGTCCGGTATGAGTAAACTCCAAATAAATAAAAAATAGAACACACAAAATAACCTGTGAGACCACGTCGCAAAAATGCAGAACGGGTTTCCACTCATAAGGACAACATCCAAGCATAAAAGAATGGATACAAATAATTAAACACCGCGAAGAGCGCAAGATGCTTCCCGATGCAATTAAGAAAGAATCAATCCAAAGATTTGAATCAAAAATAAGGAAAAGGAATTTTTCCAACAATGACTAGGAGGGTGCGCCCCCCTTATTGAAAGTATACATCTAGAAATATACTTGAGAACTACGATGGCTCTCGGAAACCTCCAAGCCAGACCCCGCTAACCATCCCGAGTATCCGAGTATCTCCGTGCGCATACAACCGAAACCAATCTAGAGTAGACGTGAGCAACCCCACATAGCTTGACCCCCACTCGCTCTTTATTTAGTCATTTTTGATAAAGGATATCAATGCTCTAAATGAGCAACAAATCGTCTTAGATTGACGAAACAAAAACAAAAGGAAGAAGGGTATCGAAATTGATAGTCAAGATATCAACTATCGGGGATAAAAAAACGACCGTATATGGAAATTAAATCTTATACTTTTTCACTGCTTGGAAAATATCCATATACATATCTCATCGGTATAAGTATATTCACAAAACATTTGGGGGGATTTCATATTTAAAAAGCATACTAAGATAGGTCAAAAACAATTTTCTATAAGAAATGCGAATGTTTTCCATTATAATTATAAAGAACATTTATGGAAATCTAATCTCCTACACTTGTCACGTTTCTGATATTCTCGACTTACTATATCCCTCGCCCAAAAACAAAGCCAGGTAAGTCAGGGCACTGGTTGCTCCAAGCCTTACCTAGACATTTCGGTTCCAAATCTCACAGACCGAGGATCAATCTACTCATCAGCTTTTAGTGCCAAGTATAGGACTACTTACTTTCTATAAATAACCTATTTAATTCATTATATAAATTTCAAAGCTCCTTTAAAATACTTTAAACCAAGATTTAAAACTTGCATTCAAATCATAACTTAAACCCATCATCTTTAAAGGAGAATATGACCAAGAGGGGTGAAGCTCCCTCATAATCAAATGAGATAGCTAAAAGGTGTCTATTCCTTTTAACCAAAAAGTCACTAAATGTCAATCCTAAGTTAAAAGGTGGTGTAAGTTCCCTTTAACTAAACATCAAATATATTGCTCATAAACTGGCCGAGCACAAATCAAACAACCAAACAAGAATAATAATAAGAATAATAGCAGACTCATTATTATTAACAATTTACAATCAATGGTTAACACAACATTTCTTAAAATGTGAATGAGTAAAAGGAACGAGATTAAGATTACACTCACTGTAAAATAATTAAATAATACTCACAGAATAAGTTATACCCACTAAACTATGAAAACTAGGAATATACTCACTGAATAAGTTATACCCACTAAACTATGAAAACAAGGAATATACTCACAGAATAAGTTATACCCACCAAACTATGAAAACAAGGAATATACTCACAGAATAAGTTATACCTACTAAACTATGAAAACAAGGAATATACTCACATCCTATTTACTTTGATGGAGACTTGGAATACGTCACCTTTTATAATGAATTTTAGTTTTTTCTTTAGTTTGTGAATGAATTAAAATGAGATATGGACTTGGCTATTTATAGGTGAAGAGAAGGGTACTTTAGTCATTTCCTATAACCTTACCAGATCCGACCAGATTTTGGTCCAATAGAAACCAGTCTTATGACCTAATTTGATTCGACCACATTTTGGTCCAATAGAAAACATCTTGATGGCTTAATTTGATTCGACGACATTTTGGTCAATAGAAAACATCTTGATGGCTTAATTTGATTCGACCACATTTTGGTTCAATAGGAATCCTCCTTATCAACTATGGCATAACATGATTTGACCAGATTTTGGTCCAATGGCAACCATCCGCATGGCATAACCTGATTCGACCAGATTTTGGTCCAATGGCAACCATCCGCATGGCATAACCTGATTCGACCAGATTTTGGTCCAATGGAAACCATCCGTATGGAATATAATAATCATTATGCTACTTTGTTTTATTAGGCAAGTAATTATACTATTCTGTTTTATTCGGCAGGGTTAATAATTCTTTCTTGTTTTATTAGGAAAACTTATTCTTAAATAAATTGATACCTCTAACCGCCTTATAACTAGACCATCTTTAAACTAACATTTTGCATCAGTTTAAAAAAATCCATTCGACATGTTTTATCCAAATTTGTATTCTAGATATAAAATCCATTATTTAATCATTTAAAAACATATTAACTATTCAAGTTTAAAGTGATTAAATTATGGGTCGTTACAATATTGCCAATTTACTATATAGTCGATTTCTTTTTGACACTATCTTTATCTTAGTTTAGTATTTTTCTTAAAGAATTCCGTCTAGATTTAGGATTTTGACCATTATGTTTGAAATGGTTGAATATGATAGATTTATTTTGTTTGGATGTTTTGAACGCTTGTATGGTTTGTATGTTGTAGAACTTAAGATGGAATGTCTGATATTTGAGGAGATGATACTTTGAATATCAAATTTATTATATATCTGGAGAAATGATATCATAAGCATAATGATATCACTCAAGTTAGATTGTAACTTATGATGTAAGATATGTTATGTTCAATAGGTTAAGACATCAATCGTTTAGATGTTCTTAAGTGAAAGAATGAATAGTATGGTTATTCGAGTTGTTTGGATTTTTTTGGGTATGATACCGTCCATTTTGACTTACCTTTGTAATTCAAAAGTGAATTTTGGAAACTACTACTGGATGATTTTAGTGTTGAGAACATGCATTTAGAAATGGTATGGGAGACCACAATTTTGTTTGGGCACATTTATGCTTAGGCTGCCAGTTGTTGTGCATTGTGGCATCATTTATTTAAGCTAGTTGCATGGATTGCTTAAGTTATGTACATCTTTGTTTGATGTTTTAGAATGTTTTTATGCAAGTAGCAGAATTTGTTAGGTTATGTTAGGAAGAACGATTTGGTCATGAATAATTGGAAAGTGGAGGAGTAGGTTTGATCTTTCAATTTGAATCCTTTTCAAAACATTTTCCATTTGCTTGATTGTTAGTTAGTTGAATTTAGAGTTGGTTAATTGGTTTCTGGAATTCATTGTTTTTTTGCTTAAATTACTTAATATTGGCTCGATAATTGTTCTGGATCAGTATTTTATTTATGTGATGGATTGTACTATAAACTTGATATGTTTTATGTACTTTGATTCTTATGATTTGTTTCTGGATGTATTCACTATATGCTATGCTGATGTGATTGATTGTGCATAAACATAGAATTTATATGTTCACCCTAGGATGTTTGCGTCATACTTATATTTCATTCATCTCATTCATATAGGAGGGTCCAAAATATTATACTTTTGAATATATATATACTGCCATATGTCATCTGCATACATATTTGATGTAATGTTTGTAACGACCCGTAAAATTTTAACTGTTTTAATAACGTAATTAGTTGAAATTTTGTGAAATTTTTAACGATAAAATTTTGGAATAAAAATTTGATATTTGGAATGCGTCTAGTTAAACATAGCAACTGGTAAATTTTCGTCCGAAAATATGAAAGTTTATTTCGTGCGTAAATTT
This sequence comes from Allium fistulosum, assembly GCA_030737815.1. Taxonomy (NCBI): domain Eukaryota; kingdom Viridiplantae; phylum Streptophyta; class Magnoliopsida; order Asparagales; family Amaryllidaceae; genus Allium; species Allium fistulosum. Next base: position 1,227,744,449 of record CM060905.1, on the reverse strand, counting down.
ACTTCAATTTAATCAGTTAAAAAGCGATGAAAATAAAATGTTTTCGGAACTTAAATATTTTTACATAGAAAAATTCTAAACCATCTTCTGAGCAAAACGTCATTTTCGTTTTTCCAAATTCGGACTCCTTTAGCTCCGTCGATCTTATTTTTCTACGATTTTGCTGCATTTTTCCCCTAGCAGAATTTCGAATTTTTTATATAATTAAATCATACCACGGATATCTGTATACCATTTTGATCGTCTCATCGTGCTAATTTCTACGTTATATTCGACCGTCAAATTCGGAGTCCGGTATGCGGTACGATCTGCTAAATGCCCAGCGTATCGTTCCACACGAGTCTTTTGGTTTTCACTGTCTGTTCATTTTTCCGTATATCAATGTCATTCGCTTTTATATCTCATGCATTCGCATGGTGACTATTTCTATTCCCTATAATCCAACGTTGCATCTATTCATTTAATTCCCTGGTTCATTTTGTTTGCTACTTACTTTTGGCTGTGTTAATATTCATTTGAATGAAGAAATTATATTAACAGCCCGACTCCATTTTTTTTCTTTCTTCTTCCAATTTCTTCTCCTTGCGTTCAGACCTTCTGCCTTCTCTCCCTCTTGTCCAGTTCCTCACACTACCTTTGCCAAAGAACCATGTGTGCCTTTCCTCTTGCTGAAAGCTCCTTCTTCCCCGCATTCCCATATCGACTGAACACCACCTCCACCTGGACCTGCCTCCGCCTTCACAACCGCCTACATGCCGATCAAGCACAGCTCAGTTCATCGCCTTTCTATCATCAAACGCAGCATACGGCCTTCAATGCTTCTGCCCACGCTTTGAAGCCGTGCAACCCGCGTCCACTGAACACCGCGCAACGCACACCCGCCTTCGCCTGTAGCTTGCGACCCCTCCTGCCACCCATGGCGTAGCTCCTCTAACTCGTCCACTCCACGTTGCACATAGATCCAAGACCGCGCTTTTTTCCTCTGGCCACAGCGGCTTCATATATTGGTAAATTTTAATATGTATGTTACTGTAAGTTATATATACGTATCATATTGTTGCTTATATATATATGGGTCGCTTATAATGTTACGTCAATAATGTTTACAATACATCATATTATATAGTTATGTATGTTTAAGGGTGTGTATAGATTTTATAAAATTAATAACATATAGATTTATATGTACACAGTAAGATATAAAGCGTTACTACTATGGGTACTTTTATATTTTTATATTGAGGCTACCTCTTCCTTGTTTGCATAATTTTAAAGTAGTCTGTACATGACTAATTAAAGAAGCTATATATTTTTCACTTACGCACGATACTGTACGTAAGTATATATTCATATATAGTTTATATAAGTTGTTGATAGCTATACATTTTGTTATTGATATAAATATATATTTTACGCGATTTAAAATATATATTTAATGTATATGTTCGGTCCTTTTAAAGCCGTTTCTAAAAAAAAGTATATATGTACTTACTAGTTCCCAGTTCGGCATATATAAGGATAGTCTTAAAAAAAAGAATTTGTAAAAGCTATGTTATTTATATAGTTAGTGTCAGTTTCACTTTGCTGATAGTATACTTATAGTGTTATTTATACTTATAGTATTTGTTATAAGGTATACTTACAGTGTTTTGTTATAAAATATATAAGTTACGTATACAGGAGATCATTTTATAAGGGAATCATTGTTTTACAGTACAAAGAAAGTTGTACATATTTCAAAATATATGGGCTGGTGTGCTATATACGAAATTATGGCTGTTATATATATTGACGTAAGTTTTAAATATTATATTATTATAGGATAAGTTCAGACGATATTGTTTTTAAAATATTTTATATAAATATAGATATTTGTTTTATTCAGTGGGTGTAGGGAAGAAATGATTTTTTTTAACATATATATAGTAAAATTTTATTCTGATTAAAAGTTTGAAAAAAATACAAATTCTTTTTTTTAATATATGCATTTGTTCCTTTATATTGGGTTGTTCTGATTTGGTGTTTTCATCGAATTTGAATAGATTTTTCTTTGCCGTGCCATCATCATGTTGTCGCTTCGTGCTTATCTACATCAGTTCGACAAATTTGTCAATTATCCATGTTGTTCGTGTTCGTTCCATCTTGTCTCGTCTTTCTCTAGCCTCGAAAGGTGAGCACTCACTCACGATTAACATTCTTTTATTTATTAAATTTGATTTCAATTGAAACGACAATTGAAATATGCTGCTGTTAGATATTTACCGTGTTATTACCTGTATCAGTTCACCTGTGACATCTGACACCATTATCTATTATATATGCAATGATAATCCAGTTTGGTTGTTAAATGATTGATTGTTTGATGTTTACAATTGGACGTTTAAATTGTAATGTATAAAGATTATGCAAACAAATTTGACGTAGGATAATTAAAATTTGAATCGACATATGTGTTGAATTTGATTAGTTAAATTTGTATAATATGACCCCTTGAATGTTTAATTATTTGACACGTAGAAAAATAGTTAATTACCCTTGAACTATTTGAATTTATGTTGTATTAATTGATGAAGTATGAAATTGAATAATTGATGTCAAGTGTAGAATTGCATAGAATAATTTGTATAATAATCTTTAATCTACATGAAATGATAGTGTAGATTCTAGAAATAATTATTTTAATTTACACAAATAACAATGTGAATTAATACGATTATTTTGGGATTATTTGAATTAATTATTGGATTGATATTGATTGTTGTTATTGCTTGTTTATTTACTTTGACACCATCCCAGTTATCACACTGCAAGTTCCCTTTGTTATGCTTTGATTTTTGAATTAAATTGGAATCGGTTTGAAATGATAAATACCCAAATGAACTTGACCTAGGATAGAGAATTAAATAAAAACCCGATTGGTCAATAATTTGATTTAAAAATAAAATGAAGATTTTATTTGAATAAATAATATGGTTTTGAAACGAAGTGAGCTTTGTTGATGTAAGGATTTCATCGATCTCTGAAGGAAACCTGTAAAGGTTCGGAGTCCATCTTTGAGCTAGAGTTTGGATCTGTCAGTTGGACAGAAGCTAGTGATGATATCTTGATATCTCAGGGATTAGTAGCTGTGTGATGAGACACGGTGACTATGGATGTTTCCGAAGATGTTTCTTTGGAACAAGTTTTAAGAAGTGTATCTGCTTCGGTGTAGTGGCTGTGTTCAGCAGGGTGTTTCTGTTTGGTTTGAGGTTCGAGATTCTTGAAGAGCCTCTGGATTTGTAGTTTTTGGGCATCGGTGTCAGCAGTGTAGCTCGGAATGTTCTGTGTATTGGCAAGAAGCTTTCTAGTTTAGCTGCGGAGTTCAGAAGCAGCAGAGTGATTCCATTTCTTCATTTGGTTGGCTGGTTAAGCATTAGCTGTTCTGTTTGGTGAAGAGAGAACAGTTTTCTTTGGATTAGGCTGAGTTGATCGCAAAAGTGACTTGCAATAGTCTGAGTGTTCTCTTGGGTTTTTCGAGATTTTTCTGGATGACTTCAGGAAGTCAGAGTTTTGTCAGCATCTGGAGATTGAGTTTGGTATCAACTTGATTCTAGGGATGATACCGATGGTTCAGCTCAGTAGTAGGATGGTTTTTGGAGGAAGATGTTAGTGAGGTAGCTCAGATTTTGGAGGAACTTCTGAGTTTTATTTTTGGAAAGTGTTTTCCCAGTCTTTGCTTGTGTTCGTCATCAGCATTTTCATCTGCTCGGATCAGAGTTGTGCAGCGGAAGCAGTTTGGAGAGCATCTGTTTTATCCCTTTTGGATAAGAGAAGTGAGATCCGTCTTTTGATTCTGGAGTAGAGTGGAGTTCTGAGTTGTGGTTGATCTTGGAAAGATCATTTTGTTGATTGTTTTGGTTCAGGATGTTTCGGGAGGGCATCAGCGAAGGATAAGCTATCAGTAAGGATATAGGAGACCCAGGATCGTCCGAAGGATTTTGGTGGATAAGAATCGGAGATTTGATTTTGGATAAGTGTTTGATCTTCAGGAGTGAATTGTTAGTTTGGATAACTGAGATTCGTTGGTTTCACGTGTCTCTGAGGGAGTACGTGTATGAGTTATCTCTGGTTGTAGAACCAGCTGTTCAGGGAGTTTGGATGTTGAGTCAGACTTGTCTATAGTCTGATTTCTTATCTTGTTTTGTAGATCTAGTTGTGTGTAGCTTAGTAGTATTGATTGTTTGGATTCTATAGAACGAGTAACCCGGTATTTATACTCGGGGAAACTCGAGGAAATTCTATCCAGTATTTTGTCTGGATAGTTAGATCTGTTTGATTGGATGATTGATTGCTATGGTTGTTAGTATATATTGATGATATGCTTGTTTTTTTTTTTAAAATTAAATCTTTAATGAGATTATTAAATTACCTTTGTTTTAAATTTCGGGGACGAAATTCTTTTAAGTGGGGAGGAATGTGACATCCCGGAATTTTGAGCAATATCAATTTAATAATCTATATTAAATATTAAATTGATTTGATATATAATTGTTAATAAAATATGAATTGACTTGATAATTTTCTTTTAAATGGATATTTAACTGATAAATTATCTTTTAAAGCTAATAAATTGTTTTCTATTTTCATAAATCTGTATATAGTGTAAATAGTTAAGATTTGTTTTAAATTTTAATAAATAAGAATATGTTTTCAAACTCAAATCTTTTTGGTAATTTGGAAATTTGGTTTAATTCAATATTTAAATAAATAATCATTATGGCTTGAATATACTTAAGATTTAAGTTAAAATTGTTTAAATGATTTTAGCTTAGATTTAAATTAAACAAAGAATTTGTCTTGTTTTATAAAAATAAGAAATGAAGTAATAATTTCATTTATAAATTATTCTAATGTAATAATGAGCTTTATTTATAATATAATGTCTATATAAGTAGATTTTTATTTTAAATGAAAATTGTTATATATATTTTGAAAAGAAGTTATGGTTTTTAAATATATATGAATCTCTAAAATAAATATAATAATTATAGATAATAAAATATACATTGTAAATATTTAAAGTAATTATAAAATAGAATGATAATGGGTAATTATATATTGATTGTTTATCTTTTTAAATGTAAATACTTTCATGTTAGAAATTAGAAATAAACACACTTATGTTGGAGATAGAAATAAATATGCAAGCTAACCTAATAACAACAACCATAACAAACTTTAAACTAAAATCTTAAGAAAATTCTAGAGTGTATAATCTTTAGCAAAACATATGTGCAGGCAAGATAATGGGTTAGGCAGGATATCATTTCAATGCATACGAATAGAATGGAGTATGTATGCTTAGCATCTAAGTCAAACAAGTATAAATAAATATATGCAAGTTGTACCTAAAAGGAAAAAGAATGGGCTGGTGTAAAGTTGATAAGGAGCAAGCATTTAATGCTACATCACCTAGTACATGAAACATTTCCTTTCGTCCCCAAAGAGATAAAAATCTCTGAATTTATTCGTGTACCAAAACAGTAAACAATTTGTATATTTACCAACTTGCCTCATTATATTTCGTATACAAAAGCTTTGCAACCCCAGTTTCTAAAAGTTTATACAAATACAACCTAAGTAAAAGAAGGAATGGAGGAAATACAAATGTAACCTGGAAAATCAAATTAGAAAAACAAAAGCACTCCAGTTTCAATTTAAAATGGAAGCCTCTCAACTACAACAAGTTTCTGGAATCAAAACTGAAATGTATGCAAGTTTTCACATGCAAGTTTCAAACTGCCTCTTTTCAAACTAAAGAATAAAGCTCTCTGTTCTATAGTCAGGTGAGTAAACTTTTTAAACAAAAACTTAAGTAATCTATGAATTTATGTGATTATGTTTGTTTATATGTATGTGTATATGCAATACTTGTGAATGTATGTAAGTGTGCATATCTGTAGTTTTAAAACATCTCAGATTTTAGCTCAAGCCTCTGTTTTAAAACTGAAACATGTGATACCTTTAGTTCTGGTGCATATGACTTACAAGTTAAGTAGACTTGTGATGTATGTGTAGAAATGTGTTTGTATGTTGGTTTTGAAGACTCTAAAAAAATAAAAAAAAAACATGTAAGAAACTTCATCCTTTTAAAACCTTAAGTATCTGAATGTTTGGGCAAGTTAAATCTGGGATATGTGGGTATATGTATGCCTGTATAAATTGAGGCATCTCTGTTCTTATTTTTTTTCCAGACCCAAATTCCTTTCAAATTCATTTGCTCTTGATCCAGACCTTGTTGAGGCATAAGTCTTAAACAAAGTATGTTAGTTGGGTCATAGTTTTAAGTTTAAAAACTTGCTTAAGTTAAACAAATTGGTATGGACTCTGGAAATTGAAAACAACAGAACAATCCTTTAATATGTGAAATTTCAAGTTTCTAAATTTACAAATTTATGAATATAAACTGAATTCGTATACCAAAATATGATTTTTAAAATAAGACTCGTGATTTTTAGTGGGTTGTTTTAGTAGCAGTTCGAGGATGATCGGAGTGGAAGTTTTGATCGTTTTCCGGCGTTGTGATGATCTAGGGGAGCCGAGTTGCCTCGTGGAGATGAAGGGGTCTAGGGTAGTCACAGGAAAAATATAGCGATGGTCGGTCGATGACCATGGAAGCGGCGGCGATCGTTTAAGTTTTTTTTAACCTAGTTTTAGCGAGGGTCGCTTTTTGATTCGTTCTCCCTCCCTTGTTGATCGAGTGCTGCGTGTTTTTGGAGGGAGGTAGAGGGGGCATTGACGAAGTGGTGATCGGAGTTTCGAGTACTCCGATGATCTCGATGTCGAGAACGATGAGTTTCCAGGTTGTGGGTGGTTTGATGTGTCAAATTCCAGGCTTCAGTTTGAACTCGATTTCGATTCGAGTGGCCGTGATGGTTTTGGGCGAGCACAGTCCGGTCTGAGGTTGGTGGACGAGGGGATGACGTGCTGGTGGGAGACCGGAGTTGGCCGGAACCACGGTGCACGTGCACCATGCATTTGTGTAGCACTGAGGAGTTTTGGTTTGAGCAGGAGGGTTACTCGAGTTTTTCCCGAGTAAATAAAGGGGATGGCCGAAGTTTTTCTCTGTTCGACTCGAAGTAAAACAGGGGAAGCTCGGGTTATTTTGTTTGTGTGCCAGTTTTAAAAGCCTGGCAGTTTAAAGTTTTCAAAATTTAAATCTGGGTTTAAATTCTAAAGACAGGATTTTAAGCAGAGTTTAAACCAAATCTTTTGATAGGATTCAAATTTATTTTGTCTCCTAGTTTTAAATAAAAATAATTTTTATAAAAATGAAATGTTTTAGCAACTTTATAATGTTTAAAGTGTATTTAAAGTGTTTTAAAATTTAGCTAAGTTAAATTTGTAATTATCTTGAATCTAAAATGAAATGGAAAAGTAGATTCAAAAGTAAAGTATTTCAAGGCATTTATAAATGAGAATTTGACCATTTATAAGAAATTGCTTTACCTTTTAAATAAATGAAGATTTAAAGATTGTAATTATTAAGTATATAAATAATTAGCTAATTTGATTAATTAATGTTTGAATTAATTAATTTAATAATTGAAGGTTAAATTTGTTAATTAAAGTTTAAGAAAATGAATTGGTAAGAAATGGATAATTAAGAATCATTAATTAAATAAGAGTGGAATTTTAATTTATGATTATTAATTAATGAAGTAAGAATTAATTAAGTTATATTGAATACTTAGTTAATTAAATAATTAAGGATTTATTAATGAGTTATTAAAGATGAAATGTAATTGTAAATAGATAATAAATCTTAATTTAATTACTTTAAGTAAATTTAAGAAGTGTTAATGATTAATGAAGGCTATTAACTAGTATTATAAAATAATGGATTAATATGATCATTTGATAATTTATTAGGTTTATTAATTTAAGATAATAAATGGGGAATTATATAAGTATAACTTACTTAGGGAAGTAATTAAGAAATTAATTTCTCATTTTAATAAATCAAGTTTAATATGAATTGTTTAAGTTAATTAATTAAGTTTAATTAATTTAAATAACCATTTGTTGATGTGATAAGTATAATTACTTAAGGAAGTAATTAATTGTGATGATGTAATAATGAAAGTAATTTGAGTATAATTACTTTGTATAAATTAATCAAGGGATTAATTAGAGAATAATTAATTGTGGAGTAATTAAATTATTAATTGAAGTAATTAAGGGTAGTTAATTACTGAATGGAGTTAATCAAGGTGATTAACATTTTGTTTAATTGGAGATAAATTACTAAATGAAATAAATGTAATCAGAGATCATTAATTATTGTAATTAATGATGCAAGTTAAAATGGATTTATTTGGGAATAATTAATAAATGAAGCAATTCATTAGAGTAATTAATTAAGAAGAAATGGAATTAATTTTAGTAATTTAAAAGGTTACTTTCTATAATTGGTATGAAGTAATTAATTTGTAAAATAATTAGAGGATAATTACTTAAATATAATTTGAGATAATTAATCTAAAATGGTTAATTAAGATGGAAAAGTAGGAAATGATTAATTAATTAACTTGTAATTAATTAATGGTTATGTAAGCAAGATTAATATTGATGGGGTAATTAATTTAATTTACTTTAAATTAATTAGAGATTTGTAATTAATTTAATTCATTTTAAATTAATTATAAATGAGGTGATTATTAATCTTTGTTTATATATGATGGATGATATTGATTTCCATGATTGATTGTGATCTCAGATATAGATCTATTGTGATATGGATGCTTGGTTAAGTATGATGATATTGACTATCTGTTTGAGTTGATAATATGGATTATCTGTTTATGATGATGATGTTATATCTATTGTTATATTGTGATTTATCTATCTGTGAGTATATAGATAATTGAATTAAATTGTTTTAACTTTAAAACAACTTGGCCTTAAAAGACACGGTTTGGATTTCGATGAGACCGGGATCGGGTTTCCGTATACCGGGATTCTAGGTCTGGAGACCCGAATACCACATCGATCCAAAATAACGTTAGGTCGTGAAATTCAAATGGAGCAAGTGAAGACTCGAGGTATAAGAACTATACGTCAGTATAACTCTGTGGGTGATTCCGTAATGAGTTTGACGAAGATAGTACTTATAGATTCGAGATGGTGATTCAGAATGCAAGGGTTATTGTCGTTAACTCTGAGGGTAATTCCAATACGAGTGTAACGAGATAATGCCTTCGGTTTCATTCGAACCCGGAACGAACTTGTATGGATCGAATGCTTTCAGAACATCGTCAGGTGGACGATGAGCATTCTAAGTGATGTGTTCTCTAAAGGTAATCGTAGCCTCAAGCCTCATCAACCGGGAATGGCTAAAACAGGGGAGGTGCAGCAAGGCTTCGTGGGTAGCACCCACTTGAGAGCGAGATATACCCCTGTCTAGATGTCCCTTATTATTTTCGGCTTAGTGTGCGGTTGGTCATGAACAACCGTGGGGTTGTTTCGTTTGGGACTGTCCAGTAAGGGATGGTTCCGGCCTTGTGTTGCAGGGAACTTAGGTTGGGTTCTCGGTACGGTGATCTAGGCCACGTACTGTGACGGGCGGTACCCCAGTAGCCCTGCCATTGTATGGAATCCAAAATCCAATAAGTGCCGTCGGATTTGATTGTATACCTATGTATGCTGGAATTTAATGAATGTAACAATTTCGGCTATTTTCTATTTACTTGAAAACCCTAGACCTATTATAATATCACTGGATTTCCTATCAAAGTTTTGGTTAGCGTAAGGTAAAAACTTTTCCATGTTTATGTGTGGGAAGTCTTACGTGATACCTTTTGTTTTCAAAGGTTTTTAAAAGTTAAGCAACTTTAACCGTTTACTCATACCAGACCCATGTCTGACCCGAAGTTTATTTCTGTTTTTCATAAACTCTCGGGTACCCAAATTTTTACGGGTAGCCAAGGGATTCAGGTTAGCTTTGACGAATTGTGGAGGAGCAATGGAGCAGGAGGTTTCAGCGTATAGATATATATATTGGTTCCGCTGTGTTAGTGTTTATCTGTATTTCCGCTGTGTTGTATCTCTGTGATTTGTGAGTTGTATTAACTAGACAGGTGTTTATAACTGTCTAGTATGTGTTGTATTATCTGTATAACTCTGATGTATATGATATTATGTAATCTCTTATGTGATATATTATATTTTATTCGTTCCGCTGTTGAGATTCTGTGGTTGTTTCTTCTTCTTTTCTATCTTTTCTACTTTCTCACCCCTTTCTTTCTTTTCGATGATGCGATTTTCCGGTAGTGGAATTTCGGGTCGTCACAGATAATTAACTTAATGAATATTGGATGAAATCGATAAATGAAGTTAAATTGATTTGAATGTTAATTAAATTAATTTAAATGATTTCGAAATGAAACTTAGATACGAATTTAAATGAATATTGGAATGGTTTTAAATAAAAATTGAAATTGTATTATAAGATTTTGAAATGGTAATTTGAAAGTTTTGAAACGTAAATTTTGGAAATTGATTTAAAAAGATAAACGAAATGTTGAAAATGTTGATTTACAAACTCTATTTGAAATTGAAATTGATCTGGTTTTGAAATATATTAAATGACCAATCAGTGTAATAATTACGAAAGTTATTAAAGAGACCGGAATCGGTTAGGGACATACTCTCTGTCTAAACTGAAAACCACTTTAATAACTATACGCGGAGTGTGATCCAGAATGAAGTGGTTGGAATGATGTACGTGATGACTGAAGAAAGAGAACGATAATGGATAGCGTTGACACTTGTGTCATATTGGAAATGACTAAAACAGGAGCCGTGCCGGGCCAAATGGGGGCTAGCTACCTCGAGCGAACACACTTCTTCGAAACTACTTATTACTTGTTGTCGATTGGTGCACCCTTGATTTGGGAGTGTTGTTTGGCGGTGTTGCGGTCGCTGCGGCGATGCGTTCTCACCAGTCCGGATCAGGCAAACGGTAGTTTCACTACCTTGGGTATTGCCTCATGTGCCTTGTCATACTTGGATCCCTATATACGCGACCACTATGATTTGTTTTGTGTTATACCTATGGAGTACTCCCTGATAGCCCACTAGTTTACGGTGGAGTTTACAGTGCTGTATAGACTATAACGCTTATATAAAATGTGTTAAGGGGAATAAAGGTAACGCCTTAACACTATTTTGATATTTTCTATTACTGATAGACATTATCTACTTAGCGTATACTACTACCTAGTAGATAGTTTAACGGATCTTTAGAGGATGGTGATTCCAACATCCTTTGAGTTACTTGTATTTCAATTGTTATTTCACTTGAGTTGGGTTTATAAATATAAGAATGTTAATCCTGACTCGAGTGTTTTGTGTTTTGCTTTACGCTCGGGTCAGACTGAGTGTACCAGTATTCGAGACTCACCTTTGGAGTTGGAGCTTCGCTTGGAGATCCAGCTATCTATCCATCTTTCAGATATCCAATTGATTCCAGTGATTGTATTCTGATTCTTGTATTTGATTATTGTATTTGAGACATATGTTGTACCTTATTTAACTCTGATATGTATATAGTAGCTTCATGAACTACTATCTTTTGCTTCCGCTGCATTTATTTCTCTGTGTCTGTGATCTGTGATTATTTTATTTACTGTATATGTTCAGTTTTGCCAAAATTAAATTAACAACGCAGTATTTTGAATTATTCAAGTCCGACATGTGCGGATGCGAATGGTGCAAAATAGCGTGTCGTTACAGTTGGTATCAGAGCTTTGGTAGCTCTAGGCAAAACTCAGCATATAGGGTAAATGTGTCTACAGAATCACTTCATTCGAGTTTGAATCTTTTCCTTTTGACTCGATTCCTTTGAATTTTGGAACGTTCCCTGCGGTTCCAAAAATTCATTCGTGTCCCTCACTATTCGTCTTCTTTCAATTCTGGAGCATCACATAACTCCACTTCGAATGACCCTTATAATGAATCGGCGGTCTCGCCAAACTTCGAATGATTTATAAAGGGGTGAAACTCCTTTAAAATTGACATTGATTTACTGAAGATTTCTGTATCCTCGGTTTGTGATGCTATCTATCTCCTACTATGTCTGAATTCCATTTCTCTAGATCAGATGTAGATTTGCCCCGGAATTCTACATTGATCTTATTCTTGAAGTCACGGTCGACCCGGTTACGGTTGACTGCGATTTATATAAACTTATCCATCGCTCTATTTTGTTATTTAATTATCTTTTCTTTGTTTCAAACCAATCTTCGAATCAAAATTCTCTTTGATTTGAGTCCATCAAATTTGAAACCCTATCCTTATTTTGAAAATTCATTCCTGTATCGTCGAGCAAAGAAATGTATTTGTAAACTAATATGTATAAATGTTTTAATATATTCCGTGTTGTTTGAGTTGTTGAGGTTGATTCGGGTTTCCGATCGATTCGTCTGATCAACGCTATCGATAGGATTTTCAAAACACTTGAACAGAACAAACTGACACAATAGTATTTTCAAAATTTGGTAAATAAAACAATCTTGTATGATTATATTATATATAAGTATAAAATTCCTGAAATTGAATTGTTAACTGAATTGGTTGTTAGAAAGGTAATATTTGATTTTCTCTATTTGTTTTATAAATCATTGATTATTCCAACATAAAAATAAATGGAATTATAAAAGTTGGTTTATAGATTTATTAGAAATTTAAATGAATTTAAAGTAAGAATTTGAGAATTTAATTTCCTAAAATTTCAAGCTTTGGTTTTTTAATTTTTTTTAAAAGTATATATTATTGAACGTATTTTCAAATAGAAACCGTTTTCAAAGAATTTTAAAATGTTGAAATCAGTGCTCTTCTCTTTGTTGCTGGAAAATAATTTCGGTGATGGCGACCGCATCATCGACGTTCATTTTCGACTTTCGAAGTGGAGAAACCATTCTGTAGCTTTGCTACGGTTTGTTTGGAAAACATTTAATTTGAATTTCTTAAGTATGACTTGATTTATATATATATATATGGGTATATTATTTTAAATTTAATTTGATTTAATATAAATAGTATATACATAATTATCTCTAAAGGGTTTGAAATTAAACGGAAATTTAATTCTTAAAATTATGATAAAGGATGTTTTCAATTATAAATAAAGCTAAATTTTGGATAAACATTTAAACTTGAAATAATTGAATTTGAAAATTTTATTTGTATAGTACTAAATTGCATTTCAATATAACTTACCTAAATTATTCAGAAGTTAAAATGTAATTGGATAATATACAATATAAAATGATTTTATAAATAAAAATTTGAGTGTTTATAATAAATATTATACACTTAGATTTTAATAAAAAAAATGCTAATAAAGATGATAGAATAATAAGTTAATTGAATGTGATAAATAAAGTAAATTTTGTTCTGAAAGAATTAATAAATTGAATTGAATCAGTTTAATGAAATACCTTGAATTAAGATCAATTATTGAAAATTAATTGATTTAAAATGAAATTTATATGATTAGAATTAACAGTTGAACTAACAAATTTAAATCGAATGACTATTTATTGCTTTAATATAAATGGATTTAATCAAATTGAAAAAAAAATTAATTTAAATTGAAATTTATATGGTTTAAATATAGGGATAGTTTGGCACAGGTCCCTAATAAGTTTCAAAATACACAAAAACCCCAGTAAAATAAAGTTTGTAAATTAGGTCCCTAGAATTAAGTTACTGAATAATGACATACACTTATGCAATTATTCAGTGAATAATTGCAGACATTTATGCAATTATATCAAAAAATTGCGGAAAATTCTGCAATTATTCATCCAAAAAATTGCGGAAATTTACGCAATTTTTTCAAAAAATTGCGGAAAATTCCGCAATTATTCACCCAAAAAATTGCGGAAATTTACGCAATTTTTTCAAAAAGTTACGGAAAATTCCGCAATTATTCACCAAAAAAATTGCATAACTATATGCAATACTTAGTAACTTAATTCTAGGGACCTAATTTACACACTTTTCTTTACTGGGGTTTTTGTGTATTTTGAAACTTACTAGGGACCTGAGCCTAATATGCACTTAAATATATGTAATAAGATATATTAAGTGAAATAAAATTAATAATAATTTGGAATAAAGAAGAATTAAATTTGTTGAATAAATATGATTTTATTAAATGACTATTCTAATTTATGATTTTAGAAATTGTTAATTAAACATAATGGGATAATAGGATAATAAATTTAGAAATAATTAAGATTGATTTCACTTAAGTGAAATCAAATGGATTAAATCAAATTATTGAATATTAATTAATTTAAGTTGAAAATTTATATGGCTTTAAGTTAGTTGTTTATTTTGTTTTCAAAACCATTTTTCTTTCTGGTTGGTTCTATTCTCCTACCTCCTTCCTTTTTGGGGATGAAAAGTTTTGAGTGGGGGAGAGTGTAACGACCCGTAAAATTTTAACTGTTTTAATAACGTAATTAGTTGAAATTTTGTGAAATTTTTAACGATAAAATTTTGAAATAAAAATTTGATATTTGGAATGCGTCTAGTTAAACATAGCAACTGGTAAATTATCGTCCGAAAATATGAAAGTTTATTTCGCGCGTAAATTTACTTCAATTTAATCAGTTAAAAAGCGATGAAAATAAAATGTTTTCGGAACTTAAATATTTTTACATAGAAAAATTCTAAACCATCTTCTGAGCAAAATGCCATTTTCGTTTTTCCAAATTCGGACTCCTTTAGCTCCGTCGATCTTATTTTTCTGCGATTTTGCTGCATTTTTCCCCTAGCAGAATTTCGAATTTTTTTATAATTAAATCATACCACGGATATCTGTATATCATTTTGATCGTCTCGTCGTGCTAATTTCTACGTTATATTCCGTCAAATTCGGAGTCCGGTATGCGGTACGATCTGCTAAATGCCCAACGTATCGTTCCACACGAGTCTTTTGGTTTTCACTGTCTGTTCATTTTTCCGTATATCAATGTCATTCGCTTTTATATCTCATGCATTCGCATGGTGACTATTTCTATTCCCTATAATCCAACGTTGCAACTATTCATTTAATTCCCTGGTTCATTTTGTTTGCTACTTACTTTTGGCTGTGTTAATATTCATTTGAATGAAGAAATTATATTAACAGCCTGACTCCATTTTTTTTCTTTCTTCTTCCAATTTCTTCTGCTTGCGTTCAGACCTTCTGCCTTCTCTCCCTCTTGTCCAGTTCCTCACGCTACCTTCGCCTAAGAACCCTATGTGCCTTCGGATTTTGGCCAATATCTCGGGCAAATATCTCGGCTGTCTCGGGCGATATTTAAAAGACTTATAACTAACCAAGCTGCCAAATCTCGGATTTTGGCTAATATCTCGGATTTTCATCTCGGCTGATCTCGGGGAGATTTAAAACCTTGGTGCATTTCCTCTTGCTGAAAGCTCCTTCTTCCCCGCATTCCCATATCGACTGAACACCACCTCCACCTGGACCTACCTCCGCCTTCACAACCGCCTACATGCCGATCAAGCACAGCTCAGTTCACCGCCTTTCTATCATCAAACGCAGCATACGGCCTTCACTGCTTTTGCCCATTCTTTGAAGCCATGCAACCCGCGTCCACTGAACTTCGCGCAACGCACACCCGCCTTCGCCTGTTGCTTGCGACCCCTCCTGCCACCTATGGCGTAGCTCCTCTAACTCGTCCACTCCACATTGCACATAGATCCAAGACCGCGCTTGTTTGCTCTGGCCATAGCAGCTTCGTATATTGGTAAATTTTAATATGTATGTTACTGTAAGTTATATATACGTATCATATTGTTGCTTATATATATATGGGTCGCTTATAATGTTACGTCAATAATGTTTACAATACTTCATATTATATAGTTATGTATGTTTAAGGGTGTGTATAGATTTTATAAAATTAATAACATATAGATTTATATGTACACAGTAAGATATAAAGCGTTACTACTATGGGTACTTTTATATTTTTATATTGAGGCTACCTCTTCCTTGTTTGCATAATTTTAAAGTAGTCTGTACATGACTAATTAAAGAAGCTATATATTTTTCACTTACGCACGATACTGTATGTAAGTATATATTCGTATATAGTTTATATAAGTTGTTGATAGCTATACATTTTGTTATTGATATAAAGTATATATTTTACGCTATTTAAAATATATATTTAATGTATATGTTCGGTCCTTTTAAAGCCGTTTCTGAAAAAAAAAGAATATATGTACTTACTTGTTCCCAGATCGACATATATAAGGATAGTCTTCAAAAAAAAAAAGAATTTGTACAAGCTATGTTATTTATATAGTTAGTGTCAGTTTCACTTTGCTGATAGTATACTTATAGTGTTATTTATACTTATAGTATTTGTTATAAGGTATACTTACAGTGTTTTGTTATAAAATATATAAGTTACGTATACAGGAGATCATTTTATAAGGGAATCATTGTTTTACAATACAAAGAAAGTTATACATATTTCAAAATATATGGGCTGGTGTGCTATATACGAAATTACGGCTGTTATATATATTGACGTAAGTTTTAAATATTATATTATTATAGGATAAGTTCAGACGGTATTGTTTTTAAAATATTTTATATAAATATAGATATTTGTTTTATTCAATGGGTGTAGGGAAGAAACAAATTTTTTTAACATATATATAGTAAAATTTTATTCTGATTAAAAGTTTGAAAAAAATACAAATTCTTTTTTTTAATATATGCATTTGTTCCTTTATATTGGGTTGTTCTGATTTGGTGTTTTCATCGAATTTGAATAGATTTTTCTTTGTCGTGCCGTCATCCTGTTGTCGCTTCGTGCTTATCTACATCAGTTCGACAAATTTGTCAATTATCCATGTTGTTCGTGTTCGTTCCATCTTGTCTCGTCTTTCTCTAGCCTCGAAAGGTGAGCACTCACTCACGATTAACATTCTTTTATTTATTAAATTTGATTTCAATTGAAACGACAATTGAAATATGCTGCTGTTAGATATTTACTCTGTTATTACCTGTATCAGTTCACCTGTGACATCTGACACCATTATCTGTTATATATGCAATGATAATCCAGTTTGGTTGTTAAATGATTGATTGTTTGATGTTTACAATTGGACGTTTAAATTGGAATGTATAAAGATTATGCAAACAAATTTGACGTAGGATAATTAAAATTTGAATCGACATATGTGTTGAATTTGATTTGTTAAATTTGTATAATATGACCCCTTGAATGTTTAATTATTTGACACGTAGAAAAATAGTTAATTACCCTTGAACTATTTGAATTTATGTTGTATTAATTGATGAAGTATGAAATTGAATAATTGATGTCAAGTGTAGAATTGCATAGAATAATTTGTATAATAATCTTTAATCTACATGAAATGATAGTGTAGATACTAGAAATAATTATATTAATTTACACAAATAACAATGTGAATTAATACGATTATTTTGGGATTATTTGAATTAATTATTGGATTGATATTGATTGTTGTTATTGCTTGTTTATTTACTTTGACACCATCCCAGTTATCACACTGCAAGTTCCCTTTGTTATGCTTTGATTTTTGAATTAAATTGGAATCGGGTTGAAATGATAAATACCCAAATGAACTTGACCTAGGATAGAGAATTAAATAAATACCCGATTGGTCAATAATTTGATTTAAAAATAAAATGAAGATTTTATTTGAATAAATAATATGGTTTTGAAACGAAGTTGGAAATTGATTTTTAATGAAATTTAAATGTGAATATTTAATAATCTGAAATAAAATATTAATAAAGAAATTGATGAAAGAATGTTGTTTAATTTAAGAAATGATTGAATTAAGTTTTGAAATTATTTAATAATTTAATGAGATTGAATTATTTAATAATTAAATTAAATTGAATCCTTCGATAATTAAAATTGAACTTTTAATTAGTGAAATTTAGTTCTTTATTAATTGAGCTTGAAATTGTAACTAAGTAAATGAATATGTGAAATTGAATTTCTTTATCAAGAAATGCAAATGTGATTTTTGAAATTAATGTAAGACTTGTAATTTAAAGGGTTGATTTGTCGAAGCTAATTTAATTAAATTTGAAGTTTTGATATAATGAAGTTGAACTTAAATAATTGATTTAATGAATTGGAAATTAAATAGAAATTGTTTTGAATGATAATTAACTTAATGAATATTGGATGAAATCGATAAATGAAGTTAAATTGATTTGAATGTTAATTAAATTAATTTAAATGATTTCGAAATGAAACTTAGATACGAATTTAAATGAATATTGGAATGGTTTTAAATAAAAATTGAAATTGTATTATAATATTTTGAAATGGTAATTTGAAAGTTTTGAAACGTAAATTTTGGAAATTGATTTAAAAAGATAAACGAAATGTTGAAAATGTTGATTTACAAACTCTATTTGAAATTGAAATTGATTTGGTTTTGAAATATATTAAATGACCAATTGGTGTAATAATTACGAAAGTTATTAAAGAGACCGGAATCGGTTAGGGACATACTCTCTGTCTAAACCGAAAACCACTTTAATAACTATACGCGGAGTGTGATCCAGAATGAAGTGGTTGGAATGATGTACGTGATGACTGAAGAAAGAGAACGATAATGGATAGCCTTGACACTTGTGTCAAATTGGAAATGACTAAAACAGGAGCTGTGCCGGGCCCAATGGGGGCTAGCTACCTCGAGCGAACACACTTCTTCGAAACTACTTATTACTTGTTGTCGATTGGTGCACCCTTGATTTGGGAGTGTTGTTTCGCGGTGTTGCGGTCGCTGTGGCGATGCTTCTCACCAGTCCGGATTAGGGAAACGGTAGTTTCACTACCTTGGGTATTGCCTCATGTGCCTTGTCATACTTGGATCCCTATATACGCGACGACTACGATTTGTTTTGTGTTATACCTATGGAGTACTCCCTGATAGCCCACTAGTTTACGGTGGAGTTTACAGTGCTGTATAGACTATAACGCTTATATAAAATGTGTTAAGGGGAATAATGGTAACGCCTTAACACTATTTTGATACTTTATATTACTGATAGACATTATCTACTTAGCGTATACTACTACCTAGTAGATAGTTTAACGGATCCTTAGAGGATGGTGATTCCAACATCCTTTGAGTTACTTGTATTTCAATTGTTATTTCACTTGAGTTGGGTTTATAAATATAAGAATGTTAATCCTGACTCGAGTGTTTTGTGTTTTGCTTTACGCTCGGGTCAGACTGAGTGTACCAGTATTCGAGACTCACATTTGGAGTTGGAGCTTCGCTTGGAGATCCAGCTATCTATCCAGCTTTCAGATATCCAGTTGATTCCAGTGATTGTATTCTGATTCTTGTATTTGATTATTGTATTTGAGACATATGTTGTACCTTATTTAACACTGATATGTATATAGTAGCTTCATGAACTACTATCTTTTGCTTCCGCTGCATTTATTTCTCTGTGTCTGTGATCTGTGATTATTTTATTTACTATATATGTTCAGTTTTGCCAAATTTAAATTAACAACGCGGTATTTTGAATTATTCAAGTCCGACATGTGCGGATGCGAATGGTGCAAAATAGTGGGTCGTTACAATGTTATTGATATATTTCATAAAGTATACAAGTACTATCATATGTATTTATAGATGTTGATAGAACATGTACACCTATTTGAGGAATTTGATATCAGATTTTGTATGCTATATATGGATGCTTGGTTTGATTGTTTTCTTTGTTGGGTGGATGATTGTTTAATTAGGATGGATGCCAGCTAAATTGGATGTTAGAATACGTTGTGAATAACGTAAAAACGATATAGAGTGAGAGAGTGTTATTCGGGTTTTTAACTCATCAGAATCCAAAGGAAGTCGAGAGAACTCCATCGAGTTAGAATAGCTCAAAAGCCAATCGAACGAACTATAATAAGGAGCCAAAGGAAGTTAGGAAAAAAGAAAGGAAAATACTCTAAGGGCATGGACCGTTAGCGATCCATGGCCTATGGATCGCTAGAGATCCATGGCATTAACTAGAGAGTTCATGAACAACATCAACATAAGATAATAGATGCGATCCAAAAGGCAAAGCTCAAAAAACCACCAAGTACATGGATCGGTAGCGATCCATACCTTGCTGCCAGATCGCCATAAACTCCAGAAGAACAAAGTCCAAAAATAGACCAAGTATATGGATCGCTAGCGATCTATATACCATGGATCACTAGAGATCCATAATATTTCATCAATCAGCTACGATCTTCATGGATCAAAGCAAGGCGAAAATGCTAAGGCGTTGGCTCGCCTTCGAATCAAACCTATGGATCGCTAGCGATCCATCCATTTAGCTCGGGTCATGGTTTAACCTCCAGTGCGCCTTCCTGTGTTGATATGCAAGTATGTGGCAAGCAGACTTGGCCCAGTAGCTCTCCAACCTCTATAAATACTCTCTTATATGCAACAAAAACGGGATCCTTCGGATAGGTTGCTGAAACGCTGTAGAAGACCTTCTTCATCCTATTCCTCCCCCACAGTAGTCATTTAAGGAGTTCAATGTGATTCTCTAGTGAACTCTAACACTTGAGACTTAGTCTAATATAGGATAGTCAATCATTCTGTAATACAATTCCCTTTGTAACAGCAATCAGTCAATGGAAAAATTATAAAATGGACGTAGGCTTCGTTAACTGCCGAACCATAAACATTCTTGTCTTACTACTGTTCCTGTTCTTGATATATCTCTATTCTACTTTATTTTGCTCTGATAAACAGGGCTGGTGCTTTCATACTCTATCCAAGGTGTTGATCCATGTTTTGGGTTAACAAAGAGTGTGCAAATTACAGTTTTTTTCATTTGGAAATTTCAGGGATGAATTTTTTTTTAAACGAGTAGAATGTAATGCCCTAGTATTTTTAAATTTAATAATATTGGATAAAATTTATAATTTAATTAATTTAAATATTGGAAGGGAGAAATGGTAATTTTTAACTTTAGAATTTGACGGTGAGACATACGCTATTGCGTCTAACTCGTTTTTCTAATTACGTCGTATGTTTATTTTGTTCAATTTGGAGTTCAGATGGAGGAGATAGAACGAAATAAGTTTCAGGTGTTAGGTGGGAATTGGGCAAAATTTTGAATATTTGAGATTTGAACTGAATTGATATTTCCATTCACATATAAAAGCCCATAGAACCATACATTACTTCAAAAAACCATTTCCTTCCCGTTTTTGTCTTTTCCCTCTTTATTATCAAACTTCAAAACCTCGTAAATTTCTCGTGTCTCAACGAAATTCAAGCAAACTAGTGGCAAATCGAAGGGGACGATGAAGGCTACAACCTAGAAAAGGAATTAGTATTAATTTTGGAAGTTGGTGCATGTATTAGACCAAACAATAAGCAGTTTTGGGATATGGAGCATTGTTTTGGTTAGTGGATCATTTCTACTTGTGTATAATGCAGTTAGAGTGTTAAATCATTATTAAGGGTCTGATTTGGACCGAATAACGAAATAAATAGTGATTAATTGATAATTAACTCGATGAAAATAGGTTACTTGAAGTTACAGTAAATATAATCTAACCGAATTTTAAGATAATCGAACCTATATAGAAATTAGTAAACATGAATCGGTAGATGTTGTTAGGAATTGAGATAATGATGTAATAAATATGTCTAAATCAATTACAAAAATGTATCATTCAAAAAATATTGAAGTGTAAACAAATGGAATGAACCAAGAAGAAAACAAACTCCAGAAATCTGGAAAAAACATGACGATCGATGGACCGATGACTGTGAATTCTTGACAGATTGAACGTGGACTCGTTAGGGCCGGTACGAATCGGAGAAGCTTTGCGGGATCAAGACTTCATGCAATGATCAGACTACTTCAGAGGAAGCTATGCAATACGATGTGATGTTGCAGAACACATAGATATTGTCGAATATATGTGTATATGATGAGTGTGACATTAGCTAATTGACTAGTTTAGCAATGTTTGGATACTGTATTGAATACATATGATGGCTATTAGATGTTGGGCATGCTTGATGTGATATTTTTTGTTGAGTGGTTAGATATTAGATATTGAATGTGTGTATGAGGCACACATGGTCCATGGAATAGTGGTCTCGGGGAAGTTGTTGTTCCCTCGGTATTCAAAATGGAAATAGTTATTCCAAGGAAATGGTTATTCCCTTAGTATCGGTGTTATTGACTCAAGAGTAGGTGTTCTGAGGGAATGATTATTCCCTTAGTGATAATATATATTGTTGTTTGAAAATTGGTGTTCCTTAGGGATGGGAATTTGGTAGATTCCATTGGTTGAGTATATATATTTGCGTATAGCATAAGATGAAACCGAAGACAACTTATGTTTAGTATTGATATTATTTCACGGGTGCAAGTTGACAGGTTAAGGTATGTGTATGGATTAGTTAGAGTATGTGTACGGGTTAGGAGACGCTAACGATGTTTCACCAGTCTTTTTGTAGTATATATAAAACATATTTGTTCCACTCACCAGACTTATGTCTGACCCACTCCTATTTTCCTTTTTATTTATATCACTAGGTTGATAGAACCTGATGGCATGGTGGCAAAGACTTTATATTGTAAATTTTGTATAAATTATAAATATAACCTATAATAGTATATTATTGTTTGTTGTGGATTAGATTGCGATTTATTGTACAGACCTATCTATATAATAGGATCTATGATCTGCATATAAGATGTTTTGTATAATACGTTGTTCCTTCCGCTGCCAGTTCAGAAAGTTAGTATTTATATTCTGTTCTGTTTACTTGTTACCATATCATAATGACCTATCGTTTTTGATCTTTGAGATGTTAACGTCGGTTTAGGCATTGGATCCACAAGTCGAAAAAAGATGGGTTGTTATAGAATGTACTTGTTGTTTTGAATGAAAATGCGTTTGATAGTGAAAATATAGAAGAAGACGATTGTTCAAATGCTTCAAAAGGCATGCACTCCCGTTTTCATGGATATCTTTAAAATTGTGCATGTTATGTGGTTTTTGTTGTGTTTTGAAAAGAGTTGAAATTGATTTATGGAATATGAGGGATAATTATTTTGTTTTGATATATTTGGGTGCCCGTTTACTTAAAATAAAATAATATTTGGTGTTAAGAAAAAGGGAACCCAACTTTGCATAGTGGTCTTTAGTTCTGGCAATCAAAAGCCTTTTTCTAAGTGCTAAGAGTATTACAATTTCTTATAGGGAACTTTTGTAAAAACCTTTTTAATTCCAAAATATGTGAAAACAAGTTTCAAAAATTCCAAAAAAATTCCACGGCTAGGATAATCTCTTTAAAATTAGTTAAGGACCATTTCTTCTCCGTATCTTGTTCCTCATGCAGGTGCAATCTAAAATACCACATCCAATATCGTCGCTTCCTACGTCACTAAACATAATGTCACTACATCCCCCACACCACTTACCAGTGCTCCACCACTGCTCATAGCTACCACATCCCATAGCTGTCGTCTCATCAAAACGTAACCCTAATCCTAGCAAACAAACTCATGCCTCTACTCACCTCCAACCTTGTCGTTTACTTCTTCCAGCACATCACAACATCGTGGCTCGGCTCATTCTGCTCACCTGTTATCAATTACTACTGGCATAACTGCAGGTAAAAAATGATACTGTATACTATCATTATATTAGAAAATGATTTTAAAGAAATATATCAATTACAAAATGCTACTGAGTTGTATTATTTAAACATAAAATGCCATCATATGGTAAGATTTACTATTACATGATAAAATTAAAATATAAGTGTTTTGATTTATGTTTTAATTCAACCAATACAAAATTGATCTACATGGTAATAATATAAAATAATTTATGAAAATAGCATGATAAATATTTAAAAAATTAAATAAAATTGATACCATATTTTCAAAGATATGTTGTAGCATTATAAATTAATTTATGAAAATAGTATTACAAACTTTCAAAAACTATAACGACCCGGATTTCGAACATTTATGTTTAAATATTGAAATTATTTAAATAATTAAATCTTGGATTTAATATAAATAAAATAAAGATTTTGAAAGCTTATTTAAATTCTTTTTAAATAAGAATGATAATAGTAAACTTTTAATTTAGAATTAAAAGTGATTAAACTAGGTTTAATAATAATTCTTGTATTATTAACGAGTGAAATTACCATTTTGGAGCACTATCTCGGATTGTTACGAAACTAATGTAGTTGGATCCAAAATAATAAATTATTCTACGTCGATGAGTTTCATGACGATCAGACGTACTGTATGGCCATGCGTGCTCGCAACGCGTAACATTTAATTTAAGGAATTAAAATATGATGTAACCTAAAAGCTAACTTCTGTATACAATGTAATTAAATTCTGAAACTAATTCCATTGAGTTCAGAATAGGGGTATTTGGCTAAGAACGCTAGTGAGCATGCCTCGATTGGAGTTCGTAATTTTGGAGGATGAATAGTGTCAGATAAATTTTCTATTTAAGAACCTCACCTCTCTCTCTTTTTCCCAAATCCTAACCCTAGCCCTCTTGATCCAGTGGCCAAAGTGGATCGGCGCCTCTAGAGGCCGATTCAGGTGAAGGCCTCAACTACTAAAATGTGCATGAAGATTAGATGAGTGTTCTGACTGGTTGGATCATCATGAAGTGGTGTGTGGCGACCAGAATTCTCTAGTCAAGGCGGCAACAAGGGTGGACTTTGTGATGTTGACGGTGATCTTTGGGTAGTGACCTTGAAGCCCAAAATGTGGAGAAAGCCTAGGGCTACGATCTGATGGAGTTTGGTGGTCCCTCGACGACTGTGGTGGCAAAAAATGTGGGATGAATGATGGCGGCATCGAAGGTTTCAAAGTGCGGCCTGGGTTTGAACAACAAAGACGATTAACGTCTAAGCTTGATTAGCAAAGTAATTAAGTTAATTTACCTATTTTTTTATTAATTAATTAAATTTGAAATGTTCATTAATTCGAATCTCTCATACGAGGTCGAATTTGGATGCGGTCTTTTGCATTTGACTTGTAGCGGCAGTATCTACGCATTGAAGCTGGATTCATCGAATTTGGAGCTAGCGGAAATTTTAGCTAAAATCGAACGGCGTTCGATTTTGAACTATTTGGAAATGCGTAAGTGTTGGCTGGAATTTGGGTGAGTTTACTTACCAGTTGATTGTATTTGTTGTGCATATAACCGCTGTTGTATATAAAATATAAATTGTATAATGGACAATACAAGTTATTACTTTTGGACCCCGCCTTGTTTTGTAAAAGAAGTGATAATAATATTATTGAGTATAGTCTCTCTTTTGATCATCTATAACATGTATTGTGGCCCGGACTAATTGTTTATATGTTTGATAGTGCGTTATAAATGTTTGAAACGATATAGTCGTCATAAACATGCTTTGAAATCCTTGATATTTGACATATGTTAAATTGGATAAATTGTGAGATATGGTGGAAATATATGTATATATATATATATATATATATTTGGTTACATACGTTTTGGTGTGTTTGACATAGAGGAATTGGTTTGGACATTTGTGGAAATTGGATTTGGAAGTTGTAAATGTTAGAAGCGAAAAGAGTCACTATGGATGCACTTTGAAATTGCTATGATTGGCGAATTTAAAGTTAACTTTGAAAGATATCTTAGGGCTTTTTCATATTTTTAATAATTACTTTAAGCGTACTAATTATCAGAAAATATTAAGATTTAAATATTGTTGATAATCATTTATGGATCTTTAATGTGATGGTTTAAATTATAAAACAGGTTTTTATGGTTTTTAAATAAATGTTTTAAAATATGTATAAGTATTTTTAAAATATATTTTTAGTGTATATGGTTTTAGAAATTGTTAAAGATTTTATTCAATAAATAAAAGGCTTTTATATTATAATGTTTTACAAATGGTTTATAGTATTTTATTAAATATCTTAGTTTTAAAAATAAATTGGTATATATATGTGTGTGTGTGTGTGTGTGTGTCTTTTTAATGGTATTTTAGTATATTTAGAAGTTTTAAAAAGGAAGCTTGGTATTTGTTAAAAAATATAAAGGACTTTTAAGATTATAACACTTATGTTATAATTGATAGTTTTGTAAATTGATTAAAAAGGTATATTATTTTTAACCGGGTTCTTAACTCAGCAGAATTCAAAAGGAGTTGGAACATTCAGATTAAACTAGAAGGACTCAAAACTTAATCGGAAGGCCTTACAAGATAAAGGACCCTAAGAAGTTTGGGCCATTTTTAGGCTAACATTTCAGATTGGTACCCATTCGGTCCAATTGGATCGATACTCCAAAATATTGCTTTATTGGATCTCTATTCCCTTTGTCTTACACTCCTAGGTCTCCACTAAGCTTATCTACAGAGTTTGATAACATTCCAAGCATCCGAGTTCAAGAAGTGAAGACTTATCCAATCCAGGTTATAGTTCAATCTAACCTATACGTCAAAACAAGTCAACAAGCTATGAAACTAAATGGAGAGCATCATAACCTGGCAAGAAAGACAACCACATAGTTAAAGCATAAAAAATGCTTAACTATTTTGATCGGCACCGATCCAACTGGATCAGATCGGTATCGATCCAAATACTTTGCTCCGATAACCTTCAATCTTTTTGGACTTCCTCAGTGTGATGAATGTAGGCTTCTGGTACAGCGGCTCTGGCCCAAGTTCTCTCCAACTCCGATAAATACAATATCATCTGCAACAGAAAAATGGATCGGCTCTGATCTTCTGAACTGGCTGCTGCAACTCTGCCATTATTATTCTTCACTCTTCTTCTCCCACATAACAGCCACTAAGGGGCAACTAAGATCCTTCTAGTTGTCTCTAACAATGATCGCTTGATCTAACTTAGGAAATTCAACCATATTGTAATCCAAATCAATCTTGTAACAACAATTAGTTAATAAAAGCTATAAAGTGGATGTAGGCTCGTTAAAAGTTGAACCACTACAAAAATCTATTGTCTCTTTACTTTTTCTGCTATTTACAATTGCTTTTTCTATTTTATTTGCCTTGATAAACTAGGTTGGTGCTTTCACACTCAATCCAGGGTGTTGATCCATTTTTTAGGTTAACATTTTGGTACTTCCACTGAGAAATTATTCTTTGAATCCGCCAGATCCAAAAACTAGATCCGTCAAATCAGCTCTGGAAAGTTTGAAGCTTGCTGTTGAAGATCAACGGCGGGTAGAAAAAGAACTGCTTCTGAAAGATCCATAGGAGCTGTAATAGCTGGAGAAGATACCAATTCTTAACAAGTTGAGGTCAACGGTGCCAATAATCCATTAATCAGAGCAAATTCTGGAGCAAACACTGGAGATCAGGTGCGGGATCTTCTATCCAGCATGAAGTCATCACTAAAGGTGAATTGAATAAGATGGTTGATGAAATCAATCAAAAGATGGGGAATAGCCAAAAAGCTCTCATAAACAAATTAAATGCCCTCCTGACTTTGCAATCGTTAGCTGCTCCAAGAACCATGTCAGAGCCCGCGGCTGCCACGGTGTAGGAAAACTCTTCCTTTTCTAGCCTAAACAGGAGAAACGGAAGGCAAAAGCAAAAGGGAGTAGTGGATGGAGCTGCAGGAATCACTATAGAAGGAAACACAAGCACTCCATCAAATGTAAAGCAATCCGCTATGAACTTGAATCTAGGGGCGAAAACGCAACGGGAAAAAATAGCAGTGGATCTCTTCGACTCTGATGATGGTGAGAAATTTGACGATGGTAAGTTGGAAGAAAAAACTAATGCACTCAATACCGATAGGGATGTCCAAACTGCCCTTACCCGGCCAACTACAAGCCAATGGAACTCCGAGGGAGTGGCTGTCCCGAAGACAGGAAAGCCTGGGCTTCAGCCCACTTACCAAGATCGTTTGCAAAATCAAACACTTGGTATAGTCACTAACGGCCAACCCACGGACTATCGGACATCAAAAGCATATATCGTGGATATGATCAAGCGCTTGATGGACGAAAGTAAGGATAGGATAGACGATGAATGGGGATCCAGTCCAAGCCGGACTCCCTTCATTGATGACATTCTGTATCAATAATACCCTAAAAAGTTCACTATGACGACAATTCTATCTTATGATGGAGCTAGAGATCTGAAACCTCACTTTTACAAGTATAGTTGGTACATGGACGGAGAAAATGCTTCAAATGATGTTCGATGTAGATGTTTTCCAATCTTCCTAGAGGGAATTGCTTCTATGTGGTTCACCAGGCTCCCACCAAAGTCAATCTCTACTTTCAATGAATTAGCAACAAAATTCCTTAATCAGTTTAGGCTTCACACGGCGCAACCAAAAGACATAATATCCTTATCTGGCCCATTCCAAGGACGAAATGAATCTTTGAAATCCTTTATGAGTCGGTTTAACACCCCTATGACTGAAGTAAGTAATTCAAATGAAGATATGGTCTTCATGTCCTTAGTCCACGCTATCCATCACGACACTAAATTCGGAAAATGGCAACTTACCACTAAGAAGGAATTTAACCGAAAGGCAAGCTAATACTTGAGATTGGAAGAGGCGGTGAAGCTAGAAGGAATACCTACTAACCTACAACCAACCAACGCTGGCCAGAATGGTATGGCAGCTAACCAAGGCGTAAACACCTCCGGAACAATTACGGCAAACGCGGTGAAGGATCGAAACTAGAATTCCAATAAGCGAAGCGGGGGTAGCAAGCGACTTAAAGGCTTAAGGCCTAGAGACTACACCCTGCTCAATGATACTCCTGAAAACATCTACCTTTCGACACACGGGATGGAAGAGTAATAGAAGCTGCCTAAAAAGGAAGCGACTGAACATTAAAATCATTCCGGGAAGTACTACCACTTCCATGAAACACATGGCCACAACACGAATGAGTGCCGACACCTGAAGAACCTAGTTGAAGAGCTGCTTCGAGAAAACAAGCTTCAACAGTACATGAGGAAACCACAAAATCCTGACTAGCCTACTGCACCCCAAGCCCTTAAAGACCGGGGAAACTAAGTTAGAACCAGTGTAGAGGGATCTAGATGGACCGACCAGAGACTGATCATCAGAACAATATCTGGAGGACCTCATCCCGTGCAGAAGAGTTGGGGAGAAATGGAGCAATACGTAAGCTCATTAAGACATGCTCCGAAAGATTCATGCTTCACGGTCGAAGATGGAATTCCTACTAAGCAGCAAAGAACCCTGAACGATGACATAGTATTCTAGAATCGAGAAACTGAAGGAACATAAGCTTCAACCCTCGACCCCTTGGTTGTGACAGTAGGAATCAAACCAGCCATGGTCCAACCTGTATTGGTGGACAATGGCAGCTCTCTCAATTTCCTATCCAGACACACATTTGATCAGATGATCAGTATGAAAGATGTATCCGCTTGTCGAACAAAGATCCAGGGATTCACCAGTGAACCTAAACAACCTGTTGGAACAATTGATTTACTCGTAGAACTTGGGGAAGGCGACCGAAGAGTCATCCTCATCCATACCATTGTGATCGTAGATGAAATATCTACATACAATGCTTTCTTAGGTCGGCCCACTTTAGCAAATTTCAGGATTGCTTAGCTCGGTGGTGTCTAACCATGAAATTTACGATAGAGAATGGAGTTGGGGTGATCAAAGGATACCAAAATGCCGCTAGAGAATGCTACATCGCAGAACTACGCGAGTCCAGAAAAAAGGGAAGAATATGGGGAGAACTCTCCACATTCATGAACCTACTAAATAGAAACTACAGAGCCGGCCCTGGCTCGGGGACCATAGCCGATTCGACAAGGCTTTGGATCATAGGAAGAAGAGTTCAGGGGAGGATTGGCATCACCAGCAGAATTGACAGTGCCTGTACCAGTCGATATGGATGACCCAACTCGGGTCTTGAAAATTGGGTCACATCTTGGAAACAAGATGTGACACGAACTAACCAAATTTCTTCATGCCAACCTAGACGTATTCGCTTGGATGCATTCCGATACGTGCAGGGGTGTCGCCGGAGATTGCATGCCACCCACTCAATATCGACCCTAAGTAAACACCAGTGAAGTAAAAGAGGCGCAGCCTAGGGCTCGAAAGGTCCAAAGCACTGATAGAAGAAGTGGATAAGATGATGGCGAATGGCTTTGTCTGCGATGCAACGTATCCTGAATGGGTATTCAAACCGGTCTTAGGCAAGAAATCCAATGGAAAATGGAGAACTTGTATCGACTACTCAGACCTGAACAAAGCTTGCCCAAAAGACAGCTTTCCTCTGCCTAGAATCGACCAGCTTGTGGACGGGACAACTGGACATGAATTGCTATCATTTATGGATGCTTACTCGGGATACAACCAGATCATAATGCACGAACCTGACCAGGAAAACACCAATTTCATCACTGATCTGGGATTATATTGCTACAAAGTAATGCCATTCAGCTTAAAAATGATGGGGCAACCTACCAACGATTAGTAAACGCCATGTTCAAACATCAGATCGGGAAGACTATGGAAGTCTATGTAGATGATATGTTGGTTAAATCGCGCAAAGCCCCAAGTCACTTGGACAACCTCATCAAAATGTTTGAAATACTCCGCAAATATAGAATGAAACTCAATCCACTTAAATGTCACTTCATAGTAGCCTCTAGAAAGTTCTTGGGATTCATCGTAAGTGCTAGAGGTATCGAAGCAAATCCTAAAGAAATTACTGCTTACGGGAAGTCGAGGTCCCAAGTAACAAGAAAGAGTTATAAAGCTTGAATGGGAAAGTTGCATCACTAAGTCGGTTCATCCCAAAAGAAACCGACAAATGTATATTGTTTTTTGATGCAATAAAGAAGGGAAAGAAGAACTTCGAATGGAATCAGGCTTGTCAGACTGCCTTCAAAGAACTACTGCGACATTTGGAGACTCC
Source organism: Allium fistulosum (assembly GCA_030737815.1). NCBI lineage: Eukaryota > Viridiplantae > Streptophyta > Magnoliopsida > Asparagales > Amaryllidaceae > Allium > Allium fistulosum. Next base: position 1,227,713,403 of record CM060905.1, on the reverse strand, counting down.
ACCAATCCTATCCAAGTCGGTATACGGAGAAGACTTGTTTATCTACTTAGCAGTCTCATCCCACGCATTAAGTGTCGCGCTTGTACAAAAAGAAGCCAGGGTGCAGCGACCTATATATTACACCAGCAAACGATTTGCTGAAGCCGAGAAGAACTATCCGAAATTGGAAAAACTAGCATATTGCCTCTTGATCACATCCAAAAAGTTACGACTATACTTCTAGGAACACCTGATCAAAGTACTAACAGATTAACCCTTGAAGAAGGTTTTGTACCTCCCTAAGACCTCTGGATGGCTTATAAAATGGAATATTGAATTGAGTCAATATGAATTCACTTACCACCCTCGAAGGGCAATTTACGAGCAGGTGCTGGCAAACTTCATTGCTGAGTTTACAATACGAGATAACAAAGAAGAAATTACTTTGGAAGTGGAAACACACTGGAAGTTGTTCGTCGATGGTGCATCTAACAAATTTTGCTTGAGGGCAGGAGTTGTACTCGAAACTCCGAAAGGACAAACCGTTTGCTACACCTTACGCTTGGAATTCCCTGCAACAAACAATGAAGCAGAATATGAAGCATTGATAGTCGGGCTGAAAATGGTGAAGGAACTCAGAATAAAGTCCATAAATATCCATAGTGATTCTCAGCTAGTTATCTATTAGGTAAGAGGCGAATATCAAGGCCGAGGATAGAACCTCGCCTAATATCTATAAAGTGTAGGAATGTCTAAACGACATCGAGCATTACACCGTCACTCATATCCCAAGGGAACAAAACCCGAAGGCAGACTATCTAGCTAAACTGTCCAGTTCAGGAGAAGCTCAGTTAATGGGACTGGGCCCAGTTGAAACTCTGACCGCTCCAAGCATAGGTGAGATAGACGGGTACTGGATTTTCGAAACAGCCGAGGAACCAGAAACATGGATGACACCGATCAAGGACTATCTGCTCAGAGGAATACTCCCTATAGAAAAGAATCAATGGAATTAGCTCATTCGAAAGGAACCATGGTTCGTAATACAAGATGGGATACTCTACCGAAGGGGATTCTCTACCCCTTTGCTCAGGTATATGATCAATGACAAAGCGTAAAGAATCCTTAGGGAAGTTCATGAAGGCGACCATGGAGATCACACCAGGGGGAAAACCCTTAGTGAAGAAAGTTCTTCAATATGGGTATTTTTAGCCAACGGCCAACTGCGATGCAGCAGATTATACCAAGTGGTGTGACCAATGCTAAAGATTCGGTAAGAACGAAAGAACTCCTTCAATAGAGCTAACATAGATGGTCAGTCCGTGGTCATTCGCAATCTTGGGAATCGATTTGACTAGTGTATTGCCAATAGCCAAAGAAGGAGCCAAATACGCTAACTTTTTTGTTGACTGCTTTACTAAATAGGCTGAGGCGGAATCGCTGACCACTATTACCGCAAAGAAAGTTATTAACTTTGTTACTAAAAACATTGTTTGCAAGTTTAGAGTGCCACAATGAATCATCACAGATAACGGGACTCACTTCGAAAGCACTGAGTTAAAAGACTTTTGCAAATGCTTCCGAATCGAGAAAAGTTTTTCAACTGTTTCACATCCACAGGCAAACGAGCAAGTGGAGTTAGTAAACATGATCATCAAGTCCACCATCAAAAAATGGCTAACTAAAGCTAAAAGAAATTGGGTTGATGAACTTCCACTTGCACTCTGGGCTTACAGAACAACGCACAAATTTGCAACCATACACTCTCCATTCACCCTGGCATATGGTTCGGAAGAAATTATCCTAATCGAATTGGAAGTCCCTTCTCATCGAAGACAAAACTTCAATCAGAGGCAGAACGAACAGCTCCTGCTCGAGTTGCTCGATGTGGTCAATGAGAAGTGGGAAGAAGCCAAGCTAAAAGGACCGCCGCTCACTAGAAAAGGGCCGCATGACATTTCAACTCCAAGGTCCATACCGTACTTTCGAAGTAGGAGACCTTATCCTAAAACGAGTCTATCCTGTACTAAGAACATTCGGACCAAACTGGAAGGGCCCTATGTAATCGACCAAAAGCTAGGGGATGGCACGTTCAAGCTAACAACAGTTGATGGAAACCAAATTTCCCGTGCTTGGAATAGAGAATTGCTCCAAAATTACTGTTATCCCGCCTTTTGGCAAGGCCGTGACACCAAGAAATTGACTAGTAAACCAATGATGGTCCGTCCTAGAGATCGGCTATGCACACGCTCACTATGAAAATTGACGAATTTTGTCCGAGTCCGGATCGAGCTAAAACTGGCTTGGCACGACAAGCGAAGCTATGAGAGCCAACGTTCCAAATCTCAAGTCAATCCAAGTTCGTATGTTCAAGTTACGAACGATACAAAAGTGGATGAGAACCAACTACACTTCGACTCGCTCAGCTCGAATCCATCTGGGAGGCCTATTTCGACTCGCTCCACTTCGACTTGCTCCACTTCGACTCGCTGCACTTCGCCTCCATCAGAAAACACTTGTTCGACTCGCTCCACTTCAAGCCACAGTTCGACTCCATCTAGAACGACTCCTTCGCAAAACCACAGTTCGACTCCATATAGTTCGACTCCATCAGAGAGCCACATTTCGACTCGCTCCGCTTTGCATCCCTCCGAGGACTTCTACTTCGTATCCCTCAATACGAAGCGCAACAGTCGATACGAACCAAGCAATATCATCGATACGAACAGGAGAAGGTCCTAGAGCGACTCGATCAAAACAGCGTCAGAGGCGGAGCGATCCAGAGATTCAAACGCCACATCATCGAGTCGAACAGCGATTCAAACAATATCGAGTCGAATAAGAGCGATTCGAATAGAGCGAGTCGAACGAAATAGCCAACCGGTAATCCCATTTCGTATCAATCATATCTCCTAATCTACAAGTCCAAATGCTATGAAATTTTCACAGAAGACTACGTGCATGCTAAAGAATGTCCACGCCAAATTTCGACTCCATTGGATGAAATCCCAATCGATACGAAATTTGTTCGTATCAATCACGGATCGGACCGAAACTTCACGGGCTTGGGTGCGCGGGCCTGGTCACATGCCAGAGAGGGTCTCCCGAGATCTGAGCGAAATACCAGCCTCCCACACCTATAAATAGACCCCCAAAACCAACAGAAAAGAAGTTCTTCTTCTTTTTTGAGATCTCCAACGCCCAGACTCTGCCGGATCCAGATCTGAACTCCATTGCTACTGCTACCAACAAATTTCACTGCTGCAAATCATAATTACCTGCTGTAATTCATTGAATTCACTTGTAATCATCAAAGATAGATCAATAAAGCAAACTACTTCATAGTGGACGTAGGCAATACGCTGAACCACTCTAAATTCTTGTGTCTCCTTGCATGTTAATTATTTTCATATATGAGATTTGGAGTTTTTGTTAGATAATTCCTCGTTTTGCATTTAATTTCTTCACTTTATCTCTTCAAAAACTTCCGAAGAGTGTTGTGCCCAATTTTGGTACAAACACTTTGGTGCTTTCACTGAGAAAAACCTAATTTTTCTCCTGCTCTTTGGATCTCCTATCTATATCGGATTGCATAAATCCAAGAAGAAGATCCAGATATAGGACTTTGAAGCCCTTCCATTCTATTCAGATTTGCATCAGATCTAGGAAAGGACTTTCATCACCTCACCATGGTAAGTACATGAACTACTTCTACAGCTGCTGATCAGGGAGGACGGGACAGGCAGGATCCCGCGCAATTGCCTCCATCAAACCAAAATGCCGCCGGACCTTCAGATCCAACAGGTCCGGTTACCAGACAAGAGTTCCAGACGCTGTTCCAAGAATTGACCCAAAGTCGACAACAGCTAACTGAACAACTGCGCGCCAACGCAGAGTTGACCAACCAGTTAAATCGCCAAAGGCGAAGAAGATCCAGAAGTGACCAAGGTTCTTATTCTTCCACAGAGAGTTTAGCCTCCTCTGATGGCCAAACCAGATCCACACGCCCACGGCTAGGTGTAAGCTACACCCAGGCCACAGGGCACCAACCTGCTTCGAATATTGGACAACCCAGAACCGGACCATCCACTGGTCATCATACAGGACCTTCATCCTGAGGAGGTGCTGCTCCTTATCATGTCACAGGCAACATTGCTACTACCACCACAACCGAACGAGGAGGTGATGCTGGAAACCAAGCTGATCCTCAACGTAACCAATGGGAGCAGACTCTTGAGTCTTATGTCCCTGATGATGTTGAACCAAGGAGGCGAGGCAGGGATCGTCGACCGCGTCTGGTCTAGAATCGCGCTGTGGAACCCGACCACACCTTGGCACAGCATGCTCCTAGTATCCGCATGCCGGATATACCAATGATGATCCGCCAAATGATTCGCGAAAGTCAAGGTCTCTCTAATGACGACTGGGGAATCTCTCGGAGTCATACCCCTTTCACTGATGACGTTATATATGTTGAACCACCTCGGTGCTTCAGGTTGCCAACTTTGCCAATCTATGAAGGAAGTTATGATCCAAATCAACACATCCTGAAGTACGAATGGCTAATGAATGCTACAAGAGCTGATGATGTAGTAAATTGCCGTAGTTTCCCCATTTCCTTGGGGGGCATTGCCACTATGTGGCTTACTCGTTTGCCACCACGATCCATTTCCAATTTTGATCAGATGGCCACCAAGTTGGTTGAACAATTCCGTATGCACGTAGCAAGGCCTAAAGATGTTAACACTCTGTCTAGTGTTACACAAGCTCCCGGATAAACACTTAGACGTTACTTGGAGTGATTCCATGCTGTGTGTGCAGAAATAAGCAATCCCAATGATAACTCTATCCTGATGGCATTGACTAAGGGGATTGATGCTGATTTCAAGTTCAGAAATTGGTTAGTTGGAAAACCACCTGCATCATTGGACCGTTTCTATTCCAAGGCAGCCCAATTCTTGAGAAGGGAGGATGCGAAACAGTCTAGGAAGCAGGATGACGCAGGGTCCAACATCGAAGGAATCCAAAGTAACATCGCTGTTAAGCAATCCGGAGATAGTTCTGGAAAAGTTCAGTTGAACATCCAAAATAAACAGAATCAGTAGAGGGACAATGGAAATCAAAACAAAAAACGCGATCAGAACTGTGGTCCACGGCGTAGAGCTTCCATGTACGATAATTACACTCCATTGAACACGTCGTTGGAAAATGTGTATTTGCAGACCTGCAATACCATGCAGTACAAGAAACCTGCTCCGAAGCCACCAACGGAGAGACAAATCCAAACAGGAAAGTTTTGTAGATTCCACGAAAGCTATGGCCACAACACCAATGAGTGTCGTCACCTGCAAGACCTCATTGAAAAACTGATACGTGAACAAAAGTTGGATCAGTACGTGCGGGCGCCGCAGCCTGGTGGTGCGGGCCCATCAAATCAGAATCGTGCACCGAATCAGGAAAGACAGGAGGAACCCGCTCATACAGGCGGGAGGTTGGTTATCAATACAATAAGTGGTGGTCCTCACCTAGCAGATGGAAGCTGGAAGGAAATGGAGTAGTATGCCAGTTCTATCAGTCATGCGGACTTCGAGTGTTGTAGTAGTTTTGATGAAGGGGCTTCGACCAAGCAACATAAAACGATGACATATGACATCGTGTTCAGGAACAGAGACGTTGATAAATTCGAAGCCCCCACTATCGATCCACTGGTCATCTTAGCTCAAGTAGTTCCCGCTTGGATGAAGAGAATTTAGTTGACAGTGGGAGCTCTGTGAATATTTTGTTTAAGTGAGCCTATGATCAAATGAGAATGGAAGCCACAGACTTGAAACCTTGTCAATCCCAAATCCACAGCTTCAACGGAAGTGCTACTATACCCACTGGAATGGTGGAACTGCCAGTAGAGTTGGGAGTTAGAGAACATCGGAGAGTATGGATGTTACAGTTCATTGTTTTGGACATAGACTCCCCTTACAATGCTTTCTTGGGCTGACCGGCCCTCACCGAATTCAGGGTAGCCATCGCCCCGTGGTGTTTGACTTTAATGTTACCCATTGATCATAGAGTAGAAATCATTCAGGGAGATCGGGCTGCTGCCAGAGCCTGTTATGTTGCTGAGCTACGGGAGGCGCAGCGAAAGGAGAAAGGAAAGGGCGTAGAGAAATCTCTCTACGTCCGTTTTGCCGATAATTGACAATTAATGCCCAGGCCCAGGCCCAGGCCCGGGCACCCCAGCCAATTCCTCAAGGATCTTGACCCAAGAGAAACTGAAGATGAAGGAGAATCTAAAGGAAGTCAAGCATCCCCGTCCGAACTGACAATCGACGTCCCAATTGACAATGATGATGATTCGAAGATGATAAAGATTGGGTCTCAGCTAAGCCAGCAAACTAAAGAGGAATTGGTTGAATTTCTATGGGAGAATCTTGACGTATTCGCTTGGACGCATTCCGACATGTGTGGGATCTCGCCAGACATCGCGGGCCACACCCTGAACATTGACCCGCGACATGTCCCGGTCAAGCAGAAAACGCATGGTATGTATCCAGAGAGATCTGCCGCCCTTAAAGAAGAAGTAGAAAAGCTTAAAGCAAACGGGTTCATTCGGGATGCTCAATATCATGAATGGGTGTCGAATCCCGTGCTCGTCCGAAAACCGAACGGAAAGTGGAGAACATGTGTCGATTATTCCGATCTGAATAAAGCATGTCCCAAAAACAGTTTCCCGCTTCCCAGAATTGATCAGCTAGTAGATTCGACAACCAGGCATGAACTCTTATCCTTCATGGACACGTATTCTGGCTACAATCAGATACCGATGCATTTACCCGATCAAGAACATACCAGCTTCATAACCAATCTGGGACTTTACTGTTACAAAGTTATGCCATTCGGACTCAAGAACGCCGGGGCTACTTATCAACGATTGGTCAATCGGATGTTTGCCAATCAAATCGGGAAAACAATGGAAGTATATGTAGACGACATGCTTGTGAAGTCACGACTCTCCACCGACCATGTTGAAGACCTGGAAACTATGTTCAACATACTTCGAGAATACAAAATAAAGCTAAATCCACTGAAATGTCATTTGGAGTCGCATCCGAAAAATTCCTTGGATTCATCGTCAACGCTCGAGGGATCGAAGCTAATCCTGAAAAGATCTAGGCTATTAGAAATCTTGAAACTCCGAAAACCATAAAACAAGTCCAAAGTCTCAATGGAAAGGTAGCGGCATTGAGAAGTTTCATTTCAAAGTCCACTGACAAATGCATTCCTTTCTTCGATCTGATCCCAAAAGTGAAATGAAACTTTGAATGGACCACGGAGTGTGAGGGCGCTTTCCAAGCACTAGTTCAACATCTATCCACACCACCTATCCTATCGAAGCCTATTGATCACGAGAAGTTGTTCGTATATTTGGCAATATCAGAAGACGCTATCAGCGCTGCATTAATTCAAGAAGAAGACAAGATACAGAAGCCGGTATACTACATCAGCAAACGATTGACTAGGGCCGAAAGGAATTATCCAAAGCTAGAAAAGTTGGCTTATTGCCTGGTTATTGCGTCAAGGAAGCTCCGACCGTATTTCCAGGCACATCCCATTATTGTTTACACCGACCAGCCGTTACGACAGGTCCTTTCGCGGCCTGAGAAGTCTGGTAGGTTACTCAAGTGGAACATCAAACTGAGCCAATTTGACATTACTTACACTCCAAGACGAGCCATTCAAGGACAAGTCCTAGCCAATTTTATAGCTGAGTTTACCGTTCCTGAGGACTTGCCCGAAACCAGTAAATCCCCCGAATACGTCTGGAAGCTTTATACCGACGGTGCATCTAACGATCGGTTTTCGGGCGCTGGTGTTGTACTAGAAACTCCCAAAGGCCGATCCATATGCTATGCTGTGAAGTCCGATTTTCATGCGACTAACAATGAAGCTGAATACGAAGCCCTCTTAGCTGGCTTGAAACTTGCTAGAGATTTGAGAATTATCGCAATGGAAATTTATTGTGACTCACAATTAGTTGTGTGTCAAGTACAAGGAGAGTATCAAGCAAGAGATCGAAGGTTGGCTGCTTACTTAGCTTGAGTTCAGGAAGTACTAAATCAGTTTGACTATTATGCCATTTATTGTATACCTCGAGAGCGCAACCAAAAAGCTGATTCATTGGCGAAGCTGGCCAGCACAGGTGAAGCTCAACAAATGGGACTCGTTCCCGTAGAAGCGCTATCCTCCCCAAGCATTGACCGGGCAGAAATAGACCGGTTATGCGAAACCGTCCTCGAAAAGGATTCATGGATGACTCCACTCAGAAATTACATTGAGCACGGAACCCTGCCGGAGCGCAGGAGTGAAAAGAGACAAGTCCTTCGGAAGGCCTCGCGATTTACCATCCAGAATGGACTCATGTACAGAAGGGGGTACTCAGTCCCTCTACTCCGGTGTATCGCTCACGATGAAATTAAACGAGTATTGCACGATGTGCACGAGGGAGAATGTGGCGATCACACCGGGGGCAAGCACTTGCCAAGAAAATACTTCGATATGGATATTACTGGCCGACCGTGAATCGCGATGCGTCGGATTATGAAAAGAAATGTGATAGGTGCCAGAAATATGCCCGAATTCCTAGAGCTCCTCCTACCGAGATAACGCAAATTGTCAGCCCATGGTCGTTCGTAATGTGGGGCATCGACATCATCGGTGCTCTACCTCTGGCAAAAGGTGGTGCGAAGTACGCCATCTTCGCAGTTGATTACTTTACAAAGTGGGCTGAAGCCGAAGCTCTTGCTACCATAACAACGAAGAAAGTATTCAACTTTGTAGTTCGCAACATCATTTGTCGATTCGGTCTCCCATACACCATTATTACGGACAACGGGACCCAATTCGACAGTGCTGAATTTAAAGATTTCTACAAACGATTTCACATCCAAAAGAAATTCTCTGCAGTTGCACACCCTCAGGCAAACGGACAGGTCGAAGCAGTTAATAAAGTTATAAAATCCATTCTGAAAAAGCGATTGGAAAAGGTCGGGAGCAAGTGGGTCGATGAACTTCCTATGGCCTTATGTGCTTACCGAACAACCCACAAGACCGCGAACGACCACACTCCATTCTCTCTCTCTTATGGTTCAGAAGCCGTTATTCTAGTTGAACTAGAAGTACCTTCTCATCGTGTGACATACTATGATCCAAAGACAAATGCTATACTACTTGCTGAATCTCTCGATCTAATAGATGAGAAGCGTGAAGAAGCTGATTTGAGGGCAGCTGCCATCGAAGTCGAGTCGCCCGATTGTACAACGCCAAGGTCCACCCGCGAACCTTTGAGCTAGGCGATCTCGTCCTCAAAAGAATTTATCTGATTCCTTCACATATGAAACCGACATGGGAAGGACCGTCTGTTATTGAACGAAGGCTCAAAGATGGCACATTCAAATTATCGACCGTTGACGGTCTTACTCTACCAAGAGCCTGGAACAGCGAGAGTCTTCGTCGCTACTACACATAACAGGCTATGTTTATCCAATTAGTTTTACTTTTCATTTTGCAATTTGTTTCTGCATTTCGAAATTAGAATTTGTAATAAGGCAACTGACTTTGCCATATTTTCTTATTTCAGCAATAAAATGCAATCTCTTCGAGCCAGAGCTGTGATTTACTTGAAATGCTTCATATGACCATCACTATGCACGGAGAGCTAAGTTTCACCATACGGTGGAATTTATTCAAATAGGGAGTGACTGCGATGCAACCAATCACTCGTTAAGTGAAACCCGAGCTCGGGGACCAGCCATCACATCAGAATCAAAAAAGGATTGATACATGACAATCCTTCATACAACTCCGAACTCCCAGAGTGCGAGTCGGAGTATAAACATCAACTCCGAACTCCCAGAGTGCGAGTCGGAGTATAAACATCAACTCAAAATTCCTAGAGCGCGAATTGGAGTATAAACATCAACTCTGAATTCCCAGAGTGCGAAACGGAGTATAAACATCAACTCTGAATTCCCAGAGTGCGAAACGGAGTATAAACAACAACTCCAAATTCCCAGAGTGCGAAACAGAGTATAAACATCAACTCCGAACTCCCAAAGTGCGAGTCGGAGTATAAACAACAACTCCAAATTCCTAGAGTGCGAAACGGAGTATAAACATCAACTCCAGATTCCCAAAGTGCGAACTGGAGTATAAAAATACGTCTACGAAGAAGGTGGATCCGTCCGCCCAATGACTTCGCTCGTATCTGCACCAAGTTTGAGGAGGACGGACCCGTCCATCTAACGACCTCACTTGTTGACTCAGGGTGGATGTGATCCGACCGCCCACGATCCTGATACACCTTTCGTTCCCAGAGTGCGAACAAAATCCAAAAAACATACAGTAGATGTGACTGACCGTCTGCTCATCAACTCTGAACTCCCAGAGCGCGAGTCGGAATATAAACGTCAACTCCAAATTTCCAGAGCGCGAATTGGAGTGTCAACAACAATTCCGAACTCCTAGAGCACGAGTCAGAGTATAAACATCAATTCCAAGTCCCCAGATCATGGACATATGATTGAAACTCAAGTCGGCATGACCAACCACCGATAAACGAATGGGAATTCCCGGAGTACGGATATGATCCTCGACAATCAAACAAGCATGGATGAACTACTCAATCTCCGCTTGCCTCAGACATCCATTCGGTGGCACTAGACTCAACATGTTATAAGTAAGAAGCGATCGTCGACTGATGATCTACAACTCACCCCAAGACTAGGGGGCAGGACTTACGAATCGACCATTGACTGAAGCGATGCGACGTAAAAATTCAACTCGCTCCCCGGTCGCAAACCATGTCCACAGTACCCGAACTTGACGAACAAAAACAAACTTTATTCGGAAGCTGAAACTTCACAAGCGCACTTCAGATATTGAAACACTTAGGCAAATACACAATGACAGAAAAGAAGTCAAAAAAGAGAAGTTTCATTTCTATTGTTCATAAAAGAAGTTTGTGTACAAGTTTCCAAAAATTCCTACTAGCAGGGGCCGAACCCGCATCTATACACGGCCACCAAAATGCAAGTCAAAATAAATCGAGGAAGCATGTTTAATCTTTCTTCTTCCTTGGCTTCCTTCTCGGTGTAGACCTGCTGGAGCCACCGCTAATCTTTCTCTTCGAGCCTTTCCTTTTCGGCGGTTGGTCTCCCGGTGAGGGCATGATATCAACATCCTCCTTCGAACTCGAATGTATAGGAATGCTCCTTGCAGGCAGAGCCGGATGAACAGGATCAAGTACAGAAGGTGGAATGGGCACGCTAGTGATGAAAACAGTACCACCATGAGATATCATTCTGAGCGGAGCAGGTCCCGGTGCTGCCATCCCACCTCCAAAACTGCCACCATGAGCCGCTGCTTCCATTTCAGCGTCGATTTGAGTGAACATCTCCTCTTCGGTAACTGCTCGAACCCCGCTGGGGGAATCAATAGTTGGCATTGAAGAACTTGTAGCAGGATCGCTTTCACTCATGACAGATGACAAGTCGGCAAGAGGATCGCTGTGACGGCGAAAGAGTTCATCCATCAGTTGCTCATCAAACACAATCGTACTCCCCTGCATATCGTCAAGCGGGGCAGTTGTAGTCATGGTGATCGCTTCGGTAACAATAGCCTCCTGTGTCTGATGTGATTCTTGGGTAACAGGAGGCCCGACATGTGCAGCATCAATCATTGGACAAAGAACAAGAGAACTGTTAAAACTTAACTCGATCGAAGATTTCGACTTAAGAAAGATATGTGGAATGTTCAGAGTACCTTCCTCAATTTGACTTGTAAGCGACGAGGTGGCTTCAGTAACTTGCGCTGCAACTGGAGACATCTGCGGTTGATCCAGATTATAGGCAGGAACAACTTGGGGATCGACCGCAGATGAGGATTCGGGCTGGGTTGATGCTGGGACTTCAAGACTCGCTTCATGGTGGTCAACCCCTGAACCCTCTCCTATCTCGAAGTTCTGGGTGCCAAGTCTTTCTTTCTCATGCAGAATCATTGACTCGTGAAGAATCTTCCTTTCATCCTCATTCAGAATGCGATTCTCGAGTTCAAATTCATCCACAGACTCACCCGGATGCGCCTCCTTCTCTTCCTGAACCAGTCGGCCCCAAGCGTTGTAAAGATGCGTCGGAAAATAATCGAGCCAGGCTAGACCCCTGTGCCTCAGCACGTTAGCGTTGTACACAACGAGAAGGTCTTCGATGTCAGCCTCTAGCCTGGACTTGGCCGACTTCACTTTCTCCTCGACCTCAGTCTTCACCTTGTGGACTTTATCCACAACTGCATCCCGTTCACCCCTGAGCAAAACAGCTTGTTCGTACGCCTCCTGGGCTGCGTTGTTCGCATCATCTTCTTCCTTGGCCATATCGGCGAATTTAGCCTTGAGTTCATTGAGTTCCTTGACCGCCGCATCCCGCTCGGCGGTGACTGTAGTGTTCCGGTGGCCCATCTCCTCCACCAAGGAGACATGTGTCTACCCCAACCTCTCCATTGCCGCTTTCACTTCGTCAGCTTTTTTGGTGGCCTCAATTTCCGATTTTCGAGAAGATTCGGCCTCAGCAGTTAGCACTTGAATGATCCGATCCCTTTGAGCGAGTTCGGTCTCCAGTTTCTCAAGCGCTTTAGCTCGCTCAAAGGCCACCTTAGAGGCTTTCTCCGCAGCCTTTACCAACTCTCTGTACTGGGTGTAGATGTCTTGAAAGTACTCATGCATCGTGTTTTCCACTCCATTTTAAGTGTGGTGGGAAGACATAGCCATCGAAGCAAATGTTCGGAAAGTCCTTCCTCATCTGAGCCAGTTTAAGGGCCCCTTCTCCTGTGGGTTCAGCTGGGACATGCTTTGTAATTATGGAGGCCATGGTCTTGACTCTCTGGAGATGAGTCTCAGATCTAGAAGTATGAGAAGATGGCCTGTGATGAGGAGGCTCTGGCGGGTGTGGAACAAAGACGGGAGGTGGAGATGGAAGTCTAGGAGGAGGAGAGCGTGATCTAGACCGATGTCTGTATTCCCTGTCCCTATCACGCCCATACCTATCTTGGGTAGAGTACTCACGATCATGATCTCTATCCGAGTCTCTCCTACAAGACTCATAATAGGAAGAAGCCTTTCGGGCCGAGCGAAGATTCCCAAGCATCGATCCTTTTCCAGACATAGTACTTGAAAATGAGAAACGAAGGAAGAGTTAATGATTTCCTAAGTTGGACGATTTACAGTTGTGAATCATGTAGTGTAGTGAAGTGTATGCATGTGCAACCCTCCGACCAACCGGAAATGTCGACCGCACTCATAGCAAGCGACCCGCTAAGTTCAAGAGCATTATCAAGCTCCTCCATCCCGGCGTCATGTTGAGATGACACAAAATCCAGAATCGGAATATCAGCAAGCCCTACAAAAGGACTCTCTACTTGCGGAGGAGGAGCATTCGAAATTCTATTCCCCGGGAAGGGCAAGGACACGACCACGGATTTAAATCTCTCGGATTTAGAATGTTTATGAGCAACAGCCTTTCCTTTTCTCTTTCCTCATGAATCCTGGACATCGGAAGAAGGCCCAGCTGGGAGCTCGGTATCGGTAGGCGTTCTTTCTGGATCAACTTCTTCGGTTATCACAACTGCGGGCGCTTTGCGCTTCACCCGTTTCTTCGAGACCACTCTAAGGGTCCCTTCCAGCCGTATGCTCTGCCTCCATTCTATCAGCCTGACGGTCATCAAATTTCTGTTGGTCAGAAACAAGTCGATATGCCTCTCTTCGCCCGGAAACGCTTAGAGGATCCGAACTAGCTCTCGGAAGTATGCACCGTCAGGTCGAGAGATTGCAGCTATAAAAGAGGAAAAGTATGTCAGTTTTGAAGTCAGTTACTAATATCTCAATGATTCAAGAGAAAAATGGCAACGCTTACGTCTATCCAACCACCGCCTAGCAAATCCAAGGGGGCACCGAACGTAGAACCATTCGGTTTTAAAGTAACTTAGCCTTCCCCAGGAGCCCATTACAATGTGACAGTTTCTGACTGCTTCCAAGAAGGTGAAAGAAGGGCTGTCTCCGCGGCTCTTAACGTTAAATAAATATCTGATCTCGATCGGCTTTGGTGGTCGAAAGAGGATCTCCAAAAACAGAATGAAGGTGCTGTTCAACAAAGCATACCCATTGGGATGTAGCTGGGATGGAGCTATTCCAAGGAATGATAACATCTCCGTTATATATTGATTGAAGGGTGGAAGTGTCCCCGCTGTGCAAGCGTGACGGTTGAAAGCAGTAAACCCCTCCGGGGGATCATGTGGCCTGTCATTTGGCCCAGGCAGTAATACGTCGTCAAGCGACAAACCGTGCCTTAAACAAATCCGTCCTAGCATATCTTCAGAGATAGCCGACGGCACAAAATCTTATGGACTACAAATAAACCGAGCCCCTAGACGCTCGTCCAGAGCTGGGTCTATAACTTCGGTTTCAATAACCGGTATTTCGATGGTTGAAGGAATTGAACTCGGGAGTTCCTGCTGCTGAGAACTTGAAGGTTCCATGGCTAGCTAGCTTATGAAAAATCATTTTTAAACAAACAATAACGCTCGTGCATCCCCCAGTGAAATGTGTGTGAGTGTGTTGTGCAGTGTGGTACTGTATATTGGTCAAGAAGTTCTACAGAATCGAAAAAAGCATGTAAACGACGAGACTTCGGAATTCGGTCGGAAGGACCGTCATCGCTGACCGTCACAACCGGGCCATCCAGTTATTAGCAATCGATCAGAGTTAAAGTTTGTCAAAATTTTGTTAGAGTTGCAGTTCCATCGACGAGCTTCGAAGGGAAATCAAATATGCAGTTCAACAGTCAAGTCCAGTTATGCAAGTTTGAAGCTCGTCGGAGTCAGTTGTTCAAGTGTGCAAGGAATTACAAATTCTTTAAAATTCAAATTCGTATCGGTCCCAAAAGCCTTCTTCGCATCGATAAATCATGTTCATCCATGCGCAAATTCGACTCGGTCTTGAAACTGGAGATCTCGTTCACCCATATGCGAGTTCGACTCGGTCTAAAGAATGCATACTTCGAATCGATCCGGAGCGTTCATTTCGCATCCATAGATTAAGTTGTCTTCGTATCGGTCCCTGTAACAACCCTGAGATTGCAATTACCGAATGATGGAGTAAAATTATGATTTTAAGTTAAAAAGGGGCTAAACAAATTTTTGGAGAAGTTAAATTTACAATTGTTTGCAAATTAAAATATTTTGGGTTGAAATGAGAAATTTTTAAATAAAAAGTGATTATAGGCTAATGGGCTAAATAAGACAATTATAAGGTTTTAATTAAAAATAGAATGCTTCTTAGGATTTTTGTCAAATGATAACATTAGAAAATTTTCTTTTAAATTTACATATGCACTTAAGTAATTGAACTAAGCCTTATTGGGTTGTAAAACCCTCATAACAAACCCATTAGCCTACCCACTTTATATAATATCTTAAACCCATTTCATAACCCTAACCCTCATCCTCTTCATAAATTCCTAAACCTAAACCTAAGCAAAATTAATGGCCTCCATTTAGAAGCTCCATCTCCATCTCTTCGTAATTAGACTTGTTTAATCCTAGCAAGGTAATGCAATCCTAGGCCTAATCACCTTCTAATCTTTATTTTAATCTTTGAAATCTCTTTGTAATCCTTGGTTTTGTTCTCTTTTTAATTTTGAAGCTCTCTAATCCACATCCTCTTTGCTTTGGAAAGTTGCACTTGAAGTGTTTGCTTATTTGCTTGATTGGTAGAGGTAATTACTATTGATTAGTAATATATGCTAGCTGAAATTATAATTAGTTTATTGCTGTTAGTAAATTAGGCATATCTCATTCATCTTAAATCGGAATTAAGATTTTTTTGAAGTTCTGGAAAGCTTATTCTGTAGCCTATAACTTTCATGTTTTGAGCTTTGCCTAATTTTGTGGTTTCAATGGTCGAAATCACGTTTGTTTGTCGCTGACCTGACAACAAACTACAAGGTTGATAAAATAAAACCCTGAAATTGATTTGGCCATAAGTTACTCGTTTTTGATCCGAATTAGATAATTTTAGATGTTCTGGAAAGCTTAAAACATATGCTACAATTTTTGTTCATTGAGTTTTCTGTAATATTGCCATTTAGATGACCTGAAATGCGTTCAAAGACAGAAGACCAATTCTGTCTTTAACAACTTATCTTGAGTTTCAATCTGATATTGTTTTGCATGTATCTCTCTCGTTTCTTATCCAAATCAAATAATTTTGGATGTTCTGGAAAGCTTAGATTTAGAGCTAAAACTTTCATGTTTTGAGTTTCTTGAAATTTCGAAGTTATTTTGGTCAAAATTGTACATTCTTACCACTGTCCCGAGAAAAAAAAGAAAAAAAAATAATAAATAATTTTTTTTTAAACCCTGTTCCAGATTTTTTTTTCTCCACTTCGCGATGCCGCCACGATCGCATCCGAAGTCGGAATTCGACGTTTTTGGTCTCGTTGGAAAGGTAGAGTTTCGAACTCCATCTCTGTAAAATTTAGGCATCATCGGCATTCTTTTGGTACTTCGAATTTCGTGTCGAAGTTGAACACTTGTCGCTGTTTGTAAACAGTGTGAATCTTGTTCTGGATCCAACTTTGAGACGTCGCTGCTACTTCGTCTCAACTCGGATTCCAGAAATTCTTTTTGCATCTTATAGTAGGGATGTTGGACTATATTCCTACCAGTTTTCATGTCATTTGGATTCAGTTTTCTGGTCCAAATAAATTGCCGAACTTGGGTTCGCAGCAGTTTTTGAATGGTCAAACACTTAGAATGAAAATCAAATATCCCTTCTGTTACCAGCTTTTGAGCGCCACTCCGCGATGCCTCCACGTTCGCATCGGAAGTTGGAATTCAACGTTTTTGGTCTCGTTAGAAAGGTGGAGTTCCGAACTCCATCTCAGGAAAATTTGGACAACATTGGAGTTCGTTTGGTACTTCGAATTTCGTGTCGAAGTTGAACTCTAGTCGCTGTTTGTAAACAGTGTAAATCTTGTTCTGGGTCCAACTTTGAGACGTCGCTGCCACTTCGTCTCAACTCGGAATCCAGAAATTCTTTTTGCGTATTAAAGTAGGGATGTTGGACTACATGCCTGCAAATTTTCATGACATTTGGACACAGTTTGCTGGTCCAAATAAATTATCGAACTTGAGTTCACAGCTGTTTTTGAATGTTTACAAACACTTAGAATATTTTTGATGATTTTCTGGTTTTCATTGATTTCTTTGAGATTTGTCTCTAGATTTTCGTACACGGGTTTTATGAATCATTTTCAAAAGATTTTTCACTCCTAAATGACTTTTGAAAATTATTATATAATATTATTTTAATTATTAAATTAATTACTCCATAATAGGAGACCTTTCAAAAGACCGTTTTAAAAGTGATTCCGAAAATCAATTATAAATCCGTTTTACACCATTATTTTCTATAATAAAAATCTCACACTCACTTTTAGCACGTCGAGCGAAGTGGAAAGGTGCTTAAACGGTTAGGAAATCTCCGGCCTATGGAAACCGTGTGTATTTTCTTTCCGGTTAATTCCCGACCTATTCGATTGATCGTTTTGACCTTTGGGTCTAGTTTACCGATGATATGAGGTAGACTTTTTATTGTTTGAAGTGTGAGCTTGCTATTGGTTAGGAAACCGTTTAGTGCGAACGTGGGGTATGAGACTCATTGTTAACACTTTGCGGGTTCCTCTCCAAGAAGTTAGTGACACATTAGCCTCTGGGCGGCCAGTACTGGACCTCTGGGTCACCACGCCTCTGGGCAACCGTCTCTGGACACCTGCTCTATGGAGCAGTTTATTTTTCGGCGTGTGCCTCTGGGCCTTTATCCTTCTGGGAAGGATCTCGCCATCTCGCGCGTTTCGCATCGGTGCGAGTGATCGATCACAACTCTACAGTACTTGGCAACAACGACTCTGGTCGGTGCACGTGCAAAACTTGTATTATCTGATTATTTTTATATCCATTTGAGTACCGCCATTCGGTGTTGGTTCTATGGAACCATACGATGTAAGTGCGATTACCTTATGGATCCACAGTGTCTCTGGACACTGCTTTTCAGTGTTTGATTTCATTGACTTTTCAGTATATCCCCATGGCTCTTTGGAGCATCGATCTTTGCTTGGGCATTGATCACAGACTCTGGTCACTATTGGGATTATTTCCTATGGGCATCTTTTTATGGCTTTGGCTACGCCGATGATATGAGGCGACTTTATTTATTCTACACTTTGGTGTTGATTTCTCTTTGGAGATTTTTATTGTTTATTGATGATTAGGGATCGTCATTATATTCATGTGGTTCATAATATACTTCTCTTTGGATAAGTACTTTTTTTACTTATGTACCGCATTATTATATATCTCAGTTATTACTGATTGTTTAGCTAGCCTGACCCGAGTGTTTTCGCTCGGGTCAGACCGAGTTGTTTCAGGTTAGGTCTCTGGACTTAGCTTCTGTGCTTCCGCTTGGACATTATCTGCTATGCTGATAGATAGCGCTTTTATTTGTCCACTATTCCGCTACTCTCTTATTATTCAGACTTTGATATGTACATATTTTTGACTCACATGTGTGAGCAGTGGCTTTGTACCCACTTATGATATTTGGATCTGTATTGATGATGTATTGTTCTCGGATTTTATATCTGTTATGTGATTCTGTTCTGTGATGTTTTTATCATTTATTATTATGCTTTGTCCTGATAGATCTTTAGCCATTTGTAATTTCGTTATAAGTATTTACTGAATATGTCGAACCACCTAATTGGGAAAAATTTAAATAGATTCCACCTTTCGACGTATTCGATAGATAGTTATAGCTTGATTATAGATGGTCGCTTCCACTATACTCTATTCTCCGCTTTAACAGACAGTATTACTCCCGTAATACTCTTTGTTACAGTGGGTCTCGGAGTGGGGCGTTACAGTCCCGGCCGCCTAATTCGAATTGATCGAAAACCCTGGGTTTCGATTCCATCAGACACAACCCCTTCGTATCGATTAACCTGCTCAAGACACTCATCGATACTGATCGACTCGATGCCACAACTTAGCCATCGATCGATACGAAGGCCTTCGTCTCATCACCTCGAAACCCTGACTCCTGATCGATGCGAAAGTGATACGAAATAATCATTTTATCTCCATACTCCTTCTTCCCCAGACCGATTCGAACAACATCTTTCTCCACCTTCGACCTCGCACAAGACCTACTTCCTCGAACAACGATCAGGCGCGAAGTTCAAATGGAATGGCATAAGAATCTGATTATCATCGTTTCAGGGCTGGTATTATTCGATTGATTACCTTATGTTCGATAACTAGTTTAAAGGGATTGAAGGATTGGAGTCGATTCGAGTCGAGCAGTTTTCCTCTTCTAAGTCTTTTGAGCGATACGAAGACAATGCGCCAGAATAGAAAAGTGAAAAGTGAAAAAATGGTTAAATACAGAGTATTTATATGGACTCGAGCACAAAGGTAAAAAACGATTCGCCTCCCCAGTAAGTTCAACTGGCTACGAAGTGTCACCACCAGATCGAGTCGAACAAGCAGTTCGAATCATCATCGAGTCGAACAAGCGCTTCGTGTCCATCATCGAGTCGAACAAGCGCCTCGTATCCATCGAACCCTACGTTCATCGATACGAAATCATTGTTCACATCGATAGTTTCCAACTCCTTCCCCAGAGCATCGATACGAACAGTCAGTTCGAATCCATCGAATCACGGCTTCCAGAGGCCAACTCCATCGATTCAAAATACTCATTTCGCATCCATAAATTCTAGAAAAATTGTCTTCAATGTTTCAACCCTTCACATCGATTCAGGAGAGGATTGTTATGAAGGAACATTCAAAAACAACCATTGGGCGTTGTTACAATGAATTACACGTCCGTTCAGGATAGGATCGATACAGAATTCAATATAAAATAAACAGACAACGACTCATGAACGTACAAACGTCAGCGAGAGTTAGGATGACATATATGCATGTATGTCGGACTAATATGCAATATTCCAGATTTACAGGAATTGGAAACTCATTTGATAACAATTACAACAACGAACGGCTAATCACTGGCGTACAACAATCAGTTGCAACAATACAGGGTACAACAGTTGACAGTCAATAGTTTACATTATCGAGAAAATCAGTCGAAGATTACAGCTTTCATCGAAAAGAAGATAACTAGTCAGAATGAAGACTGCATCACTTCAAAGCACATCATGTTTCCACAAGATGTACTTTGGGGGGGAAATGTGATCCCGCCTTTTGGAAAGGCCGTGACACCAAGAAATTGACTAGTAAACCAATGACGGTCCATCCTAGAGATCGGCTATGCACAGGCTCACTATGGAAATCGACGAATTTTGTCCGAGTCAAGATCGAGCTAAAACTGGCTTGGCACGACAAGCGAAGCTATGAGAGCCAACGTTCCAAATCTCAAGTCAATCCGAGTTCGTATGTTCAAGTTACGAACGATACAAAAGTGGATGAGAACCAACTACACTTCGACTCGCTCAACTCGAATCCATCTGGGAGGCCTATTTCGACTCGCTCCACTTCACCTCCATTAGAAAACACTTGTTAGACTCACTCCACTTCAAGCCACAGTTCGACTCCATCTAGGACAACTCCTTTGCAAAAACACAGTTCGACTCCATCAGAGAGCCACATTTCGACTCGCTCCGCTTCGCATCCATCCGAGGACTTCTACTTCGTATCCCTCAATACGAAGTGCAACAGTCGATACGAACAAAGCAATATCATCGATACGAACAGGAGAAGGTCCTAGAGCAACTTGATCAAAACAGTGTCAGAGGCGGAGTGATCTAGATTTTCAAACGCCACAACATCGAGTCGAACAGCGATTCGAACAATACCGAGTCGAATAAAAGCGAGTCGAACAGAGCGAGTCGAACGAAACAGCCAACCGAGAATCCCATTTCGTATCGATCATATCTCCTAATCTACAAGTCCAAATGCTATGAAATTTTCACAGAAGACTACGTGCATGCTAAAGAATGTCCATGCCAAATTTCGACTCCATTGGGTGAAATCCCGATCGATATGAAATCTGTTCGTATCGATCACGGATCGGACCGAAACTTCAAGGGCTTGGGCACGCGGGCCTAGTCAAGTGCCAAAGAGGGTCTTCCGAGATCTGAGCGAAATACCAGCCGCCCACACCTATAAATAGACCCCCAAAGCCAACAGAAAAGGGGTTCTTCTTCTTTTTTGAGATCTCCAACGCCCAGACTCTACCGGATCTAGATCTGAACTCCATTGCTGCTGCTACCAACAAATTTCACTACTGCAAATCAAAATTACATGCTATAATTAATTGAATTCACTTATAATCGTCAAAGATAGATCAATAAAGCAAACTACTTCATAGTGGACGTAGGCAATACGCCGAACCACTCTAAATTCTTGTGTCTCCTTGCATGTTAATTATTTTCATATATGAGATTTGGAGTTTTTGTTAGATAATTCCTCGTTTTGCATTTAATTTCTTCACTTTATCTCTTCAAAAACTTCCGAAGAGTGTTGTGCCCAATTTTGGTACAAACACTTTGGTGCTTTCACTGAGAAAAACCCAATTTTTCTCTTGCTCTTTGGATCTCCTATCTATATCGGATTGCATAAATCCAAGAAGAAGATCCAGATATAGGACTTTGAAGCCCTTCCATTCTGAATTGCATAAATCCAAGAAGAAGATCCAGATATCGGGAAGGTCCGAATCAAAGCCGTGCACCGCCTCTTGAATTGTGAAATCATGACCAAGCGAACACAATTACCTAAGCCATGCATCTCGTAAGCCACACATCGCTTCTTGGTTCGCAAAACTGCAACCATGCAAGCCTCGATCCCACTGTGCACATTTCATAAGCTACACACCACTACTTGGATCAGCAAAATTGCATCCAAAGACGAGGAACTCTCATATTACAAAAAGCCACTACCGCCTTCGGAGCTAAGGAAATAGCACTCTAAGGAGAGACAAATGAGCAAAATAGCCCGATCGTTAGCATTATGATAAAATCACTTAACATAATTTCAAGTAATCGGTGTTGCTCTGGCATCACCAATCACTTAGTTCCCAAAGATGGGAGTTGTAGTATAAATCCAACCTGGGGAATCCAAAAGACGATAAGGTGCACCTAGACTCATCTTAAGTGTTCGAAGTAAACAGCCCCGTAAACTAGGGGCACACACCAACACTCAACCAAAATAGCAAACACTTCACAGTTTTATTACTCCAAACAAAGAATTTTGGCAGTAATTATGGGAATAAATAAATCAGTGCATGGAGTGTAGATAAATAAACAGGTGTAGTTACAATCAAAATTTTAATAGTTTTATTGCTTATAATGTTTTATGTGTACAACAATAAACAACGAGAGTCGTTCCTGCATAATATCTACCAAGAATAGGAAAATACAAACAATATTGTTGCAACAACAAGAAGAAATGCTAAGTGTAGACTCTGCACTTGGACGAAAAGCAATTAAAAAATCAAAAGCTCCGCTTCATGAGTACATGCACAGATCATTGCTTCTTGTCACTACTTCCACTGTCGCCTTTCCCGCCTCTTATCGGCAACTTCTCAAGCTTCTACCCTCCAGGGGTGATCTCGTTTTCTGAAACATGGCCACTGGTTGATCTTCTTTTGCCCTTGTGCTTGCGGGATTTGTGAGAGCTTTTCGACGACCACTTTTCCTTTAACCTTCTCCTTCTTTACTGCTACCATCTACTGCTTGGTCATTGGCTGCTCGACCTCTACTCTGTATGGTTGGATAGCTTGATCCGCCTGCTCCTATGTGTCAATAGCTGCCAGACCCTCCTCTTGAGATACAGAGGGGTCATCCAAACCACGCAGTGCTACAATTTGCTCGGAGTGCGAACCGGACTGCGACCCGGATGCAGAGACGACGGTTGATGCAGTCAGAATGGCGGTAGATCCAGCACTGTGAGGAGGAGGTAACTCGGTCGGAAGAGAGGGTTGATCTATAATATTAGATTAAATGGCGATTATCTCGGCAATTTCATTCGGCGTAAATTGGAAGTCTTTAAGCATGAGAGAGATAAGAAAATTACTTTCTCTGGTGGTCTGTTCATGTGCCACAACTTTAAAGCCTTCGTCTTTGCCCTCCATTGATGGCTGCATAACCACAGGAGAAGTTGAAATGAGACCCTCATCAGCGCGAAGATGTGAAGATGGCTCATCAGGGTCTGAAGGAAAATGCTCGATTATAGCCTTAGCAACAGCCGGCCATGGCATCAATAGCTTCTCATTCCCTCTCCTGTCTCATGATTTCCTGGCCCTCCCTTAAAGCTTGGTAGGACTCTTCGTTCAAATATGCCTAAACCAACTCCTCTACAGTATAACTGCCACCCATGTCTTGAAATCGAGCTAGAATCTCTTCCCAGACTACGGCAAGCGTATGAGGGAACAACAGACCCAAGTAACTAAGACTCCCTTGTTGCAGCACGGAGTTGACATCCAAGCCTTCCATCTTCTTTGTGAAGGTCTTGAAGCTTTGAAAAGCTGGCATCCATGTTAGCTTTCTTTACCGCCAGCTGTTTCTTCTCTGCATCCAAATTAAAAACTTGTTCGCGAAGATAGGCAATTTCTTGAGCATCCTCGGCTATGGTTGGTTTACTTCTTCATCTCAACCATCGTCTCGCTTATCCTCAACTTTTCTTTTAAATCCACCTCATTAGTATGGCACTTCTTTATTTCATCTCTAAATATGAGTGCAGCTCGGTCAGTGGATTTTTTCAACTCCTTAAGCAAAGAAGCACTTTTGCTCTCCCTCCTAAAGGCATTATCTCTGTCTTTCTTCAACCTCTTGAGCTTTGCATCACGATCTGCGAGCTTCTTCTTGTATTCGTCTTTTTCGGACTCGAATGAGAGAATTTCTTGGTAGTTGCTTCGATTAACAGTTGATAGCTGCATCATAACTTTTCCCACCCCTCGACTTGCTCCAAACCGCTCTGAATTGTTAAGAGATGGGGTGAATAAGATTTAGCACAAACTAAGTTCAGATTGGGCTTATAAAAAACAACCCCCCTATGAACAAATTAGGGAATGGAGCTTACAAATGTGGGAGGCCAGTAGGAAGAATGTAAGGCGCACGCCTAGAAATCTTGGGAGAGGTGGTCATGACATCATGAGTGGAGGAGGTCACAATACTGGAAGCAAGGACATTTACCCCCGTCGAAGCAGGAGGCTATGAAGCAGATTCTCGCTCTTGGTCTCTTTTCAGCTTCTTTGATGGATCTCCCCACTCAGTTGGGCTCTTCCTCTTCTCGTCGCCACTTCCCATATCACGGCCTTGATCTTTCTCGCCATGGGGGCGCTCTTCTGCCTCCCTATTCTTCCTTCTTTTCCTCTCCTCATCAATCTCCCGGGGAGCGTGGTACCTTGAAGAGTATCTTTGCGAACGTTGAGACTCCAAAACTCGATCAAGATCGCTGTGAAAACAACAAGATACAATTCCTGCAGCAAGCAATAAAATGGCTTTAGGAAAGAGGCGTTTAATGAGCTAAAACATCCAAATAATAATAACAATATAAAGTGTGCGATCCTAGTGAATTGTGTGTTGCAATTTGACAACCCCAGCGGAATATAAAAACCAGATCAATTACCAATTAGTGTCAGGATATTGCTTCCTACAGTGATAATCTTAGTGGACTGGGAAGGCAACCCTTCCGAAGTAAAGTCATCCGTCAAGTCACCCATATTCACAAAAATGTCACTCGTATCCCCAAAATTAATGTAAGCACCTTTGACAGAGAGATGGATACAGGCTCAGTCTTGGGAGAAGATCCCTCAATAGGCTCTTTCAAAGAAGGTGAGGGTGCATGACCAGGGCTTAATTCCGTAGCCTTGCCGCCAATTTGGCGTCACCCTCGTCTATGTCCCAATCTATTTCTTCCACATTTAGAGGATGCTCCTCACTGATTTCTCCTTCTTCCTTCTCTTCAATAAGAGGAGCCTTGCCCTTTTGTTGAATAAACTCTTTCTCTTCTGGAATCGATGGAATTTTGGGTGGACTATCGACCCGACTTGAATTTTGATCTCCTCGAGGGTCTTCTCTGACTCATCGGATGGGCCACTTTCATCATCATCATCATCATCATATTTATCGGAGTCATGGGAAGATGAAACAGAATAGGTTCAGGCTCTTGAGAGGGATGGAGTGCTAACGAATCCAACGGATCTCCAGGGTATAAAAGCCCACATCAACGAAGGTTCTCATATATGAGCAAGAATCTAATCATGCGCTCTTGAGCATCAACCGCTTTCAAGGTGCTAATAATGGTGCCGAGTGTCGGTTCCTTGTTAATCTTCTGAAGAACTGCAAGGAATATATGATTGTTTCGAAAGCTTATAGTAATTAAAGGAAAATCCATGCATAGTGAAGGGGACTTACCCCCCATAGTCCATAAACAGGTGACTTACTCTGGACACGAAGCAAAAAAGAACAGATTCTTAAATAAAGGAACTTTGCTGGGAAGATCAAGTAAAAGTTTCCGGTTACGCTGCACTTCAATATAACCAAGTGATGGATTATCCTCTCTCTTCTTTAACAATAGAAAGTACTGCAGCTCAGCAGAGCTCGAAGCACAATTAAGCACCAACATGAATAGAACATATAAGCATGTTAGCACGACGTATCCATTTGGAAGAATCTGGAATCGAGCCAACCCTATGTTTTGAAGTGTTGTCATTGAGAAGTGATTGAACGGGGGCACTGCACCGTGCATGCACATATACAAATGGCAAGCCATGTATCCAGAAGGTGGCCTATGAGTAAATTCTCCTCTCGATGCCAGAAGCACATCATCCTCTGGGATACCATATTGCGAGCAAATGCTTCACAACATCCTATGTGTAAGAATTGTAGAAGCTTTTTTTGGAGGATCAAGCAAGAATCTAAAATTAGGAGGAGTGCGATTGATAACGGGACTGATTGGAGTCAAATGACCATATTGACCTGGAGTTATGGAATTGGCGGATCTAGCTGGGATCGACGATGATTCTGCTTCAGAAAGAGGTGAGTTCCCCTCAATTGATTTCCTTCGAGAAGATTTGCGCGTTATTCTATATAAGAAAGCTTGTGTTCAAAACTGTCAGGTACGCCTAATCTCTAAACTATGGACCCTTACGTAGTTGGCACTTCAAATCCGAGAAATAATTGACATGTACCAACCACCGATCAGATTCTAATTATTAATCGAGAGTGTGTGTGATGTGTAATCTAAGTGAGAATGGGTTCGGTGTCTTGAATGCTGTGAACAAACCATTTTGTGTAGATGGCTCATTCACACCGGGAAGAGCGATCTGTATCACTTGTTAATTTCATTTCTTCTATACTTACCCGTTATCTATCAATGATCGATAATGGATCCGTTGTTCGAAGCGACATGGAAAGCCCTTCCTATTCCAGGTACGCCGACTGTACAAGGACATGACCAATCCAAACTGAGCAAATATAGATCAATGGGTCCAAATCAAGTAAAGAATTCTTAGCATAAGTCAATTTTAGTTCTCTGGAAGGTGATAACTGTATGAGCTGCACACGAGACACCACCCCAAGTTATTATCACTTCCCAGAAAGTCTAAAATTAATCAGCAAAACGTTGTGCCTGGATCGACTGTGTAACTCGATGCAAGTTAATTCCGACTCCATGGACGAAGATAACAGAACATGTCGAGCACTGGGGGAAAAGCCTAGCTTCGTTCCATGAAAAATTCAAGACTTGGTTTGATATCTTCTTCCACAAAGTCACAATCAACTCGAATCTTCCACTGTATTCGTCACCAATACAACTTCATCACCAATTGCTAATGTAGTAATATGCCAAAATCCACATCACCAACCTTCAAAATTAAGAAAGATGATTTGATCTTTGGTTCAAGACAACCCAAACTAGGGTATTGGATTGATCGGATCGACAATCTTCATAAAATTTGGGTTTGCGATGTTTCCTTGCTCCTATGGTCGGCAACGGCTTCAAGAGGCTGCGGCTGATGGTGCTGGTGGCGGAGATCGACGGTGGCAGCTCCTAGATGGACAGAATGCTTGGATTGGCTAGCTATGGTTAGAGAGGTCAGATCGATTGGAGAAATGGGGGATCAAATTGAATGGAAATGAATCAAAGTGAGAGGTCGGCTCGTATATAAAAAACAAGGAAAACAAAACAGAAGTTCGAATTTTTTTTCAAGTACTTGGATCGGTACTGACCAGAATTCACTCCTCCAAATGGTCCCAAATTTTCCCTATGCGACCTACTCAATGCTCATATTCATTCTAGAAATTATCAACTCAAGATCACTCCGTAATCATGAACAATGGAGATTCACACTAGGGATTGTACTGTTAGCTGGAACTTTGTATATAGCTTTTCAAGACAGCTCAACACGACCAATGAAACTCCTTAAAACAGAAACCTAGAGATAAATAATTGTAGAGCACACCTTGTTTTCAATGAAAGCGTACTCTAAGGGGCAAATGTTAGCCGAGTTTTTAACTCGGTAGAATTCAAAAGGAGTTGGAACATTCAGATTAAACCAGAACGACTCGAAACTTGATCGGAAGGCCTAAAAATACAAGATAAAGACCCCAAGAAGTTTGGTCCATTTGAATTAGTTTGAGTGTACTTTCAGGTAGTCTCATTTTGTTAAAGGCATGCTTGAAGATGATATTTCATGGTAGGTCCAGTGTCAACGACAATTTTAGAGGCTTCTGATAATCCAATTTGAGCTGTAATTATTAGGGGTCATTGTGAGGGTGGTTGAAACCCTACATATCAAAGTCCCCGAATTAATATTAGATTCAAGTCTCCTTATTTTCTTAGACCTTCCTATCTTAAAAACAGTGTCTATGCCTCGTTTTTCTTTATTGAATGTATCTTTTCCACTTGCTATTGTTGGTTCCGACCAAATGCATGCCACTTACAATCACATTGATGAAGTTTTGGGGTGTCGGCAACGCTCTCAACATTTGAGCTAATTGTTATGGGGTTTTAGTTTCAACCGAAGGTGTTGTGGCCCCGTGTACATTATCAGATCTTAGGAATTCATCATGTTTTCTGACTTTGACATGTTTGTTGATAAAACTTTTAAGTTTCAATGGGCAATCGAAGTGCAGGATTGGTTGGACATTTGCGAGCATATCTTTAGTGACATGGAAGCAGATGATGCCATGAAAAGGAAGCTGGCCTTTAGATAACTTCAAGAGCGAGCTATGAGCTGGTAAAATGCCATTAAAATTGCTATACCCGAGAATCAGTTCACTTGGGACCAGTTCAATGCTAGGTTTGAGGAGAAGTTCGTTCCGACCGCCTAAAAATAAATGTTATTCAATTGATTTGCTGATCTAAAGTAGAGAGATATGTCTATCTCCAATTATATTATTGAGGTCGATGCTTTTCGAAGTACGAGATGTCTTTTAGTGACACTCCATTGAGAAAGAATGAGAAGTTTCTTATGGATTTGG
This sequence comes from Allium fistulosum, assembly GCA_030737815.1. Lineage (NCBI taxonomy): Eukaryota > Viridiplantae > Streptophyta > Magnoliopsida > Asparagales > Amaryllidaceae > Allium > Allium fistulosum. The sequence continues at coordinate 1,227,684,820 of CM060905.1, read as the reverse complement.
ATGACCATTTCAGAGGAGAAGTTGGCGAGTCATATCGACGAGCATTCGAGAGACTTGTCGAGAAAGCTCTTCGCTAGGAGAGATTATTCTCTTAGTCCAAATCAGCTGTTGTTGCTAAGGAGGAGCCAAAACTGCAACAAGGTGGTGGAGGCAAGAAGAAATGGAATGGAAAGAGAGCGGTTTCAAGGGAAGAATGCTCTGAAGAAGGCAAATGGAAACTTGTTTGTTTTGGTTATTGAGACAAGGGTCACCTAATCAAAGACTGCAAAGCTAATAGGAGGAAGCGTTACAACTGCGGCATGTTCGGAAATATGCAAAAAAGTTGTCCAAAACCAGCACAGCTGAAGCATGTTGCGAAGGCATATGCTTTGGACATTGTTCCGACTTCGTCGAGTGCTCCCTCAGCGAAGGAGAAGGGGAAGAGCGTTGTTATTTAAGGTATGCTTACCATTTATGATGTTCCCATTGTGTTTTATTCAATACCAAAACTTTATATTCCTTCATATCCAGTAACCTAGTAGATATATTAGGATTGAAACCTGAAATAGTTAACCTTTGATTATGACGAACCCTATTGGAGGCTCTAATAGCCTGTGTATGATTTGTCATGGTTTGGTCTTATTGAGTGATGGATTCTCTTTTGTTTGTGATTACTTTGTTTTAAATTTTGTCGGGTTTGGGATTATCTTAGGGATGGACTGGTTAAGGAGGTATGCAGTGGTAATGGATTGTGATGTGCACGTAAATATGCATATATTTACATCCATATTTTATCTCTTTTTATTTAAATAAACATCATATTTGGGCATTTGTACATGTTAAAACCAAAATTCAATTAATATTCAAACCATCATATTTTCATCTTCATTCAGGGACAAAATGGTCATTTTTGTGCATGTGTAATTTGAGAATTTTTACTTGGACATTTTTGATGATTTTTATAGGAATTTGGATGCATATGGAAGAGGCTTATATGAAGATACATGCATGCACAAATAAATACAAACGAAAGAAGAGGGAAATAATTCAAAGTGAAGATCATGGAGGAACCTACCTACCCAACTACCTTAATGTACAAATTAGAGGCTAATGAACATGCTTATGGAATTAATGGATTCATGTACACTTAAATGATGATTAGTAGAAGCTAATGATTACTTGGCCTCCACACTTCCTAAGGGGTATTTTGGGAAGCCCCCTAAAAATAGAATTAGGGTTTTATGCATGTATAAATAGCCCTCTTATGTACATGTAAATCATCTTCTACTCTTTCATTTTACTTAGGAAATTAAGAGATCAAATTGTAAGCTCAATGTTCTATGAAATAAAAATGGCTTCCAAGCCTCTTTCTTCTCCTTTTTCTACATGCTTTTCTTTGTTTTTATGTTAATGCTTTTATTGATGTTCTTTTCTTTTCTCTGTTAGTAGAATAGTTTTACATTCATGCAAGTAGTGTAGCTTAATTTCTTTTGTTGTAAGGAGTTTAATTACATTCTCTTCTTTGCTTATTCTCTAGTTTCTTTTCTTTTTAATGTTGAAAGTTACTTGTGTTGCTTCAATGCCACAAATGAGTAGCTAAACCCCTTCAATTTAGGGGTAATGAAGCTCTCAAATATTATGTAATTTCAACATTTTATGATTTATGATCTCATTTGGTTTATGCTTCATGAAGTGAGTTTTTATGCAAGTTTATACAAGTGGGTTTGATAGCTTATATTGTTTATGCAAATGAGCTATTCTTATTCAAAATAAACACAATTTGCATCATCATTTGCTAATCCATTTTTGATTGTGAAATTAAATTAAAAATGAAATTTGATGATGTATATTACTAGTTACAATAGTAAATAGATCATACTTAAAATAGCTTTTGCTTTGGCTTCATTTTCATGAGAATTATAAGTGGTTTATTTGTTGTATTATAGTTTGATGGTTTGAGTTATGTTAATTAATAATATAAACAAACCATACTTATGATAAATACAACAATATTTCACTTAAGCTAGAGATCACAAATTTTTATTTGTTGATTTACAAAAATATGAGAGTGGATTTGCCTCTAAATTGTTCTCTAGTTCAATAGTTTTTAAATCACATTTTAATTCTAGCTTTAGCTTCTTTTTGTAGTTAACAACTTTCATCTCACTTTGGTCTAATTTTATTGAATAGATTTTTAATCTCTCACAATTCCCTATGGATCGACCCGTATTCGCCACGTACTATAAAGTGTACGCCGTGCGCTTGCGATAAATTTTAATCTAAATTTGTTCGACGGTTTTCTAAACAGATAGAATTTCCATCGACGAACAGATTGCGAGAAGCTGTTAGTGATGATTGATGCTATAGAGGGGTAGACGGTAGTGATTAGATGTCTTCGAGAGGATGAGGTTGTGGTTTGCTTTCTATAGTCGCTCGAGGTTCCACAGGATGGGTTGTCATCTGTGCCTATCGTTAGAGAGTATCCGGATGTTGTTGATGCCTAAAATGTGCATCAACACCCAATAGAATCTAGTAGAGATTAAATGAAGAATGAAACTAAAACAAAGTAAAAATCATAAAGGAACACACAAATTTTTATAGTGGTTCGCAAATCTTGGCATACGTCCACTTTATATATTTATTGATCTTCCACTTGATTATGATTACAAGAATGTTTAGATCAGCTAAGATCCATTAGTACAAATGTGAAGAATAAAAATGGTAGAGCCTTGGCAGAGAAAGCAGGATCCCTTTTCTGATGCCATGCCTGCCATATTTATAGGGGAAGACGTGCACGGATCAGACTAAAATTTTAGCAGAAGGTTCGGGAGACCAAGACAAGGTTAACCAAAAATTTGCAGGCCCATCGGGGCCCACAATAGGGATTGGTACCGATCCCTATTAATGCATCCAAATGGACTGCGATCCCTATGAGGGATGCCCCATGATGTTAGCTACTTGCTCCTTAAATTTCATGTAATTCCGATGTACGGTTTGTGAGATACCACATTTTCCGTGAAGTAGTGTTGCTTGAATTCTAATTTCTGCTGATCCCTCTTGAGGGATAAGTACCCATTTTAAGCGTCAACAGATATGTTTGAGGAGGTGACCGGATTAGTGTCGCATTGGGAGATTTAGTATCGTATAGATTTAGCAAAGGATGTCAGGCCGATAGTTATGTCTTTAAAATGTAAGGCACCCAGAGATCAAAAGGAGTTGGAGGTGCAAGTAAATGACTTGTTAAAGAGTGGGTTCATTCGTAGGAGTATATCTGAGTAGGGTGTGCCTTTAGTATTTTCTACTAAGGAGGATGGCTCTTTGAGTTTATGTGTATATTACCATGATTTGAATAAGACGACGAAGAAGAACAAGTATCCACTCCCACATATTGACGACTTGTTCGATCAGATCTATGGTGCAAAGGTGTTCTCCTAATTGGATTTGGCAATAAGATTTCACCAGTTGAGAGTAGCAAAGGAGAGTGTGCCGATCAGCGTGTTTCATTAGCCATCTAGTTTTTATTAGCGGTTGGTTATGCCATTCAGGTGAACTAATGCTCCGGCATACTTTGTTGATCTCATTAACCGCGTCTTTAGGGATCAGCTAACCAAGTTCGTACTTGTGTTTGTGGCTGATATTCTGGTATATTCTAGGATAGAGGAGGAACATGAGACATACTTGAGGATTGTGCTTGTGGTATTGAAGAGGCATATGTTGAAAGTAAAGTTTTCAAAATGTCAATTTTGAAGAAGGGAAGTGAGATTTTCGGGTCATGTCATCTCTGAGCAGGGCATCGCAGTAGATCCTGCCAAGGTGGTAGGGATTCAGGATTAGAGCCAACACAAGAATGTTATGGATGTGAGCAGTTTCTGTAACGCCCCATTCCGAGAGCCTCATTAACAAAGAGTATTATATGGATAATACCGTCTGCTAATGTGGACAATGGAGTATAATCGAAGTGACCATGTGTAATCTTACTTTAACTATCCACTGAACACGTCGAAAAGTGGAATCTATTTTTTTCATCTCATGTGGTTCGACATATTCAATAAATACTTAAAGCAAAACTACAATGGTTAAAAGATCTATCAGAACAAAGCATAATAGCAAAATGAACATCATCACAGAACAACATCAGATAATAAGCAAATAGTCTCAGCACAATACAACATCAAGTACATATCCAAATATAAAAGTGGGTACAAAGCCACTACTCACACATACGTGAGTCAAAAGAATATACACAAGATAGTCATAATATCAAAGTATCATAAAGGATGGATAACAAGTAAAGCTATCTATAGTATAGCAGATATATCCAAAGCGGAAGCACCGAAGCAAGCTAAGTCCAAAGCGACCTAACGTGAAACAACTCGGTCTGACCCGAGCATAAAATACCTGGGTCAGGCTAGCTAAACAAATCAGTTAGATAAACTGAACAATAATCATGATAAGATAATGAGGTAACATATAACATAATAATCTCCAAAAGAGAAACATATATCATGGTAATAAAGACCAAAATCTCTCACATAGAGAAGAAACAAACATCTAAGTAGAGATGTATAACAAGCCTCATATCATCGACATAACATAAACACAAGTGCCGGTGTAGGCATAAAACAAGTTCCACAAGGTAGTCGCGCTTATATCGTGTGGTTGCATAAAACCATCACCGAATGGCGCTACACGAGGGAATATAGATCACACAGGAAAACATTAGCGTGCTAGTACTGTACTCAATCACACAGAAAATATACCGTAGTGACACACCCATCACTTTAGCTAAGGGGCAACACCTAAAGGAGACAGTCCGAAGACACTATCCAGAAGGTGATGAGCCAGAAGGAGACAGTCCGAAGACACTATCCCAAAGGCAAATAAACCCAAGGGAGACAGTCCGAAGACACTATCCCAGAGGTATCACTCAGGAAACACGCCGTAGTGGTAAAGGCTCGTAGGCCCAGTACTCGTTTACCACTAACTATAGGAATGCGTCACAAACTCTTAGCAAGGAACCCGTAAAGTAGTAACGTGAGTCCCATACCCAACGTTCACACTAAATGGTTTACTAACCAATTGTAAGCTTCCACACTCAAAGCAGTAAAAAGTTCACCTCATGTCATCGGTAAACTAGGCCAAAAGGCCAAAACGATCAATCGAATAGGTCGGGGATTAATCGGAAAGATAAACGCATGGATTCATGGTCTGTGTTTTACCTAACCATTAAATCACCTTTCCACTTCGCTCAAAGTGTAGAAGAGTGTATATTTTACTTAGAAAATAGTTGGAGAAAGCAGATTTTTAATCGTTTGAAAACCTCTTTAGAAATAGCCTTTAAAATCCTCCTATTATGCAGTAATTAATTTAATATTTAAAATAATACTAAATAATAGTTTCAGGCTAATTTTATGGAAAATCTCTTTAAAATGATTTATAAAATCTATGAACGAAACCTAGAGACAAATCTCAAAGAAATTGGAAAAACTCAGAAAAATAGTCGAAATTATACCTAGTATAAATTGCTGAAAAGAAGTCGAAGTCACTAGTTCGACGGCAGATTTGAACTTGAAAACCAAGTCCAAATGGCATGAAAATTGGCAGGCATGTATGTAGACCAACATCCCTGCTCCAAACTGCAAAAGGAATTGGGCAATTCCGACTTGAAACGAAGAAACGACGTCGTCTCAAAGTCGGACAAAAAATCACAAAACTCTACTGTGTCAAAACAGTGCAAAGGTCCAACTTTGACGACATGGTCGAAGGGTCATATGAACCCAGATCTTGATTATAATTTGCAGGAGCATAGTACAGTACTCCTACTTTGATATGCAACAAGAATCGTTCGGTTCCGACTTCAAACGAAGAAATGGCAACGTCTCAAAGTTGGTCCGACGATAACTGAAAATGATCACTATTGTAAAACAGTTTTTGGGTGCTACTTCGGCAATAAAACGAAGTATCTAACGCATCCAAATCTAAACCAAACATTGCAGTGTTGAAGAACTCGACCTCCTCTTTCCAACAAGACTGAAATCGATGAAATCCGACATCGGACCTGCTCGCAGCAAGGTCATGAAGTTGGGTGTTTGCACTGAAATATAACCACTGTTTTTACACAGTTTCTGGGTGCTACTTCGGCGATACAAACGGAGTACAAACGCACCCAGATCTGAACCAAATTTTGCAGGTTTGAAGAACTCGACCTCATCTTTCCAACAAGACCAAAATCGATGAAATCCGACATCGGACCTGGTCGCAGCGAGGTCACGAAGTTGGGTATTTGCACTGAAATATAACCACTGTTTTTACACAGTTTCTGGGTGCTACTTCGGCGATACAAACAGAGTATCAAACATACCCAGATCAGAACCAAATTTTGCAGAGTTGAAGATCTCGACCTCGTCTTTCCAACGAGATAAAAATCGATGAAATCCGACATCGGACCTGCTCGCAGCGAGGTCGCGAAGTTGGATGTATGACTGGAATATAGGGTGAACACACTAATACTTAGCCGAATTTAACTAGCAATGTTACCTTTCACCAATTCAATTCAAATCAAAAGCAAACGGACATGAATAAGTGTTAGGAATTCATACCTAACATCAATGATATCAAGAGAAGTAGATGTGAGTTCAAAAGTCACCTTTTTAACTCAAAAACAAAGATGAGAAGCACAATCACAAGAAGAAGATCAACCACTCTTCACTTCAACCCTACAAGCTTCAATCTAATATCAAAACAAGTATTTCCTAAATTAGGGTTTAGGAATTTCTGAAATTGAAGAGGAGAAGAGATGGAGAAGATGAAGATGGAGCTTACCTTAGCTTCTCTTTGAATTTGGAGCACGAATTTGAAGTTCGCAATTGAATCTAAGGTTTTGAATTTTAATTTCCCTTCATGTCCCCATTTTCAACCGCTTGAGTGTTTAAGAAAATAGAAATGAAGTGAAGAGAAGATGAGAGGGGCTGAACTAGGTTATATGATGAGTTGGGTCAAACCCAAACCCAAAAATCCCAACAGAAAATAGCAAAATTCAACTTACTTCAAACATATCGAAGCTTATACTCAAAAAAGTCGCAAACGCCATTTTGGACTCAATGGAAGTGGTCCCGAGTCTTAATTCGACCGTTTGCAAAAAGTAGCTTTTCGGACTTAAATCCGATTAACGACTATATATTTAAATAAAAATATTTAAATATAAAATCGTAAAATATGCGGGTTGTTACAGATCTCCCCTCTTTAACAAAATTGCATCCACGCAATTCCTAGAGAAGAATTTGCAACAACTACATACGTACAACCAAGAAGACAAGAAAAATAAGCTTGAGATAAAAAGATATTCTCACCATTGCAAAGCAAAGATAGAAAACCCAAATAGGATCGCTCGATAAACTCTATGGTTTCCCAAGTACAGTCATTGGGATTAGCAGACCATTGAACTTTAATGAGCCGCACGTCCTTGTTTCGAAGGTGTCTCACCTCCGAGGCAAGTACGCGAATAGGCTGATGTACAATAGATAAATCTGGTGAGATCTCAAGCCCTTGCAAATCAGGAGAGTTAATAATAGAATCCAATTCTCGGAGACACTTCCGAAGCTGAGAGACGTGAAACACGCTGTGAACTCCGGATAGATGAGTTGGAAGTGAAACTCTATAAGCCACAGGGCCAATACGTTCAGTAATAGGAAATGGTCCTACAAAGAGAGGAGCCAATTTCCCTGTCACAATGAAGCGCATAACCCCTTTCAAAAGAGAAACACGAATAAAGACAAGATCACCAACCGAGAACTCGAGAGGCTTCCTACGGTTATCTGCGTAGGATTTCTGGTGGCTTTGTGCCTCTTTCATTCTCTGCCGAATAAGAACAATCTTCTCAGAAGAATCATGAACAAACTCTGGGCCAAGAATAAGCTTCTCCCCGGATTCCAACCAACAAGAAGGTGATCGACATGGCCTTCCGTATAAGGCTTCAAAACGAACCATACCGATACTGGACTAAAAACTATTATTGTAGGAGAACTCTACAAGGGGTAGATGATCCTCCCAACTACCTCTAAAATCAAGAATACAAATATGGAGGAGATCCTCTAAGATACGATTCACCCGTTCAGTCTGTCCATCAGACTGTGGATGATAAGCTGTGCTGAAATTAAGCTTTTTTCCCAAAGCTTGCTGAAGACTCTTCCAAAAATGACTGGTGAATAAAGGATCACGGTCACTCACAATCGAACTAGGAACACCGTGAAGTCTCACGATTTCCTTGATAAATAACTTAGCCAAAAGAGAAGCAGTCCTATTAGATTTAATAGGAACAAAATGAGCTAACTTGGTGAGGCGTCGACAATAACCCAAATGCTAGAATGGCCGGATCTCGTACGAGGTAGGCCATCAATGAAATCCATCGAAATCTGATCCCATTTCCACAATGGAATCTCTAGAGGCTGAAGGATACTAGAAGGGCGCTGATGTTCAGCTTTATTACGCTGACAAGTCATGCAATTACTCACATAACTCACCACATCGCGCTTCATGCCTTCCCAATAATAAAGGTGATGCATATCGACATACATCTTACTACTGCCAGGATGAATAGTATACTTAGAACGATGACAGTCATCAAGAATGTCATGCCTAAGTGTAGAATCAGAAGGCACAACAAGACGGTTCTTCTTGCGAAGACACCTATGAAGATCAATGTTGAAATCCCACAACGCCTCATCACGGGGTTCAGTCTCACAAAGGTGAATAAGATGCACAAGATCAGGATTACGCCGCTGAGCATCGGCAATACGATCCAATAAAGAGGGTCGAGCTTCCAAACTGTATAATACCACTTGAGAATCAGAGGATGGAGCTCGATCACGAATATCACAAAAAGATAGAGTCTCAAGAATATCTGATTCGGCAAGCATCATAGAAACGACAGCCGAATGTCTACGACTGAGCGCATCAACAACACGATTACCCTTACCAGGGGTATATTGGATATCAAAGTCATAGGAGGTAAGAAACTCGAGCCAACGCTGTTGCCTTATATTGAGTTCCTTCTGAGTGAACAAATACTTCAAGGATTTATGATCGGTATAGAGAATGAAACGCTCGCCTAATAAATAGTGTCGCCAAATCTTCAAGGCGAAGACAATGGCGGCTAACTCAAGATCATAAGTGGCATAGCGAACCTCATTCGGACGCAGTTTCCTAGAAGCATAAGCAACTACCCTATCCTTCTGCATAAGCACGGCACCGAGACCACTACCACAAGCATCGATGTAGACAACAAGATCATGATTCCCCTCGGGAACCACAAGAATAGGAGCATTAGTGAGAAGTTCCTTTAATGTCTGAAAGGAAGTTTCACACTTATCGGACCAAATATAACGAATGCCTTTCCGAGTAAGGCTGGTGAGAGGAAGCACAACACGGGAAAAATCCTTAATGAACCGACGGTAATAACCCGCCAATCCAAGGAAACTACGAATCTCATGAACATTCTCAAGCCTCTTCCAATTCTGGATAGCTTCGATCTTTGAGGGATCGACCGAAATGCCATCGGAAGATACAACATGGCCTAAGAACTTAACCTTATTATTCTAAAAATGACACTTGGAGAATTTGGCTTTAAGCTGATGGTGACGAAGAGTATTCAAGACAATTCTCAAGTGATTAGCATGCTCGGCTTCAGACTTAGAATAAACAAGAATGTCGTCAATGAACACAAGGACGAACTTATCGAGATATTCCCGGAATACTCGATTCATAAGATCAACAAAGAAAGCAGGAGCAGTAGGGTAGGTGGAAACACGGTGACCTTCCTTCTTGCAATAATGGCAGAAGAGAGGCTTAGGACAAGCTCGAACCATATGATCAGGAGAACCACAATTGAAACACTTCTGAATGGAAGGTGTTCCAACAGACTGAGAGTTAGAACCAGATTCAACGGGCTTCTTCTTCTTAGAAGGGAGAAATCCCTGCTTATGAAATGGAAACCTCTTCTTATTGGGGTTCTTGCGAACCTCAACATCATCACCACTATCACACTCCTTCTCGATGGCCTTGAGATGAAGTGCCAAATCAACTAACTCCTCAAAAGAAAACTTAAGCTGGAGCATTAAAGACTTCTTAAGATATTTCTTAAGACCAGAGACAAACTTCATATTCTTCTTATAAGAAGTGCTAATGAATTCAAGACCATACTTAGATAGGCCTCGAATGATGCAACATATTCAGAAACGGAGGACTTCCCTTGCTTCAACTCAAGGAAGCGATGGGCCAATAAAATTTTCTCAGATTCAGGAACGAATTTGAGTTCGAATCGTTCCCGGAACTGAGTCCAAGAAAGAACAGACTCATCAAGTTCGACTATAAGAAGCTCGTACCAATCAAGGGCAAGCTCTTGCAATAAGCTAGAAGTTACAAGAACTCGATCATGGTCAGAAAGATCCATGCGAGAAAAGATACGCTCACATGTGCGAATCCAATCTTGGACCTTAAGAACGGACTCGGAGCCTTTGAATGGCTTTCCACCAAGATGAGAGCAATCACTGCACAGGCGTACGAAGGCAGACTTTCATGGAGGAGATGCACGAATAGGAGCTAGAGGCTGAGTGCTCCTAAATAACTCCAAAAACTGATCGGCAGACATATAAACGTCGTCCGAATGCGAGCCACTGGATTGCCCAGCATCCGAGCGTCGTCCTCTGCCCCTTCCGGCCATTAGCTGAAAGATAAGATAAGATAAAGATTATTCACAAGGTAGATATCATTAATTCAAATATGGAATACTACGGAATAAAATGCACTCCTAGACATATTCCTAACATATCTATCCAATGTCATGAGGAAAGGGCTTTGTAATATTTGAAGCATACTAGAATGTATTGTACTAGGTGTTACTGTTCTGCGTTTATTATACTTAGTTCTGAACCATGCTCTGATACCAAGCTATAACGCTCTACTCCGAGAGCCTCATTAATAAAGAGTATTATATGGATAATACCGTCTGCTAATGCTGACAATGGAGTATAATGGAAGCGACCATGTGTAATCTTACTTTAACTATCTACTGAACACGTCGAAAAGTGGAATCTATTTTTTTTCATCTCATGTGGTTCGACATATTCAATAAATACTTAAAGCAAAACTACAATGGCTAAAAGATCTATCAGAACAAAGCATAATAACACAATGAACATCATCACAGAACAGCATCAGATAATAAGCAAATAGTCTCAGCACAATACAACATCAAGTACAGATCCAAATATAAAAGTGGGTACAAAGCCACTACTCACACATCCGTGAGTCAAAAGAATATACACAAGATAGTCATAATATCAAAGTATCATAAAGGATGGATAACAAGTAAAGCTATCTATAGTATAGCGGATATATCCAAAGCGGAAGCACCAAAGTAAGCTAAGTCCAAAGCGACCTAACCTGAAACAACTCGGTCTGACCCGAGCATAAAATACTCGGGTCAAGCTAGCTAAACAAATCAGTAAGATAAACTGAACAATAATCATGATAAGATAATGAGGCAACATATAACATAATAATCTCCAAAAGAGAAACATATATCATGGTAATAAAGACCAAAATCTCTCACATAGAGAAGAAACAAACATCTAAGTAGAGATGTATAATAAGCCTCATATCATCGGCATAACATAAACACAAGTGCCAGTGTAGGCATAAAACAAGTTCCACAAGGTAGTCGCGCTTATATCATGTGGTTGCATAAAACCATCATCGAATGGCGCTACACGAGGGAATATAAATCACACAGGAAAACATTAGCGCGCTAGTACTATACTCAATCACACAGAAAATATACCGCAGTGACACACCCATCACTTTAGCTAAGGGGCAACACCTAAAGGAGGCAGTCCGAAGACACTATCCAGAAGGTGATGAGCCAGAAGGAGACAGTCCGAAGACACTATCCCAAAGGCAAATAAACCCAAGGGAGATAGTCAGAAGACACTATCCCAGAGGTATAACTCAGGAAACACGCCGTAGTGGTAAAGGCTCGTAGGCCCAGTACTCGTTTACCACTAACGGTAGGAATGTGTCATGAACTCTTAGCAAGGAACCCGTAAAGTAGTAACGTGAGTTCCATACCCCAACGTTCGCACTAAACGGTTTACTAACCAATCGTAAGCTTCCACACTTAAAACAATAAAAAGTTCACCTCATGTCATCGGTAAACTAGGCCAAAAGGCCAAAACGATCAATCGAATAGGTCGAGGATTAATCGGAAAGATAAACGTGCAGATTCAAGGTCCGTGTTTTACCTAACTATTTAATCACCATTCCACTTCACTCGAAGTGTAGACGAGTGTATATTTTACTTAGAAAATAGTTGGAGAAAGCAGATTTTTAATCGTTTGAAAACCTCTTTAGAAATAGCCTTTGAAATCCTCCTATTATAGAGTAATTAATTTAATATCTAAAATAATACTAAATAATAGTTTCAGGCTAATTTGAGGGAAAATCACTTTAAAATGATTTATAAAATCTATGCACGAAACCTAGAGACAAATCTCAAAGAAATTGGAAAAACTCAGAAAAATAGTCGAAATTATACCAAGTATAAATTGCTGAAAACAAGTCGAAGTCACTAGTTCGACGGCAGATTTGAACCTGCAAACCAAGTCCAAATGGCATGAAAATTGGCAGGCATGGATGTAGACCAACAACCTTGATCCAAACTGCAAAATGAATTGGGCAATTCCGACTTGAACCGAAGAAACGGCGTCGTCTCAAAGTCGGACAAAAAATCACAAAACTCTACTGTGTCAAAACAGTGCAAAGGTCCAACTTTGGCGACATGGTCGAAGGGTCATATGAACCCAGATCTTGATGAAAATTTGCAGGAGCATAGTAAAGTACTCCTACTTTGATATGCATCAAGAATCGTTCGGTTCCGACTTGAAACGAAGAAATGGAAACGTCTCAAAGTTGGTCCGACGATAACTGAAAATGATCACTGTTGTAAAACAGTTTCTGGGTGCTACTTCGGCAATAAAACGAAGTATCTAACGCACCCAGATCTAAACCAAACTTTACAGCGTTGAATAACTCGACCTCATTTTCCAACGTGACTGAAATCGATGAAATCCGACATCGGACCTGCTCGCAGCGAGGTCACGAAGTTGGGTGTTTGCACTGAAATATAACCACTGTTTTTACACAGTTTCTAGGTGCTACTTCGACGGTACAAATGGAGTATCAAACTCACCCAGATCTGAAGCAAATTTTGCAGAGTTGAAGATATCGATCTCTTCTTTCCAACGAGACCAAAATCGATGAAATCAGACATCGGACCTGCTCGCAGCGAGGTCACGAAGTTGGGTGTTTGCACTGAAATATAACCACTGTTTTTACACAGTTTCTGGGTGCTACTTCGGCGATACAAACAGAGTATCAAACGCACCCAGATCTGAACAAAATTGTGCAGAGTTGAAGATCACGACCTTGTCTTTCCAACGAGACCAAAATCGATGAAATCCGACATTGGACCAGCTCGTAGTGAGGTCGCGAAGTTGGATGTATGACTGGAATATAGGGTGAACACACTAACACTTAGCCGAATTTAACTAGCAATGTTACCTTTCACCAATTCAATTCAAATCAAAAGCAAATGGACATGAATAAGTGTTAGGAATTCATACCTAACATCAATGATTTCAAGAGAAGTAGATGTGAGTTCAAAACTCACCTTTTTAACTTAAAAATAAAGATGAGAAGCACAATCACAAGAAGAAGATCAACCACTCTTCACTTCAACCCTACAAGCTTCAATCTAATATCAAAACAAGTATTTCCTAAATTAGGGTTTAGGAATTTCTGAAATTGAAGAGGAGAAGAGATGGAGAAGATGAAGATGGAGCTTACCTTAGCTTCTCTTTGAATTTGGAGCACGAATTTGAAGTTGGCAATCGAATCTAAGGTTTTGAATTTTAATTTCCCTTTCCTCTCCCCATTTTCAGTTGCTTGAGTGTTCAAGAAAATAGAAATGAAGTGAAGAGAAGATGAGAGGGGCTGAACTAGGTTATATGATGAGTTGGGTCAAACCCAAACCCAAAAAGCCCAACAAAAAATAACAAAATTCAACTTACTCCAAACATATCGAAGCTTATACTCAAAAAAGTCGCAAATGCCATTTTGGACTCAATGGAAGTGGTCCCTAGTCCTAATTCGACCGTTTGCAAAAAGTAGCTTTTCGGACTTAAATCCGATTAACGACGATATATTTAAATAAAAATATTTAAATATAAAATCGTAAAATATGCGGGTTGTTACAATTTCCTAGGATTGGCAAGATATTATAGACGTTTTATCAAGGACTTCTCGAAGGTAGCAGCACTATTGACCAATTTGATGAAAAAGAATCAGACTTTTTTAGGACGAAAAGTGTGACCATGTGTTTGTGAGTCTAAAGGAGAGGTTAATGAGTGCACTAGTATCAAACATTCCGAGCAAGAATAAGGAGTTGACAATATACACAATCGCCAACGGTACTGGATTCAATGCAGTATTGATGAAGAAGGGAAAAGTTCTCATCTATGCTAGTCGACAATTGAAGCCGCACAAGAGAAGTACCCAACTCATGATTTGGAGTTAGCAGCGATAGTGATTGCTTCAAAGATTTGGAGGCACTACTTATTAGGAGAAATTTTCGAGCTATTCATGGATCACAAATCATTAAAGTACCTTTTCTTCCAAAAAGGTCTCAACTTTCGCCAACAGCGATGGTTGGAATTCTTGGCCTTCTATGACTTTGGCATTTCCTATATACCCAGTAAGGGAAATGCGATCACTGATACATTAAGTAGAAGACATGCCAGTTTGAGAGCGATGTTCATGAAGTGGAAGTAGTTGGAGTATATTACTAGTTATGACTTCAGACCTCATTGTGAGTTAGAGCCAGAGATGTTGTCAAGTTTGATGATCATACCTACTCTGATTGAGCAGATCGGTACTAGTCAGAAGCAAGATGCTAGACTAGAAGAGATCATGGCGAAAATATAAGGTGGAGTAGAGTTTTAAGATATAAAATAGTACGAACTCGACCGAGAATGTTGGCTCCGTAAGAATGAGAGCGTCTGTCCCCAATTTTGATGAATTACGAGATAAGGTGCGATGAGAGTGCCACCATTCTAGGTTGACTATACATCATGAAGGTTAATAAGGTGTACCAAGATATGAAGCAGACCTATTACCAGGAGGGGATGAAGAATGATGTCGGGACATTCATCACGAAGTTTATGAACCGCCAGTTGGTGAAAGCAGAGCAAAAGAAGCCAAGCAGGTTGTTGCAACCGCTTGAAGTTCCCAAGTGGAAGTAGGAGCAAGTATCAATAGATTTTATTAATCGACTACTGAGGAATCGAGCAGGGTACAACAATATTTGGGTCATATTTAATCGATTGACCAAGAGGGCTAGATTTATACCTGTCAAGTATAATGACAGCCAAACTGCCCTAGTTGTATTTTAAATAGCTTGTACAATTTCATGGTGTGCCAAAGAGCATTGTGAGCGACCGAGACCCATTTTACACTAATGGGTTTTGGAAGAGCTTACAAGAGACATTGGGAATCGAGCTGCATCTCAGTACAACTTATCATCCACAAATTGATGGGCAGACCAAGAGAGTGAATCGTATCTTAGAGGATCTCTTACAAACTTCATACTCTATTTTTGGAGGCTCGTGGGACGATCACCTGCATTTGGTGGAGTTCGCATACAACAATAACTATCATTATAGTATGGCATGGCACCGTATGAAGCATTGTTTTGTCAACCATGTAACTTCCCTTTATGTTGGTTGGAAGCAGGCAAGAAACTGATATTTGGGCTAGATGTGATTAGAGAAACCTCGGTGAAGATTGAGATTATTCAAAAACGAATGAAAGCTGCTCAGGATAGGAAGAAGAGCTACACTAATAGAATACATGTGGATTTGGAATATTTTATCAGCGATACGGTGTTTGTGAAGATTTCTCCTTTGAAGAAGGTTATTTGATTCCATAGTAAGGGGAGGTTGGCATCGAGATCCGTAGGTCCCTTTTCGATAGCAAGGAGGATTAGGGAACCTAGCATATAAGGTCAACTTACCTTAGAAGATGGCGGATGTGCACAATGCCTTCCATGTTTCTCATACACGGAAGTTTCTACATGACTCCGACATGACGATGCATCGAATCAACTTGATGATATCGAGATCGAACCAGAAGCTTCAAGACATCGTAGGCCGGTTCGTATTGTCGAACATGATACAAACAGCTTAGGACAAAGATGGTGGAGCTAGTGAAGGTTCAATGAGGTGAAAGTGAAGGCGATTGCTTGTGAGAAACTGAGGAGAGCATGTGGACCACGTATTCGGAGCTCTTTGTATGGTAAGGCATACTATTTATGGTACTTACTTTCACCTTTGATATCATATATGGTAGTTTAGTATCTCACATTCTATGGTAGGATTACCGGCATTATTGGTTGCATGGCTGTTTGTTTGATATGTATAATGGTTGCATATGATTATTAGGCATGCGGGGTAAATATGTTTAACAATATTTGACTTATTTGGAGATTTCGAGGGTGAAATTCCTAAAGAGGAGAGAGTGTAACGACTTGTATTTTACGTATTAGAGGATCATAAAATATTTTACTTTTATTCGTATAAGGTCGCATGACTTTAAATTTTGGAAGTGACTCTTAGGGAGATTTTCCACATCTATGATTTTTACCGAATTTCAATGTGATCATTTTGACCCTGGAAATCTGGCGTGGACTATACTTTTGATAGGAGCCGAGTTAGGATCTTAAACCACTTCCGTTGCTTTAGGATGTTGGTTTTTCATTCTGTAGAGTGGTTACAATAGAAAAGCAGACTTACTATTTACAAGTTATACCTATTTTAGTTTTGGCTGTTGATGGCCTGCATTAGTGGGTAATTAATTAAGATCATGCTTAGCCTACTAACCCAGCTAAAAAATTATGCTAAGGGGAGGCTGTAGGAACTCATCTAAGTCATTTCCATCTTTCCATAAATAGCTCTAAACCTCCATTAACCCTAATTTCATAATAAAGCCTAAATCTTCGTTACTAATCTTAATCAGAATATCAATTAGAAGGGTGATTAGCATTGGGAAGCTTGAGATTATCATTTTGACTAATTTGCATGCCTCCTCCTTGCTGTCCACTTCAGATCCAAGGGAAGGAATTGATACTTTAGGTATTTGGTGAGTGATTCTTAACCTCTCACTCTACTATGCATGTTTATATAGTTAAAATTATGCTTTTAACATGATTTCGATCCTAAAATGTTTTCTAACTTCGAACACTTTTTTATAGATATTTATGGTCGAATCTTAAAGGTTTTAAAGTAGTTTATAAATGGCTTTGCAACTCCTTTTGTTCATGTTCGTATGCTAGTGTAAAAGTCAGAATTAGATTAGGATTTGCTTGATTAACATGTTCTTATGTATTGCATGTATGAATGGATGCATATGTATGATATTCATGTTTATATGTTGTGCTTTGATTTGCTTTGCCAATGTAACCAGATAGTTAGGAAAGAGGTGGTCAAATAGGCAAATCAAATGCAAAGATGGTCGGAATTGGATGAAACTTGGAGGAGGGGATCGGGAGCATTGGGAGAGTTCAGGATTGAAATCACATCAAAATTGGAGTTAAGTGGATGAGTCAGTACCAAGAGGCTGTGTCGGTACCGAGAGCTCTTCTGAAATAGAAATAGGCTTGGTGGGTGATGTTTCTTCAAGTTGGGATTTACGGTGATGAGCAGAAGGCAAGTGCCAAAGTTTGGCTAAAGATGGACTAAGCACCGAGAGCTTTAGAGGGCATGGAACCAAGAGCTTTTGGAGTTAGAACTAAGAGATTTTGAGTTGATGCCAAGAACTTTTAAGAGTGGTCGGGGTCCAAGCACTTAGAAGACGGAACACAAGAAAAAAAGGAAGAAAGTTATCCAAAATTTTCTAAGTACACCTCTCGGTACCAAGAGGTCTGATCGATACTAAGAGGTCTAATTTGTTAGGATCAAGGTGGAACTTCCAAGAGGGGGAGTTGAGACCTTGCAGGTCATGCTGAAGGTGTTCATTTTTCGCTTAGGGTTTGATGGCGGTATGGTAGCACAATAGTAGTTTCTGGACTTCGATGGTACCAACTCGACAGTGAACGAAGTTAGGTTTTGATGATAGCGGCTTGATGTTGAAAGGAGCCGTGAGAATGTTTGTCCATGAGGACGGGCTCTAGGAATGGTGAACCATAGATGGAACGTGAGAATGGTTCTATCGTGGAATTAAGGAATGTGGAATCATTCCTCGAGAATAATGGAAACTAATGGAGCAAGGAAATGGCTTAAGTATGCATGCTATGGTACTTAGAGTGTAATCTGATGTACTCAAAAGCAGCGGTATTGTGGGGACGCTCATGGGTACTTTGTTTGGTTACCCCAGGTCGGTTGTTTGGTTCTGTATACCCTGGACTGGTGGATTTGAGTCTAGTATCAGCTTCGGGCTAGAGATGAGTACATTGAAATTGGGGATTGCCATTACTTCTTGGCATGGGAAAGGCTACGAGTTATCATATATCTAGAGAACATTGAGTGATAGTGAGGATTGTTTGATGGATGCCCTGGTTGCATTGGTTGTTTTCTTCCATAGTCTATCACTCTAGGGATGTCACTGGAGATTGGTACTGGGATAGGGACACCTGGACACCCGTCATCATGCTTAGTTTATAGCATACCATTATGATATTCATAGAGTAACATATTATGTTCATTATGTTCTAACTCATTGGTTGCAGGGATAGGTCTGGTATGGTTCGTATATACCTGTCCTTTCTACCTTGACTTGTGTATTTTGAGATTCATTTACCACTCACACCAGACTGTTGTCTGACTCAAGATTTTATGCTATGCTTTTTATTATCTCGGGTACTATTAAATGAGTAAACTAAATAGCAGGTCTATGTGCGATGTTGTAGGTATGTAGAGGACAAGCTAGATGGAGCTATCTCATATTATATTCTATGCTTATTTCGTTGTGCAATGCTATGGGGCCTTGACAATGCTTGCTACTACTATTATTATGAGATAGCTATATGTGTTTTTTTGTTTTGTATAATCTCTATTACTTGTCGTATAACTTTGTGGATCCGTACTCTAATATCTGGATCACTTAGTTATTACTGTCTCTCTTTTTTTATATCTTTGATGTGTATTATATTTTATTCCATACGCTGTAAGATATACGACGGGTTTTGTGATGCTTTTTTCATTTTTGACCTTGATGATAGTCCTATATCGATCAGGCACATCAACATCTGTTTACACAAAAAATGGACAAACACCTCCAAGTCGTATGATTTAATTGATTTTATGTGGTTCTTTGTGATTTGGGTGATTTATGCAAATATATGAAAAGCAGGGACTAAACTGTAAAAGACACGCAGATTTATAGTGGTTCAGCCAGAATGTGCCTACGTCCACTTTATATATTATTTCACCTTTCTTGTTCAGATTACAAGTACAAAGCTTTGATACAAGTATATGAAAGTTGTTTGAAAGTTCTCTCCATGCTTGAGCTCTCCAACTTGTCCTTATTGTTGTACCCCTACCCCTCTATTTATAGAGTGAGGCAAGGGGTAGGGGTCTAGGATGTATACGGCTGCTGGTGGGCTTGGGCTGATGTAATGCCTGGCCAGGTTGGTTCGGTTGTGAATGGAGTTAGTCCGGTGATGAGTGGAGTTGTGATTGGTCCGGTGGTTCTGGTCCGGTGATGAGTTGTGAGGTGGGGTCCGGTGGTTCTGGTTCGGTGATGAGTTGTGAGGTGTGGTCCGGTGGTTCTGGTTTGGAGTTGGTTCGGCAGGGGATAGGACATGTGTTGGTTCGGTAGTGAGGTGGGAGACAGGTTGGTTCGTTAGGCACTCTGGTACGGTAGGCACTCTGGTTCGGTATTGCTTGGACGTGGAGTTTGGACCGGCAATGCTTGGAGGAAAGATGGTTCGGTGGTACTTTCCTTGTAATGGCTCGGCGGAAAATACCCTCAACACTTGCCCCCCCAAAGTGGGGCATATGCCTGTATATGTCTCACTTTGTTTTAGCTTGGGTGTTTTCATTCGGTCCTATGTGCTGGAACATCCGGTCTGGTCACCCGGCATTTGCCTATAAGTAGGGGTGTTATGCCTTTGTCATTCCTTGTCGAGTGAGATAGCCGAACCAACTAAGTGCCGAATCAAGCTTGACTGTTCCAAACAGCCGAATCAACTGAGTACCGAGTCCCACTTAACTGCCGATCCAGGTGAGTTTGCATCTGCCGAACGAACTTTCATGGCTGGACTACCGAATGGATAGGGGGTTCGAATACCGAATGAACTCATACCTTTAAACCACCGGATGGACCCGGGGATTCCGAGCACCGAATGAACCTTTATATTTGAACTGCCGAATGAAACTTGGGGATTTAAGCACCGAGCCTCACTTGCATTCTTGAATTGCCGGATGGAACGCGTGCTCGAATCACCGAACGAGAACGGGGAGTATAAGTGCCGAACGACACTTCGGCCTTGAACTATCAAATGTTCTTCGGGCGAAACCCCTATCTGTATGTACCTGCTCGCTTACTTCTCCTGTTCTAACGATATACTTTTTTTGCGTTGCAGATAAATGTCTCATAAAGTCGAAACTCGTTCCGAAAAGAAGAGAGATCCCAGGACAGAGAAGAGCCTTCCGCCGTGCCCCCAGTCCAGTCAGGACCGGGACGTTATGGGCCTACCCCGAGATCATTGGTAGATGGATATGGTCCTCAGGAGCTTCTGAACTCACCTCCTGATTGTTTCCCTAGCTCACTTAAAGAGGAGCAACTTGACGTTATCTCTCGCTCCTTTGGGATTGACAAAGCACGTATGCTATTGCCGAGGGAAGGAGTGATGCCATATGACCCCCCTGAAGGATACTTTGCTTACAGCAGGTATCACTGTATGTGTGGTGCCATCCCGCTTCTCAATGCCTGGATAGTCAGCTTCGTCACACACCTGAAGGTGGCTCCACTTCAGCTTCAGCCTAACTCCTATGCCATTCTGGTGAGCCTTTTTGTCATCTTCCAGAGGAGATAAGGGCGTCCTCCTTCCAACCGGGAGATCCGGTATTTGTACAACTTGAGGGGCTATAAGAAGGGATCTCCATACATCAGCTTGGAATCGGCCGTATCCTTCAAGTCAGTCCTGGACTTGTACTCGAAGTACGGCATGTTTAAAAAGGAATGGTTTTTTGTCGGGGACGACTCTATTTCTATACGTCGCTTCACCTCCGGATGTAAGTCAAGGCTTATTTACAATTTCCGCTCTGGTTGCACTGCTTCTTCTTATGTGTTTTTATTTCTTGCTAGCGATAGGTGGTTTTGCGGTCGTGGAGAATGATCGCCTGGTTCAGAAGGCAGCGGAAATAGAAGCTATTTCAGGAAGAAATAGGTCGGTTGCTTACTTGATCAGGAACGCTACACTTCTGGGGCACAACTTGATCTTACCACATCAGTCCGTGGTCAAGCAGAGGGATACGGTGGAAGAGAGGGCTGCCCAAGCTAAAGGAGGGGCTGCGTTGATGAGTAGCAAAAGGAGACCCTTTTCGATACCTTCTGCCGCCGGGGGAAAGAAGCTCAAGAAGTCTGACGGTTCCTCTCCCAGTACATGTCCAGACATTCCGGAGGAGGGAGATGTGGACGAGGGGAAAGGCGGAGATGAAGAAGGTGAGAGCGGAAGGAAAGGAGGAGGTGATCGTGGTAGCGATGGCACCAGGGCTTTGTCTTCTGGGCAGGTAGGCGAGATGCAAGAGTGGACGGATGACGCTTTCTGCCAAGCCTTCGAAGGTTTGGAAGAAACGGAGAAGTCCAAGAAAGCTGATAAAGTTGGGACCGGCGTCGATCTATCTTCCGGGAGTGCTTCTACTGAGGCAACTTCTGCGGTTCAAGGTGAATTTCTCTTTATTCTTTTTAATTCTCGAATGATGGCTCAATGCATGCTGGTGACACTTTATTTTTACTCCAGGAGTGGGCAAAATGGCCAAGACCTCAGATTTTCGGTACAGGCTTGAACAATACAAACTCCTCAAAGCTTCCGCCAAGCCGAAGCCTCCTACTAACCACTCTGGAGACGTAGTCGGCAATCGTCCTCTTCTTGGAGTTATTGAAGAAGATATACAGAAGAGGAAGAGGAGTCGATCTTCGTCTGAATCTCTTCCTGGCCCCCCGGCCCCACTTCAGCCTATTCACGACATTACGGAGGAGGATACCGAGTTTATGCTTTCCCCCCATCCGTCTGAGAATCCAACCGTCATCCCGATAGATCATCCTGGCTTAGTACGCAATCCGTTTACGGGTCATCCGGACCTGGACCCGGCATCTCATGACATCTCCTTCGATGAGGTTACTGGTGAGCATCTCCTCCCTCGTAATCCTATGGTACGTGTGCTTGACGAAGCTAAGTCCCTGGACCTTGATCTGCTTACTACCCGGGTCGTAACTCTGGGGGATGAGGCTAAGGCAAATATTGACCGGGTTGCTGAGGAGACCAGGAAATTGATGGGGCACCACGCCCGACTGGTCAAGGCTGGGGAAGAGATAGGAAGCGCCAACATTCGGCTACGGTTGATGGTTTCCGACCAGGCTAAACCACTCGCTGACCAAGCCATCCAAATCTCCCAGCATGAGGCCGCATCCAGACAATTGAGGAAGACTATTGAAGAGGCCAGTAGGGCGGAGTTGCGGAAGATGGAGGTCGTCTGTAAGGAGCGGATTGACATGGCCATTGCCACGGTGGATGAGGTTCGACAAGCGGACCTCGAGCGGATAGAGGAACTATCGGGGAGACTTGAGGCCTCGGAGATTGCTCAGGCCAAGTCGAAGGAGGGGATGGAGGCGATGAGGAGGTCCCTTCATGCTGACCGTTTATGATATCGATCGGAGAGGGATGCTGTTGTTGCAAAGTTGCGGGCTTCTGAGGTCCGAATGAGGGAGTTTGAGGAGAACGAGGGGATGATGGATGGGATGCTCCAGGATATGTACTTCCGTACTTGGAGGCAGGGTAACTTGTCCTGGATGGATGATTACCCCCGGGTTATGGCTAGGATCTATCTCAGGGCTCTAGAGGAGGCCAAGGCTGAGGCGGATAAGGAGGGTGGTGTGGCCTTCAGGATGGATGTGGTTACTGCCCAGTTTACCAAGGAGGAGAAGGTGGCGGTGAAGGAAGGCATGCGGTTGCTTGCAGCTGAGGAGGCAGGTGTGCAAGTAGAGGATGATGATCAATATGATCAAGGAGCAGATGCTGGTAAGTCTTCCTTTCTAGTCTTTCCGTTAACTTGGTTGCTTATCACTAATGAATTCTTTCTTTGACCGGACAGGTGGGCAACAGGACAAGGATAAAACTCCGACGCAGCCGGCTCCTTGATTGGACCTGGATATCTTTTTGTGGACTTGACATTGTTGTATATGTTAGTCTCAAAACAGTAACGTAACTCTTAGGTTGTAATTATGCTACTATTCTCGACGTGTAATTTTTAACTTAAGCTGATTCTGTCGTCTTTTGAATGTTTTTGCTATTTTGACATGTTGTATGAGAAATATAGCTATGCATATTCTTGTAATTAAATTGTGTTTGACGTCAAGTTCTTGTTTAAAACATAATTTCATGACTTGCAATGTTAGCGTGATGTGTGAATAAAATATAGTCACGTGTTTACACATGAAAGAAGGAAATACCGCCCTTTATATTTTGCTTGTAGATGGCAGCTTTGAATGTCTTGTGTGACCGAGTATGGAATGCAGTCCAGTGTCTCGTTGCGAGTACCCGCTTCCATTAGCGAATGTCTCTTGTTTTGTGTCCTGTACTTCAGGGATTGTTACAGAGGATAGGAGAAAAGTTTCTTAAATAAAATTGAAATATGTGAAATAGTAAAACTTCCAATCACGGAAGGCCTTCGATGTGCTTAAGTTCGTGGCAAACGGGCTTTGTAGTCACTTTCCCTAGCTGTGGGTCTTGGAGACATTTGTCACCCATCTTACGCCTCCGCGGGGAGTTAATCTTTTTTACCACAGCCGTACTTAAGACACATCGGAGCCGAGATCGCGCACAGTAACTACCCGGGCCATTATGGCCCGTAATCATGGGTATTATTCGATTTACTGTGGCCGGCTAGCGTGGGTGCCGATCGTCAACCATGAACTACCCCTGGCTGGCCACACCTTATGTTGGGGCTTATAGTCGGTTCACGGTTGCCGACGAGCCGAACGCCGTAATGAGCTGCCTCGGCTATAGTCGGCCTTCTCGGTGGCTTATAATCGGCTCATTACAGTTGGCTTTAAGGGCCGTCGCGAGCAATGAGTTAACCCGCAGCAGAGAGATGCCAGAGCAAAAGTGTCTCATTGGCGAGGGCATAGATTCGCATAGTACCTGTTAGGTCTTGTCCAAGTGGAGTTGCGCTGCGGAGTGCCTTGAATGGAAATGCTATATGCATATGATTTTGTTCAACAGAAAAGGATAAAGTTAACAAGCAGCCAAGATATAAAGGAACAAGTTAAAAAAGAGGCAAGATTTTTTAAAGTGGTTCGGCACAAAAATGCCTACGTCCACTGATTCTCTTTGTTAATTTACTTCATATGGGCAATACAAGTTAAGAAAAGTATCGACGGAGGTGTTGGATGTTCCATGCCCTCTGGAACACCTCTCCGTCCACTGTTGACAAAATATAAGCTCCGTTGTGGAGATCTTTATGAATTACATATGGTCCATCCCAGATTGGATCTATTGCTCCAGGGCGAGGGAAGATTCGCTTGAGGACAAGATCCCCTTCTTGTAAGGTACGATGCTTGACTTTGGAGTTGTATTGTGCTGCCACTCTTTGCTTGTGGGCTGCTGCTTTGAGGGTTGCATCATTTCTTCTCTCCTCAATTAGATCCAAAGACATGTGAAGGAGTTCTTCGTTCTCTTCTGGGTTATAGTGGATCCTACGGTGGGAAGGCACGATGGTTTCAACTGGGAGCATAGCTTCCGATCCGTATGCCAAAGAGAAAGGAGTATGCCCCGTCGATGTTCTGAAAGATGTGCAATAGGCCCACAGTGCCGTAGGGATTTCATCCACCCAAGCGCCCTTTAACTTTTCGAGTTTCTTTTTGATCAGAGTTTTCAGGATTTTGTTGATGGCTTCGACTTGTCCGTTTGCCTGGGGATAAGCTACGGATGAGAAGCTTTTGTGAATTCCGTGCTCTTGGCACCAGTTGGCGAACTCCTCGCTGTCAAACTGAAGTCCATTGTCTGGTATAATTTTTAATGGGACTCTGTACCTGCATAGAACATTTTTGATCAAGAAGTTAATAACTTTTGCTGAAGATACTTTATTCAGGGGTTCTGCTTCCACCCATTTGGTGAAATAGTCGACTACCACTATAGCATATTTGGCCCCGCCTCGGCCCATTGGCAGTTCGCCAATTAAGTCAATTCCCCATACTGCAAAGGGCCAAGGGCTGGTCATTTGAGTAATCTCAGTTGTTGGTAGCCGCAGAATCTTAGCAAACTTCTGGCATCTGTCACATTTTCTGACGAAATCTAAGGCGTCCTTGCTTAAGGTGGGCCAGAAATATCCATATCGGAGTATCTTTTTTGCCAAAGTTTGCCCTTCGGTGTGATCTCCGCAGCTTCCTTGATGAATGTTGGATAAGATTTCCATGGCTTCCCTTCCAGCGACACACCTTAATAAGGGGTTAGAGAATCCGCGCCGATAGAGGGTGTCCTCTTGTATTGTGTAGCGGGAAGCTTTCCTCAATATTTTTTTGACTTCGTTACGCCCGTTGGGTAGTGTGCTACTTTGTAAGTAATCTCGGATGGGGGTTATCCAAGTTGCTTCTTCGGTTGCAGCTATCAGATTCACTTGCTCAAAACTTGGGGTTAGTTGCTCTGAGATGGCTACTGCCCCGAAAATAGCGTCGTCCCTCACGCTTGCTTGCTTCGCCAATTCGTCGGCCTCTTGGTTCTCTTCCCGGGGGATGTGTTTGACTAAGTAGTGGTCCAATCGACTAAGAAGTAACTTGGTCTTCTTTAAGTATGCTATGAGTCGTTCTTCTCGAGCCTGGAATTCTCCTAGTATTTGATTAACAATAAGTTGAGAATCGCTATGAAGACACACAGAATTGGCTCCGATTTCTAAGGCAAGTTCTAATCCAGCTATCACTGCTTCATACCCTACATCGTTGTTGGTGGCAACGAACTCCAACCTTATAGCATAGTGCAGCTTATTTCCCCTGGGAGTGATTATTACCACATCTTCCCCCGAGCCTTGTTCGTTTGACGCACCATCCACAAAGAGATTCCACTTGATGTCTTCTGTTATTTCTGATTGCTCCTTACCTTCGTTGGTAGTGAATTCTGCAATGAAATCGGCCATGGCTTGTCCCTTGATGGCGGTGCGAGGGTGATAGGTGATATCATACTGACTTAGTTCAATGCACCATTTAAGTAGTCGCCCAGAAGTGTCGGGATGATGGAGTACCTGCCTCAGTGGTTGATCGGTCAGAACTTTGATGGAATGGGACTGGAAGTAGTGACGCAGTTTCCGTGATGTGATTAGTAAACAGTATGCTAGCTTCTCAAGTTTAGGATATCTGACTTCTTCCTCTATAAACCTCTTACTTACAAAGTATACTGGCCGCTGCGTGCGGTTGTCTTCTCTTACCAAAGCAGCGCTTAGGGCGTGAGATCACACAACAAGGTATAGGTATAACTCTTCGCCTTCGCTTGGAGTCGAGAGTACCGGCGGTTTCTGGAGGTGTTCGACTAAGTTAAGGAAAGCGGTTAAGCATTCGTCAGTCCATTCGAACTTTCCTTTGTCTTTCTTTAGAGCTTCGAAGAAGGGGATGCACTTGTCCGTTGCTTTGGAGATGAATCGGCTTAGGGCGGCCACTTTCCCATTCAGGCTTTGCATTTCCTTTTGAGTGGAAGGTATTTTGATATCTTTTAGAGCTCGGACTTGTTTAGGGTTTGCTTCAATCCCTCTGGCATGGACGATGAATCCCAAGAAATTTCCTGATGATACTCCGAAGGAGCATTTTAGAGGATTAAGTTTCATTCCATACTGGCAAAGTACTTGAAACATCTCGCCCAGGTGGCTTACGTGATCGTTGGCTTTCCTTGACTTTACCATCATGTCACCCACATACACTTCCATAGTTTGTCCTATTAGCCCTGCAAACATCTTGTTGACGAGGCGCTGGTAGGTGGCTCCTGCGTTTTTAAGTCCGAAAGGCATTACCTTATAGCAGTACAAACCCCGGTCAGTGATGAAACTAGTGTGGTCTTGATCGGGAGCATGCATAGGAATTTGGTTATATCCTGAGTATGCGTCCATAAAGGATAAGAGTTCGTGCCCGGTTGTACTGTCTACAAGTTGATCGATTCGGGGAAGTGGGAAGCAATCCTTCGGGCATGCGTCATTTAAGTTGGAGAAGTCAATGCATGTTTGCCACTTTCCATTAGCCTTCTTTACCAGTACCGGGTTGGCGATCCATTCTGGGTAGATGGCTTCTCGTATGAAGTCATTGGCAAGTAGATTCTTTACTTCTTCATCGAGGGCTGCTGATCGTTCTGCCCCCATACTTCTCTTTCTTTGTTTTACGGGCGCCTTGGTAGGATCAATGTTTAGTACGTGGCATGCTATGTCAGGGGAGATTCCGATCATGTCAGCATGTGACCATGCGAATACATCCAAGTTGTGGCGGAGAAAGTCAATGAGTTGCTCCTTAACCTCTGCTTTTAGTTGGGACCCGATTTTCAATAGTCTACTCGAGTCATGCTTGTCTACAGATACAAATTCCATAGCCTCTATAGGCTCGGCGGTGGCCTCCTCCTCTTTGTCCCTGGGGTCTAATTCATTGAAAGGTCGCCGGTATATCGAAGAGGAGGGGCTTTCTTTAGTTTCTATGCTTCCAAACTTTTTGTGCAGAGGGAAACCTCTGCACTCTTCCCTTTATCCTTCCTGTGGTTGTTGCGAAGTTCAGTTACATAGCAGTCTCGAGCAACGTCCTGGTCTCCCTCTACTTCCCTATTCCATATTCCGTTGGAAATTTCATCTTTAGGCACCATGGGGCCAGGACGATTTGGAAGTCAGACATGGCTGGCCTTCCTAAGAAGGCGTTGTAGGTCGAGTGGTTTTCTATCAGCACAAATGTTTGTTTCCGTACAACGGAGCGGGGATGACTTCCAATTTCAACAAAGAGGTCTAGTTGCCCGAGGGGCATCTTCGCATCTCCAGTGAAACTGTGTAGTGGTTTATTGCAGGGAGAAACGTCCTTTATTGATAGTTTCATTTTGTCGAATGCATGCTTGAATAAGATATTTACTGAGCTTCCAGTGTCTACTAGAATTCGGAAAACTTCGGCTGGACCGAGCTGGGCAGAGATAACCATGGGATCCATGTGAGGGTACTGCCTTCCCTCTAGGTCACGCCTACTGAATGTGATGTCATCACTCTCTTTCCGCTTCGGGTGGCGTTCTTCTATAACAGAATTAACATTGTCTTCATTGTTTCTAAGCGACTTTCCATATCTTTCCATCTCTGCCCAGCTTCTGTCGGCGATGTGCGGTCCTCCCGAGATGGTATGGACCACTATCTTCTCTTGACTGGAGCCGCTAGTGTTGCTATTTCCTTTGCCTATCTCTGGTGAGGGTAGCCTTGGGTTCTCATTGGCAGGAGCTGGAGTCCTGTCATGACCTTTTACATAGCATTCCAGTTTCTTCCTTCTGATGTGTTCTTCAATCAAGTCCCGGAGATGATGGCATTCATTGGTATCATGCCCATGAGATTTGTGGAAGCGGCAGAACTTTCCAGACTTCTATGCGTTATCTGATTCCTTCTTGTACGGTGGGCGTTTGTATCTAACTTCGCCTTGAGTGGCAAGGAAGAAGTTTTCGACGGTTTCGTTCAAAGGAGTGTAAGTGTCGAATCTCGGTCCTGGCCGATATAGGCGTTTTTCTCCCTTCTTGCCCGCAGCATTGTCTCTAGAATCATTTCTTCGAACGTCCTTTGCTTCAGCGGGCGCGTTGCTGTGAGTTGCCTTATTTTGTTGCCCTGACTGCCCCTCAGCGGCAACGTCTTCAAGCCTCATATATTTCCCGGCTTCATGGAAGAAATCGGGTAAAGTAGCTGGTTTTTCTTTTGTTAGTCTTCTAGCGAATTTAGTATCCGGATGCACACCACTACAGAGGGCCATTAAGACAAGCTTCTCATCGGCATCTTGGACCGCGGCCGCTGCGGCATTGTATCGGGTTAAATATTGCTGCAGCTTTTCTCCAGGTTTCTGTTTGATATTGGATAAGGAGTAAGCGTCCTTGGGTTGTTCCACATGAATGCGGAACTGGCTGATAAATTTTTCTTTCAACATCTCCCACGAGCTGATGGATCATTGGGGTAGATGGCAGAACCAGGAGGTAGCTAGATCTGCTAAGAATAGTGGAAAGCATTTGCACAGTACTCCCTCTATTGCCCCGCTCATGAGCATATGCTGTGTGTATCTCTGCAAGTGTACAACGGGGTCAGAGGTTCCTTTGTAAGGTTCCATTGTTGGCATTTTCCATTCTCGGGGGGTGATAGCAATTTCGATATTGCGGGCGAAAGGGCTGGTTACCCTAGCGCCTATCCCTCGATCTCTTTGATCTCGTTGGACGCATTCTCTGAACAAGCGTGCCATCCTTTCATCAGAATTTGGAGCAGATAGAAACGAGTCCGGTTCGGTTCTGTGGGATTGATTCCGTCTAGATGACCTGTAGGGATGGTATCGCCCATCATTCCTCATATTTTCCAGTGGCTGCCTTTGGTCTTCTGGGAGCATGTTAGGGTCAGCTACAGTTGGCCCTTGCCTTGATCTTCCCCTGCTGGGTTCTGATCTAAGCACTTCCTCGGGTCCAACTTCGGGCTGGACTCTAGCTCGGCCCCGTTCATTGGTGTTTCCGTGGTTAGGCAGTACGACCGGCTCAGCTACAGTTGACCTCCACCCGGTACCTCCCCCGTTGGGTTCGGTTCCAAGCGTTTCCTCAGGCCTAACTTCGGGCTGTGCTCGGTCTCGGCTCCTACCATGGCCGCTTCTGTCGTTAGCTCCTTCGAAGAAGGAAGATATTTGCTGTTTCTGAGATCCTCCAGACTGGGACTCACCCCATGATTCAGTGTTGCGGTTGAGTTCTTCAGCATCCCTTAAGCGTGACATGAGATGGTCCACCAAGGCTTCCTGCTGGGATGTGAAGCGGCTAGTCACTTCAGCCACAACCCTGTCTAGATCTGCCCTAGTAATTGCTGCAGGCTGTTCTGTGGCAGGGGTTGTCGGATTTGCCTGACCTTCATTTGGTACTGCTGCTGGAAGGGGACGACTTACTTGACCTGTGACCACTGGATCTGGAAGACTACTGCTTGCGATGTTTTTTCCTTTGTTAACATCTTTCTTCTGCTTGGGAGGCATGTTTTCCAAGCAACGAACGACGCTATTAGGAAGAAGGTTAAGTGGGAGAAGCTGAAGCTTCGAGCTTTCAGTTTCTCAGTGAAAGCAACATCGCACTATTTAGTTATTTTGTGTGCCGATGGTGTAAGGTGGTTGTCACAGTCCCTGAAACTGGATGGTACTTGACTCCTTTAATGGGCTTAGACCTTTCTATGATAACTGATTTTTCTGG
Source organism: Allium fistulosum (assembly GCA_030737815.1). Taxonomy (NCBI): domain Eukaryota; kingdom Viridiplantae; phylum Streptophyta; class Magnoliopsida; order Asparagales; family Amaryllidaceae; genus Allium; species Allium fistulosum. The sequence continues at coordinate 1,227,654,114 of CM060905.1, read as the reverse complement.
ATTGCCGATTGATGACGTACATTTCATTAAGACAAAAGGAGAGCAAGAATAGGTTGTAGACATTCGGGAGTAATAATTGAGCAAGTTCCCGCAAGAAGATGTGCATTGACCACCACTAGATGATAGCCAAAATTTTATGCATATTTAATGGGGAGAAGCTAAGAGTAATAGGAAAAGAAGAAAGGTCCAAAAGAAAGGACAAACAAAATCCATTTCTAAGTCCGACCACATGTGAAAGAACTTAATAGAAGGTTTTAAAATTTTCTTAACATATTTGAAATGAGTTTCAAAGGACTTATTAAAAATAGAAGGACTCTACCATTGAAAAGTTGCCACTTTTGAATAGTAAGTACATACTAAATTTTCCACTATATAAAATACCCTCTAAAAATAGATTCTTGAAAAATTACAAAATTTAGAAATTTTAATTAAAAGAGCTATTTATAGATTCCTAGTGAAATTTAAAACTGGTTGGATTAAAAAAATTCAATCAAAGGGCTTTTGGTAAAGAGATTTTTCGTTTTTGAAACAAATGGAAAATGGAATGTATGTTTGGCTCAATGATTTTTCTATTTTTGTAAATTTTAAGTTTTAAGAAATTCTTTTTAAGAGGTAGATAAATGGAAATGATACTTGATTTAAATAGAGTAAAGAGAATGGAAGGAAAAGAACTCCCGATAGAGCAAATAGAAAGAATATTCCCGTATAAAGAAAATACGGAGAAAAATATCCAAAATAGGTTTATACACAAAAAGTAAACAGTTTCATGTTAATGGAGAATAACCCAATGGCTAAAGCAATAGGCGAACGCACTACGATGATCTAGTGAAGATAACGATCAAATAAGAGAGAAAAGGGCTATATAAGAAGAAACCATTTAAATAAGAACAACTTAGGTAGATGAAATTTAAATAGCAACAATGTAAATAGAAAAAATGTTAAGAATTTATATTAAAATAATACTAACAAACTTATTAGGACAATGTAAGATATTAAAGGCAAAACCAAGAAAGAAAAATAGTGCATTAATTGCACAAGTCTTTTGGAAGTCCCACTCATATGGTATTAGAGTCTCCACTAGAGTTGAAAGTGGAAATAACTTTAATAATAGGAAAATAATACAACGAAAACCGTTATTTTTTACTCTAGTTTTCATTGTTTAAAGTTATAAAAGATGTTTTGGAAAAATGATTTAGTATAACAATTTAGAATTTGAATGTTAAACTTAATAAATGGTTTGAGTTAAAAATCCTACATTTTAAGAAGTAAATCTATGTCATAAAAAGACCTTAAAGGGAAAACTGATTGATGACTATTCATGCAATAAAAACTTAACTCTTACTATTTAAAAAGAAGGAAATAATGTATTGTTAAAAAGGAAAGGGTCTTTTCAAAATTAAATTGCTAATGTCGACTTTTGAACTTAACAAATAAAATTACTTCATAAATCCTAAAATATAAAGTAATGACACCAACAGTTAAAGTTGATTAAAATGAGGAGTTTTTCATGGCTTCTTTTGGAAACCAAGCAATTGTTGAATTTAATAAAAAGTTTATAAGTTTATATTTTCATAAAAGAAAAAAATGGATTGAATACTTCATGATTATGAAGATTATTAATTTTATAAAGAGTGGTGAAAACCTAATCAATTTTAATATAGAGTATATAGGGATGACTGCCTAGGTAAAACGAGGTAGATGATAAGGCTATGAATAAAATAACTACGAGTGCTTGTAGAGTATAAACAAGGGATCCTCATTGAATTTAATGAAAATTGGTATGAACCAAGGAATGTTTTATTAGACATGTGTGAAAGCCATAAGACGAACCATAAAGGAATGGGGAATGGTATCAAAGTACACTTCTATGTGTTCTAGTGTATACCCGCATGAAATATCAAAGATAAAGAAATTTGAGAATACTATCAAGAGACTTTGATTAGAAGATGATAGTAATATAATTGGAGAAGAGTGTAATAATTGGGGTAATAAATGGACCTTATTTATTAGAAGCCAAATATGTAAATTAAGACATGTGTTTTACAGTAGAATGACATACTAAAAATGTCCACTTTATCTAGGGAAGAAGTGATAGGGCTATAAAATTATTAATAATAGTTGATGTCGAGGTCCAGCTTCTAGCAATTGTTTCTTCTACGTTATCTAGGTTGTAATCGTTAGTCGTCTCTTCTCAGATATTGAAAATGCATACGATATGATATGAGACATGTTTTTATTTTATTTTTATGTTGATTTTCTGGATGAGCTTTGACTGATATACACACACACACACACATATATGGAAACAATATAATAGGGAAATCTCATAAGGACACTTAACTAAAGAGGAAGTTCATAAAATAAATTAGGAAACTAAATTAACAACTAAAAACTTAATAATGCTTAAATTTCAAAAACTTTAGAATTTTGGAAAAAATAAAATTTAGCAAGAAAAGGACTCAGAAGGGTTGTTGCGAAACTATGGGTCATTATCTTTGTGCCTTAAAAGCTAAAATTTATAAATATACTTGTGTGTTGCTTGTTGTTCTGAAATAAAAGAAAAAGGTTTCAAAATTTAATATGAACTATGTAATGCTAGGGTCAATCATACGTACTGACTCATTGACTGAAGTCCGATTACATTAAGATGTGGCTTGATTTGTTTTAAAGATGTAAAGGCAAATGCTTCTGAAAAATCGTGTTAAAAAGAATCCGTTTCAAAATTTTCAAACTATTTTTCAAATTTGATTGAAAGGGAAAATTATTTTTAATGGAAAATGAGAAAATTTCTGATTTTCAAGTCCCACATGCTTAGCATAGTGAGGGTCAACGTGTTAATTAATATGAATTTTACTGTTCAATAAGTGTGGCAGTATACAAAACACAGATAAGAACAAGTGAAAAACGATATTTTAGCTTTGGAATTTCTTTTTCTATACCTTGTTGATAAGAAACAAAACTTTTTTTAAAAAATAATTCTATTTTAAAACTTAAAATATAAACCTCCTTATGGGAATTGTACTTGGAAAAATTGGAAAATATTTGGGGGCAAAAGAGAAATTTCCAAGTTATAACAGAATTGGTACACAAAAGAAGGGTGGAAATATAAAATTTTCCATCCAAGCTCCTTTTTGACATAAGAGTATAGATTTAGGAAAAATAAGCTTTTAAAACTTTGGATGTTAGAAATGGTGTGCTAGTTTTGGATGGTAGGGATTGGGTGAAAATTATTAAACACACTTCTATTCGTAGGAGTGTAGAAATTATTGTGTGAAAATAAGGATTTTGATTTTTGAAAACTTGCATACATATAGAATTACCAGTATATATATAGGTTGTTTACATAATAATTTCAGAACGGTTTTAAAGAATGCATGCATATATGAGGCTCTGATTTATGTGATTCGGCACACATATCATATATATTGTAATACACTATGCACTTGAGCACGATTGGCTACAAAATTGGTTGTACACTAATTAATTTGATAGCTTTGAATGGTGGCGTGCTATGTTATATGATTCGATCCTTGAGAAATTTCGGGGACGAAATTCTTTTAAGTGGGAAGAATGTAACACCCTCTAAAATAAAGAGTAATTAATTTAAAAGAATTAATAAATAATTATTAAAGTTCAATAATGAAATTTTAGTAAATGTCAGAATTTGGCTACGAAACTTGCGCCATTGTGTTCTTGGCAATCTTCTGGTTAACCTTCATATATATATATATATATATATATATATATATATAAAGCTTCGCAATCAGAGTTCAAACAAAGAAGTTATCAATGTTTGAAGGTTTCGTATCAAAAATAATTGAAAAAGAATTATGGAAATAAATATTAATTAACGGTAACATTAATAAATGCTAGACAACCACCGATCGGCAGCCTCATTGGGTTGGTCGATCACTAGAGGTTGACCGTTTATATGGAGCGATCGACCGGATTAGGTTATGGTGGCTAGTGTTGAACCTTGGCCTAAACGGCTCAGATTTAATACAATTAAATAAAATATAATCGAACGTCCAGAATTGATTCGAGTGCCTATAAATAAAGGTATAGTCCCTCACTTGTCTTCTCGTATTTTCCAAACAATTTGCCATTTTCTTTCTCCACCTATCTCTAGAAATTATAAAAATAAGATATTTTGTGTGTGTGTATCAGAGAAGGAAAAAAATAAAAGAGAAGCAAAGGAGGAGTAAATCAATTCTATGAAAGAGGTAAAATATGATATATTAATTTAAAATCCCCTCAATTCAAACCTCCTATCAGATCTGTAGTTCTAATGGGTGGGTGGAGGTGTGTGTGTGTCTTTTTATACATATTTTTGAGCTGGAAAGGAAAAAGGAGTCAACTAAAGGAATGAATTTGGATTGGAGATTTGGAAACCGAGAAAGGTGAGTGGAAAATTATATGATTTATATATAACACTAAAATTTATATCATTGAATTTTATTTGGTTATTAGGTCTGTGCAAGACCCATTGAATTGTAGGCTTAAAATGAATGTGTCTAATTGAAATCTCGCTTACATATTCTATAAGTTAGGTAGTTGTAATGGAACAACATATACACCCTAATCTAGAAATTTTAGGAAATTAGTCCCTAACATTTTTGAAGTATGATGTTGATAAGACTGTGAAGTTTATTCCAGATTTATGCTAATTGGGTTGTGAATTGTTTAGCATTCATTTGGAATGCCCTAAATTGACTTGGAATGTAAATTTTGATGTTTTAAACTATTGGGAGTGTTAAATGTACAATTTACTCGTATCTATTTCCGTGTAAATTTCTATAGACTGTTTAACTTCACAACTATGTATAAAAAGTGCGTCGTTTGGAATAATGAGGAAAATACCTAAATGAATGAGATGTGTAAAGTATAGATGTCCTTCTCTGTAGTTTGCACCGTCTATTTCAATAGAAACGAAAAGAGATAATTCCTTGAAATTTCAAATGGAGTAGAAGTCCCACCTTTAGGTAGTTTATGTGAAGTTATAACGACAATAATTCCCCTCATTAGGGTAGGACAGCTCCAATATTTTTTTGGCAAAACCAGCGGGGTTTAATGGACCACTACCATTTTATTAACAACAAATTAATAGTTAATATAGGAGCAAGGCAGAAAGCCTCAACTACTAATAATAGAAAAATACAAAATAGGAGATAGGCAATAGGTGCCTAATCTATAAATGACCTAAAGCTAGTCCTCCTCAGAAGAGGAGGATCCACTTCCATCGTCTGAAGAGTCTAGGCCAAAAACATGCAAATAACTCACAAAATGTGACACAATGTTTGAAGCATAGACAGAGTAATCCTTGCAATAGATAAATTTCCTATCCCAACTATCATCTTTAAGAACAACCCTATTCCTAGCACCATGACCACCATCTATTTATGGAACTAGAGCTTCCCCATTCACTTAGTAATACAGACGTCTGGATTCAACATCAACTTCACTAATAGATATGTGGAAATTTCTTCGAACTGGATCATATCTTATCTCAATCAGCTCGTGAATCCATGCTTTCTCAAAATAATTCCACTCAATATCACCAGCTTGGGCGGCACTAGAAGACACAAGATCAACAGTAACATCAAAAGGAAAAATCACAGGTGAAACAACACCTTTAGTAGTAGTGGAGGCAGCACGAGACACAATCACATGATGAACAATAGCATCTTCTAGAATTTTTGTAGAAGGAACTTCAGATGGGCTAACAAACAGCTCCAATATATTAAAATGTGAAAACAATGATTCTTTGTAGAATTTACATATAAGTGTATATTTTGAAATTCCTAAATGTAGAAATTAAAGAATTAAAAATAGAAATTGTTAATAAGAAATCTTTTCAACACCCCAAAAATAGAGATAAATAAGGTCAATTTCTTTTTTGTTTCCTTTAGATGGATAAAGATGAATATAATGTATATGTTCACTTAGGTCTCCTTTCGATCAGGTTTCCATAATGAGAATTTGCTCAAATCGACCTTTCGATCTAGTCAAAACGGCTAACTTTCTTATTTAACATCTTTCAAGCTTGTTGAGATGATTTGGGTGTCCCTTCGAAAGCTCTCCTTTCGAAGTAGTTGTAAGACTCAAATGAATCGCTTTACAAACCTCTTGTTAGTGTTTATCTTAGTGGGTTTTGACCCAAACGAAGGCTTAGGTTGTTAAGTGGTTTGGGCTTAGGTCAAGAATCTGAGATAGAGGTTTCAACCTTATCAAAAGCTGTAGACTTAAATGTCTTGGGTTTAGATTGGAAGGTTCAGGTTAAAGTGATATGGAATTAGGCTTCGACCTTGACGAAGGCTGGATCCTTAGGCACCTTGTGTTAAGTTTGGGTTTATGAAGTTCTAATGGATTGAGGTTAGGTTTCGACCTTGTCGAAAGCTGAAGCCTAAAGGAAGTTAGCCTGGACAATATAACTGAAGTTACTTGAATATTATAGGTTTCGATCGGATCGGAAGGGACCTTTCGATACAGTCGATACCTGTAACACAAGGTTAGATCTGACAAAAGCTTGAAAAACAGTAGAGTAAATAGAAATATTGAAGACTTCCTTTTATTATCTCAAAGAAGTCTTTATTAATCAATTTCCCTAATTCAATTTACAAATTAGGGTTTTACATTCCTTTGAATTAAGAAAGTACAAGTTTAGAATGAATGAATTCGGATCCCCAAAACCAAACCCCTTGGGTCTTATTTATAGATGTGGGTCAACACCTTTCGACTCCAATGCTTTCGACCTGGTCGAAAGGTGGCTGCCATGTTGAAACTAGTACGCTTCCGTCTTTATCGAAAGGAGCTGTTGCGCTTCCCTCATATATGTTGCTTTATAAGAGCTTTCGACTCCGTCGATAGGCTTTATCCAGTGGTTTCGAAGATGTTGAGATGCTGATGGTTTCGATGTTGTTGCTTGCTTTTGAACTCTTGTCTGTGACTTGATGCGGAACCTCCCTGGATTACAATGGCTTCGACTGGTTTAAAAGGCTTAGTATAGCTTTCGAAAGGGTTGTTTAGGCCAATACATGCTTTCGAGTGGTATGAGTGAAGGCGAAACCTTTTGTTTCGAAAGGTTTGGCGCGTATTTGAAGAGTTGCCTTTCATTATCTTCGAAAGGCGTTGCCTTGACTCCTTCGAAAGGTCTTCATGCATATGGATTCACCTGCTTCGAAAGGTGGTAACTGAAGGCGGAAGGGTGCTTTCGACTTCTTCAAATGGTCCTGAAGCTTTTGGACTTTAGCTGTAGCATCCCTTCGACTCTTTTGAAAGGTTTGGTTGGAGTCTTTTCCTCTTGTTCTTCTTTATCTTCTGCCCAAACAGCTTTCGACTAAGTCAAAAGGAATTTTTGGACTTTAGCTATAGCTTCAGGACCAAAAGAGTTGCCTTTCATTATCTTCGAAAGGCGTTGCCTTGACTCCTTCGAAAGGTCTTCATGCATATGGACTCACTTGCTTCGAAAGGTGGTAACTGAAGGCGGAAGGGTGCTTTCGACTTCTTCAAATGGTCCTGAAGCTTTTGGACTTTAGCTGTAGCATCCCTTCGACTCTTTCGAAAGGTTTGGTTGGAATCTTTTCCTCTTGTTCTTCTTTATCTTCTGCACAAACAGCTTTCGACTAAGTCAAAAGGAATTTTTGGTAGTAACATTTGCCTACCTTGTGAATGGATGCACTTGACTTTCCAAGTCAACTTTGTCGAAACCTAGAAACTTACTGCCTTTTGGCATTTCTGTGTAAACCTGGGTAGTTTACTTAAATCTGACCTAACGGCCTACCACCTTCTCTGACTTTTCTTATAAAGTATGCTTTCTCTTTCTTCCTCTTCACTTATCTACAATTGTAATACCCCAAAATTTTGTGAAAAATCATTTTTGTAAAATGATTTAATTTTTGAAATATTTAGATTTAAATATGGTGAAATTTCTGGAATAAATAGTGTGCAAGTATATGTGTGCACGTGCACACTGAAATGGCACAAGGAAGAACTGCAGATTTCTTGGATCTAAAACAAGAATTAAAAAACAATACAAACATGATTTTGCAACATGGATATTTGATTTCTGGAATTATATGGATCATCTTAGAAAATAAGAAAAGTAAGTTTTACTTTAAATCAGTAAACAGATTTTATTTAAAACCCAGAAAAGAAAATTATACATATATATATGTTATAAGGATTTGTAAACCTGTATACATATAGGTGCATATGTTTCTGAAATTAAAGAGGAATTAAATAAGCCTAGATAAGATATGTATACAAATATACATTTTTAAGTACTGAAAAGTATATATATATATAAGCAAGTGAAACTATAACATTAAAATGACATGAAATGTGATACAAGTCAATATGCTTGTGTAGGTAAAAATAGCAAAGGGGATTCTCCGGAATAATTGAAAAAAATAAATAGGATAGTCACACTTTTAACATGACTAGGTGAGTGGCCATTTTCTGAAAAGTAAAAGAAAGAAAATGCAGCCTTTAAATTGGTTAATATGGCCGGGGTATTATGAATGAAAAATGCATGATGCTAGCCAGGACAGAAATGGAATTCTGTTTTAACAAAACCCTAGTGGAAAAAATGCATATAAATAGGCAGTTTTAGCCAGTAGAATAATCTTTACCCCGAGCTGCACAAAAATAAGAAAGGAAGAAAAATATTGGAAGGAAGGAGAAAACACTCATACAAGGATTTTCTGGATTAATAAGAGGAAATATTTAGGTGAGTAACCTCACTGAGTTCATGGCATTAAGACCTGAGATGAGGCAGCCACTTTTTATTGCCATTTATATATGTTTCTGGTTTTGATGTATATGATTTCATCAATGCTTTTTGGATGTCTTATTTTAAATCTGATATGATTTAATATAGATGATTTTGATGATCTTTGATTGGTTGAGACATTTGTCTTTGGATGTGTATCATACTGTTTTATTTATACTCATAAATGTTAAAGTCTAGGATCTTAAAATTATATAGAGAATACTCTCAACTGTTATAGATCTATGGCATGGGAACTTTACAAAAGATGTTGGGAGCTGCATTATACTTGGTATAAGTGCTGAGGCTTGAGAAGAAAAATGTTAAGGGTGCAATAGAAATTTTCTAAGTGCTGAGCCCTTAATCAAATCAAAAAAAAAAGAAGAAACTCACAAGCTAAAATTCTGATTGAACCAGATCTTGAATCTGAATCAATCATAAAGGCTTGCAGATCAATATAATAAGAACATGCCATGCCTCTTTTTTTTACAGTTGAAAATATTCTTATATTTTACTAAGATCAAGACATATTGACCCCATTTAGGAAATAACTGTCTGCTTATTTCTGAGGAGAATTATGCTAGGAAAGATTATGGATGTTTCCATGTTTGCAGTGACATGTTCACTTAGCATATTTGATGATAGGATTTAAGACAATACACTAGTAAATAAACTAGGGAAGGGAAGGCCAAGAAGGCTGCTGGAATGCTTGTCATATTTGAAGTATGCAAGTTGGCACATGGTTTGTTTAAGCCCTGAGATCTTTGTGCAATGATGTGGATTAGTTCATTGCAATGTGTCCCTGTGATTCCTTAATAGCAGATGAGGCAGGGATTTAAATTGAATTATACAACCTGTAAATGAAGAAATAGGAATATGGATATTTCTTAGGTTGAATGGTATGGAACCAAGATGGTTCCAGTGAATGCAATTGTTGCAAATAGATAATTATGTTTGCATGATTATGTATGCAAGTGTAAGAATGATAAATGAATATATCATACCTGAATCAACTTAATTATACTATGTTAAAGTTGCAGGAATTTGCTTAAATAACTAATTTGTGCTCTTATATTCTCTATTGCTTAATATCATGAATGTATTGATGTTACTCATACCAGATCATAGATCTGACCCTTGTTTGCTCATGGCATCTGGGGTGTCTCATTTTAAAATGAGGCAGCCACTTATGCTCTTTCAGGTAACCCAGGCACTAAGTAAAAATGAAGTTATGGCTATTATGGAGGAGTGAATGAACATGCTAGCTAGTTTCAATAAGAGCTTAAATTGATTATATCTGCATGTATTCAGGAAAATTTTTATGTTTCTAAGATTTCCAGTCATGTAATGAATTCTATTATGGTTAGATGGACTAGTTGTATCATGTTAAATATATTGTTATGCACTAAGGTTTAAAATCTAAAAGAAATATCTGAGTGGGGAACAAGGAAATGATTTTAAGTATTGATATGGATGCTTGGAAAAGAAATTTGCATATGTAGATGAGTTACTGTTTTGCATAATTTTTATTATGTATTAGATAATCTTGAGACATAACAGAGCACTGAGTTTCAGAATAAAATCTGGATTTAGCTAGAAGTAAACTTATAAGGATTTTAGTTTCCTTTTTACTGAAATTCTTTGTAAATAAGTTTGAATTCATTTCTGAATCATATTGAGAAAAGTAAAATGTTTTTAAAAGCTTCAGACAGAATGCAATGAATGGTATCTCCATTGTTTTGAACTAGTGTGTAGCAGATACAGGACACATGAGTTAACCAGCTTCAAATAAATGAAGTATTGGTTGATCATGATAGATTGTATTTTGAAAATAAAAAATACATTTTAAAAGCTTAGTACATTTAGCAATTGTTTCACCCAGTTTTCTGGAAAATGAGCAAATATATTGACATGTACATGTATATCTGTGTACATGTTGATGTTTGGGCAAAAATATAAACCCAAATTCCTAGAACAGTTGTAGGAATGGGTATCAAAAATAATAAAGTAAGAAATACTGTTTTGTATGTTAGATTATAGGCAAAAATTAAATATATATGTGAAGATATAGGTAGATATCAGATTTCTAACCATACAGGAGAAAAATAAAAAGAAAAACAAAAATTGTGTTTGAACCGACCAGCATAACACTCGAACTCGTGACCTCTCATGTATAAGTTAGGCGCGTTTCCATTACGCCTAGATGTTGCTTGTGTTCACTTAGGATCCACTTCCTTTTAACCTGAGTTTGATACTATACAGACTTTTGCACAATCATCCATATTAAAAGCTTTCTTTCCACTGATTATTACTTGATCATTTCTTAATTAGAATAACAGACTAAAGTACATGTTTCCAGTGGATTCTATGGTCAAAAATCAATTAATCTGAATTGCTAAAATCTAAATCAAACTGAATGTTCTTGTACAACAAATAAAAAAAAAAGTATATACTCTGAATATAAACAAGAGGAACACATACATCTTCATATGTATGTGTATGTTATTCGAAATACACTGATATATTTATATTGGTAAGTTATCTTGATCCTGGATATATTTTGTTTATTGGAGAAAGAAAATGACCCTGGGAAATATATTTGTAATGAATGATATATCTATATATCATCTCTTAAAAAAAAATCCTTATGAAATTAGGGTGGAAATAGGAGGGTCATTTCAGTTGGTATCAGAGCACTTGGTTGCATTGATTGTTAAGTATTATAGAAATGTATTATGTCTGTTTGTTTTGGATGAAATAATTTAGATAAGAAAATAGAAATTATAGAAGTACTCATAATATACTAATACCATTTACCCAGAATTTAGTTAGCAGACCATGGTAGGAAGAGGATCACAGTTCTATGTGAAGTAGCTAAGGAAGGGAAATTGTATCATTTAGTTGACTTAGAAAAAGATCTGAGTGAAATAACCATTGAAGAAATTCCCATAGTTAATGAATACTTGGATGTGTTTGGGGAAGTTAAGGGTGTTCCACACCACAGACCAGTTGAGTTCCAAATTAATCTCATTCCAGGAGCAAGTCCAATAATCAAGAAACCTTATAGAATTGGGCCAAGTGAACTGAAAGAATTGAAAAATCAGTTGGAAGAATTAGAAGGCAAGGGATTTATAAGGCCAAGCAATTCCTGCTGGGGTTCTCCAGTAGTGTTTGTAAGAAAACATGATGGTACCTTGAGAATGTGCATAGATTACAGGGAACTAAATAAAGTAACCATCAAGAATAAATACCCATTGCCTAGAATAGATGATCTCTTTGACCAACTCAGTGAAGCTAAAATATTTTCTAGGCTAGACTTAGCATCAGGATTCCATCAAATGAAGGTTGAAGACTCAAGTGTTAAGTATACTGCATTTAACACAAGATATGGCTTATATGAATTTTTGGTTATGCCATTTGGTTTGACAAATGCTCCTTCATATTTTGTTGATTTAATGAATAGAATATTTAGAGATTATTTAGACAAGTTTGTACTGATTTTTATTGATGACATTTTGATTTATTCTAAGACAGTGGAAGAGCATAAAAATCATTTGCATTTAGTTTTGTCAAGGCTAAGGGAAAATGATTTAAAAGCAAAATTTTCAAAATGTGCATTTTGGAAAAAAGAAGTGCATTTTCTTGGGCATGTTATCTCTGCCAAAGGAATATCAGTAAACCCTAATAAGGTAGTGGCAATCCAAGCATGGAAAAGGCCTAGCACCATCAGTGAGATTAGATCATTTATGGGGATGGCAGGATATTATAGGAGATTTATAAAAGATTTCTCAAAAATATCATCACCACTTACCAATTTAACTAGAAAGAACCAAGCCTTTGTATGGACAGAAAAATGTGAGCAAGCTTTTATCAAAATAAAGGAAGCTCTAATTAATGCACCAGTATTGAGAGTGCCAGAAGGAAATGAAAATTTGGTTGTGTACACTGATGCAAGTGGCTCTGGGTTAGGGGCTATGTTGATGCAGCAAGACCAGGTGGTAGCCTATGCATCTAGGCAATTAAAGCCACATGAAACCAGGTATGCAACCCATGATCTTGAACTAGCAGCAGTTGTGTATGCTTTGAAACTTTGGAGACATTATTTGTTAGGTGCCAAATTCATTTTGTACACTGATCATAAGGCACTGAAATATTTATTCTCACAAAAAGATTTGAACATGAGGCAACATAGATGGGTAGAGTTCCTAGCTGCCTATGATCTAGACATACTGTATACACCAGGCAAGGCAAATAAAGTTGCAGATGCCTTGAGTAGACAACATGCCAAGGTAGCCATGTTGATGATGGAAGAGTTTAAGGATTTGTCTATACTTACTGATTTGGAAATTGAGGAAAACAGTGAGGAACAAATGATGCCCATTGAAGAAGGTGAAGGTAAAGGGAAATTAAGTATGATATCTCTGCAATCAGATTTACTTCTTAAGATTGGGAAAATGCAGGAACAAGACCTAAACATGGTGGAAAAGAAAATGCTCATATCAAAAGGGGAGGAAGTAATAAATTATCAAATTGATAAAAATGGTTACTTAAGGAATAAAAATAGGATATGTGTTCCAGAAAATATAGAATTGAAGGAGGAAATATTAAATGAGTACCATAGGAGTAAGTACTCCATACACCCAGGTAGCACCAAGATGTATCAAAATTTGAAAAGAAATCTTTGGTGGAAGGGGATGAAATCAGATGTGGCCAGATATGTTGCAAGGTGCATGACTTGCCAACAAGTCAAGGCAGAGACACAAAGGCCATCAGGACTGTTGCAACCCCTTAGTATACCACAGTGGAAGTGGGAGGATATATCTATGGATTTCATAGATGGTCTTCCTAGATCTAAGAAGGGAAACACAAGTATATGGGTAATAGTGGATAGGCTAACTAAGGTAGCACATTTTATCCCAGTTAAAACAGAAAGAAATGCTCCAAAATTGGCTCAAATATTCATGAAAGAGGTAGTAAGGTTGCATGGCATACCCAAAACCATTGTGAGTGATAGGGATACCATCTTCACCTCAAGGTTTTGGAAAAGTTTTCAAGAGGCCATGGGGAGTGAATTGTGCTTACGCACTGCCTACCATCCACAATCAGATGGTCAAACTGAGGTGGTGAACAAAGTCTTAGAGGATTTGTTGAGAGCATGTACTGGAATTTTGAGGCAACTGGGAAGACCACCTCCATCTAGCTGAATTCACATACAATAACAGTTACCAAAGCACCATAGGGATGGCACCATTTGAAGCCTTATATGGCAAGCCATGTTTATCACCTATATGCTGGGTAGAGACTGGAGAAAGGGCTGTTCTTGGACCTGAATATGTTAAAGAAACTACAGAGAAAATTGGGTTAATAAGAAAAAGAATAGCAGCAGCTCAAGATAGGCAAAAGAAATTTGCAGATAGGAAGAGGAAGCAAGTGGAATATGAAGTGGGAGACTTTGTTTTCATCAAGATTTCACCTATGAAGAAAGTCATGAGATTTGGCAAGCAAGGTAAGCTTACACCAAGGTATGTTGGACCCTATAAAATTCTGGAAAGAATTGGTTCATTGGCTTACAAATTAGAATTACCAAAGGAAATGAAAGCAATGCATAATGTTTTTCATGTGTCCCAACTTAGAAGATGGGTACATGATAAAGAAGACATTTTGGAAGAGCCTACCAAAATTCAAATAAATCCTGACTTGGTTTATGAAAAAGAACCAGTGGGGATTATAGCCAAGGAAGAAAAGAAATTAAGGAGCAAAACCTTGAAACTAGTTAAGATCCAGTGGAGTAGTGATCCTAATGACTGCACATGGGAGTTAGAGGATAAGATTAAAATGGATTATCCTAAGCTTTTTGCAAATTAAAAGGTAATTTTTTTTTCTGGAAAATTTTGTTATGCATGGTTGATATGGTTGAATTTGTTTGCTTATGCATATGTTTGATAAGTTTTCAGAAAAGAAAATGATGCTTGTTATAAATGTTAGAAAAATTGTGAGGACACAATTCCTAAAAGGAGGGGTGAATGTAATACCCCAAAATTTTGTGAAAAATCATTTTTGTAAAATGATTTAATTTTTGAAATATTTAGATTTAAATATGGTGAAATTTCTGGAATAAATAGTGTGCAAGTATATGTGTGCACGTGCACACTGAAATGGCACAAGGAAGAACTCCAGATTTCTTGGATCTAAAACAGGAATTAAAAAACAATACAAACATGATTTTGCAACATGGATATTTGATTTCTGGAATTATATGGATCATCTTAGAAAATAAGAAAAGTAAGTTTTACTTTAAATCAGTAAACAGATTTTATTTAAAACCCAGAAAAGAAAATTATACATATATATATGTTATAAGGATTTGTAAACCTGTATACATATAGGTGCATATGTTTCTATAATTAAAGAGGAATTAAATAAGCCTAGATAAGATATGTATACAAATATACATTTTTAAGTACTGAAAAGTATATATATATATAAGCAAGTGAAACTATAACATTAAAATGACATGAAATGTGATACAAGTCAATATGCTTGTGTAGGCAAAAATAGCAAAGGGGATTCTCAGGAATAATTGAAAAAAATAAATAGGATAGTCACACTTTTAACATGACTAGGTGAGTGGCCATTTTCTGAAAAGTAAAAGAAAGAAAATGCAGCCTTTAAATTGGTTAATATGGCCGGGGTATTATGAATGAAAAATGCATGATGCTAGCCAGGACAGAAATGGAATTCTGTTTTAACAAAACCCTAGTGGAAAAAATGCATATAAATAGACAGTTTTAGCCAGTAGAATAATCTTTACCCCGAGCTGCACAAAAATAAGAAAGGAAGAAAAATATTGGAAGGAAGGAGAAAACACTCATACAAGGATTTTCTGGATTAATAAGAGGAAATATTTAGGTGAGTAACCTCACTGAGTTCATGGCATTAAGACCTGAGATGAGGCAGCCACTTTTTATTGCCATTTATATATGTTTCTGGTTTTGATGTATATGATTTCATCAATGCTTTTTGGATGTCTTATTTTAAATCTGATATGATTTAATATGGATGATTTTGATGATCTTTGATTGGTTGAGACATTTGTCTTTGGATGTGTATCATACTGTTTTATTTATACTCATAAATGTTAAAGTCTAGGATCTTAAAATTATATAGAGAATACTCTCAACTGTTATAGATCTATGGCATGGGAACTTTACAAAAGATGTTGGGAGCTGCATTATACTTGGTATAAGTGCTGAGGCTTGAGAAGAAAAATGTTAAGGGTGCAATAGAAATTTTCTAAGTGCTGAGCCCTTAATCAAATCAAAAAAAAAAGAAAGAAGAAACTTACAAGCTAAAATTATGATTGAACCAGATCTTGAATCTGAATCAATCATAAAGGCTTGCAGATCAATATAATAAGAACATGCCATGCCTCTTTTTTTTACAGTTGAAAATATTCTTATATTTTACTAAGATCAAGACATATTGACCCCATTTAGGAAATAACTGTCTGCTTATTTCTGAGGAGAATTATGCTAGGAAAGATTATGGATGTTTCCATGTTTGCAGTGACATGTTCACTTAGCATATTTGATGATAGGATTTAAGACAATACACTAGTAAATAAACTAGGGAAGGGAAGGCCAAGAAGGCTGCTGGAATGCTTGTCATATTTGAAGTATGCAAGTTGGCACATGGTTTGTTTAAGCCCTGAGATCTTTGTGCAATGATGTGAATTAGTTCATTGCAATGTGTCCCTGTGATTCCTTAATAGCAGATGAGGCAGGGATTTAAATTGAATTATACAACCTGTAAATGAAGAAATAGGAATATGGATATTTCTTAGGTTGAATGGTATGGAACCAAGATGGTTCCAGTGAATGCAATTGTTGCAAATAGATAATTATGTTTGCATGATTATGTATGCAAGTGTAAGAATGATAAATGAATATATCATACCTGAATCAACTTAATTATACTATGTTAAAGTTGCAGGAATTTGCTTAAATAACTAATTTGTGCTCTTATATTCTCTATTGCTTAATATCATGAATGTATTGATGTTACTCATACCAGATCATAGATCTGACCCTTGTTTGCTCATGGCATCTGGGGTGTCTCATTTTAAAATGAGGCAGCCACTTATGCTCTTTCAGGTAACCCAGGCACTAAGTAAAAATGAAGTTATGGCTATTATGGAGGAGTGAATGAACATGCTAGCTAGTTTCAATAAGAGCTTAAATTGATTATATCTGCATGTATTCAGGAAAAATTTTATGTTTCTAAGATTTCCAGTCATGTAATGAATTCTATTATGGTTAGATGGACTAGTTGTATCATGTTAAATATATTGTTATGCACTAAGGTTTAAAATCTAAAAGAAATATCTGAGTGGGGAACAAGGAAATGATTTTAAGTATTGATATGGATGCTTGGAAAAGAAATTTGCATATGTAGATGAGCTACTATTTTGCATAATTTTTATTATGTATTAGATAATCTTGAGACATAACAGAGCACTGAGTTTCAGAATAAAATCTGGATTTAGCTAGAAGTAAACTTATAAGGATTTTAGTTTCCTTGTTACTGAAATGCTTTGTAAATAAGTTTGAATTCATTTCTGAATCGTATTGAGAAAAGTAAAATGTTTTTAAAAGCTTCAGACAGAATGCAATGAATGGTATCTCCATTGTTTTGAACTAGTGTGTAGCAGATACAGGACACATGAGTTAACCAGCTTCAAATAAATGAAGTATTGGTTGATCATGATAGATTGTATTTTGAAAATAAAAAATGCATTTCAAAAGCTTAGTACATTTAGCAATTGTTTCACCCAGTTTTCTGGAAAATGAGCAAAGATATTGACATGTACATGTATATCTGTGTACATGTTGATGTTTGGGCAAAAATATAAACCCAAATTCCTAGAACAGTTGTAGGAATGGGTATCAAAAATAATAAAGTAAGAAATACTGTTTTGTATGTTAGATTATAGGCAAAAATTAAATATATATGTGCAGATATAGGTAGATATCAGATTTCTAACCATACATGAGAAAAATAAAAAGAAAAACAAAAATTGTGTTTGAACCGACCAGCATAGCACTCGAACTCGTGACCTCTCATGTATAAGTTAGGCGCGTTTCCATTACGCCTAGATGTTGCTTGTGTTCACTTAGGATCCACTTCCTTTTAACCTGAGTTTGATACTATACAGACTTTTACACAATCATCCATATTAAAAGCTTGCTTTCCACTGATTATTACTTGATCATTTCTTAATTAGAATAACAGACTAAAGTACATGTTTCCAGTGGATTCTATGGTCAAAAATCAATTAATCTGAATTGCTAAAATCTAAATCAAACAGAATGTTCTTGTACAACAAATAAAAAAAAAAGTATATACTCTAAATATAAACAAGAGGAACACATACATCTTCATATGTATGTGTATGTTATTAGAAATACACTGATATATTTATATTGGTAAGTTATCTTGATCCTGGATATATTTTGTTTATTGGAGAAAGAAAATGACCCTGGGAAATATATTTGTAATGAATGATATATCTATATATCATCTCTTAAAAAAAAATCCTTATGAAATTAGGGTGGAAATAGGAGGGTCATTTCAGTTGGTATCAGAGCACTTGGTTGCATTGATTGTTAAGTATTATAGAAATGTATTATGTCTATTTGTTTTGGATGAAATAATTTAGATAAGAAAATAGAAATTATAGAAGTACTCATAATATACTAATACCATTTACCCAGAATTTAGTTAGCAAACCATGGTAGGAAGAGGATCACAGTTCTATGTGAAGTAGCTAAGGAAGGGAAATTGTATCATTTAGTTGACTTAGAAAAAGATCTGAGTGAACTAACCATTGAAGAAATTCCCATAGTTAATGAATACTTGGATGTGTTTGGGGAAGTTAAGGGTGTTCCACACCACAGACCAGTTGAGTTCCAAATTAATCTCATTCCAGGAGCAAGTCCAATAATCAAGAAACCTTATAGAATGGGGCCAAGTGAACTGAAAGAATTGAAAAATCAGTTGGAAGAATTAGAAGGCAAGGGATTTATAAGGCCAAGCAATTCCTGCTGGGGTTCTCCAGTAGTGTTTGTAAGAAAACATGATGGTACCTTGAGAATGTGCATAGATTACAGGGAACTAAATAAAGTAACCATCAAGAATAAATACCCATTGCCTAGAATAGATGATCTCTTTGACCAACTCAGTGAAGCTAAAATATTTTCTAGGCTAGACTTAGCATCAGGATTCCATCAAATGAAGGTTGAAGACTCAAGTGTTAAGTATACTGCATTTAACACAAGATATGGCTTATATGAATTTTTGGTTATGCCATTTGGTTTGACAAATGCTCCTTCATATTTTGTTGATTTAATGAATAGAATATTTAGAGATTATTTAGACAAGTTTGTACTGATTTTTATTGATGACATTTTGATTTATTCTAAGACAGTGGAAGAGCATAAAAATCATTTGCATTTAGTTTTGTCAAGGCTAAGGGAAAATGATTTAAAAGCAAAATTTTCAAAATGTGCATTTTGGAAAAAAGAAGTGCATTTTCTTGGGCATGTTATCTCTGCCAAAGGAATATCAGTAAACCCTAATAAGGTAGTGGCAATCCAAGCATGGAAAAGGCCTAGCACCATCAGTGAGATTAGATCATTTATGGGGATGGCAGGATATTATAGGAGATTTATAAAAGATTTCTCAAAAATATCATCACCACTTACCAATTTAACTAGAAAGAACCAAGCCTTTGTATGGACAGAAAAATGTGAGCAAGCTTTTATCAAAATAAAGGAAGCTCTAATTAATGCACCAGTATTGAGAGTGCCAGAAGGAAATGAAAATTTGGTTGTGTACACTGATGCAAGTGGCTCTGGGTTAGGGGCTATGTTGATGCAGCAAGACCAGGTGGTAGCCTATGCATCTAGGCAATTAAAGCCACATGAAACCAGGTATGCAACCCATGATCTTGAACTAGCAGCAGTTGTGTATGCTTTGAAACTTTGGAGACATTATTTGTTAGGTGCCAAATTCATTTTGTACACTGATCATAAGGCACTGAAATATTTATTCTCACAAAAAGATTTGAACATGAGGCAACATAGATGGGTAGAGTTCCTAGCTGCCTATGATCTAGACATACTGTATACACCAGGCAAGGCAAATAAAGTTGCAGATGCCTTGAGTAGACAACATGCCAAGGTAGCCATGTTGATGATGGAAGAGTTTAAGGATTTGTCTATACTTACTGATTTGGAAATTGAGGAAAACAGTGAGGAACAAATGATGCCCATTGAAGAAGGTGAAGGTAAAGGGAAATTAAGTATGATATCTCTGCAATCAGATTTACTTCTTAAGATTGGGAAAATGCAGGAACAAGACCTAAACATGGTGGAAAAGAAAATGCTCATATCAAAAGGGGAGGAAGTAATAAATTATCAAATTGATAAAAATGGTTACTTAAGGAATAAAAATAGGATATGTGTTCCAGAAAATATAGAATTGAAGGAGGAAATATTAAATGAGTACCATAGGAGTAAGTACTCCATACACCCAGGTAGCACCAAGATGTATCAAAATTTGAAAAGAAATCTTTGGTGGAAGGGGATGAAATCAGATGTGGCCAGATATGTTGCAAGGTGCATGACTTGCCAATAAGTCAAGGCAGAGACACAAAGGCCATCAGGACTGTTGCAACCCCTTAGTATACCACAGTGGAAGTGGGAGGATATATCTATGGATTTCATAGATGGTCTTCCTAGATCTAAGAAGGGAAACACAAGTATATGGGTAATAGTGGATAGGCTAACTAAGGTAGCACATTTTATCCCAGTTAAAACAGAAAGAAATGCTCCAAAATTGGCTCAAATATTCATGAAAGAGGTAGTAAGGTTGCATGGCATACCCAAAACCATTGTGAGTGATAGGGATACCATCTTCACCTCAAGGTTTTGGAAAAGTTTTCAAGAGGCCATGGGGAGTGAATTGTGCTTAAGCACTGCCTACCATCCACAATCAGATGGTCAAACTGAGGTGGTGAACAAAGTCTTAGAGGATTTGTTGAGAGCATGTACACTGGAATTTGGAGGCAACTGGGAAGACCACCTCCATCTAGCTGAATTCACATACAATAACAGTTACCAAAGCACCATAGGGATGGCACCATTTGAAGCCTTATATGGCAAGCCATGTTTATCACCTATATGCTGGGTAGAGACTGGAGAAAGGGCTGTTCTTGGACCTGAATATGTTAAAGAAACTACAGAGAAAATTGGGTTAATAAGAAAAAGAATAGCAGCAGCTCAAGATAGGCAAAAGAAATTTGCAGATAGGAAGAGGAAGCAAGTGGAATATGAAGTGGGAGACTTTGTTTTCATCAAGATTTCACCTATGAAGAAAGTCATGAGATTTGGCAAGCAAGGTAAGCTTACACCAAGGTATGTTGGACCCTATAAAATTCTGGAAAGAATTGGTTCATTGGCTTACAAATTATAATTACCAAAGGAAATGAAAGCAATGCATAATGTTTTTCATGTGTCCCAACTTAGAAGATGGGTACATGATAAAGAAGACATTTTGGAAGAGCCTACCAAAATTCAAATAAATCCTGACTTGGTTTATGAAAAAGAACCAGTGGGGATTATAGCCAAGGAAGAAAAGAAATTAAGGAGCAAAACCTTGAAACTAGTTAAGATCCAGTGGAGTAGTGATCCTAATGACTGCACATGGGAGTTAGAGGATAAGATTAAAATGGATTATCCTATGCTTTTTGCAAATTAAAAGGTATTTTTTTTTTCTGGAAAATTTTGTTATGCATGGTTGATATGGTTGAATTTGTTTGCTTATGCATATGTTTGATAAGTTTTCAGAAAAGAAAATGATGCTTGTTATAAATGTTAGAAAAATTGTGAGGACACAATTCCTAAAAGGAGGGGTGAATGTAATACCCCAAAATTTTGTGAAAAATCATTTTTGTAAAATGATTTAATTTTTGAAATATTTAGATTTAAATATGGTGAAATTTCTGGAATAAATAGTGTGCAAGTATATGTGTGCACGTGCACACTGAAATGGCACAAGGAAGAACTCCAGATTTCTTGGATCTAAAACAGGAATTAAAAAACAATACAAACATGATTTTGCAACATGGATATTTGATTTCTGGAATTATATGGATCATCTTAGAAAATAAGAAAAGTAAGTTTTACTTTAAATCAGTAAACAGATTTTATTTAAAACCCAGAAAAGAAAATTATACATATATATATGTTATAAGGATTTGTAAACCTGTATACATATAGGTGCATATGTTTCTATAATTAAAGAGGAATTAAATAAGCCTAGATAAGATATGTATACAAATATACATTTTTAAGTACTGAAAAGTATATATATATATAAGCAAGTGAAACTATAACATTAAAATGACATGAAATGTGATACAAGTCAATATGCTTGTGTAGGCAAAAATAGCAAAGGGGATTCTCAGGAATAATTGAAAAAAATAAATAGGATAGTCACACTTTTAACATGACTAGGTGAGTGGCCATTTTCTGAAAAGTAAAAGAAAGAAAATGCAGCCTTTAAATTGGTTAATATGGCCGGGGTATTATGAATGAAAAATGCATGATGCTAGCCAGGACAGAAATGGAATTCTGTTTTAACAAAACCCTAGTGGAAAAAATGCATATAAATAGACAGTTTTAGCCAGTAGAATAATCTTTACCCCGAGCTGCACAAAAATAAGAAAGGAAGAAAAATATTGGAAGGAAGGAGAAAACACTCATACAAGGATTTTCTGGATTAATAAGAGGAAATATTTAGGTGAGTAACCTCACTGAGTTCATGGCATTAAGACCTGAGATGAGGCAGCCACTTTTTATTGCCATTTATATATGTTTCTGGTTTTGATGTATATGATTTCATCAATGCTTTTTGGATGTCTTATTTTAAATCTGATATGATTTAATATGGATGATTTTGATGATCTTTGATTGGTTGAGACATTTGTCTTTGGATGAGTATCATACTGTTTTATTTATACTCATAAATGTTAAAGTCTAGGATCTTAAAATTATATAGAGAATACTCTCAACTGTTATAGATCTATGGCATGGGAACTTTACAAAAGATGTTGGGAGCTGCATTATACTTGGTATAAGTGCTGAGGCTTGAGAAGAAAAATGTTAAGGGTGCAATAGAAATTTTCTAAGTGCTGAGCCCTTAATCAAATCAAAAAAAAAAAAGAAGAAACTCACAAGCTAAAATTCTGATTGAACCAGATCTTGAATCTGAATCAATCATAAAGGCTTGCAGATCAATATAATAAGAACATGCCATGCCTCTTTTTTTTATAGTTGAAAATATTCTTATATTTTACTAAGATCAAGACATATTGACCCCATTTAGGAAATAACTGTCTGCTTATTTCTGAGGAGAATTATGCTAGGAAAGATTATGGATGTTTCCATGTTTGCAGTGACATGTTCACTTAGCATATTTGATGATAGGATTTAAGACAATACACTAGTAAATAAACTAGGGAAGGGAAGGCCAAGAAGGCTGCTGGAATGCTTGTCATATTTGAAGTATGCAAGTTGGCACATGGTTTGTTTAAGCCCTGAGATCTTTGTGCAATGATGTGAATTAGTTCATTGCAATGTGTCCCTGTGATTCCTTAATAGCAGATGAGGCAGGGATTTAAATTGAATTATACAACCTGTAAATGAAGAAATAGGAATATGGATATTTCTTAGGTTGAATGGTATGTAACCAAGATGGTTCCAGTGAATGCAATTGTTGCAAATAGATAATTATGTTTGCATGATTATGTATGCAAGTGTAAGAATGATAAATGAATATATCATACCTGAATCAACTTAATTATACTATGTTAAAGTTGCAGGAATTTGCTTAAATAACTAATTTGTGCTCTTATATTCTCTATTGCTTAATATTATGAATGTATTGATGTTACTCATACCAGATCATAGATCTGACCCTTGTTTGCTAATGGCATCTGGGGTGTCTCATTTTAAAATGAGGCAGCCACTTATGCTCTTTCAAGTAACCCAGGCACTAAGTAAAAATGAAGTTATGGCTATTATGGAGGAGTGAATGAACATGCTAGCTAGTTTCAATAAGAGCTTAAATTGATTATATCTGCATGTATTCAGGAAAAATTTTATGTTTCTAAGATTTCCAGTCATGTAATGAATTCTATTATGGTTAGATGGACTAGTTGTATCATGTTAAATATATTGTTATGCACTAAGGTTTAAAATCTAAAAGAAATATCTGAGTGGGGAACAAGGAAATGATTTTAAGTATTGATATGGATGCTTGGAAAAGAAATTTGCATATGTAGATGAGCTACTGTTTTGCATAATTTTTATTATGTATTAGATAATCTTGAGACATAACAGAGCACTGAGTTTCAGAATAAAATCTGGATTTAGCTAGAAGTAAACTTATAAGGATTTTAGTTTCCTTTTTACTGAAATGCTTTGTAAATAAGTTTGAATTCATTTCTGAATCGTATTGAGAAAAGTAAAATGTTTTTAAAAGCTTCAGACAGAATGCAATGAATGGTATCTCCATTGTTTTGAACTAGTGTGTAGCAGATACAGGACACATGAGTTAACCAGCTTCAAATAAATGAAGTATTGGTTGATCATGATAGATTGTATTTTGAAAATCAAAAATGCATTTCAAAAGCTTAGTACATTTAGCAATTGTTTCACCCAGTTTTCTGGAAAATGAGCAAAGATATTGACATGTACATGTATATCTGTGTACATGTTGATGTTTGGGCAAAAATATAAACCCAAATTCCTAGAACAGTTGTAGGAATGGGTATCAAAAATAATAAAGTAAGAAATATTGTTTTGTATGTTAGATTATAGGCAAAAATTAAATATATATGTGCAGATATAGGTAGATATCAGATTTCTAACCATACAGGAGAAAAATAAAAACAAAAACAAAAATTGTGTTTGAACCGACCAGCATAGCACTCGAACTCGTGACCTCTCATGTATAAGTTAGGCGCGTTTCCATTACGCCTAGATGTTGCTTGTGTTCACTTAGGATCCACTTCCTTTTAACCTGAGTTTGATACTATACAGACTTTTACACAATCATCCATATTAAAAGCTTGCTTTCCACTGATTATTACTTGATCATTTCTTAATTAGAATAACAGACTAAAGTACATGTTTCCAGTGGATTCTATGGTCAAAAATCAATTAATCTGAATTGCTAAAATCTAAATCAAACAGAATGTTCTTGTACAACAAATAAAAATAAAAATAAAGTATATACTCTGAATATAAACAAGAGGAACACATACATCTTCATATGTATGTGTATGTTATTAGAAATACACTGATATATTTATATTGGTAAGTTATCTTGATCCTGGATATATTTTGTTTATTAGAGAAAGAAAATGACCCTGGGAAATATATTTGTAATGAATGATATATCTATATATCATCTCTTAAGAAAAAAATCCTTATGAAATTAGGGTGGAAATAGGAGGGTCATTTCAACAATCAAACCAACTTTGAGAAAAAAAGTAAAGAGATTTCTAAAATTTTTCCAAATCACTTTTTGTTCAATAAAAGAAGAAATCGGATCTAGTGTAAGTGAAAATCATTTTTGCTAATCTATTTCTCTTTCTCTGTTTTCTTTGTTTTACGATGAATTTTTAATCTCTCAGATTTTACGGTCGAAATCTCAATTTTCGATTTGATTTAGTGAGTATCGTTTGAGTTTTAAAATTCAATTCTTTCAAGAGAGTTTGGCGATTCAGTTTAATGAATCGATAAGATTTATCTCTCATTCTGAACTCAATTTCAGTGTTTATGATTATTGTTACTTTTTAGATAATCTGAATTCTCGTTTTATAACGTTCGAAATTTAAAATAGTTTATCCATGTTGAAATATGTTAATTTAATGGGTTTGACTTATTTGTTTATTACTTTTTTAAATTCCTGTATTTGAAATCGGGTTTGGGGGAAGAAAGGGGTTTCTGTTTTCTTCGCTCGGAAGCTTTGAGTTGTACGGACGAAAAATTAGTTCCACAAATTTATTTCTACCCCTTCGAAAGGGATTAAGGCGGCAACATTGATTTTGCTTTCTTAGCCTCTTTCGAAGGGGTCGAAAGGTATTGTAGCGTGAGTTTGACAAACTTTGCCGGAAGGTTATATAGTGAAGTAGGATACAGTCACCCCCTCGAAAGCAAGACATTTCAACCTAGTCGAAACCTATTGTGATGATTGAAATCCTTTCTCTTTAGTATGCCATTGAAACCATAATATCCTTTTGACGCTATCGAAAACTTTTGTAACTAATGAATCGAAACCTTTTATAACCACCTTTCTTCAGCATTGTCGAAACATTCCAAGTTCATATAATTCTCACTTAAGACCTTTCAACTCAAATGGTATATAAGGTTTCGATGGCATTCATCATGGGTTTTGATAGTGTCGAAAGGGTCTTATTATCTTGTTTATGGAATATTAGTTGTATGTACTTTGTTTAAGTTTTTAAGTTAGCTTTAACCATTTGCTTCTAACAACCTGGTTCTTATTGAGCTTTCGACATTGTTGAAGGGTGCCGATAGGATATATACTCTAACCCTCCCTTTCAACCTTGTCGAAAGCTTGGTGGATGTTCATATTTAAGCTTTCACATTATCGTGAGGGGTTTGTTAAATGTTAATTTATCCTTCCCTTTTGACTCAGTCGAAAGCTCTATATTCTTGATTTTTAACTTTAACTCTCCCCCAAGAATTTGAAGTTTCATGTTTTAATTGCTATAGTAGGTTTGTACCAATTTTTTGGAAGCATGTTAAGTTTATAATAACTTGAAATTTTAACTGAAACATTTTCACCTGGCAGAATCATGAGCTCTCCGAAGAAAATCAAAGCCACTTCCAAGCATTCTCTCATATCAACACAAGACAAAGTAGATGCTATCATTAATGATAACGGAATTACTGGTGTGGAAGCTATCCCTCCTAGAGAATCTAACACCATCAGCAACCCTCTCGAAGGGTTTTTTGCTTATACTGCCATTCATATGTGGCATGGAAGCTTCCTCCCTTTTCCAAAGTTCCCATCTAAGTTCCTTTCTTATCTCAGAATTTCACTAATCCAGCTATCCTCGAACATGTATACCTACCTTCTGTCTCTGGAGTTGATGGCGTTGGAGTCTGGACTTCCCTCTTTAAATACTGAAGTGTTGAACCACTTGGTCCGTCTAGTCAAGCTCAGCAATCTCAATAGCCAATTTTCAAAGCAAACCCCCAGAAGAAGCTAATATCAGAGGGGGTTAACAAATTTAGAGACTGGGAGAACCAGTATTTCTTCGTCAAGTGCTTCCCAAATATCAGCGGGACTTTCTCTACCCCTCGTAAGTTCAGATTTTCGTTATCTTCCTTCCATTCAGTGGTTTCTCTTATCTATTCTTTTCTTTTGCTAGGTGCCCTTTCTAAAGAGTTAAATAAGGAAGATAAGAGGACAGTAGAGCCTCTGATCGCAGCCTCAAACAAGATCGGGAGTAGGTTGACGCTGTTAACTCCAACAAATTTGCAAAAGCATTCTCTTCTGCTAGCGGGTCAAAGGATCATCGACAATCCTCCTTTTGTCCAATATACCCCCCCAAGAAAACGCTTCCTCCCTTTAGGAGACCCTTCAAACTTCTCTCCCATGTCACCCATTTGTGCGGACCGCTCCGGTAAGTGATCAACGCTGCACTTGTTATGTATTGTTGTGTTGTTTTTTCAAATTATTCTACTGACTTATAATCTGTTTGAATTCTTTTCGGTTGCTCCTTAAGTGGAAAATACAACCGGTGGTCCTGCTCCTCCTGCCTCGACTTCACATGCTTTTTCCTAGGCTATTGCCATGTCAAAGATGGCAGCTAAAAGAAAGATAATCCAAACTACGATGGAGCCACCTCAAAAGAAGCTTACAGTGGTTGATGTTCCTGATTCTCCACCGCTGGTCGAAGTGGAGTCTATTAATGTTGGGAAGTCATTAAAGAATCCATTTGTCGAAGAACCTCATGTCCTGCCTAAGGAAACTCCCTCTAAAATCGATCCTCTTTCACGCATCGTTGTCTCCAGCTCTTCGAGCGTAATTGAGCAGGTGCAACAGGCATTGGGGACTTCGACCCCTACTCAAGTTCTACATCTTTTGGGACTATCATCTTCCACACCTCTAAGTAATTTTGAAAAGATAGTCCATTCTATTTTAAACTCTCCATCATTTACTTCAATTCAGCCGCCATCCTCCGTTCTTGATTTGGAAAGGCACTACCGATCCTTTCTCGAGCAACAACTTATGATATGTATTACGTTACTTAACATTATCATCTATGTTTTTCTTTAAGCCTTTTAACTTTTGTTGTATTTTTCTCTCAGATTTCCAAGAGTTGGCTATTTTTTCACAAGCAGGCATCTAAGTCTTCTGTTGAGTCCTCCAAGTTTCAAGAGGAGATTTCTACCTTAAAGAACCAAGTTTCTTCTTTATCCACGGAAAAAGATGAAGCAACCTCTGCACTGGAACAATTGAGAACTTCTCTCGTCCAGTCGGAATCTGCTATTTTGGAAAAAAGAGAGGCTCGCCAACTCCTTTCCAATGAAAACTTGGCGATGCAATTAACCCTGAAAGAATCGAACGAGGAGAAGGGCAGAATGGCAACTAAGCATGCCACTTTAAAGAAAAATTTGGAAAAGAACAAAGCCTCCCTGAAACTTGCTATTGGCACTATTTCGGATGCGAAGCAGCGAGTATCGCAATTCCTTGACTCCTCTCTCGAAGACATCATTATGAACTCCTTTGAAGACGCCTTAATGCTCACTTATGCTGATAATATTGATAAGTGCCTGGATTTGAGCTTCCCCTTGCTCGACCTTGCTCTCGTTGATAGGGTGATATATAGAATCAAAAAGATGGAGCAAGGGATTGAATTTGTCGAGAGAGAAGAAATCGAAGTCTCCACACTTCATTCTTTTAATGTTCCTCCTTTTGAAGTCGATTCTGACTCAGAGGATGAAGGCAAAAAAGATGATGCTACAAAAGAGGAGGGGAATAATGACGATGACAGCAACAACGGCGATAATGATGATGATGATGACAACGTCAAAAGTGGCCAAGGTTTAGGTGGTGACAGAGAAGGCCACACCGAGTCTTCTGACAAATATGGAGACGGTAATATAAGAGCTCCTGAGAAAAAGCCATCTCCTCACACAGCAATCCCTCCTGGATATGCCGCCCCTTCTACTCCTCAAGAAGATCTCGCTTCTATTAATGTTGATGAACCGAGAGGAAAAGAGTAGGTTTCTCAGACTTTTGTCCCGATATCTCAAGTATGAGATTCTCTGTTTAAACATCTTTCACTTCAAAAATAATAATAGTGTAAATCATTCATTTCAGATAAGGAAGAAATCTGTCCTCCCTTGTAAAACCAAACTCGAAAGAAAACAAGTAGAGATAAACAGATTATATAGGGAGTTAGACAAGCAAATAAGGGAGCACAATCTACTTTCCGATAAGTATCATAGGCTTGATAGAAGTGCATTAGTGCTGGCGTCTTTTAAGCATCAAAAAGCTGCCCCCTACTAAAGAGAGCACGCCTTCGCTACGACGCTCTCTTAAAAGAAAACCGGATGTTGATTGAAGAGAGGGATATTTTTGTCAACTTCTTATATAAGGCATACTGTAGACACTCAATTGTTGACTTTTCATATTTAGGTGAATTTAGTGGGGGGTCTACTTAGGCGTTTTCATAAGAGATACTTGGATGAATTCGGATCTGACCTGCACCCTGGAGCTTGTTGGAACTTACCATGGCTCAGATCCATTCCCTAAGATCTCCTCCTGAAAAACTTAAGTATTATAAGAACAAATTTATCTCTGAATTATTTACTAAGTCTATCTTGTATGAACCAGATGAATAATTGTAAACATGTAATAACATATTGATTTTGTAAACATTTGTTTTAGTCTTGCTTTTTATGCTTAGCTTTGTTTTATTATATTATCACAGAGTGACTGTTCATCAAGTCAACTTGTTTCTAAAGACCATTTAAGCCAATATGTTAAACTGAGAAGATTTATCTTGAAAAGGCATCAATTTTAAAGTCTTCAAAATTAGCAAGGTTCTAAATTCTTAGAGATTTACAAAAACTCTACTTGGAATATCCTCATCTCCGCTTTGTTTTCCTTGATGATGAGAAAGAAAAGCTTCTTAAGGAGAACAGAACATTTCATACAAAATTAATTTGTGGTCGCGATAGTCCTCTGGTTGGGAAGTGGGACTGTAGCAAATGTCCAACGATTATTACTCCAGAAGGAGTCAACATTCCTTTTGATTCGAGAGTTACCCTCTATGCACATTCATTAAATAAAGTTAGAAATGAAGTTTATTAACTTTAAATATAAAACAATTGTCTATTATATCTTTTAGTTTCGTTGTTATTTGAGTTGTAATCTGTTATCATAATAATAAATAGATTTTTCATTCTAATTTTGACTCCAATTTGTTTCTTTTTCTATTTAAATAGGAGTTACAATTATCAGCAGCTCCTCTCTCACTTGATTCAGCATCGCGCTTTACTAATCTTAGAGATAAGCTGTTGACAGAATTTGAAAGGAGCAAACTTCTGATGATACCTTACTCGAACGCTTTCACGGCAATACTGAAACCTTAAGGTGGCACAAGAGATACTTACTTCATAAAACTATCGTTAGCAACCTTAAGAATCAAGTTGCTATCTTGGAGGGTGATATCAAAAGCAAAGATGAAATGATTTCTGCACTAAAGCGACAAGTAAAGTCGAACCCTTCAATTGACTTTGATCAGAAAATGTCGGAACTCTTTCAACAAATTAGTGATTTAGAGATGAAACTGAAGGATAGCCAAGCTCAATGCGAATCACTGGAATATATTATGGAGGATAATATTCAGAGTATCGATTTACTGGCTCCCCGCACTACTCCTTATTTGACTAGACCTACAAGGTCTTCTTCCCTCGCCGCTCAAAAATTCCACACAATGACTAATCCCCCTCCTAGCTTAGACGAGGGGATAGTGGGTGCATTGTGTAGGAAAGTCAAATTTGAAGTGGAAAAGTATTTTGATGAACAACAAAGGATCAAATATTTGCAACGTATAAGCGAGTATACTGCCGAAATTCAGGAACTTGAGCGCGAAAACTACTTCCTTCAGAAGCGCATCGCAGAATTAGAAAGGGAAAATAAAACCTTTAGAGGTGCGAACAGAGCTTTCAATTACGCTCTCAAGACTAACATCGATGCAATCGACGATGCAGATAGGATAAAGAAGAAAGAAAAGAAACTCAAAGAGGTCCTTTGCAATGTAATTCGTCACATAATTGATCCTTCGATTGCTAAGAATCTGAGAAAAGCTACCCAAGATTTGTGATTGATTTGTATTCATGAAATGTATATACTTGTCATGTATATTTGTAAATAGTTTTATAAATCATGTAAATCAAATAAACTTTGTAAATATCACCTGATTTGTGATTCTTTCATGTAGTGTTATTTCTGAAATGCTTGTTCGATAGCCCATACTATAATTTCTGCATTCGCTGAATCTTTCATTCTTCTTTGCTGTTTTGATTTTCCTAAAAAGTATGAAGCAAATAATATTTCCAATTGTTAGTTTGAAATTAACATATAAGTCTATGTATGCCATTTGTGTAGATGAACAAATCACTATGTTAATCGCATGAAAAGCAGTTTATATCAAATGTCTAAATCCCACTTTAACCGTGATGAGAAATAATTAAGAATTTAACTTTAACCATTTTGCTGGAATGTTTGAAGTATGTTGATAGAAAACCCTTCCCTGAAGCAAGGATATAAACATGAGAGAGTCATTCTCTCGAGATAGTTAATAAAGAGCTAAATATGGAAAAGTTCATAAATCATTATCTAAATATTTGTAATATAAACCTAATGATCTGTTCTCAGGTATTTAAGAAATCTGGAAACTCAAACCCAGATTTGGGTATTAATAGGAACTTATAATAATGATCTTCTTGAGAATATTCTTAGACCCAGATTCGGGCATTTGTGATAGAAATCCATAATGGAAATTTCAAGTCTAGATTAGGGCATTAATAAGTAATAGTCTCGCAACCCTGATTCGGGTATAATAAAGACCGTAAGTGATTGATAAATATCCGAAACCCAGATTCGGGTATTAATAGATGAGATTCAGAAATGATAGTCCCAAAACCCAGATTAGGGTATTAATAAATTAAATTTAGAAACGGAAGTCCTGAAACCTAGATTCGAGTATTAATAGATGGAGTCCTACTTTACTTCCTCAGATTCTATCTTCTTTGACAAGCATAAACTCTCATGGCTTTATATATAGTAATAATCTGATTGGCTGCTTCTCAAGCTTAGACGTCTTAGTCCATAGTTTGATATGCCACTTCTTGGGCCTAGACATATTAGTCCATTAGAGATATACCGCTTCTCAGGTTCGGACATCTTAGTCCATTGTTTGCTGAGCCTCTTCTTTGATTTGGACATCTTAGTCCGTTGTTTGTTGAGCCTCTTCTTGGGCTTGGACATCTTAGTCCATTGATTGTTGAGCCTCTTCTTAGGCTTGGACATCTTAGTCCATTGTTGTCCGGTGCTCTTGGTTAGCTCATCTTAGAGGCTGGAACTAAGGACTTACCCGACCTCCCTCTAGGAGGCGCCCTGCCATGGCCATTGCACGGCGTAGACAGGGGCTTGTCCGGTGCTCTTGGTTAGCTCATCTTAGAGGCTGGAACTAAGGACTTACCCGACCTCCCTCCAGGAGGCGCCTTGCCATGGCCATTGCATGGCGTGGATAAAGGTTTACTCTGTCCTCCCTCCAGGAGGTGCCCTACCCTGGCCATAGCATGGCGTGGATATGGGCTTGTTCGGTGCTTTAACCTGGCCATAGTACGGCGTGAATAAATTCTTACTCCATCCTCCCTCCAGGAGGTGCCTTGACCTGACCAGAGGCGCGACCAAGGGCTTGTTCGGTGCTTTAACCTAGCCATATATTGCACGGTTAAAGGCTTACTCCTCCCTCCCTCCAGGGGGTGCTCAGCCCTGGCCAACTCGATGCAGAGAGAGGCTTTCTACCATCTTTGGTAGACCACCATCTTAGGTAGCGTCCAAATGCGAGGAGTATTTCACTCCCAACCATGTCGATCTTTCTTATAAAAGTAACTTTTCATTGGTTTTTCTCATGTTCTCTTTACAAATTCATTAATCTTTCCTTGACGGATGAAATTGATTATCATCCCCTCTAGGGCTCTACAATGATTGGTCTCATGTCCGTTCATCATGTGATAGTGACAGTAGGATCCCCTAGATTCCTTTCATGTTTTGACTTCTTTTTCTGTGATGGCCAATAGTTAAGCTCATCCTTTGCTAGCAAGTAGACATTTTCTATTGATGTTGTCAAGTTGCATTCTTTAGGAAGTCTAGACTAAAACTTGATTCTTGAGGATTGCTTTTTGATTTTTTATTCCTTGGCCATGTAGTATCACACTCTTCGATTGCTTTTCTTTTTGCCAGCCTTTGTAGTTCTTGTGTTGGAAGTGTTCTTGTTGTCGTTTGTTGCCATTTATATGCAAAGGCATTGTAGTAAGCCATTATCTCTTTTTCAAAGATTGTGCCTTTGGAATAATGTTGGATAGTTCTTCTCATTTGACTGAATACATTGTCACTTCCACTTTTCCTTCCTCCTAAGGCAAAAATAGAGGTGGGGCCAATATGAAAGGGGTTCAAGCTACATTTCTCAGGATCATATGATTCTACTTTTTTCTTGTTTATAATTCTCAGAGCTTCTAGTCTTTGCCTTTTCTCTTCATTTTGGTTGGAATCCTTAATGGCTCTTTGGGAGAATCCTATCAAATGTGGTTCTGAAGATCCTTGCTCTGATCTTTTGATTCTTCTATCCATGATAACATTGGACTAAATTAGATAAGCTTGGAATTGAGTTGGGTTAGGTTAGAGACAAATGGTGTTAGGTGTTCAACCAAATCGGAAGTTCAAGCCCTCCTTCTAGCGCCAAAATGTTAACAAGAAATCTTTTCAACACTCCAAAAATAGAGATAAAGGATAAGGTCAATTCCTTTTTGGTTTCCTTTAGATGGATTAAGATGAATAGAATGTATATGTTCACTTATGTCTCCTTTTGATCAGGTTGCCGTAATGAGGATTTATTCAGATCGACCTTTCGATCTAGTTGAAATGTCTAACTTTCTTATTTAACATCCTTTCAAGCTTGTTGATATGATTTGGGTGTCCCTTCGAATGCTCTCCTTTCGAAGTAGTTGTAAGACTCAAATGAATCACTTTAGAAACCTCTGGTTAGTGTTTATCTTAGTGGGTTTCGACCCAGACGAAGGCTTAGGTTTTTAAGTGGTTTGGGCTTAAGTCAAGAATCTGAGATAGAGGTTTTAACCCAGTTGAAAGCTGTAGACTTAAATGTCTTAGGGTTAGATTGGACGGTTTGGGTTAAAGTGATATGGAATTAGGCTTCGACCTTGACGAAGGCTGGATCCTTAGGCACCTCGTGTTATGTTTGGGTTTCTAAGGTTCTAGTGAATTGAGGTTAGGTTTTGACCTTGTCGAAAGCTGAAGCCTAAAGGTTGTTAGCCTGGTGAGTATAATAGAAGTCACTTGAATATTATATGTTTCGATCGGATCAGAAGGGACCTTTCGATACAGTCGATACATGTAATACAAGGTTAGATCTGATAAAAGCTTGAAAAACAGTAGAGTAATTAGAAATATTGAAGACTTCCCTTTATTAGCTCAAAGAAGACTTTATTAATCAATTTCCCTAATTTGATCTACAAATTAGGGTTTTACAGCTCTTTGAATTAAGAAAGTACAATTTTAGAATGAATGAATTTGGATCCCCAAAACCAAATCCCTTGGGTCTTATTTATAGATGCGGGTCAGCACCTTTAAACCCCAATGCTTTTGACCCGGTCGAAAGGTGGCTGCCGTGTTGACACTAGTATGCTTCCGCCTTTATCGAAAGGAGCAGTTGCGCTTCCCACCTCTATATTGCTTTATAAGAGCTTTCGACTCTATCGATAGGTTTTATCCAGTGGTTTCGAAGATGTTGAGATGCTGATGGTTTCGATGCTGTTGTTTTCT
The DNA here is from genome assembly GCA_030737815.1 of Allium fistulosum. Taxonomy (NCBI): domain Eukaryota; kingdom Viridiplantae; phylum Streptophyta; class Magnoliopsida; order Asparagales; family Amaryllidaceae; genus Allium; species Allium fistulosum. The sequence goes on along the minus strand of CM060905.1, from coordinate 1,227,619,106 downwards.
TTTGAACTCTTGTCTGTGACTTGATGTGGAACCTCCCTAGATTACAATGGCTTCGGCTGGTTCGAAAGGCTTAGTATAGCTTTCGAAAGGGTTTTTTTAGGCCAATACATGTTTTCGAGTGGTATGGTTGAAGGCGAAATCTTTGGTTTTGAATGGTTTGGTGCGTATTTGAAAAGTTGCCTTTCATTATCTTCGAAAGGCGTTGCCTTGACTCCTTCAAAAGGTCTTCATGCATATGGATTCACCTGCTTCGAAAAGTGGTCACTGAAGGCAGAAGGGTGCTTTCTACTCTTTCGACTTCTTCAAAAGGTTCTAAAGCTTTTAGACTTTAGCTATAACATCCCTTCTACTTTTTCGAAAGGTTTGGTTGGAGTCTTTTCCTTTTGTTCTTCTTTGTCTTCTTCTCAAACAGCTTTGACTAAGTCGAAAGGAATTTTTGGTAGTAACAGAAATATATATACATATAACCATATCTACTAATTAAAAATATAAATATACATAAGGCAAAGAATAAAGCATCGTAAATAACTATACATCATTTTTGTATTATTGTAATTAAAACAATTAAATATTAATGATGTAATAAATCAAAGAGTTAGGAGGTGGCATTGAAAAAGGGATAATAACTCCAAGATTAATGAATAATAAATATCATATTATTTGGCAATAAATGTGCAGTTAATAGGAAGTTACATAAATCAAATGGGGTCGTAAATGTGTTTAATGGGATTAATTACAGAATTAAATATCACATTTATGGAGAAAACAGAATATGCATAATAAGTTTGAATTGAAACGAATAAATGAATGTCATTAGTGATTGTCCAATTTGAATAATATTGACCATTTATAAAGGAAAATTAATTAGAAGTAAAAAATAAATGACATTTAAATGACAAAAATGGAAATTAAAAAGAAAGGAAACAAACGTGTAAAATAAGATTATTTCATAGTGAGTAAGTGAATAAATATTGATAAATAACCTAAGAGGCAGAATAATTTCCGTTGTTGAAATTATATGGTCTCAATAATACGTTTTTCATTGGCATGAATTAGATATTTAGATTAACTATATAACTTAGGATAGGTTGGAGATGCGAGGTCAGTAAAGTTACACAACAGTAGTCTGCCCTCCACGAGAGGCTACTAGTAGTTATGTATACGTACTACTGATGTTGGACATATCCAACTATAGGACCCATGAGTGGTGAAATATACATTTGCGTATAGGAGTGGGGAAATATACCAAGGGTTCGCCTCAGATTTTTAGTATTAATTGGCTTAGTACCTTTAGGGAGGTCAAGGGGTTTACTTCGGGGATTGAAATATTAAATGGCCAATTGGTTTGCCTCTTCCTTATTAAAGAAGTCTTAAATAACCCACGACAGTAACAAATTCGGAAATGGTGCCTACTTCATTTTCAAACCATAGGTATTAAGTAACCGAAGTGGAAATTTTTCTTGATTTATATTAGGTAAGTCTAAATGGGATTTCAACTGTGGGGGTCGGCAGGCTATGTTAGTGTTGTTGATAAACCGTTATTTAGAAGTAGAGTTGGCTTATAGGCTTTGACTATCAATGGTCTCGAAGTGTTCGTTAGCAAAGACTTGGGTTACACCTTGATGGATTTCGCTTTCTACTAGCGTAGAAATTGTACGGTATACACAAGGACCTCAAATTTTAATTGATTGTTTATCGAAGGTAGGATAGTTAACCCTTAAATAAGTCTTTGAGATTCATAGTAATATAGCTGACTAAATTATAAAGTTGTATCTAGGAGTCATCAACCTTCGTAGTTAGAGCCGGTTGACTATCGATTACGTTATGGCGGGCTTGCTTTTGGGTTAAGGTATTAAATGGTGTGGACCCTCCTTCTTCCCATTTAAAAAATATTAAGTGACATGGGTTTCCTTTTTTGGGGAATAAAACAATGTTTATATATACATATATATGCACATATATATTGTTATACCTCAAGGAGGTTAAATATGTCATACGTGGCACACATATAGAATTAAATAGATAAACCTTAAATAATAGACATAACACTTATATAGAAATCAATTGGCATAAACTAGTATTATAGATAAAGTATGTCATTATCAATCACCAAAATGTTGTTCTAACCCTCTCCTCATTACAACCCACAAGATAGAATTAGAGGGACAAGATACCGGTATAAGATTGGAACGATCGACGGAGAGGTCTTCTCATTTGCTTAGCACTAACAGGGCAACTAGATATCCAAGGAATAATATTAGTTCTAAGGTAGATGCCTTAGTCGGTATATATGTTTTAATATACTTTACTATTCCACTGTGAGTTCATATAGATAGCTCTTTGATATACTTATGTTTATTCAAGGTTACCAATACCAACGATCTGTATCCTAAATGACTTGGGTTTTCGATTTAGTCGAAAAATGGGCCGATTAAGATGCATGTTGTTGCCTGCCTTGAGGTCTGTACTTTTGTTTATATGCTAAATTTTTAGCATATACCTTTGGTTAGAGCCTGTATGGAGCCTTATGACTTTGGCTTTGGGGTCATCTTTGTGACCATTGCTTTCAGAGAGGTTGGACTTAAGTCTCATTACCGTGCTTTAGGATATTACCCTTCGGACATTGTCTTGGTATTTAATTTTTATGGGAAACTATATATATAATAGGGCTTTTGAGGTTAAGCTGAAAAGTTGGAACTCTCAATATTCATGATTAGTAATTGATATGACTAAGTAAAATTCATGGTATAATAGCTTATATTCTGTTGTGCAGCACTATAGAGTTATATCAATGGTTATTTACTATTAGAGACAATTTCATTTGGAGTTTATTTGATTAAGATGTATAAACAAAATTGCCACTTTATTTTGAATAACGATATGAACCTAATGCACTTTGATTTATTTTGGTTCATCTGGTTACATTACTGTCTCATTTGTTATATATATATATATATCTGCTATATATGTTACTTATGCATTGTGATAAATATGATGGGTTCTTCTTTGGGTTACTGTTACGATACCCTTCACTGCTTCCCTCTATCAACCGAATACCAATGCAACATTGCATCATAATTGTGGTATTAGGTATATGTATATTGGGTGCTAGAGGTTTTGGGAGCTCATCACATTTGGTTTCAGATCTTAGGTTGAATTATTGTCCTAAGTTGATACTAGAATCTATTAAAGCTATAGTAGGAGATATCACTCTACAATGGATCAAGCGATATATGAGAGTGCGTACAATTATGTATTTTGGTTTTCAAAACTATATAATATATATGTATAATAATTCACATTGCATACACGAGTACCACTTTATTCCTTTATGAGAGACCGATCATTCTTATTACAGTAGGTAAGGATGAGTAGATATACTATGAATGCTACAAGGAACTCTATTTTTGGAGCTGAAGAAGGAGCAGGCTTAGGGGTAGCAACTAACTCAGATATGTAGACTATGTTCATTCCTATGATGAGGAACATGATGCATAACCCCAAGGAGGAGCTCTTAGTGCTGTAGTATGTGGTGGTGCTCAATGCAAGCCCGAATGGTTGATTTTTCCAAGCTTAATAAAGACTTCGCTAGTCAAGGTGGAAAACCGATTTTGTGACAGAATCAACTATCAAGATCAAGACTAGCTTGATACCTATTATTGCATCTTTGAAGATCTGAGTTTGAGGATGCGCTGGAGAGGAAGTTTTCTTCTAAAAAACTTCAAGGAAGAGCCATGTGTTGGTGAAACACACTTAAGATTTCTACTTCCTTAACCAGTGCACTTGAGAACAATTCAAGGCTCGATTCGAGGAGAAGTTCATTGTGGCCACTCAGAAGCTGGTTCTATTTAGAAATTTTGCTAACCTGAAACAAGACAAGATGTTTGTTTCATAGTATGTTGTTGATTTCGATGTGATTTCAATCTGGGATGTCATTTATTGATACTCCCTTGAAGAAAAATGAGATTTTTATTTTGGGTTTGGATGAATATCTCAGAGAGAGGCTGGTGGGCACATAAACGAAAGCTTTGAGAAAATTATGGAGAACGCTTTGAGGCATGAGAATCTGTAACCAAAACCTAAAGACGATGTTGTTCCAAAGGAGGAGTCTACGCCACATGTGAGTAGGGTGGTAACATAAAGTGGAATAATAAAAGAAAAAAAGCAGGTCTAAGGTAAGGAAGGTCAGAAGAAAGGCAAATGGGAGCTTATTTTCTCTAGCTAAAGAAAGTGGCCACCTCAGCAAGAACTGCAGGAATCTGAAGAGTAGGGAAAGGAAATGCTTCTATTGTGAGGCGAGGAATTTTAAGATTGATTGTTCTAAGCTACCGAAGGACAAGTGTGTTGTGTTTGTCTATGCTCTTAATGTCGTTCCTACATTATTAGTGCTCCATTAAAAAGGAGAAGGGGAAGGGGAAGGGCATTACTATTCAAGTTATGCTTTCTGTTTATGGTATACCTATTCATTTTTTATTTAATACTTAGGAATCACATTCCTTTGTATCCAATGACCTGGTAGATAGACTAGGAATGAGAACTAACCTAGTAAGTTGACCGCTGGTACTGATGAACCATGTGGGTGGTTCGACCAATTTATATATCGTTTGTCATGACATTTTATTATTTAGTTATGGATGTGTGTTTGCTTCTGATTGTTTTGTACTTGGTTTTGTTAGTTTGGTGTCATATTGGAGATGAATTGGTTATGGAAGTACGAAGTTGTGGTTGATTGGGAGAGGTTGTTGGTGATGATAAGAATATGTAGTGAGCGTAGGCTAGAGTTGAGTTGCATGCCAAATGATGATTGTGATGGCACAATCAGTCACCATTGCTAGAGAGTATCCGGACATATCCAAGGACGTGACTGGCTTAACACACACAGAAAGATTGAGTTTTGTATTGATATGGTGAAAGATATTAGGCTATTAATTATGCCACTAAGATGTATAACATCCAAAGAGCAGAGGGAACTAAAAGTGTAAGTAAATGACCAATTAAGGAAGGGGTCATTGGTAGGAGTATTTCTACAGCTATAATATTCACTACTAAGGAAGATGATTCTTTTAAACTTTGTGTTGATTACCTTGTGTTAAACAAAGTGACGAGAAAGAATAAGTATTCTCTTATGTGTATTGATGACTTATTCGATCAGCTCCACAGTATGAAGGTGTTTTTCGGTTGGATTTCGCAATGAGGTTCCACAAACTGAGAGTGGAAAGGGACAATGCGTCAAATACTACATTCCATGCACCATTAGGAATTTATGAGTGCTTGGTTATGCTGTTTGGCTAACCAATGCGTTGTAATACTTTGTTGATCTTATAGATCTTCTTTTCAGGGATGAACAAAAGTTTGTGCTTGTGTTCCTCAATGATATTTTTGTCTATTCATGGATGAAAGAAGAAGTCAAAACACATTTGGGGTGGTACTTGAGATGTTGAGGAAGCACCAAAGGAAGGATAAAATTTCAAAATGTCACTTCTGGAGGAGGGAAGTGAGGTTCTTAGGTCATGTCGTTTCAAAGTAGGGTACTGTCATTGATGCTACCAAGGTAGCAACGTTCTAAGGTTAGGAAAGACCTAAGAATGTTATAGATGTGAGAAGTTTCCTTGGATTAGCGATTACTATAGATGATTCATAAGGGAATTCTCTAGGATAGAAATACCATTGACCAACTTGACGAAGAAGATTCAGACTTTAATTGGGACATAACGTTTAAACACACATTTATGAGTGTGAAGGAAAGGCTGATAAGTGCACCAGTGTTAGTCATTCCAAGTGGGAATGAGAAGTTGAAATTATACAGATGCGTGTGATACTAGAGTGGGGAAGGTATTGATGTAGAGAGGTAACATTGTTACGTACACAAGTAGGCAACTGAAACCGCATGGGAAGATATACCCAACCTATGATTTGGAGTTAACAGCAATAGTGATCGCATCGAAGATATGAAGGCATTACTTGGTAGGAAAGAGTTTTGAGTTGTCAATCGACTATAAGTCGTTGAAATACCTTTTCCTATAGATGGAACTTGACCTTTGAAGGCAGCGATGGTTAGAGTTTTTAGCCTCTTATGAATTTAACATTTCCTATATTCCCTGTAAGGGAAATGCAATTGTAGATTGGAGACATGCCAACTTGGGAGCTATATTCCTAGAGTGGATGTTGTGACAAATCACACTTCTTGACACATCGATCCAAAGTCCAAGGTAATTTCGGACTAGCATCATGTTGAGAAATACGAGCTATCTGATTTTTATAACATTACAGAGATTAATAGTGAATATATAAACAGATATGATTTAAGACATACTACATTTTCAGAACCCATACCGGAAAGAACAAAATATAAATACTGAAAATATCCATCTCAGAATATATTCTAAAACACAGTCGTAGAAAAATAGTACGTAGTTAAATATAGTGTATACCACTCAAATTCTAATAAAAGAAATACTAAGTACTGATAAGATAAACAGTTATATGGAGAGTAAATAATGGATAAGTAACTCATGTGATGAGTCGCCTCTCCACGTGCTGAAATCGGGCGAAACACCACTGCCCTGTCCTCTTGTGGTGGGGAAAGAAAGGAAAATGGTGGGTCAAACAAAATTCTGGTGAATGAGTACAGGTTTAATATATGGTAATCCTGTGTAGTTAACTTTAATTCTACTCTAGATATTTTACAAGTGTTCGTGTATTCCTAGGGTCCATCACTTAAGGGTTTTTATCCTACATACACCTACTCTACAACCAGTGCAGACTACTATAAGGATCGAACTACGGATCAAACCTTAATAGATAACGATCGACCATCGCTCCTCGAGCTACTCAATATGGAAACACCGCTCCTAGAGTTACTCAATATGTAAAGATCGTCACTAGGCTGCTATACATGGAAACACCCCGCTAGGCTATATATGAACAAATTTCCTATAACCATGACTACACATAACCCAACTACGCATCGAGCTGGAGCCTGCAATGTCGACTCGCCAGAATGTTTCATTGTCTGCATCCATGTCCACCTCTCGACTGCAGTATACGCGTCTTATTGCACGCGCCGGGCTCCATCTACCATACAGTATCACGCCGTGTCAGAATCGTGCATAAAAGGAGTCCCGTTGTGTCGGGCCCACACACTTCATCAGGCATCAGTCAGTGTTGCACGTCTACCATAGAACCTTCTACGAGTGCCATTTGCAATACACTTTCCCCTAGTCGAATAATTGACCCCATTGGGTAAAGTGCATTTACCCAATTCCGCAACATCCTAGCGTCATCTCTTAGGGAACTAGCTTCCCTACTGCCTCTAACATACACACATATGCATATAATATGCTTATACAACAAATTAATAATTTATATTAATTATATTTCTAAGCCGGCCCTTAGGTCGGGTTCAGATTCTGCAATTCGGGCCTCAACCAGTCGACCGCTACGTCCTATCAGTCAACCGCTTAGGGGCTGCCGCTCAGGGTGAACGGTCGACCGATCACGTAGTAAAATTTAGGTTTTAAATTTTTGATTATCCGATGTAATTTGGTTAATTTCTTAAGTTCTGCATTATACAGTGGACCGTAAATGGTGGGCAGCCTATATTTCCACTTCACATATTTATACAAATTTAATTACACTTGTTTATTTCAGGTTTAGCAAATTTAGGGTTTAAATTCAATAAAGCGAGGTTTAACTTGGGTTAAAATCGGATTTATCAATTTACACCAATTTCAGTTTCTAATTCAGATTTCAGGTTCACAATTAAGGTATACAGCGTACAGTTTAATTCATAACATCCTAGATTAGATAGAATGGGTTAAAATTACTGTATATAATCAACTTATTAAACTTGTTCTCACTTACCTTGGATCCAAGCTCTAACAACACACTTCTTCGAAGAACCATCACCCATTAGCTTGCCCCCTCCTAGATTTGATTTCTAGCACGCCCTTACTTTGTTTTTAATTTATTTTTAAAGAAAGTTTATAAGTGGAAAGTAGAACTGTAAATCTTCTAATGAAATTAGGATTATCCTAGGTGTTAATTTATATGGGTTAGATTGATTTGAAGCGTTGGATTTATGCTAGGAACCTTTAGTCTGATCGTGGATGCACACCAATTTCTTGGCAATGTAGAGAAATAGTCGGTTCAATCTTGTTCGCATGCTCCAGGTCATGAAATTTGCATGTCAACGGTCGACCATTAATGGGACTAGTCGATTGCTACCAATCGACCATCGAACCCCAGCGGTCGACCACTTGTGTTAATTTTGGGAAAGTTTTTATTTTTAGTTTATTTCATTTTCAAATTTTCAAATGTCCTTAACTTCTCCATTCTAACTCCGATTTTAAAGTGTCACATATGAAAATTGCCCAGGAAATTGCAACTAATGCAATGGTGCAAGTTTTGTAGCCAAATTCGAACGTTTGTGAAAATTCATTTTTGCCCTTATTTTATTTAAATTTAATTTTCTTATTAAAATTTTCTGCTAAATTTTCAATGTGTTACATTCTCCCCCTAAAAGGATTTCATCCTCAAAATCCAAAGTATAGAATAAATATAACTCGTAAACACAACACACAATTGCTACACTATCTAGTCATCCATCATCCATAAGCAATCATTGTCCTTGGTAAATTTCTAGTACAATATATGTATATATCTGCAACGTGAAATGCATGTGAACCTATACTAATGCAAAGACCAGATGATCTCCTAATCTAGTTGATTTCTTATCATGCAAATGCTTATGCCATGAATCTAAAATGTATGCAACATCCTAGGTAATATATTTGCATTTCTACATGTATGTGCAACCATTCAATCTATATGGAACATCTATATGTATAATTTTCAACAAGATAAACAACAAGCAATAGATAATACGAGTGTGTACTATCTAGAGGATACACTATCTTATATGTGTAAAAGAAATCATCCAAATAATACATCCACTAGCATACATCACCCATAACATGTCCTAATGACATGTTTACAACCATTCCTACCATCAAATGGTCTATACCAAAAGGGTATACCAAGCTAAGTCCTGGTGCCTAAGAAATCTTTACTTATTAACTTAAATTGGAAACATACCAAAAAAGAATTATGGGTTGGTAGCTCGGACCTTGTCATCGTGCTCTTATGTACTCTGCACTAGATCGTCTCCCCATTGGACCTTAACAAGTTTTATTTCTTTGCTCCGGAGTTGCTTTGTACCATGCTTAAGAATACAAGTGGATGCATGACGAACAAGTGACTCCCTCTCTATATCCTCCTCCTCTAGCTGACTCGGCTTGACTACGGTAGCTGAATCATGCAAACATTTTCGCAAATGTGACACATGGAAAACATCATGTACTCCCGCCAACTTTCCAAGAAGCTCTGCTCTATATGCCAACTTCCTTCTCCTCTACCTAATAGGAAAAGGTTTTACAAACCTCGGTGCTAGCTTCCCTGAACTACTAAACCTCATGACGTGCCTAAGTGGTGAGACCTTCACAAACACCATGTCGTCCAATGCAAACTCTAACTCTGTACATCTCTTGTCAGCATAAGACTTCTGCCTACCTTGTGCAATTTTCATTCTTCCACGGATCAGTCTACTTTCTCCAATGTGACCCTCACCATGTCTGACCCAAGAATAATCCTATCTATAGTGTTCCACCAACACGACGGTGATCTACAAGGTCTACCGTATAGTGCCTTTAATAGTGCCATCCCAATGCTTTCTTGATAGCTGTTATTATAGGTAAATTCTACCAACAGCAAATGGGCCTCCCAAGAGCTTCCAAATTCCAAGATACACATCCGAAGAAATCTTCCAAAATCCAATTTACTCTCGCCATTTGTCCGTTCTTTTGCGAGTGATAAGCTGTACTCAAGCTCAACTCATTGCCCAAAACCTCTTGTAGACTCCTCCAAAACTCGTTTGTGAATAGATATCTCAGTCGCTAATTATGCTAGTAGGAACTCCATGTAATCTTATAACAACCCTCACGTATAGAGTTTTCGGTGATGCCACCATCCTCATACTCCTAACCGGTACAAAATGAGCGCATTTGGTCAGCGGGTTAGCTATGGTTCAAATACCCTCATTTCCTCTCCCGTTCCTTGATAATCCATTGATAAAATCCATAAAGATACTCTCCCACTTCCACCAAGTAATATCCAATGGCTATTACAATCCTCTCGGTTTCTTCTTCTCCGCCTTAACCCTCTGACAATTCATACATTGAGCTACATACTCTGCTACATGCTTCTTCATATCCGACCAATTATAGACTCTCTTTATGTCATGGTACATTTTGTCCCCAATGGTATGAATGGTCATCCTCGAACGATGAGACTCGGCTTGTACCGTATCAATCAAATCAATAATGAGAGGAACACATAGTCTACCATCTCTCCGAAACTATCCCTTTTAGTCAATATCATAATTCCTAAAATGACTTGCTGCCCTCCTCAACCAAGCTTCTCAAAAATATCTACTAGCTCCTTATTTTGCTTCTGACTGGATCCAATATGTTCCAAAAGTGTAGGCTACACATCCAAGGCTACTAACAATCCCGAGATTATATCCGATGATGGTCGAAAATCAAATATAGAAAAGAACTCCATATGCCTCCACTCCAAGAATAAAGGACTTAATACTGCATGTTGTCTACTCAAGGCGTTGGCCACTACATTTCCCTTGCCTAGGGTATATGAGATATCAAAATTGTATGATACCAGAAACTCAATCCAGCTCTGCTACCTCAAACCCAAGTCGCTCTGGGAGAACAAATACTTCAGAGACTTGTGATCCGTATATAGCTCAAACCGCTCTCCTAAATAATAAATCCTCTATGACTTTAGCGCAAAAACAATGGCCGCTAACTTAAGATCATGGGTAAGGTAGTTTCTCTCGTTGACCTTCAACAGTCGACTAGCGTAGCTCACTACTCTTCCTTCTTGCATTAAGACTGCTCCAAACCCTATACCACATGCGTCGATATATACTATGAATGTCTTTGCACCATCGAGCAATACCAAAATAGGTGCACTAGTCAATGCTTCCTTTAGCTTAATAAAAGCATTATCACACTTCGCATCCCACTATAAAACTAAATTTTTCTTGGTGAGGCAGATCAGAGTGGCAGATATCTTCATGAAGTCCCTAATGAACTTTCGATAATAGCCTACCAAACAAAGGAAAATCTTCACTTCTGTGGCATTCTTCGGCACATGCCAATCCTGAACTGTTGTAGCTATACTAGGATCAACTGCTAGCGCACTTTCTGAGACAAAGTGTCCCAAAAGCGTACCTCCTCTCATCAAAAGTGGCACAAAAACTTTGCCTTTAACTTATGCTCATTAGGTGTACTGAGCACTTCTTCCAAATGCAATGCATGCTCCTCCTCGCTCTTCGAATAGACTAAAATATCATCCACAAATACTATGATGAACTTGTTAAGCAACCCTCATAAAATTCAGATCAACAAAGTAAGCGGGTGCATTGGTCCGTCTGAATGGCATGACTAACCATTCATAAAATCCATTGGGTGTACAAAAAGCAGTCTTCTGGATACTATCCTCAGCTACTCGTAATTGGTGGAGTCCGACAACCAAATCAAGCTATGAGAACACCCTTGCTTGAACCAACTGGTCAAAGGGATCGTCTATACGGGGGAGTGGATATCGATTCTTCCTTGTTAGTTTATTCAGTTCCCTATAGTCAATGTAAAGTCTCAAAGAATCATCCGTCTTAGTGACAAAGACAACCGGTGCTCCTCACTCCGAAATGATCCTACGAATGAAGCCCTTCTCTAACAACTCATTTACTTGCTTGTTCAATTTGCGTCTCTCCTTTGGGGTCATATGCCTCAAGGGTAAGGCAACAGGTTTGGTGTTCTCTGCAAGGTAAATTTGAAACTCGATCTCTCTCAAGGATGGGAGATCAGTAACCTTGGAAAAGGCATTTGGGTAGTCTCTAACTCTAGGCACTTAATCTAGCTCATCATGTGATAAGTCTAATGAATATAAGTAGCTCAACATAACCGATCCTCGAGGATCGTAATAAACCTCCAAGCTATGTCCACTACACATGCTCAACCTAACAACCTTCCTATCATAATCTAATATAGCTCCATGCATCATCATCCAATCCATGCCCAATATCGATCCAAAACTAGAAAATCCTAAGATAAAAGCATCACAATTGAACTCGACCCCCAAAATGAATAATTTCAAAACCCTACATACCATAGATAAATAGGCCGATCCTCCTACAGGGTTTAACACAATTACAGGGTCTGTAACTATGCTAGTGTCTAGGTGTAACTCATCAACAAGTCTACTAGATATACAAGAGTATGATGCCCTCGTGTCAAATAAAGTGCGAATAGATAAACTAGATAAAGTCAACACACCTTTGATCACGACCTTCTTTCCCATTGTCAATAACTGGCGGTACACTCGAGCTAGGTATTACCTCCAGTGCATGTGTTGTAACTATCTAGGTAGAGGTCTTTGGAGGTGCTGGACACTCTTGCTTCATATGCCTAAATTGATTGCAATTATAACACTTGACCTTTGAACCCTCTGATCTGTACTCCTTTGCGAAATGTCCCTTCTTGCCACACTTCCTATAATGCATATCTTATTTCTTAAGCATCCCTTAGGTCCAAATCCTCCCTTGTGCAGATTCTACTACTGTGGTTTTCCCTCAATCTTCTTAGGTTCCTCCTTAGAGACGGTATTTAGCAAAGCCATCTATTAAGACTCATATGTAGCACCCATGAGAATATGACTTAGAGTTAAACCTTGAGGAGGTTGGTTCAGCCCCTTAGAAAACTTTAAAGCCTTTTAATAAGGAGTATCGATCGGTCCCATTCCAAATTTAACCAGTTCATTGAATTGGTTGACATACTCCTTACTAACATGTCTCCTTGCTTCAAGTGAATAAAGTTCTATAACTGTCCTTCCTTAGCACTAGAAAGAAATTTCATCTCAAAGCATCTTCGAAACTCACCCTAAGTGATCTCTCCTCCATAAGTCTCTGCCTCAACCACCTCCCATAAACTAACAGCCTCACCCTTTAACCGCCAAGTAGCTAACTGTCTCCTCACCTCGTCAGCAAGACCTATCAACCCAAAGATTCTCTAACAAGAATGAATCCATATCCTAGAATCTCATATGATTCAGTCCGCACATACGACTTCCCTCTAAGGCTAGCGAAATCCTTACATAACTTAGAAAATTTTGTGGCAATTAGGCGGGCAGGAACTTCACCTATCGTCCCCCTATATGGGTCCTCTAGTGGGATTATATTTGGTTTGTCCCCTTGCCTGAAGATACCAGCGGAACCAAATCAAGACGTTCATGCCCGAAATCTAGGTTGCGTTGCCTGAGCCTTAACCTACAGGATCGCTCATCTTCAATAAGTGATTTTTAAGAGTTTTATTAGCAACTTTCTATAGATAGTATAGGCATGAATAAGAGATAGCATAGGCATGAATAAGAGAGAGATTACGATATACATAATTTTTGGAAAACTTTTATCTATACAAATACACACACGCACACACACATTGGAAACCCATTTTGAAAACCTTTTTGAAAAACCATTTTCTTTTCAAAAACCTTTCTAGTACGTTCCCTCAATATGCTCTTAATCCTTGAGGAACTTTGAACCTAGGCTCTGATACCAAATGGGACAACCCGCACTTTCCGACACACCGATCCAAAGTCTAGGGTGACTTTTGGACTTGTCTCATGCTGACAAATACGGGCTATTAGATTTTTATAACATTACAGAGACTAATAGTAAATATATATAAATAAATATGATCTAAGATATACTACACTTTTAGAAGTCACGGTGGAAGGGACAAAATATAAATACTGAAAATATCCATCTTAGTAAATATACCAAAACATAGTTTTAGAAAAATAGTACGTAGTCAAGTACATACTACATAGAAATACCACTCAAAGTCTGATAAAAGAAATACTAAGAACTGATATGATAAACAGTTACATAAAGAGTAAATAAAGGATATGCAACTCCTGTGATGAGCTCGCCTCTCCACGTACTAAAATTGGGACAATTTACCTGCTGCTCCGTCCTCATGTGGTGGGGAAAGAAAGGAAAAAGATAGGTCAGACAAAAGTCCAGTGAATAAGTACACTTTAATATATGGTGATCATGTGCAGTTAATATTTTCTACTATAAGTGTCTTAGGGTGTCCTATAAGTGTTTGTGTATTCCTAGGGTCCATTACTTAAGTGTTTTTATCCAACACACACCTACACTACAACTTATGTAGGCTACTATAAGGATCAAACTACAGATCAAACCTCAGTAAATAACGACCGACCATCTCTCCTAGAGCCACTCAATAAGGAAACACCATTCCTAGAGCTACTCAATATGTAACCACCGCCACTAGGCTACAAGATATGAAAACACCGCCGCCAGGCTATATAAGAACAAATTTTCCATAACTACGACTACACGTACCCAACTATGCATCAAGGAGGAGCCTACAATGCTGACTTGCTGAAGTATCTCATCATCACCATCCATGTCCACCTCTCAATCATAATATACGCCTTTTATTCCACATACCGGGTTCCATCTACCACATAATATCATGCTATGTTAGAACCATGCATAACAAGGAGTCCTATTGTGATGGGCCCACACACTTTATTAGGTATCAGTCAGTGCTGTGAGTCCACTATAGAAATTCTTGTGTGTGCCATTTGTGATAAAATCGCCCTCAGTTGAATAATCGACCTCCATTAGGTAAAGTGTATTTACCCAGTCCCACAACATCCTAGCGTCATCTCTTAGGGAACTAGCTTCCATACTGCCTTAACATACACCTGTATGCATACAATATGCTTATACAACCAATCAGTAATTTATATTAATTTTATTTCTAACACGGGCCTTAGGCAGAGGCTCAGATTCTGTATTTCAGGCCTTAAGCAGTCGACCGCTCTGGTGAATGGCTCGTCGTAGACCGCTCAGGGTGAAAGATTGACTGATCGTATAGTAAAATCTAGGGTTTTCAATTTTTGATTATTCGATTGTAATTATTGGTTAATTTCTCAAGTTCTGCATTATACAGTGAACCCTAAAAAGTGATTAGTCTATATTTCCAGTTCATAGATTTATACAAATTTAATTACACTTGTTTAATTCCTACTTATCAAATTTAGGGTTTAAATTCAATACAGAGGAGTTTAACTTGGGTTAAAATCCGATTTATCAATTTACACCAATTTCAGTTTCTAATTTAGATTTCATGTTTACCATTAAGGTTTACAATTTAATTCTAACATCCTAGATCAGATAGGATATGTTAAAATTAACTATAAATAATCAATTTATTAAACTTGTTCCCACTCACCTCGGATCCAAGCTCTAATAACACGCTCCTTCGGAGAACCGTCACCCATATGCTTGTCCCCTCTTAGGTCCAATTGCTGGCGCTCTCTTACTTTGATTTTAATTTATTTTTGAAGAAAGTTTATAAGTGGAGAGAAGAAATTTTGGCAGAGTTTTGTTACTATAAACCATCTAATGAAATCAAGGTTTACCTAGGTATTAATTTATAGGGGTTAGAGATTGATTTGGAGCGCTGGATTTACCATAGGAAATCTTTAGTTTAATCATAGATGGATAACAATTTCTTGGAAATGAAGAAAAATCATTGGTTTAATCTTGTTCTCATGCTCCTGATCATGAAATTAGCATGTCAATGGTCGACCGTTAATGAGGACCAACTGAGCGCTATCGATCAACCTTCGTATCCCATGGGTCGACCGTTTATTATGTTAGTTTTGGGTAAGTTTTTTCTATTTAGTTTATTTGGAATTTTCAAACGTCCGTAACTTCTTCGTTCTAACTCTAATTTCAAAGTGTTATATATGAAAATTGCCCAAAAAATCGCTACAAATGCAATGGTGCAAGTTTTGTAGTAAAATCGAATGTCTGTTAAAATTTAACTTTCCCCTTGTTTTATTCGAATTTAATTTTCTTATCAAATTTTCTTGCTAAATTTTCGGGGTGTTACAGATGTGGTTGGAGTATATGGCTAGGTATGATTTCTAACCTACATGTAAGGTAGAGCCAGTAGTTAGTGAGCTTGATTATTAGACCTACACTAATAGTGTAGATTTGTACTAGTCAGAAGCGTGATGATAGACTAGAAGAGATTATTACCAAGATTAAGACATGAGTAGGTTTGAGGATATGAAGCAGCATAAACTTGATCAAGATGGTTGGCTTTGTAAGGATGGGAGATTGTATGTACCTGATGTTGATGAACTTAGGGACGAGGTGCTACGAGAGTGTCATCATTCCAAGTTGACTATCCATCTTAGAGGCAATAAGATGCATAGAGATGTGAAGCAGGCATTTTATTAGAAAGGATGAAGAAGGATGTTGGGATATTTATTTCAAAGTGTATGAATTGTCAACTACGGAAAGCTGAGCTGAAGAAATCAAGTGGTTTGCTACAACTACTTGAAGTTCCACAGTGGAAGTGGGAAAAATATATCGATGGGCTTCATTGATTGATTACCAAGGATAAGAGGATGGTACAACATCATTTGGGTTATAGTTGGTAGATTGATGAAATGTCCCTGATCCATGCCTCTAAAGTCCAATAAAGTGAATCAAAACTAGCTAAGCTATATGTGAAATGGATTATATGCTTTCATGGTGTTTCAAAGAACATTGTGAGCGATCGAGACCCATTATTCATGAGTGGATTTTGGAAGAGCTAACAAGAGGCGTTTGGGAAGCGCGACATTTGAGTATAGCTTATAATCCATAAACCGATGGTTAAACTAAGAGAGTGAATCATATAATTGAGGATCTCTTACAAGCTAGCATTATTGACTTTGGCGGCTCATGGGAGGATCATCTGCATTTGGTAGAGTTCGCATACAAAAATGGTCGTTTATCGAGCATTGGTATAGCACTACTTGAGGTTTTATATGGTCAACCATGAAATACCCTTCACTTTGGTAGGAAGTGGCAAGAAACTGATACTTGGGCCAGATATGATTAGAGAAACTTCAAAGAAGATTGAGATCATTTGGAAACAAATGAAAGCTGTATAGAAAAGACAAAAGAGTTATGCTGTAAGAGACGTCATGACTGAGTTTCTTTATAGACAATATGGTGAGTGCCAAAAAATTTCCATTAAAGAATACAGTTTGATTCAGTAATAAAAAAAGTTGACACTAAGATTTGTAGATCCTCTTCTGATACTTGAAAGGTTAGGAACCTATCACATAGAGTAGACTTACCTTAAAAGATGGAGGGAATGCACGATGTGTTCCATGTTTCGCGTCTTACAAAGTTTGTGCATGGTTCAGACGTGATTACTGCACTGGAACAAGTGGACGATATTAAGGTTGAAGCTAAAGCATTGAGACCTCAAAAGCTTATTCACATAGTTGAGCAGAGTACGAAAAAGCTAAGGAAGAGGAGGTGAAGTTGGTAAAGGTTCAGTGGAGTCAAAGCGATGGCTATAACACTTAGGAGGCTGAGAAAGGCATGAGGAATGCTTATCTAGAGCTCTTACTTGGTAATATTCCATTTTTATTGTTAACTTTCACATTTGATATTTTATTCTGCTTAGTTTAGTACCTTATATGGCAGGGTGTTGGCATAGGTTTATTGCTTGCTAGTTTACATGATTGATTGGTGCTATGCTTGTTTGGTTGTTAGGCATGCTTGGTATTGATGTTGGTTTGGTTATGTTTTTTTTGAGTGGAATTTTGAAGGAAAAATTCTTAAAGGTGGGAGAATGTAACGATCCACATTTTTATACATCGATGAATCGTAAAGATATTATCTTCATAAATAAATTGGGTTGGAATAGGCTACAACTTTAGAGAATGGCGAGTTTTGATATTTTAGATAGTTACAATTATGGACAATTTTAACCTTGAAAACTTGAAAGAGATACGATTACTGAAAGAAGCCGAATTAAGGTCTAAACCACTTCTAATTTGATGGTTTTCCTTTTTGTAGAGTGGTCATAAGAGATTTTTATCCTTATGATTTGGGATATATGCAGTTTTAAGTTTGATAGTTTTTAGGCAGATTTTAGTGGTAATAGTCTAAGCTTATAGTTATGCTCATTAAATGATTTTAGGATTTGTGCAAACTGCAGGTTAGAGAACAGTCCCAAATTGTCTCGTGAAAGCTTTACCCTAACCTTCATTAACCTATCTCCTATCAACATTTTATTAAATCCATACTAAATTAGGCTAATCAAGTAATCAAGGGTAGATTAGCAGGATATTAGGAATGTAATCTTCTAATTAATGATTTGGGTGCATTGGGATTTGTGCTTTTGCTATACACTTCATATCTACGTTGACTTTAGTATTTTTGATCGATTTCACATCCATAGGTGAGTGATCTTCATCTCAACAACTTCTTTTTATACTTATATACATTAAGATATGCTTTTGATCTATTTTTAAAGTTAATAATATGATTGTGGATAGATTTGAATCTATAAATGGTTCATGGATGGATTTAAATGATTTTGAATAGATTTTGACATGTGTTTTCATATCATGGTTGATTTTACAAATTCTATAATAGCATATGGACATTCTATTGATTGTTTGATATGATTTGCTATGATATGCTATTTGTATGATGTGTTGCATGTTTGATTTTATTGGAATTGCTTATGGATAATGAATTTGAGATGAAAAGACTTCGATGGATGGGCTTTATAGTGTTTGGAGTCGGATCGATGCAAATGAGTTGCACAAAGGTCGAAGCATTCAGTCATATATGGATCAAGACAGAAAAGCATAGAAAATGACTAAGTATTAAGGAGTATCGATTGGCACCAATCTATATGGATTGGTACCGATCGATCTACACATGCCTATATCATGTTTTTGAGCTTGTGGGCCAAAGTTTTTAGGAAATCCAATGGAGTGGTGATTTACTTTGGAACTTTGATACCGCTACTTAGAGTCATACACAAGAAAATGGAAGCATCGGTTGATCGCACACCTTGTAGAGCCCAAAAGTGTTAAAGTTTTGAAGAACTTCAGGCTAGTTGAAGGAAAACATGGCAGTGACTTCGGGACATGCACATGGTGATCGATCGTGATGGCAAAGATTTGGACCTTGCCAAATTTTGGCTAAGTCTAGAGAAAAATGGATCGATACCAATCATATAGATCAGAACCAATTGATGCAACTTTTGGGGATGTGTGTAGCAAGGTCAAGGGAGCTTGTATGGATAATTACAAGGGCCATGGGTTGATGATTTCAGTGCTACAGGCTAATACTGATCTATAGTATATAGTGTGTTCTACGTAACGAAAAATTGGGAAAACACGAGAGCTACTTTGAGGTAGGCACGAGACTACTTTAGGACAGTGCGTGACTTCTTCGGGGTTGATGTGAGGCAATTTCTATTAGTTTTGAGGCAAGCAATGAATTGACAAGGTTTCAACAACTAAACATTTTAAGTACAGTAGATCGAGTAATTTTGGGGATAAGTGACTATGGCATCTAATGGTCATCCGAGAAGAAAAGTTTAGAGTATTTTTGAATTGTGTAATAGAACATGTGAGTTCTACTACCAAGACGGGTGCTCAAGGGATTATTGAATAACTCAAAGCTGTGATATGTGCTTGCCGAGAAGAGGTATATGAGAATTCTCATATAAGTACCCTAGACCTTAGTGATGGTCTAACTCCCCTTATTGATGGAAAACCTTAGTGATGGTATTTAATTGAGAACCGATGGAACTGCAATGTTGAGTGGTCACTGACCTTAGTGATGGTCATGAGTTATCCCATATCCAACGACATCTGAGTAAGCAATACAAGATTTGGTTGATAGTTGCTATGTTTGTCATGATTTTTGTGTTTGTTATGGTTACAGTGTTTTAAGATGGATGTTATGTGATGTTGGTATCACCGAGTTAGTTACCCCGACACCTTATGTTATACTTAGTGTAGATTACCCCTATGATGATAGCATAACATAAATTGTTGGATGTAGGGACAAGTTAAGGCATGATTCTCCATACCATATGTTCCTCGTTACTATATGGTTTTTAAATGTATTTTGAGACTATTGATCGTACATACCAAACTTTTGTTTAGTTCAAGGTCATTTACATTGCTTCTTATCATCTCGGGTACTCTTAATGCGTAGATTGAGATAGTAGGTATGAGTTAGCGCATGGAGTTGTGCGTAAGATGAGCATGAGCCTATGCTTTTAATACGTCTATATTTGGAGATGCTATTGCTTATATTTTGTTGTGCAGTATTATATGGATCTATATTAGTACTTATTTATTAGTAAGGATAACTTCCTTTGAAGTTATGGGATTATGATGTATAAATTCTATTTCCACTTTGTTTTTATAACTATGATGAGCCTGATGCACTCTAGTTTATTTTGGTCCACTGGGTTATATTGCTATCTCGCATGTTATACATATGTTTGCTATTGTGTATTATCTATGTGTTTTGAGATGTATAACAAGTTCTATTTGGGATTATTTTTACTTCACCCTTGAATGCTTCCCACCATCGGCTAGGTACCAACGCAACCACCTTATGTAATAGACATTCATATATTGGATACCAGAGGCGTAGGGAAGTCATCATAAGTGAAATAGGTAAATTTAAAAAAAAATCCATAAATAGATCTTTAATGGGTTTGAACAAATAATTGAATTTTATAATAAATCGTATTTAATGTTGTCTAATTCTTTTTCATAGAAACAATTATATACATGGACATAAATCATATACACATCAATGTATATCACATGAATAAGTATATAACATAGATAATATATACTAACACATACATATAATATAGGCGCGCACACACACATGTTTATTGTAACACCCCATATTTTTAGTAACATTATTTAGGATATTTAATTAGATAAATAAAATAAAATAATGTAAGTTGATTAATGGATTGAGATTTGTGATTAAATAAGAGGGAGACGTGCCATATTAAACAAGTGAACTAAAGAATAAAAAGAGAATAAAAGATTAGGAAATATGCAAGGGCAAAATAGGAACAAGGCATATCCGTATACCCTAAACTCCTTAGGAATTCATTCTACACATTCATTCTATTTTCACAAACAAAAATAGAGCTAAGGCTGGCCACCATTAGGAAGAGCAAAGAATAAGAATTCATGAGGAAGAATCAAATTCCTTAATCAAGAACAAATCTCACATTCTTAATCAAACAGCTAAGGTGAATAATGACCGCATCTCAATTTTTAATGGTTTACGGTTTCAGAATGAAATACGAATTATTTTCAAATGTTTTTGCCATGTTTTGGATGATAAAATGTAAATCTATATGCTGTTGATGATTTATGCTAATTCACATAGATTTTGTGATATGTTTTGATATGAAAACCCTATTATATGACATCCAATTGCCTTGCGAATTTAGATTTAGATCAGAAATGATATTTTAGAAATGGGTTTCAATTTTCATAATTTTCTGAATTTATGTGGATTTTATATGAATTTTCTGGTGAAGAAAATGCTAATTTGGATTTAAAATTAATTACGGCCAAATTATATTGGCTTAGGGTCTGAAATTTATATATGTTAGAAAACATATTAAAAATGGTTTTTTCGAATTTTTGTAGAATTTTGATAAGTGTTTTAATAGATGTATAAAATTATTTAAGGTATGGGACTTAAATATTTTATATATTTATAAAAAGGAGAATGGGCCTTTTGTAAATAACCCAAATTCTTATTTCTGAAAATCGGCAGTACTTTTAGAAATTTTGTTTTTCAACCAATCATAGTTTGACAAACATGGTAGGTTAGGAAGCCAAATCTACATGGTTTTTCCTGTTTCAATGCTTCCAGCACCAGGCTTCCGACTCCTTACCTCCGATACCATCGAAACCAATGCACACGGTATTAGATACCTGGTACGTTGTGAATTGGATCTAGGCGGAAGGTATTAGATCGAAACCAATGGTTCCAAAGGGGTCGAAGCACTACTTTGCTTTTAAATGGAAATTCACTTGCTTTGCTTTTTACTGAATAACTTTCGGCTTGGTCTACTTCGACTGGGTTAATGACTTTAAAAAGAATGGTTTTAAAAGGTTGCACCTTTGTTTTTAAGTAACCGCTTTCGACTAGGTCGAAGCCCTTGACTGCCACGATTTACCTTTCGACCCAGATTGGATTCGAAATGGTTATTTTGTTTTTAAAACCAAGCCGCTTCTCCAATGGTTTCGAAGGGATGGTTTCGACACCATCACTTCTTTACTTAGGAATGCTTTCGAAATAGATGCTTTCGAATTAAATGTTTTAATGACCCTTTTTCTCTGTAAAAGGTAGAACCCAAATGGTTTCGAAATAGATGGTTTTAATGGTTTCGAAATGTGTTTCCACATGTTATATATTGAACCCAAATGCTTACGGAAGGTTTTGAAATATTTTTTCAAAGTGGAGGTTCCCCAGTGGTTTCGAAAGATCTAAAAGAAAAGGTTTTCCAATGGTTTTGAATGGTCTAAAAGGAAAGGTTTTCCAATGGTTTTGAAAGGCAATGTTTAACTATTTTAAAGAGGATGTCTAAGGTTTTAAATATTTCGAAGGAGATGTTTTCAATGCTTTCGAAAGGATAAATATGAATGGTTTCGAAAGCTATGATTTCGAAAGGTATGATTTGGCCTTTGGCCTAAGGTATTACTCGTATTGAAAGAGGTACTTTCAATGGTTTCGAAAGGGTTGTTTAAAGGTTTTTAACAAAGGTTTCGAATGAGTTGTTTTTGGCAATATAGCTTAAGTGTTTTTAAGTAAAAAAGGGTTTTAACTTATTTTGGAGGGATGGGAAATCCTTAACAATTTCATCAACATTATTTTGGGTAAAGTATATATAACATAGCAAATAGCTTAGAGTAAAGCAAAGAGTATATTTTCCTTGTATATGTATGATTTAAAGGTTTAAATCATTTTGAAAAGGTTTTCAAGGAAAAATTTAAAAGGGTAGATAACCCTAAGATAACGACTCAGATTAGAAGGGGTTTTCGGATAGGAATCACCCAAATCCAATCCTTGTTTTTTCGGATAGGAATCACCCAAATTGGATCCTGGTTCCTTTGTGCTAATCATCGATAAAAAGATGTTAAGTGGTTAATTAACATTCGAAGAATTTGTTTCTTTTCTTTTATCTTGGAAAAACTTAAATATGATCTTTAGAGCGTCCGGGCTTTCCTTTCGATCTATTCCACCCCTTGCCTAAAAGAGAAAAAATAGGCCAGGTAAGTTCAGGGCACTGGTTTCTCCATCCCTAACCTTAGTTAAACACTTTGTTTTATCTTCTTAGATCTCACAAGCGGGACAAATATACTAGTCGTTTCCGCATACTCACGTATTAGCTTTATTTTGGAATTGATTATAAGATTACAAATTATTTTTTAAACTCTTAATTTTCCTTTTAAAAACATTCATAGTTGATTCTAGGAAATATCGTTACGTTTAAACTCATATTCAAAAGGTTATATAATTCGCAGCATAAAAGTGCTGCGGAAAGTGCTATATAAGCTTATTTGATTTAAACAACTTTTTAATATTTGAAAATTCATATTTTCCATTCCAAATCTCTTTTAAACCATTTTAATAGATTTATCAAATTTATTTCGTATTTTTAATCATCCAAAAATATCATTTATAAAGAAATCCCGTTTTGGATTCCGAACTGCAAATTAAACCGCGATGTTTTTAGAAAATTGTTTTGGACATATTTCAAACTCTACTTGATGAAATTTTGATTTTCTTTCTTCGTTGGAAAACTATTATCATTGTGGACTAAAGAATTTTTATTTCAAAGAAATCCGACTTACAAATCATTCTCTTCGTTAATTTGAAGTTACGGGTCAAATTTACGAACTACCGCTACGCGACGAGCTCTATTTTGACCAATTTTGTGAATTGCTTCGGAACTTGTCCGAAACACTTCTAATTTGTTTTAAATCAAATTTAAACTATTTTAACTTATTTAAACAATATTTTCATCATTTCAAACTCATTTTTTATTTCATTTCATATTATAATATCGTATTACTATAATATCATTTTCAATCTTTTTAGATATTTTGAAATCATTAAGAGGCTAAATGATTACCATACACACATTTATATGGATTTAATTGCCATTGAATTAACTATACTTACTAACCATTTCTTTTATCATTTATCAAACCAAGTTATCATCCATATCACAAACATATAATCAACCATAATATCAACCAAGTTATCATCCATTAAATCATCCAACATATAACAAACTTTTCATATAATTAACTTGAAATATTTTTTAAGAATTAGTAACTTAAAATATGAGTACTCACCTTTAACCAAATCATTTAACTTCCTACCAACATTCATTTAATCCAACACTTCACTAAATCATCTTATCTTCACCAAACCATCACCTAAACAACTCCACCTCACTTTTTAGTGCTCGGCTATCACTTTACTTCCACTTGCTCTCAACCACAAGTCTTTCCCTCTTCTTTGCTCTCAGCCAAACCTACCAACAACACCCGTAGGCTCGGCATCCCCTTGATCCTCCCCCTCCTCCATCATTTCTTCACTTCTTAGATGCTAAACCATGTTTTGGTGATATTCTAAGGTCTTTGGCAAAGTTTGGTGGAGTTTTGACTTTGTATGATATGGTTTTGAAAAGGTTAGTAAGGAAATGGAAGAGAAGAAGCCATTAGAGCTCTAAGGAAGAAGAAGAGAGCTTAGAAAAGGAAGAAGAATGGAAAGTGTGTGGAATTTGTGAAAGAAGTGGTAAGTATTTATTAAAAAAAGTTTGAAATAAAATATTATTATGTAAAATGACCAAAATACTCTTTACTTACTTTTTAAGAAACCTTATTTTTTCAACACTTAACATCACATTTCAAATCATTACTTTATGTCATTTTCACTTAAGTATTAAGTAAAGAATATAATAATTATGTTTGTTTGATTTGATGTTTACTTTTTTGCTTTGAAATGACATGTTTGTCCTTTTGTGCTTACTTTTGGTTAATTACATTCTAGAATTTTCTAAGTATGTTTAGTAAAATTAAACTTGATCAGTGAATTAATTAATACTTATACTATTTGAATATATGTTCCTATATAAGAAAATAAAGGTGCGATAACATTGCGACAACTTTTAATCTACAAAACGTTGATTTTCGACAAAATGTTTTACGTGCACATTTTGACGTTTTAGTTAAACTATTTATTTATGTAAACCAAATTTACAAACAAATTTTTATAATGTTATTTAAAAATATAAACACTTATAAATTAATTAAAATAATTTATTTAACCATTGAAAGTTACTTTTCTGAAATCAACATTTTGTCACTTTTGTCGATATAGGCAAATGTTACTATTTTTGTGTATTTATCTTTCCAAATCCTATCTAATATTGTTTGAATCATATAACCTTACCTATTTTATATTTAGAATCACTTTAAATAGTATATTTTAAAGTGGTCAAATTCTGGGTCATTACAGTAGTTAACCCTAAGAAAATGTCTCAGATTAGAAGACTAGCTGGGACTGGTGTAGGGTCGCGCCCTATACTCATTAGCTATTAGCCCCTAGCTAATTTAGTCCAAAATTATAGTGTGTAGGGCTTTGTCACAAGTAAGACTAAAATTATGTTACACACATAAAGGAATTTAAAAAGAAAAAACAGGTTATTGGTAAGCCCGCAAAACCATTAGGATCAGTTAGACCTGGAGAAGTAAGTAAGGACAGACCGTCCAGAAGTGGAGTACCTAACAGATGTTAGATTTTTATGTCTTCTGGTAGGACCGAGTCAGCCAAGGGTTAGTAGCTAGCTAAACGAAACTACAGTGTATGGACAGATATCTATATGATAAATGATTTGTACATACACATGATATTGCTTTACAGATTTAACCAGTTTTGGTTGTAGGATTATAAATTTGCAAAAGATATGTTTTAAAAAGGATATTAGTAAGGGGAAACCCGTTCCGCTAGGCGGAGTGGTCTCACGTACAATCAGATAACTGAGATGTATAGTATTATTCACACCAGATTTTATGTTTGACTCGAAGTTTATTCTTCCTTAAACTCTTGAGTGCTCAAAATTGATTTAAGGGCACCTCGATAAGGTTTACAGGTTTTAGTAGGTTGGCGAATAAAGATTCCGATGATGAGCAGGTGGCTGATAGATAGCTAATTAGGAGTTGTTGTTATTTTGAATTGATTCCACTATATTGTATATATAGTACTCTAGTCAACCAAAGGGGCATCGTCATATGTCGCTCTTGGCGTATATATGTATTACTATATTTTATCTGAACCTGGGAAAGCGATGGGATTATGTAATTTGAATATGGGACATGTTTTGGAAATTTAATCAGTAAAATGATGATTTTTTTGAAATCTGTGATTTTTTTCATATTCAAGTGCTTCTGATATTATGGATACCATTAACGTAGCCGTATTTAGTCGCCAGAAGTTAATACTATGGATGACTGCAACATCTGTAACATTTAGCTTTGGGCCTCTATATAGGGAATGTTATAACTTGGTATCAGAGCATAGGTTTATGAAAAACTTTAACTAAAAAGATGATTTTTGAAAGCATAATCCTAAGGAATTAGTGATCAGATCGGGGTATGGGATAACACTATAGTAACATACTCGTATTTTCTATATATAAGTAACGCTTTTTCTCTAGTCTCCCATCTCCATTAGGTTATTTTTCTGTACCTCACGAAGATTCGAATGCAGATATGGATTCTCGAAGAGATAATGTTGGTGGAGGAAGAACCACTGTAGATGGAAATGCCATACCTAATATTAGAAGGAAACAAGGTCACGCACAAGCTGGAAATACTTGTGCTGAAGTCCCGCAAGTTGACATGGGAGCCATGTATCAGTTTTTTGTGAAGATGATGCAAGCAGGGGTTGCTGTAGGAGTAGTTGGGGGAGGAGCACAGGAAGCTCCAGTAGTCAACAATTATGCTGCTTTGAGTAGGGACTATGCCAGGTTGGGAGGAAAACCATTTGTTGGGAGTGAAGATGCCATAGAAGTGGGGAACTGGTTGTTGCATTGTGAGAGGATTTTCACAAATTTATGGCTCGGTGATGAGCAGAAAAGAAAGGTCACTTCGAGGCAGCTTCAAGGAGCAGCTTTATACTAGTGGAATAGTGTGATAGCTGGAGTGGATGAAGGAACGATGACATGAGGTGAGTTTAAGAGGAGGTTCGAGGAGAGATTCATGTCTCTGATGGCAAAGTCTGCCTTGCTCTGAAATTTTGCCAAGTTAGAGTAGGGAGAGATGATTGTGTTAGAATATGCTACAAGTTTTGAGGAGTTGGCAAGATATGGTCATGTCACTATGGATACTGTGATTAAGAGAAACCAGAAGTTCATTATGGGGTTGAAACCTGAATTGGCTAGGGCTACATTACCTCATATAAGGGATCCTTGTGATGTTGTAGTAGCGATGGCTCTAAGACACGAGGAAATTATTGCTTCTGTAGAGAAGAATAAGGCGAAGGAGGTCCAGGTAGGGCGGAGTTAGAAAAGGAAGTTCTTTCCTAAGAAGGGAGCCTAGAAGGGTAGATCCATGAAGAAAGGAAAGTCAGAAGTTGTCTGTTTTAAGTGCGACAAGAAAGGGCACTTTGCGAATGAATGTCATTCTGGAGAAACAAAGAAGGTGACCGAGAATAAGAATATCAAATGCTTCAACTATGATCAAATGGATCATTGCAAGAGCCAATGCAAGGAGCCTGCTAAGGATGGAAAGGGCAAAGTATATGCATTGGAGTTAGCTACCTCAAGACCCACGGTAGGGGAAAAAGGGAAAGCAGTGTTGGGAGGTACGCTTTTGATTCTTGGTATGGCAGTTAGTGTTCTGTTTGATACTAGTGCATTGCATTCTTTTATATCTCGTTGTTTGGTAGATAAGCTCAACCTAGAAGCCTAATACCTAGTTACTTCCTTAAGGGTTGCAAATCCGATAGGTGGGTATGCAACGCTTGGGATGAGACATGACCAACTAAAGTTTGACTTGTTAGGTCATACTTTTGTTTTCAGTTTGCATGTGTTTGATATTGTAGGGTTTGAAATTATTTTGGGTATGGATTGGTTAAGTAAGTAAGATGCTAGGATATTTTGCCATGGTGGGAAAATATAGCTTAGACACCCAGAATGTAGGGAGTAGATTGTATATACCATGGAAAACCCTAGCTGTTAGGTGAATACTTTATTGGGTGTTGTGGAGATAGAAGACAAGCTGAATTGAGTTTTTGTGGCTAGAGAATTCGTAGATATTTTTGAACCCGTAGTAGGATTGCCACTGAAACATGCCATTGAGTTTCAGATAGATTTGGTGCATGGAGCAGAACTAGTGAGTAAACCGCCAAGCAGGATGACACCTACCAAAACGAGGGAGCTCAAGGTACAGTTGGTGGATTTGGAAGGCAAGAGTTTTATTAGACCTAGTAGTTCACCTTAGGGAGCAACCGCTGTGTTTGCTAAGAAGCCAGACAGATCGTTAAGGTTATGTATCGATTATTGTAAGTTGAATGAGAAAACGGTAAAGAATCGATATCCATTGCCTAGGATCGACGATTTGTTTGTTCAGTTGAGTGGAGCCAAGATATTTTCGCAGTTGGATTTAGCGACAGGTTTCCATCAGCTTAGAGTGGCAGAGGATAATATTCCTTTGACGGCGTTTAGAACAAGATATGGACCGTACGAATGGCTAGTGATGCCGTTTGGACTGACTAATGCGCCAACTTTCTTTGTAGATTTGATGAACCAAATTTTCCATGAGCACCTAGATAGGTCCGTATTGGTTTTCATAGATAATATTTTGGTGTACTCTAAGGATGAAAGAGAGCATAAAATTCATCTAAGAGTAGTGCTTGAAACGCTGAGGCAGTATCAGCTAAAGGCGAAGTTTTCGAAATGTCAGTTTTAGAAGAAAGAAGTGAAGTTTTTTGGCCATGTAGTTTCAGAGAACGGGTTATCTATGGATCTAGCTAAGATCGAGGCCATGAATAGTTGGAAGATACCAGAAATGGTGACTGAGATAAGAAATTTTCTGTTATTGGCTGGTTACTATCGGAGGTTTATTAAGGATTTTTCATGGATAGAAGCACCATTGACTAAGCTAACTCGAAAGGATGTGAAGTTCTTTTGGACTAATAAGTGTGAGGAGGCATACCAGAAGCTGAAAAACTTATTGACTAATGCACCTATGTTAGTTGTTCCAGAGGGGAATCAGGATTTGGTGGTGTACACGGATGCATGTGGGACTGGGTTAGGAGTGTGTTAATGCAGTGGGGTAGAGTAATTGCCTATGCTTCTCGATAGCTTAGATCGCATGAAGTCAGATACCCAACCCCTGAATTGGAGTTAGCTACGGTGATTTTTGCACTAAAGGTTGGAGGCATTATCTTTTGGGAGAAAGATTTGAGTTGTATATGGATCATAAGTCGTTTAAATATTTGTTCTCTCAGAAGGAGTTGAACATGAGACAGCAAAGGTGGTTAGTGTTCTTAGCCACTTATGATTTCGGTATTGAGTACACACTGGGTAAAGGCAACAAGGTTGCAGATGCGCTTAGCAGGAAACATCAGAATATGGTGTTAGCTATGATAGCTGAGTGGAAAGATTTAGAAGCGTTGGCGACTTGTAGAGTACAGTGGAGAACTAAGAGTAGTTCAAGTACAGAAACTGCTTTGTTATCATGTTTGGAAGTTCGACCGGTTATGATCGAGAAGGTTGCTTCTAAACAGCTAGAGGATCCAGTGTTAGCTAAATGAATCAGAAAGCTGGGAGATGGAACGGAGAGCGATGACTTATGGGATTTTAGTCTTGATCGGAATGGGTGGTTGAGAAAAAAAGGAAGATTATGTGTTCCGAACGTGGGAGACATTAGGAAGGAAGTTTTGGAGGAATGCCATTGTTCGAAGTTCATTATTCATTTGGGAGGACACAAAGATGTATCAGGACATGAAGAGAAGTTTCTTCTGGGAATGTATGTAGAGGGATGTAGGCTTATGGGTGAAGCAGTGTCTGAACTGCCAACGGGTAAAAGCCGAACATTAGAAGCCAAGTGGGTTGTTTCAGCCTTTGGACATTCCAGTGTGGAAGTGGGATTTTATTTCTATGGATTTCATTGACGGGTTGCCAAGGTCTAATAGAGAAAATGAAAGCTAATGGGTCATTGTGGACAGGTTGACCAAGAGTGCCCATTTCATTCCAATTATGTCAACCAAAACGACACCTGTGTTAGCGAAGTTGTTTATGAAGAATGTAATTAGATTGCACGGAATTCCTAGTAGTATAGTGAGTGATAGGGATTCTTTATTCACTAGCGAGTTCTAGAAGAGTCTATAAGATACCTTACGTACCAAGCTCAAGATGAGAACCACTTACCATCCATAGGCTGATGGGCAAACGACGAGAGTTAACAAAGTCTTGGAGGATTTGTTACGAGCCTGTGTGCTAGATTTTGGGGAATCATGGGAAGACCATCTACATCTAGTTGAGTTTTCGTATAACAATAGTTATCTGGCTAGCATAGGGAGGCCATGCAAATCTCCAATTTGTTGGTTAGTGATCGGGGATAGGTTGGTTCTTGGTCCGGATTTGGTTAGGGAAGCCGCAGAAAAGGTTAAGTTAATTCAAGCTAGAATGAAGGAAGCTCGATCTAAGTGGAAGAGTTATGTCGATAAAAGACGGAAAGACTTAGAGTTTTCTGTTGGAGAGCATGTTTTCATTAAGGTGTTGCCGATGAAGGGTGTGATTCGGTTTGGAAAATCAATGAAGTTGGCACCGAGGTTCATTGGACCATCTCCTATTATTGAGAGAATCGGGAAACTCGCATATAGAGTTGAGTTATTGAGCAGTTTGGCAGGAGTCCATGATGTTTTCCATGTTTCTCATCTACGGAAGTGTATTCGAGATTCAGATACCACTATATCCCCGACTGTGTTAGATGACTTAGTCGTAGAGCCGAATTTGACTATAGTTAGAAAGCCAGTTCACATAGTCGCAAGATATGAGAAGAGGCTTAGGAACAAGACAGCCAGATTAGTTAAAGTCCAGTGGGGTGAGGACGAAAAAGACCGTACTTGGGAGATTGAGAATAGGATGAGAGATGCTTATCCTGAATTGTCTGATGGTATGTTTTACCTTTGATTATTTTGATGCATACCTTATCGTAATTTCGAGGACGAAATTCTTTAAGGAGGGGAGTCTGTAACACCCCATATTTTTAGTAACATTATGTAGGATATTTAATTGGATAAATAAAATAATATAATGGAAGTTGATTAATGGATTGATATTTGTGATTAAATAAGTGGTAACCGTGCCATATTAAACAAGTGAACTAAAGAATAAAAAGAGAATAAAAGGTTAGGAAATATGCAAGGACAAAATAGGAACAAGGCATATCCTTATACCCTAAACCCCTTAGGAATTCATTCTACATTTTTATTCTATTTTCACAAACAGAAATAGAGCTAAGGCCGGCCACCATTAGGAAGAGCAAAGAAGAAGAATTCAAGAGGAAGAATCAAATTACTTAATCAAGAACAAATCTCACATCCTTAATCAAAAAGCTAAGGTGAATAATGACTACATCTCAATTTTTAATGATTTTCGGTTTTAGTATGAAATCCGAATTATTGCAAATGTTTTTTCCATGTTTTGGATGATAAAATGTACTTTTATATGCTGTTGATGATTTATGCTAATTCACATAGATTTTGTGATATGTTTTGATATGAAAACCATATTATATGACATCCAATTGCCTTGCGAATTTAGATGTAGATCAGAAATGATATTTTAGAAATGGGTTTCAATTTTCATAATTTTATGAATTTATGTGGATTTTATATGAATTTTCTAGTGAAGAATTTGGGTTTAAAATTAATTATGGCCAAATTATATTGGCTTAGGGTCTGAAATTTATATATGTTACAAAAAATAAAAAATTATTTTTTGGAATTTTTGTAGAATTTTCCGAAGTGTTTTAGTGGATAAATAAAATTATTTAAGGTATAAGACTTATATGTTTTATATATTTATAAAAAGGAGAAGAGGTATTTTGTAATTAACCCAAATTATCATTACTGAAAATCGGCAGTACTTTTAGAAAAGAAAAATTTACAACCAATCATAGTTTGACAAACAAGGCAGGTTAGGTATAAAGAAATAGTTTAAAAAGTCAATTCTACATGCTTTTTCCTATTTCAATGCTTCCGGCACTTGGCTTCCGACTCCTTACTTCCACCCCCGACTCCATCGAAACTAACGCACACGGTATCAGATACCTGGTACGTAGTGAATTGGATATAGGCGGAAGGTATTGGGTCAAAACTAAGGGTTCCGAAGGGGTCGAAGCACTACTTTGCTTTTAAATGGAAATGCACCTGCTTTGCTTTCGACTGAATAGCTTTCGGCTTGGTCTGCTTTCGACTGGGTTAATGACTTTAAAAAGAATGGTTTTAAGAGGTTGCGCCTTTGTTTTTAAGTAACCGCTTTCGACTAGGTCGAAGCCCCTGACCGTCGCTTTTTCCTTTCGACCCAGATTGGTTTCGAAAGGGTTACTTTGTTTTTAAAACCAAGCCGCTTCTCCAATGCTTTCAAAGGGATGGTTTTGACACCGTCACTTCTTTACTTAGGAACGCTTTTGAAAGAGATGCTTTCAACTTAAATGTTTTAATGACCCTTTTTCTCTATAAAAGGTAGAACCCAAATGGTTTCGAAAGTGATGGTTTTAATGGTTTCGAAAGGTGTTTCCACATGCTATAAATTGAACCCAAATGCTTTCGAAACGCTTGATGTTTTGATGCTTTCGAAAGGTTTTGAAAAAAGTTTCAAAGGGGTGGTTCCCTAATTGTTTTGAAAGGTCTAAAGGGAAAGGTTTTCCAATGGTTTCGAAAGGCAAAATTTAAGTGTTTTAAAGAGGATGTCTAAGGTTTTAAAGCTTTCGAAGGAGATGTTTTTAATGCTTTCGAAAGGATAAATATGTATGGTTTCGAAAGGTATGATTTCAAAAGGTATGATTTGGCCTTCGACCTAAGGTTTTACTCATATTGAAACGGGTACTTTCAATTGTTTCGAAAGGGTTGTTTAAAGGTTTTAAATAAAGGTTTCGAATGAGTTGTTTCTGGCAATATAGCCTAAGTGTTTTTAAGTTAAAATAGGGTTTTAACTTATTTTGGAGGGTTGGAAATCCTTAACAATTTCATCAACATTATTTTGGGTAAAGTATATATAACATGGCAAATAGCTTAGAGTAAAGCAACGAGTATATTTTCCTTATATATGTATGATTTAAAGGTTTAAATCATTTTGAAAAGGTTTTCAAGGAAAAATTTAAAAGGGTAGTTAACCCTAAGAAAATGACTCAGATTAGAGGACCAGATGGGAATGGTGTAGGGTCGCGCCCTATACTCATTAGCTATTAGCCCACAGCTAATTTAGTCCAAAATTCCAGTGTGTAGGACTTTGTCACAATTAAGACTAAAAGTATGTTACACACAAAAAGGAATTTAAAAAGGAAAGACAGGTTATTGGTAAGCCCGCAAAACCATTAGGATCAGTTAGAACTGGAGAAGTAAGGACAGACCGTCCATAAGAGGAGTACATAACAGATGTTAGATTTTTATTTTTTTTGGTAGGCCCGAGTCAGCCAAGGGTTAGTAGTTAGCCAAACAAAACTACAATGTATGGACAGATAGTCCATATGATAAATGATTTGTACATACACATGATATTGCTTTACAGATTTAACCAATTTTGGTTACAGGATTATAAATTTTGAAAAGATATGTTTTGAAAAGGATATTAGTGAGGGGAAACCCGTTCCGCTAATCGGTGTGGTCTCACTTAATATCAGATAACCAAGATGATAGTATTATTCACACCAGGCTATATGTCCGACTCAAAGTTTATTCTTCCTCAATCTCGGGTGCTCAAAATTGATTTGAGTAGGCTGAGGGTTGAGATTTACATGTTTTAATAGATTGGCGGATAAAGCTTCTGATGACGGGCATGTGGCTGACGGATAGGTAATTAGGAGTTTCTGTTATTTTGAATTGATTTGGCTGTATTGTATATAGTACTCTGGTCAACTAAGGGGGCTTCGTTTTATGTCACTCTTGGTGTATTTATGTATTAACTATATTTTATCTGAATCTGGGAAAGCAATGGGATTATGTAATTTGAATATGGGACATGTTTTGGAAATGTAATCAGTAAAATGATGGTTTTCTCGAAATCTATGATTTTGTTTCATATTCAAGTGATTTTGATATTATGGATACCATTAACATAGCCGTATTTGGTCGTTGGAAGTTAATACTATGGATGACTGCAGCATCTGTAGTGCTTATCTTTGGGCCTCTAGATAGGAGATGTTACATATATGCACACATGTAGTTATTGAGATTTATAACCAATGTATACATACACATTTTATACTAAAAATATATATGTATATGAGGTCCTTCTTATACATATGGGTGTCATATATATACGTATATGGATATGTACTTATGTATGTGTGTATTAATATATTTGTGTTTGGCTTTGTATTCTTATATATATGTATGTTTGTATGTATGTGTGTGTATGTATATATGTATGTATGTAATATCATATGTACTCTACATACGTACATAAATACATATATGTTTAACACACACACACACATTGTAACGACTCACCTTTTTGGACGGTTTAAATCGACAATAAACCACACATGTCAACTCAAACCATTCAAATTGTTGATGGGTAAGTAAGAAAACAGGAGAAAAGAAAGGAAAAACAAAACATAAAATCTCATAGCGGAATGAAAAAATATAATAATCAAATAAATAGTTCATGAAGCTGTTTACAAATAACATTTGATTACACTTTTACAATACAATCAGAGTTATCCATACAGTAGGAATAAATAAATAATGCAGCGGAACAACGTGATGAAGTGGAATAAATATAATAAATAGTAATAATATATTAAATCTTCATCTTCGTCCTCCATAAAGATAGTCTTCAATGTGCTAAAATACTCAGGCTGACCCGAGCGTAATGAAAAGAAAAAACACTCGAGTTAGAACTAAAAGATCTTATGTAAGTTAAATCAACATAAATAAATATGAGTCTAACGGCTTCAGAGATGTTTTCGGGATTTTACATCTCCTATCCAGTATCTAACGTGCGTGCAATAACTTAAGAGATGCTCGAGATTCCATATCCTAAGGATCCGTCAAACTATCTACATACATAATACAGCACACTATTATAATATGTCTACAGTAAAGTAAAGTATTAAAATAGCGTTAAGACGTTACCCATATCCCCTTAACACATTTTTATAGATGTCGTAGTCAATATAGTACTGTAAACTCCACCAAACCGGTAGGCCATCAGGGAGCACTCCATAGGTACGATACAAACCAAACTCGTAGTGGGCGTGATTAGGATAAATATGACAAGGCGCACGAGGTAATTTCCAGGGTAGGATACTACCATTTTGCAGAACCGGGCTGGTGGTAATGCATAGAAGCTACTACCGCCCACCTCGAGACACACTCTTATAATCAAATCAAAGGGTGGCCATCAAATCACATCACAAAGTAATAGATATGGTTTCGAAGAAGCATGATCGATAGGGGGAGCGACCCCACTTGGCCCAGGTATAGCTCATGTTTTATTCATTTTATTTATGACCCGAAAGTCAAGGCTATCCATCATCGTTCTCTTACTTCATTTCAGTAGCGTTCGCCAAACCATCCTACTTCATTCTGGATTCTCCACCACGTGCACAGTTGTTAAAGTGGTTTTTGGTATTGGCAGAGAGTATGACAATATCCAATCCCGGTCTCTTTAATAACCAAATGCTTATTTCACACTGGTTGGTTCTTTTACATTTCCAAAACCTATTCGTAATTGATATCAAAATATCATATTCAATTCAAAATACCCCTCATTTCAAAACCATCATATTTACTCAAAATATGTCATTTCACTAGAAAATATCATTTCAATTCCAACATTGGTTATAACATCATTTAACCACATTTGCCTCTAAATCAAGGATTTAAATATAAACAATTCAACTTTACATAGTTTGAATTTTTGAAAATAGTTTGGATAGTTATAAATAGTTTAAAATAGTTTTAAAAATAGTTTAAAGTAATTTAAAATAGTTTTAATAGTTTAAAGTAGTTTAAAATAGTTTTAATAGTTTAAATTAGTTTAAATAGTTTAAGGATTTTTTTTAAAACAATTAAAATAGTTTAATATAAAATGGTTTGATTATTGGAAATGGTTTATATAATAAATAGTTTTGAAAATCTAAATAATTTGAATTTTTATATAATAGATTTTAAATAGTTTATATTAAATTAATTTACCTTGAAAATGATATAAAATCAAAATGTTTCTTCCATTTCAACAACTCTGGACCATATCAAGATTTCAAATCAACAAAACTCAATTTTAAATTTTCAAATCAAATGACTCAGTTTCGATTTTATTCCAAATCAATGTGGTTTAAATTTCAATTCGAAATAACTTCAATTCTAAAACATTCATTTTTAACTTCAATTTTGATTCAACAATTCAAATCACTGATTTAAATTCAATTCCATTCTTATTTAAAACCACTTCAATTCATATCATTTTCAAACCCAATTTCAATTTACTTATTTAAACCACTTAAATAAAATTTGACTTCCTTGTAAAATTTTAGATCCAAATCTTCAAAATAATTCAAATTTCCGAATTAAAGTCATATATCGATTTTAACTTTACATTTCCCAATTTAATTCTTAAACAATTTCTTTTTGACCATTTCAATTTCAACTTTCAAAGCTTGAATTAGAAAATAATTAACTTCATATAAATCTATAATTTATTTCCTTTAAAAAAATAAAATTAATCAAAATCCAATTTCAAGATTTTAAACCATTTAATTTAACCAATCCGATGTCCGTATATAATTTTCTACCCTATGATCAAGTGATACAGATATATATCATTTCAACCCACAATAAAATTAAATTTCCGGATATATATCATTTCAACCCGTATCCCGAATCATAATTTTTCAAATCCATAAAATCGCTCGGGTTTATCATTTCAACCCATAACGATTTTCCCTAATCTATAATATCGTTAGGGTATGCATCATTTCAACCCATAGTGATTTTCCTAAAAATAACTAAGGGAACTTGCAGTATAATAACAATATATAAAATAAACATAACATCAAATCATCCAAAATGTCAACAATTAACATCCATCACAATCATCATTCAAATCAACCAATAAATCACAACAATTAACTGGTTATCATTATCAGGTATTTAACTAGCAATTCAATTCCCATATTAATTCAAATGGCAATTAAATTCAATATAAATTCAAATTAAATTTGAATGACAATTTAAATATACCAAACGTCAATCAATAAATTTATAATCACATCATAAATTTAATTTAACCAACATAAGGTGGTTTAGTATTTGTGAGTGGGTTAAGACACTCACATTTGATTTATCATCAATTAATAAATCCAACTAAGGCCCAAAAATTGAACTATCTCAGAATGCAGCCAAACTAGTTCCATAATATCCGAAATTTTGATACGATTGCAATAGAGAAAACCGCATCCAAATCCGAGTTCGTATGAAAAAGGTATGATAGTTAGAAGATTAAAATTTTAAATTTAAATTAAATTAAACAAGGGCAATTTGGTAAATAGTTTACCTCACCAAAACCCTAGCGTGCAATGAACAGAAGCTCGAACCCATTTCGTGACCATAGCTGCCGTCTCCTATCCACTACCGCACGCATATCCATAGCACGTCGCTCTGATCTGAGACCAAAGTCGAGCTCGCCATCATCAACCACCACAACACTAGCTATGCGCGCCATCCATGACGCCCCCATCAGCTCCGCCGCCGCTCATGTCCAAATGCCATTTCTGGCGATTTCCGACCCTCTAGCACGAACCAACCATATGGATCGACTCCCCGAAGCCTCCTCTACGACGTAGCACCATCCGATCGTCGTAAGGATGAAGATCTATCGTTAAACAAGAAGCCATAATATGGACGGCCGAAACTAAATCACCAATTTCTGGCCAAACCATGGTTCGATTGCAAATACGAACTGCAACATTAGATTTCATTCATCGAGAGCTTTCCAACGATATATAATTTTCTATGATTTGAGGAGTTTAAATTTTTCGAATTGATTTTGATTTGAAATTGAATTTGGGAATTAGGGTTTTATATTTTGACGTTTGAGAAGGAGGAACAGATAGAAATAATAGTACATACAGAAATAAGAAAAGGTTGCTAGGGATAGGAAAAATCTATTTATATAGACAAAGATAGATAAGAATGAATGGACAGATCAAATTGGTCGAAACGATTATGCGAAACCGAAAAGCCCGTTTCATTTTCGAAATGAAAGTGGGTCATCCAATATATCGAAATATAAGTTTTCAATATTTTTAAACTCAATGAAACTAGTTTCAAACCCAAATTCCACTGTATGTAGAAGTTATCTTTCAAAATCAGATTATATTCATTTAAATTCCATTAATCAATTTCTACGCGTTTTGAGCTCGCATGGTCAAACGACAAGTCTGATTGCTACGAAACTAGAAATCCTACAATAACTGGTTTCGTCGAAATCCAAGATAGTGGCTGAAATGGCTATTTTCACGTTAATTAAATAAAATAACATTAAATTAATTAAAGCATCTTTAAATTTAGATTTAAAAGTTAACAATTTTCATCATTCTTGATTACATAGAAATTATAATCTCTTAAAATAAATTTTCTCTGTTAATCCAATATTTAAATATTACACTAAATTCAGCGTTCGATTACAAAGGAAAATAAAACCTATTTTATTATAATTTAGATTTCAACAATTCTTATATTTTGATTTACATTCTTATTATTAAATCAACCGAAACCTTATGAATATAATTAACATTTGTTTACATTTTATTACACTAATATTCTACAGTTATCATCTTTACCATATTAATTATAATATTTCAATTTCATTAATTCCATTAATTACCAGTTTAATTTCTTATTTACAATTATAGCCAAATTAACCTTACAATAATTTCAATTGATTGCAATTACATTAAAACAGTTGTAAAAACATTCAAACAATAAAATTAAATTATATTCTAGTTATTTTTCTCATAATAAACCAAAAAAATTAATTTCTCTCAACATTAAAATTCAAAAATATTATTTTATATAATTTTTAATTATCGAAAAATTACGGGTCATTACACACACACATGTGCGTGTGTGTATAAGCAAGGTTCAATGACACCCTTAATTTCAGCATCCTAAATGTCACATAACTTTCACCATTATATTAATCAAATCAATGGATATGAGAGAATTATAAATGTCACATACAAGAGAGTGCAATTTTGTCTTTATTCACTTTTGTTTTTATTCAAATTCATCCAGTGATTTGATTAATCCAATAATGGATGTTGAAGGGCAAATAGGGTGCTTTACATTGGGATGCCATTGAACCTTGCTATATATATCACTATCATTTTGGCCATATATATTTACTAAATTTTAATTTTTAAACTTTAATTTATTTTAATACATATACACATAGTACAAATAATTAGCTTTAAATATGCTACTAGTTTGTTTTATTTAAAACCGTATGCATAAATCAAATTATACTTGAATGATAAAATTAGTTACTAAATATAAACTTGACTTTCCTAATGCAATATCAATTAAAAAAATATCTAATGTATAAGTAAATCTATATACTACCAAAAAGGAAAACTTTCAACTATTATATTAAGAATTAAAACTCAAAGTCTACTTGTTT
This sequence comes from Allium fistulosum, assembly GCA_030737815.1. Lineage (NCBI taxonomy): Eukaryota > Viridiplantae > Streptophyta > Magnoliopsida > Asparagales > Amaryllidaceae > Allium > Allium fistulosum. Next base: position 1,227,579,138 of record CM060905.1, on the reverse strand, counting down.
TCTTTTAATCAAATACATTAATATATATATATATATATATGACTATACATATTACAATTCAAGGTCAATTTTTTCCTTCTAATTCAAAATCAATTAAGATTCAATATATATTTATATATATCAAATATATATGTTAGGTCAGAACCTTTTAATACCTTTATATATAAATATTTCACTATATATATTATACAAATACATAATAATTTTATTTATATATATAAAGCCAAGATTATATAAATTGTTAAATTAAATATAGTGCCGAAAGAAATATACTTAATGAATTATAAAGTGTAAAATAACAATTTTGAATAATATTATATTGAAATATTTATTTAATAAATATTCATAATAGTCGAAAAATAAGAGTGTATATATATGTTATAAAATTTATATATATATATATATAATGTGTTGTCAAAGTGCATCTATTAAGGATAAAAGCATATTTGAAAATTCTCTAATGGCACATGAAGTGATTAGAAATTTCAATGAAAAAGGTGCTAATAAGTTTTTTCTAAACGTTGACCTTCACAAAGCATATGATAAGATAAATAGATTTTTTATATTTCACATGCTTAAATATATGGGGTTTCCAACTAAGTTTACTGATTTGATTAGTGAATGTGTTGCTACCCCTACCTTTTATATCCTAGTGAATAGCACTCCCAGAGGATTTATTAACAGTAATAAAGGGAAAAGGCAAGGAGATCCATTATCTCCTTACCCATTTACAGTTTCTATGGAATTTTTCACCCTCCAAATGGAGTTGGCTAGCCATAATAAACTGATCCGAACAATTCATAGTTTTCAGCCTAAAGTAAGCCATCTCTTATACGCACATGACTTGATCATTTGCATAAAAGCAAGCTGTGAAGCAGCTATTGCTATCAAATGCATGTTTCATAGATTGGAAGAGAAAAAGGGACTAAAATTAAATGATTTTAATGCTAGTTTAATAAATTTTGTAAAAGAAAGAATAAAGTTGGATATGAAGGAAGGAGAGCTGCCAATGAAGTATCTAGGAGTCTCATTACCATCTAATAAAATTAAAAATATAGAATTTGCTGAGCTCATTACAAAAATAAGGGGGAAAATACAAGGATGGAGTTCAAGACTATTATCTTTTGCAGGAAGAATAGAATTGGTGCATACGACATTACATGCAAAGGTTAATTTTTGGCTTCAGACTTTTTAGCTTCCAGATGCATCTATTGAGAAAATAGAAAGGGTATGTGCTGACTTCATCTAGAAATGAGGATTACATAAAATCAAACATGAAGACTTGTGCATGCCAAAGAATGAAGGAGTGGGACTTAGAAGGTTGAAAAATATGAGGGATGTCTACACTTTGAACTAAGGATTGAAAATAATTAACTTAAAGGGTTTCTAGGCTAGATGGATGAGACAGTGGTAAATAAAAATTGACTTTTGGCAAATGGCAATTGAAAATAATGCCTCAACAACTTGGAAGGCTATTATGAAAATAAGAGGAAAAGTAACTGCTTGCTACACTAGAGAGATAGCTCGTGGGAGAGATACAGATCTATGGAAGGGTCCGTTAAATTGAAGGTATGTCTCTAGTAGATTTATTAGAATAGGATACATTTTATGTGTATGGATGTCCATATAAAAAGGATGAGGATGTGATTCAAATAATAAGTGGAACTGTGAAACGATAGCTATTAGAAGTGAACAGAGACAACAAATAGAGTACATGCTAATATATTTAGGGAGAGAAAATGGTATCTCGACATGGAAGCCTACAAAGAGAGATTTCACTACAAAATAAGCTTGGGAAACAATTCGGCATAAAAATTAGGTCAAGAAATGGAGTGATAAAGCCAACAATCCTAATATCGCTCTGACAACATATAAAACCATTATGGAATGGCTGCCAACAAGAGACAGAATGGAAAAATAGAGGATTATAGAGGAGAAAAGCTTTTTTTTGTGTGAAACAGAAGATGAAAAGTCATAAATGTCTATTTTTCGAATGCGAATACTCCAAAAGCACATAAAAAATGCAAAAAAAGTTTAAAATTACAAGATCCAGTTTCTAATCTAAAAGATGAAGTCGATTGCCTAACCGAGATGAGGAAAGGAGTAAATTTGGAAATCAAAGTGCATGGAATTGCCTTGACAGTTGCTTTTTGGAGAATTTGGAAAGAACGAAACAATTTAATATTCTAGAATGGTAAGAAAAGTAAAGAGGAGGTCAGTATGTTGTCTAAATTAGAAATGCATCTTGTTTCAAAAAGGATTCATAGTAAATTCCTTACCAAGGCTTCGTGATCAACATGAGAGTGGTTTGCATCAGCGGACTTGGAGTACAGAGTGGAAGTAATCCAAGATACGACATTTTGGCCATTAGAAAAGTTTGGATGGAAGATAAAGAGTAATAAAGGAGAAGGCAGTTCAAACCTGGAAAGTGAAGAAGTTAGATTTACTGATGTATGTATTATAAAGTTACTTTTGCCTTGCTATGTAATTATGCGGCATGTACATGGGGCGAGCACCTTCTTGGGCTAAATATGCCTAATAAAGAATTTTACTCATTTTCAAAAAAATATCTTAAATGTGTTTATATATAAAAAATTCATACTAAAAAATATCTGTACAAAATTGATACGATAGAGATTAGGGAAATACTCAATTATATCTATAAACAGAAATAACATTTTAATCCTGCTAGTTTGTCATACCCCGATTGAATAGTCCCTTGCTAGAAATTCCCAATTTCGGTAATTAAGTTTTACAAAGCCCTAATTATTCAAATGTTAGTTGCTATATAATTTTATGGTTTGGTAGAGAAGAATTTGGGAGTGCCTTTATGAATGGAATGGATGTTATATTTATAAGAGAGAATGAAGAGATATTCTTCCACAAGAATTTCCGTTTTCTCCTTAGACTTTATCTTATAAAATATTGTAACGAATCGGATTTTCGACCCTAGAAAATCGATATTAATACGCCTATTGTATCACATGCCGAACATTCAAGTGCCGAAAATACCGGTTTGTTAGGGTGAAAGAAAAAGGTAGAAGATAGAAGAAAACTAAATAACACAGAATATCATAATGCAGTGAATAATATATAATACAACAATGATCATTACAAAAAGGAAACATATTTATTCATATAATATCAGAGTACACTAGGCTTATCCTAAATTTGGACAGTTATGGAAACCTACCCTTACATTGACAAACATACAGACTCTATAATATAGTGGAAGAAAAATATATGTGAATACGTCTTGACTATCTAGCTCCTCTTTAACTCAAAAGTATCCAGCTAAATTTGGGAAAACATGCTCGGTCTGACCCGAGCATTACATGGAATAACGCCCGGGTTAGTCTGGTAAATCAGCGTGAGTAAAACTCGATAACAAGTAACAGACAAACTGATTTTTACATTTGAAAACTTTTCAAACAAAAGGTATCTCGTAAGACCATACCGCACATAAAAATGGATGGGTTTTTACCTTACGATAACCAAAACGTTTTATATCAAAATCCAGTGATATTATCATAGTGTCTAGGTTTAAAGTAAATAGATAAAATAGTTGAAATGCTTGCATCTCACATTCCAACATACTAGTCTCTATAATCGAAAAAGTAAGGCACGTATTGGAGAATGGATTCCAACTAATGACTGGGCTACTAGGGTACCACCCGCCACAGTAAACCTCTAGAAAAATGTACCGAGGTCATACCTAATGAACCCTGCCAACACAAAACAGACCTACCCTTGTTGGATATTGCCAAATATATCATAACCCTGGCTGCTTTTCAATATTTAACCAAGCTCTCCCACGTACACAAATTCATTGATGATTGTGTATATATCTAGAAGGTTGATGATATACCATAATGGGTGCGACCCACATAGCCCTGCTGCATATCCCCTGTTTTAGTCATTCCGGGTTGATGAGGCTTTAGGCTACGTTTTACCTTTCTGAATAGCAGTCCCTCTTGGAATGCTAACACTGCCCTCCTAGTAGTAATGCAGTGCCAACATTCATTCATTCAAGTTGTCCAGGATAAGGACAAACCGAAGGCACTACTTCTACCACATCCATTTTGGAATCACCCTTAGGATTAGTAGCAAGGAGCCCTTGTACTTCAATGGCTCCGTCTTCGATCACATGCTTCAAAATGTCTTCATTCCAAAATGCTTGAGTTGGATTGAAGTGGTTTCTGGATAACATATCCGATCCCGGTCACTTCGTAACAACTTTTGATATTTTTTGGTAAACTCAACCCCAGTTCTTTAGGAAATAAACAAACAAATGACAAGAGCGGAGTTCACCTCTTAATCGTTTGTGGATGGATTTCCTTATCATTCGTCCTAGAAGAACAAAATGAGTTTATACGTAAAGTACAACACCTTCGACGGTAATAGTACCAAATAATTCTCGTGTTTCTCCTAGATATTTCCAAAGTTATGTTTTGCCCAGATTTGATAGCTATTTATTTAACTATCAAATAGACAAACATCCAATCATGGTTTAATTTTCATATGGGATCCACTAAGCCTTTATTAATTATCTTTAATTAATTAAACCACTTTATAAAATCTGATCACAAGATCTTTTCAAAACACTATTCCCAAACCCCTTACATTTCCTTTTATACTTGGGAAACATTTATATACTTATCTCAATGTTATAAGTATATTATAACATTTTACTTTTCATGCCTTGAAACAAATCATATACTTTTCTTACCAGTATAAGTATATTTACAAACTTTTCAAAGTTTTCTTGTTTCCAAATCCCATATTAAATAACCAAACATTTCTTGTAAAACATTCCACTTATCCTTTATCAAAAATTCCCTTTTTGAAATCTCATCTCATATTTTAATAAACTTATAACTTTTAGAATAAAGTTATATCCCACTTTTATAAACCCTTAAGTTAATTTATAAACCTCTTTCCAAATCTCTGAAATGATTTATAAACCTTTTTCCCATTTTTAAAACTCTTTATATAAACCTTTATATCTCCTTTATAAAATATCCTTTATAAATATCATTTACAAAACATCATTTGTAAAACACCTTAATAAACCTTTTTGTTAGAAAACCCCTTTCTATAAACAAGTTATCATTTACGAATACCTTTCTAAGAATTATATAACTTGAAGAATCATTTATAAACCCTTAGCCTCAAATTGATTAAAGAATTAAAGTAAATTCAAACCATACTTTATAAATTCCAAATGAGGCTTAGCAGTCCCAAAGATACTAATTTAAGTTACCATTTAGTTTCAATTCAATTCCCAAATCACAAAACAATTATTTACATAAGCTACCATATATGGAAATACAGTTCATATCCAATCAGGGAATAACACATCAATATAACTAATTGGCATATACAAGTCCAAATAACATAATAACAGAATGGTGATTTATCCTGCTAAATAGATGTCCAAACAATTCAATCAATTTAAAGTAGAATGGAGATTTATTCTGCTTAATACATATCCACACAATCAAATCACTTACGCTAAAGCAGAATGGTGTTTTGTTCTACTAACTGATGTCATTTAATTCTTCTAATCATATGGGTTACTTAAGGGTCTGGATAAGAGATCCTTTGATTTGGAATCAATTCACTTTTAAAAAGAAATTTTATTTAAAATACATTCGTTTTAGTTTTAAATCACCTTTGAAAAGATTTAAATAGATTTAATCAGCTTAAACCCCAATTAAATTTTAATTGACCCTTGTTAATCAAGCTTAAGTCATAATTAAATTTTAATTAGGATTAATGAACTTGATTAAGTGCTAATTAACTTACTAATGAAATTATGTTAAGGTTAAACCAAATTGTTTAAAAGTTAAACCCTAATTAATTAAATATTAATTAAATAATCCATTAATTACTTAATAATTAATTAACCATTAATATTAATTAAATAATTATTGATCACTTAATTACTTCTTAACCATATAAAACATTAATTAAAACTTTATTAATTAATTAACAGTCATTAACTTAACGTAAGTGATGATTAACCTTTAATCACCTTCTTAATTACCAATTAAGTGCTAATTACCTTTTAATTAACTAATTAATTATATTACAACTTAATTACTTTTTAATATTACTAATTAAGTTTGAAAAACTTTGTAAATTAATTTCAAAATAAAAAAAAATTGAAACAGAAATTCAAACCTTTGCCGAACTGCACCTATAGCGACTGTCGCTATGAGTGCAGTTTGCTTTAACCCACCTTTAAGCGAAGCGACTTTACTAAAACCATACTATTTCATGATTGAAACATGCCTTAGTAAATTTTCACACTTTAATACCAATTACGCATACTTAACCAAAATCTAAACTTTAAACTCCTGAAACGAGTTTGATTTCAAATCCGACGTCAAATTCGTCGCAACTACATACAAAGTTTCAACTTTTTTTTCAACCCATCATAACTATAGTCAAGTTCATCATCAACCCTTTATATTCAAACATCATATTCATACAACAAATTATATACATATACCAATATATACAGTTACTAACTTTGCAGTAACACATCCATTCGAGTGCTAACACTAACCCATACATTAACACTTATCATCAAATTTCAAACATGCCAAGATCCAACATATATATAACATACATATAGCTAAGGATCAACACAACATATAAAGGAAAGTTCTTTCCAAATGGTTAGGAATTCACTCACCAAAAGCTATCCAAACTCTCGCTAAATTAGAGTATGACATAGCACTTCCATTCCTAAGCAACAAGATAGAGGCTTGAACCCTAAATGCACTAGGTAGGCTCGGCCTTGAATGGAAAGGGACGCGAGACTTGTTTTGGTAAGGTGGAACGACTTCGGATAAACATCAAATTATCAATAATAAACCCGAAAATAGGTCATTTTGCAGCTCATTTTTGAGCTACCTACACACAGAATTTCAAAAAGCACCAAAATAGAAAGTTATTGAAATTTCTTTTCTTTATCATTTCAATAAAAGAATTACTCATTTTTGATTAGTTCTGAAGAAGTTATGATCAAAATAAGAAGGGTAATTTTAAGAATCGAAATTCTGGGTGAAAAATTGCTTTGTATATATTGGGTAATTTGACATAGCTATGTTAAAAATTTGAAAAAGTGATCAACTAGAATGTTGTAGCCAATAAAATTTCACATGGTTTCAAAAAAAACTCCATTTGAGTTGGAATGGAGGAAGAAAATGTTAGTGGAAAGAGGAGGAAAAATGGAGAAACATATGGGCTATTTATAAGCAAGATGTCACACCTAATCACTTTGTCAAGTCACATCATCTCTTCTCTTCCTCTCTCATGTCCAATCCCTCCCCTCTCTAGTTATATCACTTATTTAATGATGGATTATGATGAAAATATCAAGTGATATGACAAGATATATATATATATAAGTTTATTATTTTTAAACCCATGAGTTGTCACATCACTTCTTAAACATAATTAACATAAGATAATTTATTTCTAAGTATATTATTATTTAGTTAATTAACTCATATATATATATACATATAGTGCATAAAGACGAACAACGTTCCTGACAACTTTCCGGTGTCGAAAGGTCGAAATTTCGGAAAACGTTCTTCGATTACATTTTCTGTTTTTCTACGAACTATTTAATTTGGTAAGAAAATTTTGAAAATGATTTTACCATCATTATTAATTAATTAAAATGAGTTTATTTTCATTATAACCTATATATTTAATATTTAAATTCAATTAAATATTCACTAATCAAAGTAGTGAAATTTTGGGTTGTTACATTCTTCCCCCCTTAAAAGAATTTTGTCCCCGAAATTACACCTCGACCTATCCCAGAAAACACTTAACACTATACATCAGCTCTTATGATGTACATAGATCATTCATATGCAAAATATGATTCTATCTCAACTCGAACACATAACTTTCCTTCCGAACTAGTATCGCTCACTCGATTCTCTAGTGCGGACTCCGACCAGACTCCTTGATTTGGAACCTCTATTCTCCTTACATAGTTCTAACTATGATAGAAAATTTGGTCCCACACCAAGAACCCTCATCAAGTGCTCGCTGTCAAAAATCGAGCAATAGATCCTTATTCGGAAAGGTGCAAACACCTAAAGTCATGTACTCGAATCTTGGATCAAAACTATATGAAAAGAAGAAATGATCTACGTCCACCCTACACACTTACTAATTAGTTCTCCATAACACCAATTCAATTTCCACTAAATCATTTATGAAAACATTTCATAAACTACACTGGTTCAACTTGGATGCTATTCCACTACATTCTACGATCATATATCTCTATCTGATTCCATTATTCCATTTCGAATTTATCTCTCAAAGAAAACTCAAGATCCAAATACCCGACTTTTATTCATAACTTTTTCAAATAAAACTCTATATTTCAATCATAGAAATATATATCTATAGCCCGAGTAACTCCAAAATGATACTAAGGAACTGGGTACTACCAAACAGTATCCTACATTCCCTTACCAAGAAAGGTAATACTCAATAGAAGTGTTTACCATCTGAACACATTCCTTCCCCAATTTTAAGTTATTTTCGAGCCACTCAAACTAATTAACTTAAAAATATTCCTTTTATTTCAAAATCTCATTTTTGGAACAATACTTTTACATTTTCCAACAAAACATCTATTTCCAACTTACTTTGGGTTCATTCAGGTTAATCTTGTTTCGACTGTACAATGATAAAGAGAATAATTTACTAAGTGCACTACAACGTTCAGCTAGGCAAACATCTGATCATCACTTAGAAGATTATTCTGATCATCACAAAACAATCAAGACTTGTTCCCCGTACCAATCCAAAGATAACACTTCTTACTTACATTTTTATCCCCAAAATTTATATTTAAACCAAATTGGTTTCAAATATTATCATTATTATTTTCCCAAAATCTTGAAAATCAATTTTCCATAAGCACCGAGATTTAGGTTCTCAAGTTTTCAACCTAAATTCTTCCAACTTAAATGATACAATTTTATAAACCCATTTTATAAATCACTTCTATTAAACCATTTTAAATATTTATCCCAAAATATTCTAAATTTTAAGTCAAATTCTACCTCAACATTAACATCAAATGCCTATAGTCAAACTGTGAAACTTAATTCATAAGGTATTCGTTGCCATATTTTTCCCAATCCTTATCTACCCAACCCATATCTTAAAAAGGGAACATACTAACAATAGTCAATGCTTAACTAAACGAGCATGACTAAACAAACCCTAAATTATAATAACATATTATTATCTCCTAACACCCTAACCAACTATACTATACTATTTGTGAAAATCTTTCTTTTTTGTATATAAAATATATTCTAGGAAAATTTATTTCATTTGCCCAATTTCAAAATAATACTATGTCAATTGAACTTATTCTAGTGTTTAGGAAATCACTATCAATAAATGTTAGCCAGACGCATCGACCAGAATTCTTAAGCCACTTAACAGCTCAAACAACACAATATAAAACATTTTTATAACATTAACAAATATGCTCTCTTATATAATATACGCTCAAACTCATTTTAGAGTCTCACTTACCCTATCTCTATTGAGTTAACCAACCAAAGTCAAGGTTCTTGCTTAACCTTCAGCTCTCGTACCACGTTGTAACAAACCAGATTTTCAACCCTTGAAAATCGACACTAATACGCCCATTGTATCACATGCCGAACATTCAAGTGCCAGAAATACTGATTTGTTAGGGTGAAAGAAGAAGGTAGAAGATAGAAGAAACCTAAATAACATAGAATCTCACAACGCAGCGAATAATATATAATACAACAATGATCTTTATAAAAAGAAAACATCTTTATTCATATAATATCAGAGTACACTAGGCTTATCCTAAATTTGGACAGTTATAGAAACCTATCCTTACATTGACAAACTTACAGACTCTATAATATAGTGGAAGAAAAATTTATGTGAATACGTCTTGACCATCCAGCTCCTCTTCAACTCCAAAGTATCCAGCTAAACCTACGAAAACATCCTCGGTTTGACCCGAGCATTACATGGAATAACGCCCGGGTTAGTCTGGTAAATCTGCGTGAGTAAAGCTCGATAAGAAGTAACAGACAAACTGGTTTTTACATTTGAAAGCTTTTCAAATAGAAGGTATCTCGTAAGACCATACCGCACATAAAAACAGATGGGTTTTTACGTTATGATAACCAAAACATTTTATATCAAAATCCAGTGATATTATCATAGTGTCTAGGTTTAAAGTAAATAGATAAAATAGTTGAAATGCTTGCATCTCACATTCCAACATACTAGGCTCTACAATTGAAAAAGTAAGGCACGTATTGGAGAATGGATTCCAACTAATGACTGGGCTACTAGGGTACCACCCGCCACAGTAAACCTCTAGAAAAATGTACCGAGGTCATACCTAATGAACCCTGCCAACACAAAACCGGCCTACCCCTTGTTGGATATTGCCAAATATATCATTACCCTGGTTGCTTTGCAATATTTAACCAAGCTCTCCCACGTACACAAATTGATTGATGATTGTGTATATATCTAGAAGGTTGATGATATACCCTAATGGGTGCAACCCACATAGCCCTGCTGCATATTCCCTGTTTTTGTCATTCCTGGTTGATGAGGTTTAAGGCTACGTTTTACCTTTCTGAATAGCAGCCCCTCTTGGAATGCTAACACTTCCCTCCTGGTAGTAATGCAGTGCCGACATTCATCCATACAAGTTGTCTAGGATAAGGACAAACCGAAGGCACTACTTCTACTACATCCATTTTGGAATCACCCTCACCCTTAGCCACAAATTGATTAAAGAATTAAAGTAAATTCAAACCATACTTTATAAATTCTAAATGAGGCTTAGCATTCCCAATGATACTAATTTAAGTTACCATTTAATTTCAATTCGATTCCCAAATCACATAACAATTATTTACATAAGCTACCATATATGTAAATATAGTTCATATCCAATCAGAGAATAACACGTCAATATAACTAATTGGCATATACAATTCCAAATAACATAATAATAGGATGGTGATTGTAACAACCCGCATATTTTACAATTATATATTTAAATATAACATCGATAGTTGAATTAAAGTCCAAAATGTGACTTTTTGTAAACAGTCGAATCCGGACTCGAGACCTCTTTCATTGAGTTAAAATCGACATTTACAACTTGTTTAAGTATAAAAATTGTTGTGTTTGGAGTTGATTAGGATTTTGGTATTTTCATTTGGGCTTTGGGTTGTGTTCTAGCCCATTAACCCAACAAGATAACCCAAACCCTTCTACTAAATACCCTAACTCCTCTCCTCTTCATTCATTCCATTCTCTATTTCCTAATACTCTCAAGCTAAAGGAAAAATGGTGGAAAGAGGAAATTAAAATTCATAAGCCCTAGATTCTTAGGAAATTACAATTCAAGTTATAAATCAAAGAGAAGATTAGGTAAGCATCCTCTTCATCTTCTCCATCTCAATTCCTCTTCAATTCTTGATTTTTCCTATAACCTAACTTAGGAAACTCTTTGCATGTAATAATAGATTGAAGATCTTTGAGGTGTAGTAGAAGAGGAATCAATCTTAGCTTGTTTTAGAGCTTATCTTTTCTATTTTTAGGTTAAAGGTGAGTTCTTGAACTCACAGACGTCGTGGCTGTTAAATTCTGAAATTCGGTTTATTTTTATGTGGATTTCCGATATATCGATTTTGATTATCCAAATAGTTATTGTCATTCAATATCAACTTTGATGATCTCTTTTCTGGATTTTTGGCGTTTCCATTCGATGGATTTGATATCAATTTCCATGGTTTTAATTCACGTCATTGAAATGTGGATTTTTGTGATAGATTGTTTTTACAATCGTTTCTTTGATTTGTCACCTTTAAATACAATGATTTTATACTAGTAGTAAATACTAAAACTCTTTCACAAAAATGATTCCAACTCTACTTTTAATAAAAAGCTCGATTTTAAAACTGTTTTCCGATATACTAGTATATACAAACCTTTACCTCATTCGTATGAGAAATCCAATTAAATGTTTGTTAACTCCTTGTTTTCTAGCGACCTAAAACTCTGCAACCAAAAACACTCACGACCTAAAAGTTGCGACCTAAGGAACTTCACGACCTAAGGTGTTAAGAAACCTAACGACCTAAGGAAGTTAACGACCTAAGGAAGTCATGACCTAAAGGACTTCACGACCTAAAGGACTTCACGATCTAAAGGAAGTTGCAACCTAAGAAACTTCACGAGCTAACGGCCTAAAAGTTGTCTACGACCTAACTACTGAAGGGACTGCACGACCTAAGAACTTCGCGACCTGGCATGCCTAACGACCTAAAAGGTATCTACGACCTAACTTGTCCAACGACCTAAGAGTGCTAGCGACTTATGAAGTATCACAACCTAACTTCTCACGACCTAGCAACCGAACTAGTTCAGAAGGCAGTGCAACTCACGACCTATCTTAGGTCGCTCACGACCTAACTCCGTTGCCTAGTTTATACAAACCGACATAATTCCCTATGCCGCTTTCCTATAGGTCGCTTGCGACCTACCAGCCCACTAGGTCGCCAACGACCTAGTACCCTCCTTAACCCGTTCACGACCTACTACTTGCCACCTTATTCAGAGAAGACCGAGAGCAACTACATCAGGCTACACTTCCTAAGCCGCGAATGGACCACGACCTATCTTTCGTCGCTCGCGACCTACGACCTAACTTAGGTCGTATGCGACCTAAGACTTGGGGGGTTAAATTTCGCACTGAATCACTCCTATAAATAAAGCCCCAACTCCAACTAGCAAAGGACTTTTTGGCCAATCATTTTCTGAAGCGTCATTACTCTACCGAACTCTCAACTCATCCAAGACTCGAAGAACTCCAAACATCGAATATACTACAACAAGCTCTGAACGAGATTCTACACATCCGACATGGATTCGACAAATCTCATCATCAGAGTTTGAGTTACTAATCTGAAGTGTTTGAGTGATCGAAGTGAATTGTATTCAAAGTGTATTGTATCAAATTGTAACCAGATCAGCAATAAAAGACTATAAAGTGGACGTAGGCTCAATTACGGGCCGAACCACTATAAATCTGTTGTTCCTTTACCGTTTTTCTGCTATTTTCAGCTTATATTCTGTTCCCGTACCAACGGGTGGTGCTTTCACATTGTTATTACACACACCGGGTGTTAGCGTTCCATTTTCAGCGTTAACATTTTGGTGCTTTCACTGAGAACCCAACTCAGGAATATTGTTATCATTGCTTCAAAAAAAAAGTTTGTTGAAAGAGTCTCTCTAAAGACCAGAAGTTTATCTGAAATCATGGCTCCTGGAAGAAAGGGTAGATCTACCAGATCCGGAAATGCTCATGAGGGAACCTCCGCTTCCCCAACAGCAAATCAAGCAACTCCTATCGTTGGAGTAACAAGGGCTGAATTAGACGACGCAGTGTCGGGATTATATCAGCAAATTGAAGCTCAAAACGCTTTAATGATGGACAGATTAAACGCTCTACTTGGGGCAAGTCAACGGCCAGAAAACAATGAAACAGTCTTCACTGAAGATGCTCAAAATTTCCAGGAGAAAGATATTCCTCAAAGAGCAGCTGGCACCGCCGAGATGCAACCTTTCCAAGCTGAAGGTCCAAGGCCGCAGCCAACTTTTCGCGAGCATTTGCCCAGGCAAACTTCTGAAAGAATGGCTGATGTCTGCCCAGCAATGACTCTGAACAATGAAGAATTTCTATCAGGAATGGTTCACCGAATCATGAAAGAGAGCATGCTGAGGGAAGAAAATGAGAGTGATTGGGGATTTGCACCAAGCCGAACTCCATTTACCGAAAGGATCCTAAAAGCAGAGTTTCCAAGAAAATTTGTACCTCCTACTATCCTGGCTTATCGAGGGACAAGCGACCCTAATCATTTCCTATACAAGTACGATTGTCATATGACCGGTGCAAGGGCATCAGATGAGATAAAATGCCGATACTTTCCAGTGTACTTGGAAGGAGTGGCCCTACTTTGGTTCACAAAGCTACCAGTTCGGTCCATAGATCAATTCTCTGATTTAACTCGAAAATTCCAGGATCAGTTCAGGTTGTATGCTTCAAGAGCTAAGGATATGATGTCACTATCTAATCTTGAACAAGTTCCCAGAGAATCTATTAAATCTTTCTTGAACCGTTTCAATATAGCCCTAACCGAAGTGGATAATGCAGAACCCCGTATGATCCTGACTTACCTGGTGCGAGCCATCAACCAATCAAGTGAATTCGGAAGATGGTTAAAAATGAAGGAGCCAAACTCACTTGAGAAATTCTATAAAAAGGCCGACGAATTCATGCGTCTAGAAAGCCTTCATATGCCAGCAAAAGCAGTTGTTGCCGAAGTCAAGAATAACGATGTTGCCTCTAACATAAGAGAATCGGGAAACCAGAAAAGGGAAAATGACGGAGAAAAGAAGCAGGGAAATGAGAAGAAACCTCGCCGCTTTAATTCTTCAGACTTCACTCCCTTGACTGACACACCAGGAAATATCTTTTTTGCGACAAAAGATGTTGTCAAGTATCCTAAACCACCTGAGATGGGGAGAGGTGCAGTGCGTAATGGAAAATTCTATCGATTCCACAATCAACCTGGCCATGATACTGACCAGTGTCGCCAATTAAAGAATGTGATTGAAGAGTTGCTGAAACAGGGTAAACTGCAGCAATATGTGAAGAACAATAGAGTCGACCCAACCTCATCCACTCAGGGGCAACAACATCCTGTCCATCGATCTGGCTCTGACAACAACACTGTAGTGCAAGATTCCGAAAAGCTTGTCATTAATGTTGTCACAGGGGGTCCTTACCCAGCAGGCAGGGATTGGGACGACAGCTAACTACCCACAAGACTGCAGCTGGGGCATCTTCCAATCTCTCTGACATATGAATCCAAAAACTACAAGTCAAATGGAAATTCAATCCGGAGATTCAGAAACAACAATCGCTTGCATCCAATTTTTACTTAACATCTTTGCTTAAATTTGTAAAAATGATGTCAGATGTATAACTCTCGTATTGTAAACCACTGAGAAATCAGTGTGAATCAATAATAAAGAATATAAAATCTTGTGTTCTCTAATATATAATGCCTGTTTCATTTCGATATGCAAATATCTTAAATATATTGCTGAAATGTCGATTTAATATTTCAGGCTACCAAAGCAAAGCTTACTTATTCAACACATCACAAGACTCGGCGATTACCATAAATCACTCAACAACAAAGTACATTTCTCTGGCAGAAAGCAAGCAATTTGCAAAAGAATGGGGCATGTACTTGAAGTGATAACAAGGAGTCACTAAGGAGCAGATGGTGAAAGAACACAAGTAACAATTGCTACTCTTCGGAGTCCAAACAGAAAGACCTCTACGGAGGCACAAGCCCTCTTCGGAGGCACGCCAAAAAATGGAAAGTTCTCTTCTCAACAAAGAGATTGGTGGAACCAGAAGGCGCAGGATCTTTGTTAACTAGTTGCCACCGTTTGTGCAAACGAACGTCCAATTAAGTAACTTACGTCCGCCCCATGGATCCATTTAACTGTGAGAAAGTAACTTCCAGGCAATCAAATAAAGACTTCTCCGGAAGCACAAGACTTCTCCGGAAGCACAAGACTTCTCCGGAAGCACAAAACCTCTCCGGAGGCACAAGGCTAATCTTCGGAGTCCGTGCTACTCCACAGATTCCCAAATGCTAATCTTCGGAGTCCGTGCTACTCCACAGATTCCCAAATGCTAATCTTCGGAGTCCGTGCTACTCCACAGATTCAAAAATGCTAATCTTCGGAGTCCATGCTACTCCACAGATTCAAAAATGCTAATCTTCGGAGTCCATGCTACTCCACAGATTCAAAAATACTAAACTTCGGAGTCCATGCTACTCCACAGATTCTAAAATGCTAATCTTCGGAGTCCATGCTACTCCACAGATTCCACAACGCTACTCCTCAGAAATGCCAAAAAGCCCTCCTCAGAGGCACACTTCAACTCTCAAGGAAAACCTACTTGTTCATCTTGAAAAATTCATCCCCAGAAATTGAAGTGCTAAGTAAAATCCTCTTTAGAGTCCCTCTTTACCGCATGGGAGAATTCACTTCTCAAAAGCATGAAGTGACCATCTCCGAAAGTTGAAGCATGAAAATTTCTCCAAAAAACAAGACACGCTCCATTTAAGTAGAATAATTGTTTCCTCAAAGACGGAATAGTTATTCTCCAAAAATAAGAGTACAACTCTCGCCAAAGCAAAAAGATATCGCAATGCACTTGTGGTATAGAGGCAATATCATACAATACAACTACAACAATAAAAGTAGTATTCAAGCAACATACCACAAGCACATTGCAATATCACGCGGAAAAGATGTGGAATAAATGCATTCTCAAACACAGACAAAAAGTTTGTACAAATAAAAAGAACCGCTTATTCTACACTAAATGAGAAATAGATGCATTCTTACATATACAAGAATTTGTGCAAGTAAAAGAATTATTTTATTCAATACTGTGAAAATTCTTTATATATGCAGATCTCAAAAAAAAAGCAGGGACCGATACTCGCACAATCTCCGGTCAATACAAGCAAAAAGAAAAACGGAGAAAATAAAATCAAGCTCATTTCTCCTTCTTCCCACCTTTGGAGCTTTTACCCGGCCTAATGATTAGTTTCTGAGGCCGCTGTGAACGGGTCGGGGAGGAAGGAGAAAGAGGGGCAGTTGGATCTTCTTCAACATTTTCTTCATCAGCCAAAGTGCTCTTCTTCTTCTTTATTGCGCGTTTCCCTTTCCTCTTGGAAGAAGACTCACTTCCCGGAGTAGTAAGCAGCGTGGAAAGTTTCGCGTCATCGTCAAGAGACTGCTCCGGAGTCTTCTCACTGTCCTCAAGATCTTCCGCCTTTCGCTCTTGCGAAACAACCGGATCGTCCAAGTCTTTGAGAGCTTCTATTTTCTCTTCTTGCGATCCAGGTTGAGAAGCGGAAAGAGGAGTAACTTGAGAAGAAGGAGGAACGGCAGCCGAAGAAGTAGAAGTTTGCGCAGCTTTCGGTACTTCCGCTACAGAAGAAAAGAAGTTAAAATCATTATTCTCCAGAAAAAGAGAAGATATTGGTTCATCAAAGCTTAAGTAATAAGTAAGAAGTTCATCAAGCTCGGTCAAATCGAATAATTGATTCACTGGATCCGGGTCAACGCCAAAGTTACCTGGAGAAGTTGGCTTTGCAAGATCAATCTCGAATTTCTCAGCCTCAATATCTTGCAGGGCCTCGTCCTCGATGGGAGTGGTCACAATTTCTTTGTCAACTTTAGCAGGAGGCGAAGAGTGAGAACTGGAGCCAATAGGATCGGCATCAGCTGAAACCGAAGTACGAACAGGGGCAGTAAGAAGTACTTCTTTTTCAGAACGCTTCTCTCCTGCCGCTTCGGCTCGTGCTCGGGCAAGTTGCTCCTTTCCCTTAACAAGTGCAGCACAGGCATCTTCATCTAAATAAGTTGCTTCAAGATCTGCTTCGGCATAACCAGCACCACTAAACATGTCGATTATCGCCTCCCATACTTCAGCTAAGGTGACTTCATAATCCGGCCCCAGAAATGAGAGGCTTCCGTGCCCCAAAAAGCTATGGATATAGAAGTCAAATAGAGTAGAGCTGACTTTCTCCTTCGTTGCCTCGTGCGACTGCTCAGCCGCTTCTTTTTCAGTGATGGCTGCAACTTGACCGGCAACGGCCTCATCGCGCTCTTTTTCAGCTTTTGACAGTTGAGCTCGCAACCGCGTAATTTCCAAGTCCTGGGTACTCGCCTTCTCTCGTAGCTGGGCAATGTCGGTGCGATAGATTTCTGTTATCCTCTTTTCAGATTCAAGTTGAGCCTCAGCATTCCGTTGGGCAGCATGAGCATCGCGAACTTGTTTTTGAAGGACTTCTTCCTTTTAGTGTAGGAGGAAGAAGAAGTAGCAAGCTCATCTTTGAGTTTCTTAACTTCAGACTCAAGTCTTGAATTATCATCAACAATGCTCGTCATCTCCGCATCGTGTTGCTTGAGAATCTTCTTCCACTCTGAATGATCGTTCTCCATAGTTAACATAGCCTCAAGATTCATATGGTTAACTCTTTGAAGCTCATCAACCAGTTTCTGCCATTCGGATATCCTATCAATATCAAGCTTAACAGCATCGAGATTCTTCAGCATGGCCTGCTTATCGATGGGAACCAAGTCCAAGTCCAAGCGAACTCCTTTTAGACCCCAGTTTGGGAATCGACTTTGAAGTTTAGGCGGAGCATCCTTGACTTGATACTGAGGCCTATTTATGATTGTCTGAATGTCGGATCTTTTTAGAGCAGGAGAACCAGATGAGATGTCAAGAGGGTCGGGAACATCAGTCTTTTCCGAAATTGCAGACGCGTCCTTTTCACTAAGTCTGGTCCGTTTACTGGAACCCTCAGAAAATTTGCTCTTCCTCTGTCATCGTACGACTTTCTTTTATGGGAAGCGCTATCTCGTTGAGAAGAGTCATGACGTTCTTCCCTCCTCCTTTGCTGCTCCTCATAAGTTTGTCGTTCATGAGCTTTTCTGGCAGCTCTTTCTTTGTCTGTTTCCCTTGGAGCAGGGAGATAACGCCTAAAATCATAAGTATCGCAGCCTCCATGACGTTGGAATTTGTCGTAGTACGATCCTCTCCGCCCCATCGAAGAATCTGAAAAAGAAAAAGAGACAAGTGTTAAAGATCTTGAAAGCAGATAGGCCAAGTGCATTTAATTGTAAAAAATCCTAAGCGTGTGTGATGTGCAAACTACGCGCGTCAAACTACAAACCACTCTTTGGTGTAGGAATGACAATGGCTTGTGTTGAAGGTGTTGTAATTTGTTGCAAAGAAGAAGTCGCTTCAACAACAGGAGAGATCGCTTTTGAAATATCATCTTTAAAAAGTTCCTGAGAAGTTATCATTATATCGCTCAAATCATCAAAAGTATCATCGTCGTGATGCCCAGCAGAACTCTCTTTTTCGACTTCCACGTCAGCCGTCTTTTCAAAAATATGAGGATTTTCCTCCTCTTCAATAACTGGAGAAAGTGTTAACTTGCTGGATGACCCCGCAACATTAATGGAAGCGGAACACTTCACCAGTAAAGTCTCACTGGTGGGTTCTTTCGGTGAAGGTTCTTCGGCAAGGGCTGGGGCATCTAGCGTCTTTCCCGGGGAATCAGGAACTTCATGAGGCTGGATGGAACGAGAAGAATGTAGAAGTTCGAACTGGTGCAAAAGTTCATCTTTCAACAAGAATTTGGCGCTCCTCTCTTCCATAGCCACAGCATTTAAAGTTTCAAAAATTGACTTGAGGCTGGGATTTCTAAGCGGGGGAGGAAGTGCTGAAAAAAGAAAAGGATGAGGATAAGCATTTGATAAAATCGGATTTCGAAAAGCTCATGAGATGAATAGAGAAAGGCAATCTTACTTCCGACTCTCTAGACAGAGTAGAATCCTGGAGGACATCGGACAAAAAAGTATTGACTTAAGAACCCGTGTGCACTGTCGGGCAATTCTAGAATTAATTTGCGGTTTTTCGCACCTCTTACAAGCATAATTGAAGGGTGGTCTTTGTTCTTCGCAAAGGTGCACAAATAGCAAATCTCATCAAAGCTTGGAAGACGGTTGAGCGTCCTCCTAAACAGAACGCACAACCCCATCAAGACGGCATAACCGTTGGGATGCAGCTAGAAAGGCAAGATAGCTAATCGAAGAAAAAGCTCTCGAAGAAAATTGTTGAAGGGTGGGATAGCTCCACTCAAGCACATCTGGCGATTCACTGCGACAAAACCGAGAGGTGGCCTGTCAGCTGTGTCACTTGCTCCAGGGAATATAGCATCTGATTCGGCAATACCGAATTGGGTACACAGTTGTCTAAAAACTTTGTGGCTCAGAGTGGTCGGAGTTCTCTCCGGAGGATCGATCAGTGGGTTAACAATCGGGAAAGCTTCTCCGGTTGGTCCAGAATCTTCATGTTGAGATGTCATTCTACACAATCAACTGTATATTTAAATAGAAGGTGCACGTTTCCTAAAAAGTGTGAAGTGTTGTGCAGAACTAAAACGATAACAAGCAAGTATAACTGAAATTGAGATAGTTGACATTTGTCGATTATAAAGTTTCGAGGCTTGTCATTTTAAGTTCAAATACAATGTTGTGTTGATGCAAACAAATCAGCTTAGGTTGATTATTTCAGCTTTGCTTCAATACTTCATTTGAATTTGTCATTTCACAGCATTTCATTCACAGAATTCATTTAAGTTAATTATTAGTTATGAACTAATCTGTCATGCGATGTGAGCAGTCAATGGCAGTATATTTGTCCCGTTTTTCTGCAAATGTTGTTTTTAAACAGGTTATTAATATTAAAGTCAAAACAATTTGCAAAGGAGTACAACTCAGTTCAAATTCAAAGCTCAGTCAAGTTCTGCCCAAAACTTCACAAGTCCTAGGTCGTTCAGCGACCTATCATAGGTCGAGACATTTTTTAGGTCGTTCCGTGCAAATTAAAACGTTGTTCAGGGCAGTGCAGAATTTGTTCAAGTCCTAGGTCGTTTAGCGACCCATCATAAGTCGAGGCATCTTTAGGTCGCACTGGGCAAATCGAAGAATTCAAGGCTATGCAAATTTCCTTAAGTCCAAATGGTTCATGTCCTAGGTCGCTCACGACCTAGTGTAGGCCGGAAACCACTTAGGTCGCAAAGAGTTGTTCGGCTTTACTTAGTTTGGTCAAGTTTCTTAGGTCGTAAGATTTAAATTGCGCAATTCCCAACACGACCTAACTCTTAGGTCGTCCAGATCTCATAGGTCGCTGACTTCCTCTCCACGCAATCCCATACCAGACCCGACAACCCGTTATCGCAAGTACAACGAAAATCCATCATCCTCTTCATAAAATTCGTCATCTTTTCATTCCACCAAATCATTCGAAAAACCGATTCAACACATCTCCGATCTATCATAGATCCATTCCCCTACTGTACGCTCATGAATCACAACAACAACAATAACCAATGATGATCAGAAATTGATCACAACGCAACCCAAAGTGCAGCATGGCGTACAACATTGGCCCGGAGATTAGAGTTCATGGTTCGATGGTGATCAGGGAATGGATAGAAATCGAAGATACTTACGTAATCTGATAGCGAGGATGGATCGTTAAATGATTAACTCGAATTCGCCTTTTGAAATCACAAATTTCTGATAATGGCAAGGCGGGAAATTGAAACAATTAAGTGGAGAAGAAGCAGCGACCTAATGAATTTATATGAGACTGAGAGAGGAAGGCGAAAAGGCACACGAGTTAGCACGATTTTTTGGTCGCTCACGACTTAGCAAAGTTAAATCGAAGCACATGACCTACGACCTAGGCGTGTACTTCGAGGGGCAAATGTTAACTCCTTGTTTTCTGGCGACCTAAAACTCTGCAACCAAAAACACTCACGACCTAAAAGTTGCGACCTAAGGAACTTCACGACCTAAGGAGTTAAGAAACCTAACGACCTAAGGAAGTTAACGACCTAAGGAAGTCACGACCTAAAGGACTTCACGACCTAAAGGACTTCACGACCTAAAGGACTTCACAATCTAAAGGAAGTTGCGACCTAAGAAACTTCACGAGCTAACGGCCTAAAAGTTGTCTACGACCTAACTACTGAAGGGACTGCACGACCTAAGAACTTCGCGACCTGGCATGCCTAACGACCTAAAAGGTATCTACGACCTAACTTGTCCAACGACCTAAGAGTGCTAGCGACTTATGAAGTATCACGACCTAACTTCTCACGACCTAGCAACCTAACTGGTTCAGAAGGCAGTGCAACTCACGACCTATCTTAGGTCGCTCACGACCTAACTCCGTTGCCTAGTTTATATAAACCGACCTAATTCCCTATGCCGCTTTCCTATAGGTCACTTGCGACCTACCAACCCACTAGGTCGCCAACGACCTAGTACCCTCCTTAACCCGTTCACGACCTACTACTTGCCACCTTATTCAGAGAAGACCGAGAGCAACTACATCAGGCTACACTTCCTAAGCCGTGAATGGACCACGACCTATCTTAGGTCGCTCGCGACCAACGACCTAACTTAGGTCGTATGCGACCTAAGACTTGGGGGGTTAAATTTCGCACTGAATCACTCCTATAAATAGAGCCCCAACTCCAACTAGCAAAGGACTTTTTGGCCAATCATTTTCTGAAGCGTCATTACTCTGCCGAACTCTCAACTCATCCAAGACTCGAAGAACTCCAAACATCGAAGATACTACAACAAGCTTTGAACGATATTCTACACATCCGACATGGATTCGACAAATCTCATCATCAGAGTTTGAGTTACTAATCCGAAGTGTTTGAGTGATCGAAGTGAATTGTATTCAAAATGTATTGTATCAAATTGTAACCAGATCAGCAATAAAAGACTATAAAGTGGACGTGGGCTCAATTACGGGCCGAACCACTATAAATCTGTTGTTCCTTTACCGTTTTTCTGCTATTTTCAGCTTATATTCTGTTCCCGTACCAACGAGTGGTGCTTTCACATTGTTATTACACACACCGGGTGTTAGCGTTCCATTTTCTGCATTAACAATGACTTAGCAAAACAGGTGGTATGAAACGCTTGCTTTTATTTTGTTGGTTAATTCTTGGACTTGTTCGATTGAAATCTTGTGACAATTTTCGAGTGGGAATCTACAATTTTTTCGTAAATAATTAAGTTAAGCCAGTGGTTATGGGACATGAAGCTAAACTCATTTATTTACTAGCTTAGTGTAATTTACACTTATTGATCAATGATTATCATTTTGTGATTTAGACTTATGATGTGCAATGTCTCTTTGTCCGCGTGGGGGGCTATACCCTATTCTGTGGAGCTTCGGCTCAATTTGGTGGGGTAGCGACCCATGGTGTTTGGGCCGTTTATGGAGCGTCAGCTCAAAGTTTATGGGTTAGCGACCCATGTGATAGCGTCCCGTTTTTGATGCACGTGTTCATGAGTTTTCACACTCCCATTTGTGATAGGCCTCCCCTTTATGCTTTCTGAATTTCTAAATACTAATTTATGGAATTTGTGTTTCACCAATTTTTGTGATTTGCATTGATAAGCTTTATCAATATTTGTGATTTGGTGAAAAGAATTAAAGAATATGATATTCTTTTTGGGTGTTTGAGAAAACTTGAGATATTGTATGATTTTTATTATTATCATATATATATTTCATATCTCTTATCCTATCTCATCTTACATGAAAATTGTAGCTAGACTGGTCTGTTTATTATTTTTCTTCTTAAATAATACTCGGGTCAAACCGAGGTGTTTTGGGTGCTTCCACTTGACTTCTTAGCATGGACTATCTTCTGACTTTTGGCTAACTACTTTAGCTTAGTAGTTTTTGTCTTTCATGTATACGAGATAGAGAATCTTTGATGTATTCATATTCTTTTGTGTAGTACATGTACCTATTCTTTTGGGATGTAGTGGGTCTTGTATGACCACTACTATGTTGTTCACTTCTATGTGTTATATTCATATATGTTTCTGCCTTAGTGATATGAATATCTATCATTGATTTTATGTTATGACTATTTTGTATTTGTTTCCGAAGGGCATTTAGCCACTGTGTAGTAGCTTTGAGTTTGTATTGAATATGTCAGATTTCCTCCTGAAATGAAATGCGTGATATACTATCCGATATAACGGTACTCACTTAAAGCAATTATATAGTTGGTCGCTCCTCAAAAGCCTTATTCTTCGCGCTAATCGACGGCATTACCCAGTAGTGTGCTTGGTTAGTGAGAGTATAGAGGTGGGGCGTCACAGCATGGTATTAGAGCCAAACTTCGGAGCATTATAGGATATTATGACGAGGATCATTGTCCTAAGTCTCTCTTAGGAATCGTGCCTTAGGATTTAATTCGAGTCTTAGGATTCGTCGTATCCTATCTTATTTTATGATGCCTTGTTTTATCAATCAAGCTTCTTTTAATTCATTCCGAGAATAACCTTTTTCCTTTTCTTTCTTTTTAATTAAGAAGAGAAATGGTTAGAGTAGACCGTCCTAGCACTGGTCAATCCAGTGGTCCTCCTTAGGATGGCGTATTCATGTCTGCTCAATAGCTTTTGGATCTTGTAAAGAATGCCCAAGCTGCCAGTCCCATTCCTAAGCCTACTCGTCCTAAATCTAGGTTTGCACGCTTGTGCAGTGATTACACCAATTTGGGTGGAAAGCCATTCAAAGGTTCCGAAAGCGTTATAGAAGTCCAAGCTTGGCTTAGAACATGCGGTCGCATCTTTTCTCGCATGAATCTTTGGATTTACATCGAGTCCAAGTGGCTTCTATCATGCTACAGGAGAGAGCATTAGATTGGTATCAGCATTTAATTTTAGAAATTATTGAAGCGGATCTTACTTGGGAGCAATTTCGAGAAAGGTTCGAGTTAAAGTTTATACCTGAAGCAGAAAAGGTAACTTTAGCTCGATGCTTCATTGATCTTATTCAGGATGAATCTTCTGTGACAGATTATGTCGCATCTTTTGAATCCCTCTCTAATTATGGGGTCGAGTATATTAATACCGCATTGAAGAAGAATCAAAGGTTTATCTATGGTCTGAATAAGAATCTCAAAAAGGCTTTACTTATGAAACTAGAAGTGCCTTTCGATCAGCTTGTAGATATCGCTCTTCGACTTGAAGAGGCTGATAAGGAAAGTGATGGTGATGTTGGGGGTGCCCAGAAGAACTTCAACAACAAGAAGAAGAGGCATCCCGATAATAAGTTCAAAGGCCCTAATCCCAACAAGAAAGGGAAGAAAGCAGCTTCGGTAGCGAAGACTCCTACCCCTGGTCGTGGAGAATGCTACAATTGTGGTTCTAAGGACCACTATGCCAATAAGTGTCCAAGGTCCCTTACTTGTTGCTATTGCAAAAGTTTGGGTCATCCTATATCTTCATGTCTCAAACTTCAAAACAAGAAAGAGGGAAAGCTAAATGTTATGCAAGCTCCTAGTAACCCATCTCTTGGTCAAGGTATTCCTCATTCTGTCCTTGATGGCATTATTATGTTTCGTGATCATCCTATTCGAATTCTTTTTGATACGGGTGCATCTCATTCTTTTATATCAAAAGAACTTATGGATATTTTGTCTTTAAATGTTATGGGCTTGGTGACTTCATTGAAAATTGCAAGTTCGGGTGGTGGATTCACAACACTCAGTTTATTTTGTAAGGATGTTGAGATTATTTTATGTGATTATGCTTTCTGTGCCGATTTGTATGTTATGCGTTATTTAGGTTTTGGAATTATTTTGGGAATGGATTGGCTTAATCGTTATGAAGCCCATATCCTATGTCCCGAGAGGACTATCCATCTTCGACATCCCCAATCTGTTAAGCAGATTTCTATCTGTAATATCCCGGAAATTTTAACAATATCAATTTAATAATCTGTTAAATAATTAAATTGATATTGATGATCTTTGATAATAAAATTTGAATTTAATTTAATAATCTAATTAAATAAGTATCAAATATGTTATTTTCAAATAATAAGTATAATGTATTATTTTTATAAATATGAATGGATTTTAAAAGACTATGGAATTGTTATATTTTTAAATTGATAAGTAGTTATAAATAGTGTATGTAAATATATATAACTTAACTTTTAAATTGAATCTTAGGATTTAATTTTATTTAAACTTAAATTTAAAGTTTTAAAATTTCAAAAGAGTATATATTTAAATTGTTTTGGATTTTAGAATATTTGTATAAACTTTTATTTATAAATATAATTAGCTTTTGTTTCTCTTTAAAAAGATATACATATAGATAAGTGTTTAAATAAATAAGAAAAGGGCTTTTCATTTACTTTTAAAATAAATATAAATATGAGTAATTACTTATAAGACATGTGTCATTTATCTAAACCCTTTGTAAAACATGTGTAATTAAATAAGCAAATGTATAGGACAAGTGTCCTTAATTATTTTCCATTTTCTTTTATTTTATAAATCATAAATATACATGTATATTAACATTTGCATTTTTTCATTTCTGATTCTTTTCTAATCTTCTCATTTTTCAAAAGCCAAGAGAAATCAATAATCTTTCCTCTAACTAAAATCTGAAACAAATCAGAAATTCAAATGCTCAAACCAAAAACTAAATTCAACAATTTGTAAACAAGTTTCCAAATTCAAATCCTGAAACTCTTTTCCAAATCAACTCTTCTGTCTGCATTCTTTCTTCAATCTGGAATCAATACAAGAAACCAGTAGGCATTCTTTTCAAATCTGGAATCAACTTAGAGAACTGCCTTCATTTTTCATCTCTGGAAGCAACATGCAAGTTTAAATTCAAAAGTAAAAAGAATCTGGATTTGTTCAAGTCTGCATGCAAGTCTAAAACAACATATCACAAGTTTTATCAAAAGTAAAGAAGATTTGGCCTTATATGTTCAAGTCTTCAAAACAGTTTTCAAAAGATAGGCTCTGTCTCCATTTTAATGGTGAGTAACATTTTTACTTAAATTAACTTAGGTAATTATGATGCATGTTTAACTCTGTGATAAATAGTGTTTGGAGGTGAATGTTTGTAGATGATTTCGAATATACATGAATGTATATAGGTGTGCATGTATGATATTGTTCTCTGTTCTGTTTTTGCCCAGACTTAAGAAATTCTTTTAAAAATCTCTTACCTCTGTATTTAGTTTTTGTAAGGACATAATTTACAAACAAAATATGATTGATTTGTAATAAACTAAAGTTTAAAAGTTTTAATTAAGTCAAAACTTTAGCCTGAGTGCCTCTGTAAATTAAAATAACAGTGCATGTTATAAAAATGTAAAAATTCGAACTGGGTAATTAATAGATTCAGGATTATATATGGAATAGATAGGCTATAACATGATTTTTAACATTAATATCATAGTTTTTAGTCTAGTATAATAAGAGCAGTTCTGGTTTAAGTCAGAAATGAAATTTTGGTGATTTTGATCATCTCATTGAAATTGGAAGTTTGAAATCTTTAATAGTGGTAGAGTAATGATCAAGGATACCAGGAAAAATTACTGGAAATCGAATTAAACATTGAGGGATTTGGAATCGAGAGTTAAATTTTGTAAACCTAATTTGTCTGGGTTTCGAGTTTTAGTTTGGATCGACAAATTGAGTTGATCGAGCTTTGAGATATTTTGGGAAATTGAAGCTTTGAGGTAGTTGAAGTGATGACCGGAGTTGGAGGAGTTCTGGTGGACGGCTTTGCGAAGACGAGGCGATGACAGGTGGTTGGTTGGTCGCGAGTGATGTTGCCAGGTTTGGTCAGTAGTGATGGGTTCTTGTTCCAGGTTGGATGAATGCTCGAATTTGAATTCGAGTAGGAATCGAAGAAGGGATTGTCGTATTCTGGTTCGTGAGTGATAGTCGAGATGATGGAGTCGTCGTCGATGATCGGAGTGCCGTAGGTGACCGTGCACGTGCACACGATCGTGAATGTGTATGGGTGAAGTCTGGGTTTTGAGGAGAGGAAGGTCTCGAGATTTTCAAGTGTTTTTGCGTGAGAGACTCGAAGTTTTTAGGCAAGCGACTCGAAGTAAATTATGGTGGGCTCGAGTGCTTTTGTGTTGCCTGTTTTTATTAAAACCTGTCAGTTTAAATTAAACTAAATTTAATTTGGAAATAAGTTTAAATCTAAGTGTAATCTGGAATCTAATTTAAATCTAGATCTCAGATTTGAAATGGAAGAAAGTTTTTAAATTAAATTGTTTTAATAATTTTAATTGTTTAAAATGTATATTATATGGTTAGAATTTAAAAGAAAATTTAATTTAAATTCTTTAAGTTCTTTTATAAGATGAGTAATTCTTTAACATGAAAAATAAAAGAGTTTTAGAAATGTTGTTTAAAACGTTGTTAAAGATAATTTGTTTTCATTTTAAATCTTTAAATTTAAAATGAAATTTTGAAGGTAAAATTAAAGTAAATTGATTTAAAATACTTTGTAAGTGATAACTTGATTATTAATAAGAACAAAGTTTTATCTTAAAGTAAATTAGAATTTAAAGAGTTGTGTTCATTAAATTTATAAGGAAATTTAATAGATAATTAATCATTTGGATTAATTAAATAGGTAATTAAAGGTTTAAACTAATTTATTTATGATTAAGGTTAATTAATTAGGAATAATTAATTTATAATTGAGGATTATAAATTAGAGTATTAATTAATGATTAAGAATTAATTAATAGAGTAATTAAGTATTAATTAAGTTATGGCTAACACTTAATTAATTTGGTAATTAGAGATTAATAAATTAGTTATTAAGATTTATTAATTTAGAATTAATAATATTAATATAAGTGAATTACTTAAGAAAAGTAATTAAATAATTGTTAATGAAAGTCATTAACTATGGATTATTAAATAATTCATTTATGTAATTAATTTAATAGTTAATTAGATTAATTAATTTAAAGATAATCAATTATAGAATTTGTTTAAATGTAATTACTTATTGGAAGTAATTAAGAATTAATTACTTATTGTAATTAATTAAAGTTAATTTGATTTAGTTAAATTAATTAATTAAGTTTAATTAATTTAGAATAATCAAGAGATGATTTGATAATAATTACTTAATGTAATTATTAAGGTAAGATTATTTAGGGAAGTAAATAATATGATAATTACTGGAAGTAATTAGTTTTATTAATAGAAGTAATTTGAGTTAATTACTTTGAATAATTAATCAAGGGATTAATTAAGAAATTAATTAAGGAAGTAATTAATTTAGTTAGTGAAAGTAATTAAGGGTAGTTAATTACTGATTGAAGATTAATCAAGGTGATTAATAAGTGTTGTTTAATTAAAGGTTAATTACTTAATGTAATTAATTTAATTAAGTAATTAATAATTAAGTTGTAATTAAGGATCATTAATTAATATAATTAATGATGTAATTAAGATTGGTTAATTAAGTAATAATTAATAAATGATGTAATTAATTAATGTAATTAATTAAGGATTAATGTAATTAATTATAGTTGATTAACTTAATTAATTTTAGTTAATTAATTAATGAAGTAATTAAAGGTTAATTACTATAAGTGGTTAAGGATAATTAATTTGAGTAATTAATTGAAATAAATTACTTGGATGTAATTAAAAGATAATTAATTAAAGATGATTAATTGAAATGAAATATTAGAAGATAATTAATTAATTAAATTGTAATTAATTAATGGTTAAGTAAGAAGGATTTATAAAATGAAGTAATTAATTTAATTCAATTAATTAGAGATGATATAAATCATTACTTATGAATGGGTGTTAGTATTGAATACTTGGCATTGATTGATATCTCTGATGAGATATATGCTGTATGATATGGATGTTAGTTGAATTATATGGATTATCTGATAATGTTGATTATCTGTTGTGAATTATCTTTCTTTGTGTATAAAGATAATGAATTGAATTGTTTTAACCTTTAAAACAACTTGGCCTTAAAAGATACGCTTTGGATTTCGATGAGACCGGGATCGGGTTTCCGTATACCGGATTTCCAGGTCTGGAGACCCGAATACCACATCGATCCAAATTAACGATAGGTCGTGAATCAAGTGAAGATGAAGATTCAGAGTGCAAGGGTTATTGTCGTTAACTCTGAGGGTGATTCCAAAACGAGTGTAACGAGATAATGCCTTCGGTTTCGTTCGAACCCGGAACGAACTTGTATGGATTGAATGCTTTCAGCACATCGTCAGGTGGACGATGAGCATTCTAAGATAGATGTGTTCTGTTTAAAGGTAATCGTGACCTCAAGCCTCACAAACCGGGAATGGCTAAAACAGGGGAGGTGCAGCAAGGTTAGTGGGTAGCACCCAAGTAGGACAAGATTACCTCTGTCTAGATGTCCCTTTTTATTTCGGCTTAGTGGTGCGGTTGCTGATCCCAACCGTGAGGTATCTTGTGCGGGAATTATCCAGTAAGGGATGTTCCGGCCTTGTGTTGCAGGGGATTGGGAGTGATCCTCGGTACGGTGATCTAGGCCACGTACTGTGACGGGCGGTACCCCAGTAGCCCTGCCATTGTATGGAATCCAAACTCCAATAAGTGCCGTACGTATTAGTTGTGCCCAACTATGTTGGAATGTGAGATGTAAGCATTTCAGCTATTTCTATATTTTACTTGAAAACCCTAGACCCTATTATAATAAAATCAGATTTCCTATCAAATGTTTTGGTTAGCGTAAGGTAAAAACTTACCCATGTTTATGTGTGGGAAGTCTTACGTGATACCTTTTCTTTCAAAAGGTTTTGAAGTTAAGCAAGTTTAACCTGTTACTCACACCAGACCCATGTCTGACCCAAGTGTTTATTTCTGTTTTATAAACTCTTGGGTACTCAAATTTTTACGAGTAGCCAAGGGATTCAGGTTTAGCTTTGACGAATTGTGGAGGAGCAATGGAGCAGGAGGCTTCAGCGTTGTAGATATATATAGTAGTTCCGCTGTGTCTGTATCTCTGTAGTGTATTGAGTTGTAATGTCTAGACAGATGTTTATAACTATCTAGTAAGTGATGTATATGCTGTGTAACTCTGTAAAGTGTTGTATACTATGTAATAGTTTATGTTATTAATATAATTTATTCGTTCCGCTGTGAGATCGTTGTTGTTGTTTCTTTCTTTCTTCTCTTCTTTTCTATTTTCTACCCCTTTCTTTCTTACTGTCGATGCGATTTTCCGGGAGTGGAAAGCCGGGTCGTCACACGTGGTATCAGAGCATTAGGTTGAGTGAATACCTAGGCTCTGAAGTGGTGTCTATCTTGAGAGCGCGTAATTGTTAGTTATATAAAAATGGTTTTATATTGTGTTAATTGATCGGTTGAGTGGTATATGGATTCTGGTCAATACGAGTAGCTAACGTTATTGATAGGGATCTCTAAACACTTGAACCAGGCCAACGGACACAATATTGTTTTAAAGAGGTAGATGAAATAATTTTACCCAGAAATAATTTCTATAAAAAAAAATATATCATTTTAAATATATATATTTATGTATTTCTACCTATTTATTGGGTTACCTGTTCGGGTTTTCCAATATAAGTTATAAAGGTAGATAAGGTGGTAGTGTGTGTAACACGATTACCAATGGTTGGAGTTTGACAGTTGAGGTTGGAAGTGTATCTGTCGAGACTGTAGACCTAATACTGTCTCGAGTAAGCTTTGCTGTGGTGAAGGATTTCATCGATCTCCGAAGGAAACTGTAATGGTTCGGAGTTTATCTTTGAAGTGTGGATGAGTAGAGTTGGATCTGTCGATGAGGCAGAAGCGAGTGATGGTACCTTGATACCTCAGGTAATAGTAGCTGTATGATGAGATACAGTGACGATGGATGTTCCCGAAGATGTTTTCTTTGGAACAAGATTAAGGAAGTGTGAATGCTTCGGTGTTGTGGCTGAGTTCAGCATGAAGTTTCTGCTTTGGTTTGGAGTCCGAGTTTCTCGAAGAGCTTTGGATAAGAGCATCAGTGTCAGCAGTGCAGCTCGGAGTGTTCTGTGATGGCAGGAAGTTTTCTGGCTGAGCAGTTTTTCTGAAGGTGAAGTTCAGAAGCAGTAAGAGTAAATCCATTTCTTCGATGGATTGGATAGTTAAGTATGAGTTGTTCGGATTGTGTAAAGAGGAACAGTTTTTCTTTGGAATTAGGATGGGTTGATCGCAAAAGTGACTTGCGATTGCTGAGTGTTCTCTTGGGTTATCAGAATTTTCTGGATGTCTTCAGAGAAGTCAGAAGTTTGTCTGCATCTGAAGGTTAAGTTTTCTTATCGACTGGATTCCAGGAGTGATACCGGTGGTTCAGTCTAGTGGAAGGATGTTTCCTAGAGATGGAGTTGGTGATGCAGCTCAAGTTTTGCTGGAGTATTTGAGTTTTCTTTATGGATCAGTGAACCTTATTTCTAGAAGTGAGTTGTCCAGTCTGTGTGCTTGTGTCCTACCTCATATCAGAATTGAGCAGCGAAAGCAGTTTGGAGTGTATCTCTGGATGGGAGAAGTAAGTTTGGAATCTACTGATGTTGTGAAGTAGAGTTATGTTTGGATCTCGTCTGTGTTCTGATTTGGATAAGTATTTGGACTTCTGAATTGAATTGTTAGTTTGGATAACTGGAATTCATTGAGTTTTACGTATCTCTGAGGGAGTACGTATTTGATCTATCTCTGGTTTTAGAATCTGCAGTTTGGGAAGTTTGGTAGTTGAGTCAGACTCGTCTGTAGTCTGATATTCTGTTTAGTTCTATAAATCTAGATAAGTAGGAGATCTATAGCTTAGTAGTTTAGATTGTTTGTAGAGCGAGTATCCCGGTATATATATATACTTGGGAAACTCGAGGAATTTTATCTAGAATTTAGTCTAGATAGTTAGAATTGTTTGATTGGATGATTTGGTTGCTATGGTTGCTAGCATATGGATGATAGTATATGCTTGTGTTTTAAATTAAAATCTTTAATAAGATTATTAAATTACCTTTGTTTTAAATTTCGGGGACGAAATTATTTTAAGGGGGGAGGAATGTAATATCCCGGAAATTTTAACAATATCAATTTAATAATCTGTTAAATAATTAAATTGATATTGATGATCTTTGATAATAAAATTTGAATTTAATTTAATAATCTAATTAAATAAGTATCAAATATGTTATTTTCAAATAATAAGTATAATGTATTATTTTTATAAATATGAATGGATTTTAAAAGACTATGGAATTGTTATATTTTTAAATTGATAAGTAGTTATAAATAGTGTATGTAAATATATATAACTTAACTTTTAAATTGAATCTTAGGATTTAATTTTATTTAAACTTAAATTTAAATTTTTAAAATTTCAAAAGAGTATATATTTAAATTGTTTTGGATTTTAGAATATTTGTATAAACTTTTATTTATAAATATAATTAGCTTTTGTTTCTCTTTAAAAAGATATACATATAGATAAGTGTTTAAATAAATAAGAAAAGGGCTTTTCATTTACTTTTAAAATAAATATAAATATGAGTAATTACTTATAAGACATGTGTCATTTATCTAAACCCTTTGTAAAACATGTGTAATTAAATAAGCAAATGTATAGGACAAGTGTCCTTAATTATTTTCCATTTTCTTTTATTTTATAAATCATAAATATACATGTATATTAACATTTGCATTTCTTCATTTTTGATTCTTTTCTAATCTTCTCATTTTTCAAAAGCCAAGAGAAATCAATAATCTTTCCTCTAACTAAAATCTGAAACAAATCAGAAATTCAAATGCTCAAACCAAAAACTAAATTCAACAATTTGTAAACAAGTTTCCAAATTCAAATCCTGAAACTCTTTTCCAAATCAACTCTTCTGTCTGCATTCTTTCTTCAATCTGGAATCAATACAAGAAACCAGTAGGCATTCTTTTCAAATTTGGAATCAACTTAGAGAACTGCCTGCATTTTTCATCTCTGGAAGCAACATGCAAGTTAAAATTCAAAAGTAAAAAGAATCTGGATTTGTTCAAGTCTGCATGCAAGTCTAAAACAACATATCACAAGTTTTATCAAAAGTAAAGAAGATTTGGCCTTATATTTTCAAGTCTTCAAAACAGTTTTCAAAAGATAGGCTCTGTCTCCATTTTAATGGTGAGTAACATTTTTACTTAAATTAACTTAGGTAATTATGATGCATGTTTAACTCTGTGATAAATAGTGTTTGGAGGTGAATTTTGTAGATGATTTCGAATATACATGAATGTATATAGGTGTGCATGTATGATATTGTTCTCTGTTCTGTTTTTGCCCAGACTTAAGAAATTCTTTTAAAAATCTCTTACCTCTGTATTTAGTTTTTGTAAGGACATAATTTACAAACAAAATATGATTGATTTGTAATAAACTAAAGTTTAAAAGTTTTAATTAAGTCAAAACTTTAGCTTGAGTGCCTCTGTAAATTAAAATAACAGTGCATGTTATAAAAATGTAAAAATTCGAACTGGGTAATTAATAGATTCAGGATTATATATGGAATAGATAGGCTATAACATGATTTTTAACATTAATATCATAGTTTTTAGTCTAGTATAATAAGAGCAGTTCTGGTTTAAGTCAGAAATGAAATTTTGGTGATTTTGATCATCTCATTGAAATTGGAAGTTTGAAATCTTTAATAGTGGTAGAGTAATGATCAAGGATACCAGGAAAAATTACTGGAAATTGAATTAAACATTGAGGGATTTGGAATCGAGAGTTAAATTTTGTAAACCTAATTTGTCTGGGTTTCGAGTTTTAGTTTGGATCGACAAATTGAGTTGATCGAGCTTTGAGATATTTTGGGAAATTGAAGCTTTGAGGTAGTTGAAGTGATGACCGGAGTTAGAGGAGTTCTGGTGGACGGCTTTGCGAAGACGAGGCGATGACAGGTGGTTGGTTGGTCGCGAGTGATGTTGCCAGGTTTGGTCAGTAGTGATGGGTTCTTGTTCCAGGTTGGATGAATGCTCGAATTTGAATTCGAGTAGGAATCGAAGAAGGGATTGTCGTATTCTGGTTCGTGAGTGATAGTCGAGATGATGGAGTCGTCGTCGATGATCGGAGTGCCGTAGGTGACCGTGCACGTGCACACGATCGTGAATGTGTATGGGTGAAGTCTGGGTTTTGAGGAGAGGAAGGTCTCGAGATTTTCAAGTGTTTTTGCGTGAGAGACTCGAAGTTTTTAGGCAAGCGACTCGAAGTAAATTATGGTGGGCTCGAGTGCTTTTGTGTTGCCTGTTTTTATTAAAACCTGTCAGTTTAAATTAAACTAAATTTAATTTGGAAATAAGTTTAAATCTAAGTGTAATCTGGAATCTAATTTAAATCTAGATCTCAGATTTGAAATGGAAGAAAGTTTTTAAATTAAATTGTTTTAATAATTTTAATTGTTTAAAATGTATATTATATGGTTAGAATTTAAAAGAAAATTTAATTTAAATTCTTTAAGTTCTTTTATAAGATGAGTAATTCTTTAACATGAAAAATAAAAGAGTTTTAGAAATGTTGTTTAAAACGTTGTTAAAGATAATTTGTTTTCATTTTAAATCTTTAAATTTAAAATGAAATTTTGAAGGTAAAATTAAAGTAAATTGATTTAAAATACTTTGTAAGTGATAACTTGATTATTAATAAGAACAAAGTTTTATCTTAAAGTAAATTAGAATTTAAAGAGTTGTGTTCATTAAATTTATAAGGAAATTTAATAGATAATTAATCATTTGGATTAATTAAATAGGTAATTAAAGGTTTAAACTAATTTATTTATGATTAAGGTTAATTAATTAGGAATAATTAATTTATAATTGAGGATTATAAATTAGAGTATTAATTAATGATTAAGAATTAATTAATAGAGTAATTAAGTATTAATTAAGTTATGGCTAACACTTAATTAATTTGGTAATTAGAGATTAATAAATTAGTTATTAAGATTTATTAATTTAGAATTAATAATATTAATATAAGTGAATTACTTAAGAAAAGTAATTAAATAATTGTTAATGAAAGTCATTAACTATGGATTATTAAATAATTCATTTATGTAATTAATTTAATAGTTAATTAGATTAATTAATTTAAAGATAATCAATTATAGAATTTGTTTAAATGTAATTACTTATTGGAAGTAATTAAGAATTAATTACTTATTGTAATTAATTAAAGTTAATTTGATTTAGTTAAATTAATTAATTAAGTTTAATTAATTTAGAATAATCAAGAGATGATTTGATAATAATTACTTAATGTAATTATTAAGGTAAGATTATTTAGGGAAGTAAATAATATGATAATTACTGGAAGTAATTAGTTTTATTAATAGAAGTAATTTGAGTTAATTACTTTGAATAATTAATCAAGGGATTAATTAAGAAATTAATTAAGGAAGTAATTAATTTAGTTAGTGAAAGTAATTAAGGGTAGTTAATTACTGATTGAAGATTAATCAAGGTGATTAATAAGTGTTGTTTAATTAAAGGTTAATTACTTAATGTAATTAATTTAATTAAGTAATTAATAATTAAGTTGTAATTAAGGATCATTAATTAATATAATTAATGATGTAATTAAGATTGGTTAATTAAGTAATAATTAATAAATGATGTAATTAATTAATGTAATTAATTAAGGATTAATGTAATTAATTATAGTTGATTAACTTAATTAATTTTAGTTAATTAATTAATGAAGTAATTAAAGGTTAATTACTATAAGTGGTTAAGGATAATTAATTTGAGTAATTAATTGAAATAAATTACTTGGATGTAATTAAAAGATAATTAATTAAAGATGATTAATTGAAATGAAATATTAGAAGATAATTAATTAATTAAATTGTAATTAATTAATGGTTAAGTAAGAAGGATTTATAAAATGAAGTAATTAATTTAATTCAATTAATTAGAGATGATATAAATCATTACTTATGAATGGGTGTTAGTATTGAATACTTGGCATTGATTGATATCTCTGATGAGATATATGCTGTATGATATGGATGTTAGTTGAATTATATGGATTATCTGATAATGTTGATTATCTGTTGTGAATTATCTTTCTTTGTGTATAAAGATAATGAATTGAATTGTTTTAACCTTTAAAACAACTTGGCCTTAAAAGATACGCTTTGGATTTCGATGAGACCGGGATCGGGTTTCCGTATACCGGATTTCCAGGTCTGGAGACCCGAATACCACATCGATCCAAATTAACGATAGGTTGTGAATCAAGTGAAGATGAAGATTCAGAGTGCAAGGGTTATTGTCGTTAACTCTGAGGGTGATTCCAAAACGAGTGTAACGAGATAATGCCTTCGGTTTCGTTCGAACCCGGAACGAACTTGTATGGATTGAATGCTTTCAGCACATCGTCAGGTGGACGATGAGCATTCTAAGATAGATGTGTTCTGTTTAAAGGTAATCGTGACCTCAAGCCTCACAAACCGGGAATGGCTAAAACAGGGGAGGTGCAGCAAGGTTAGTGGGTAGCACCCAAGTAGGACAAGATTACCTCTGTCTAGATGTCCCTTTTTATTTCGGCTTAGTGGTGCGGTTGCTGATCCCAACCGTGAGGTATCTTGTGCGGGAATTATCCAGTAAGGGATGTTCCGGCCTTGTGTTGCAGGGGATTGGGAGTGATCCTCGGTACGGTGATCTAGGCCACGTACTGTGACGGGCGGTACCCCAGTAGCCCTGCCATTGTATGGAATCCAAACTCCAATAAGTGCCGTACGTATTAGTTGTGCCCAACTATGTTGGAATGTGAGATGTAAGCATTTCAGCTATTTCTATATTTTACTTGAAAACCCTAGACCCTATTATAATAAAATCAGATTTCCTATCAAATGTTTTGGTTAGCGTAAGGTAAAAACTTACCCATGTTTATGTGTGGGAAGTCTTACGTGATACCTTTTCTTTCAAAAGGTTTTGAAGTTAAGCAAGTTTAACCTGTTACTCACACCAGACCCATGTCTGACCCAAGTGTTTATTTCTGTTTTATAAACTCTTGGGTACTCAAATTTTTACGAGTAGCCAAGGGATTCAGGTTTAGCTTTGACGAATTATGGAGGAGCAATGGAGCAGGAGGCTTCAGCGTTGTAGATATATATAGTAGTTCCGCTGTGTCTGTATCTCTGTAGTGTATTGAGTTGTAATGTCTAGACAGATGTTTATAACTGTCTAGTAAGTGATGTATATGCTGTGTAACTCTGTAAAGTGTTGTATACTATGTAATAGTTTATGTTATTAATATAATTTATTCGTTCCGCTGTGAGATCGTTGTTGTTGTTTCTTTCTTTCTTTCTTCTCTTCTTTTCTATTTTCTACCCCTTTCTTTCTTACTGTCGATGCGATTTTCCGGGAGTGGAAAGCCGGGTCGTCACACTATCATTCTTAATTATTCCGATTCCAATTCGGTGGCATCCTTATATTCTCTAAACCCACATGATGACGACAATGATGATGAGGAAGATGTCATTTCCCTCATTCACGTTGTTCGTGAATTTTCCGACATCTTTGAGCCTGTTTTAGGATTACCACCTAAGCGAGCAATTGAGTTCAGAAGTAATCTAATCCCTAGAGCTCAAACTATCACTCGTCCTCCTTATTATATGTCCAATAAGGAAAATATGGAGATGCGTAAACAATTATCCGAATTGGAAGCAAAACAGTTCATTCGTTCTAGTTCCTCTCCTTGGGGAGCTTCAACTATCTTTGTGAAGAAATCTGATGGTACACTCAGACTTTGCGTTGACTACCGCAAGCTTAATGATCTCACTATTAAGAATAAATATCCCTTACCTCCGATTGATGATCTATTCGATCAACTTTGCAGTGCTAGAGTCTTTTCACAGTTAGATTTAGAAACCGGTTTCCATCATCTTCGAATTGCAGAGGATAGTATTCCTTTGACATCATTCCATACCCATAATGGATCTTATGAATGGCTTGTTATGCCATTTGGTTTAACGAATGCTCCAGCTTATTTCGTTGACCTTATGAATTGAGTTTTCAAAGACTTCCTCGATCGATATGTTCTTATCTTTATTGATGATATTCTTGTTTATTCTAAAACCGAGGAAGAGCATGAAAAACATCTTCGAATTGTGTTGGAAACTCTTAGGAGCAATCAATTGAAAGAAAATTTTTGTAAGTGCCATTTTTGGCAATCTCGTGTGAAATTTTTAGGACATATTATTTCTGAATCCAGAATTTCTGTGGATCCTTCAAAGATTGAGGCGATTCAAAACTGGAAGAGACCGGAGAGTGTAACGGAAATTCGTAGTTTTCTTGGATTGGTGGGCTATTACCGTCGATTCATAAAAGACTTTTCTAAAATTTCCTTACCACTTACTAGTTTGACAAAGAAGGGAGTTAAGTACATTTG